>CM024710.1:15530204-16730204 GCA_014182895.1 Angophora floribunda
TTTTCAAACAGAAATGGGCAATCAAATGCATAGCAAGACTGCCGATTGCTAACTGTGCTTAAGGTCAAGGTCACGCTTCACAAATGTCCATATTTGAAATAAAAGGAAAGGAACGATGTTGATATATCTTTGATTGGATTGCTCGACCAAAGTAGCGTAGAAAATTATGGTCATTGATGATCATGTCTAACATTGAGTGAAGGCCTTGGGGACTATGACACTATGTTTATCCGTTAAGATTCTAATATCTGTACATAATTCTAAAAAAATCTTCAATTCTGATATAGGAGAGATTCTTATGCTCAACATTTTTGCTGCTCAAATTAGCCAATCTAAAGTTTTGACACACGCGCGCAAACATGCAGAATGACATCCATGGGGGCAAAAGCCACATCTGGGACTGAATCCAACGAACATATGGAGGAATGACCTCTATTATTTATAGATTGTATTCTCAAAACGGACACGAAGAATTGTTCCCATACCTGACGTCCCTTGGACCTTTGGATGAAAGGCCACGTTCTTGCGAATGAGAATAAGGGCGATGCAGAATGCAGATGATTGATTCTTTGTGATATCATGTTACTATAATGAGTAACCCATGGTCGCCCACTTCACGCCCTAAACGGTCCTAAAAGAGAACGTCGCTTCTCTCAGATTTCCTCTTGTCTAAGACTTTTTAAGAAACTTTTTTAGAGTGAAAGTTGCTTTTCTCATATTTCCATCATGTCTAAAACTTTTCTAAATGAGGGGTTGCATTTCTCGGTTTCTATGGGGAAGGCTATTGTTCCATTGTAGCAGTTGAGAAAAATGTCTGGTCGGGGTTTAAGGAAAGACATCGTCGCAATGAAGCATTGAGAGAGAGCGACGATCAAAAGGAGAATGGTAGCTTCCTTTGGGACAATCGACGGCGGGGACTTACAAACAAATAAAATTAGATTTGCCAAAACACCCATTTGAAGAAGAGATTGCAGGTTTCTTCTTGATTCCCTTAAGAAACAATTGCAAGTAGATTCCAAATTTCTATAACCTATCTGTGATGCCAAGTTTGACTAGATCTATAGTGTGACATCCCTAGATTAACTTACTCGAGGTATTGTCTATTTTGGCTCGTCATAAACCAAAATTTGTGCAAGTACTTTTCCAAGAGATTGCTCATCCTAGTAGTATTCTAACCTGAGCATGTTTTGGCTCGTCCCAAACCAAATTTTGCGTAAGCATTTTTCCAAGGGATCACTCATCTTGGTAGTGCTGCACGCTTCATTTTGAGGTTCCAAAAAGGACGTTATCTCTAATAATGGAATAATACACAATAATCAACTGCCAATATTGACGAATTGAAGAAAATTATAATAATGCTGGATTATTACTAGTGACAACATCCCCAAGTTATCTTGCTGTTCATAAATTATCTTTCCCTTCTCCAATTTATGATCATTTCTTTTTGCTGATCATGCCTTCAAACGTTAATTGGTTTTCAAACACAAATGGGCAATCAAATGTATAGCAAGACTGTTGATTGCTCATCGTGCTTAATTTTATTGTTAGCTCTAGATTATTGGCGACTTTTTTGGTAGGAAGACTAATCGCAAATACACTTATGACACTATTGCTCATTTCAAGCATCTTCCTAACACAATTCATAAGTCGAATAGTCCTCCTGAAGAATCACGTAATGTGCAGGCTCAAATAAGACTATAGTAGAAGTTTTTGAAGTTGACATGCCACTTATAGGGAATTGGGGGATACAGCTGGGCACCATTTTGTGGTGACACTGTTTGCATTTGGTCTATGTAGGTCAAGGTCACGCGTTCACACGTATCCATATTAGAAAGAAAGAGGAAAGGAATGATGTTGATATATCTTTCATTGTTCAGCGAAAGTATCGTGGAAAATTATGGCCATTGTTCTTAGCCAATCATGTCTGACATCGTGTGAAGGCCTTTGGGACTGTGACATCATTGTTGTAACTAGTATTAACACCTAGAGGGGGGTGAATAGGTGTAGTAGTACTTTATGCACAAGTAATAATAATCTTTTGCAATCTACAACCAGAAATTAAATAGAGAGAGTAGAGAAGATTGCAAACACAGTTTATAGTGGTTCGGCTTTAGACAAGTCTACGTCCACTCTCCAGGCGATAAGCCAATAGGCTGGATTTCACTATGTGATCAAAGGTGATTACACGCTCTTGAGTGTTAGCACTCGGTGATGATATGTCTCACTGAGTCACTCTTCTTGGTAATGCACTAGGATCACTCAATTTCGCACTTTAGACAACTAATGAAGAACATAATTGGACTTTGGAATATGTTAAACCTTATCTATCTTCTAGGTCTCATCCTATCCTTATATACTCTCCAAACCACACTCGACCGTTGGCTCTTTCCTTAAGAGTTTAGTCTTCCCTTTCCTGGACAGACTTTATAATGCAAGTCTTTTTGACTGTTGAAGGTAGATCAGATCCCCTTGGATTCTGTTCGCCCATACAATCAAAATCCGGCTTCCATAAGTGCTCCATTCTTCTTTGGAATTTGTCCTTTAATTGATCCTGCCAATCAGTTTAATATAACATAATCAATATAAACAAAGGAAGTAAAATACTTGATCGTTGGTAATCTGATCATGTAGTTTCATTCTGAGTCTGATAGACTAGTGTTCTGAGTTTGCTTAAGTTTTCCGTTTGGCACGCCAAACTCGAAACAAATTGTCTATTCGGGTCTTTCGTGCAATGCAGACGGATTGCTCGAAACTGCGTCTCTTCAGATCTTCCGTCTGGTACGGACAGACTTAAAAACACTTTATGTTTTTCCTTCTGCCATTGGCAGACTCAAAAACATACGCCACCCTATGGCTATTCCTTCTGAAGATATGTATAAATACTTACATAAAATGATTTGTTAACATCAAAACTAGGAGTTTTCAACAAACTCCCCCTTTTTTATGGTGACAAAACTGTTTATGCTTACAGCTTGTTGTTCCTGCAATGCATGGTTAGGCAGAGCATACTTCCAAATACAGTAAAACATGACAAGAATAATGATGCTCATATCTATGTTCAACAACCCAGCTTCAAAATAGTAAAACATCATCAACCAATATAGATCAAGCAATATAGATCAAGCAAAGCAATTACTAGAGTTTACTCCCCCTTTTTGTCACTATCAAAAAGGTAATATCCTAAAAATAGTAATCAAAGTCTGACAAAAACTTAACAAAAATCTTAAACAAAATAAACCAGAAGATGATTTCTTTAGGAAGATTTCTTTTTAGGGGTCTGAACAAGGGTGAAATTCTCTATATCCGTGGCAGACTCCTCAATCCTGTTAAGACATTGATGAACTGTCTTCTCTAGAGTCTCCAGCCTGTTGTTGAAGGAGGTTTCCATAGCAACCTGGTAATCTTTGATTTCCATAAGCATAGCCAATATCTTCTGAGATTCGACACGATCAGATGAAGTTGCAGGGATATGTGTTTCAACATTCTGAGACATAGGCTCCCCCTGAGTTGATGCTTCAGTCTGGCCTTGTTGCCCCTATTGATTCTTGTCCTCCTCAACTTTAGGAATATTACCCTCATCCATTCTATGTCCTTCTTCCTCTCTTTCTTCTCCTGCTTTTAGTCCTTCTTCGTCAGATTCATCAATTTCTTCTGGTTTAGACATTGCCACATTCTCATCAAGTTGAGGTGCTTTGCACTAAGAAGATTTTCTTCGTCATTAATGGTGGAGGCGATTACGTTTCGGTTTCTATCATCCTTTGTAGCTTTGACCAATTTTCACCAGAATTTCAGAAATAGTCTCCTCTTCATCATCTATCATATAGCAGCAGTTGTCTTCTCCTCTTAGAACTTGGTTCTCCAGAAGCCATCTCATTTCCCTTTCTCTTTGCAGTGGTCGATGCCTTGGCCAGTTCCTTCTCTTTTCTTCGCCATGTTTCCACAACGTCCTTTAGCCTCATTTTGTTGATCATTTGAGATCAATGACCATGGTTGGAAGCTCTTTAGTCAGAATCTCCTGGGCATATCAATCTTGAGATGTTCAAAGATTCTGGTCACCAAAGCTCCATAGGGCAGCTGTCCTTTATTATTTGAAACTTGTTCTATACATGTGCGGAAGAACAAGATGAGGAAGTGAGAACATAACTCCCTTCTCAATTGCCCACATTAGTTTTGCCTCAAATCTAGTCACATCGGTCTTTGATGATGCCTTAGGACGAATGCGCTTATAATGATTTTATGCAAAATAGTTCTTGCTGAAGTTAAAAAGGGATAAATGATATTGGGCCTAACAGACTTTGTAAGATGTTTACAAACAGTCTCATAGGTGACTTCTATTGGCTTGAAAGGTCCCCTCTCAAATTTCATGATATCGCCAAGATATTCGCACTAACATCATAGAACCTATCATTCACACTCGAATTGCATTCTATCTCGGAGATAGAAATGTCAAATTGAAATAAAAATATGCTATTAGTTCTAGATAAACAACAGCAGAGTCAGTGCAGAATTGATCCATCTGCAACATTTCAAAATATCATTGCAGATTTATATCAACAGCATCCAAGAAATCAAAGTCCACAATCCTGTGGTGCATAACTTCACGTTCCAACAATCTGTTATAAAATGCCTTATGCTTTTTAGACTGAAACAACTTCCCTGTTGTGTTCCTAGCCACTGCAGCAATTCCCATTCTGACTTCAAAATTCCTATAAATTCGTTCATCATCCTCCTTCTCACCCCAGACATTATCTCTACTCCTACTTACTTCACTATCTCGTGCTCTTCGTCCAGATGGTGGTTCTGTAGTTTGAACAGCTTGAACCAGACGAAGTTCATTTGCATACCCTTTTTGTCGCAAGTAATAGAGTTTGACATCCTCAGTAGCATTTCTTTGCACTAAACATTCATATATTCTCATGACTGAATGAGGGTTTTCAGGTTTAGGCAAAGTTAATCCAGACATACCTCTTCTGGAGACATTTCTCTGCTCAGATTCTGTTGGGGAATTCCTCTGAGATTCCATATTTTCATTTGCATCCCTTTGAACCGATGCATTTTGAGATTGTCCTTGGGAATCGTTAGAAGTTTGCGTCAAATCGAAATGCATCTATCCTCCTTCTACATTCCTTGGTCCTCTCGCCAAAGCAATCTGTTTGATCTTCTTCGAGGAGATGGAGACACAGACCTTGATCTGGACATGGAGGATCTTGAGGCTATGTTCGAAGAGGATTTGGTTTGATTTTGAGAAAAGATTTGTTCTTTAGGGTTTCTGAAAGAAGGTTTCTGAAGTATGACGTGAAAGACTCGATCTTTGAGGGTTATAAACTCTTATGAAGATGGGCAAATGAAAAGACATGACTTTTGAAGAATAACTAAAAAAGGCGGAGTTATTCAAAAATATTAAATTTGGCAAAAATAGATGCGATACAACATAGGCATGTACCAGAACTTATGCAAATCAATTATTTGCTAATAATAGCATACCAAGTTCAATCATATAAGAAAATAACTTACGCGCTAAAAAATAAAATTCCAAAAATACCATCAAGTCCTTCTGAGTGCATCCCAGAAGATTGGTCCATCCGGACAATTGCTTCTCTCAGACTATATCCTGTCTTCATAGATTTCATGCAAAGGATTAATGATATTTAATCTACTACATATTGAATCAAATGTACCTTTGTCCAAATGGCTTTATGAAGATATCTGCCAATTGATTTTTTGAGTCAATAAATTCCACAAATATATCACCATTTTGTACATGATCTCTAATAAAATGATGTTTGATTTCAATGTGCTTTGCCTTGGAATGTAGGATCGGGTTCTTGGTGAGATTTATAGCACTTGTATTGTCACACCTTATTTCAGTACAGGTTTCTTCCTTTCCATAGTCCCTCGATTCTTTGTCTCATCCATAGAATGCGTGAACAGCGGCTTCCAAGAGCAACGTATTACCGCCTGCTGTTGATAGAGCTACGGTGTTACGCTTTTGAGAACCATGAAACCAGCATCTGTCTTAGTAGTTGACATGTTCCAGATGTGCTCTTTGTGTCCACTTTACATCCTGCTAGGTCAGCATCTGAGTAGCCAAGAAGAGTAAAGTATGTTCCCTTAGGATACCACAGACCCAAATGTGGATAACTAGCTATGTACTTTATTATGCGCTTAACTGCTGTAAGAAGTGATTCTCTAGGGTCTGCTTGGAATCGAGCACATAAACACACACTGTATAAAATATATGGTCTAGATGCAGTAAGATAAAGAAGAGAACTAATCATGCTTCTATAGGTCTTTTGGTCAACTTTCTTCCCCAATTCATCCTGATCTAGTTTGATGGAGGTTGACATTGGAGTTTCAGTCTTCTTGCAATTCTCCATTCCAAACTTCTTGATCAAGTCTTTGGCATATTTTTCTTGATAGATGAAAGTGCCATGTTTGGATTGTTTGACCTGAAGTCCTAGGAAGAATGTAAGTTCTCCCATCACGCTCATCTCAAATTCCTCCTGCATAGACTTTGAAAAATTCTTGCACAAACGTTCATTAGAGGAGCCAAAGATAATATTATCTATATAAATTTGCACTAGCAAAATATCCTTACCTTCCTTCTTAATAAACAGAGTTGTGTCAATCATACCTTTCTTGAAGCTATTGTCTAGTATAAACTTACTCAGTCGTTCATACCAGGCTCGAGGTGCTTATTTCAGACCATACAGAGCCTTCTTCAATCTGTATACGTGGTCTGGCTTTCTTGGTTCATCGAAACTAGGATGTTGTTCCACATAGACTTCTTCTTTGATAAACCCATTCGGGAAGGCGCTCTTCACATACATCTGGAATAGCTTGAAGTTTTGATAGCAAGCATAAGCAAGTAACAGTCTGATAGCTTCTAATCTTGCTACTGGTGCATAGGTTTCATCATAGTCTATTCCTTTTGACTATGAATAACCTTTGGCTACAAGTCTTGCCTTGTTTCTGGTCACCTTACCATATTCATTCGCTTTATTCCTGAAGACCCATTTAGTACCTATGATGGTTCTTCATTTGGGTTTGGGAACCAATTCCCACACATCATTCCTTTTTAACTGCTGGAGTTCTTCTTGCATTGCTTCTATCCAGCTTTCATTTGTAATGGCTTCATCTGTTCCCTTGGGTTCAATCTCAGAGATGAGTGCCACAATACTTGCTTCCTTTTTGTTCTTCGATTTGGTTCGAACTCCTTTATTGATATTTCCAATGACTAGCTCTTGAGGATGGCTAGACTTATGCTTCCAGTTTCTGTTCTGTACTACACTGTCATCAGAATCTTCTGGTGATTGAGTAGTGTCCAGCTGAGTGATCCTTTGTTCTTGAGTTCTCTCGGTGACTATTTTCTGTGAAGAGTTAGCCTCTTTGTTGAGAGTTGATTTTTCAGGAGCAGCAGTTGGTTTTGAATCTTCAATTTCCGTTCTGCTCTTGTTAGAAGCATCTTGCTCTAGAAACTTCACATTCATGGATTCTTCCACTGTTTGAGTGTTCTTGTTGAACACTCGGTATGTTTTACTTGTGGTTGAATATCCCAGAAATATACTTTCATTTGATCTTTCCTCAAACTTGCTTGGAAAATTGTTAGCATTTTTAAGAATAAAACATTAACAACCAAAAATTTGGAAATAGGAAACAATTGGTTTTCTTCCTTTGAAAATCTCATAGGAGTTTTCTCAAGAATTGGTCTAAGAAAAACTCTATTAATGATATGACAAGACGTGGAAACTACTTCTGCCCAGAAACGAGTTGCCACCTTACTTTCAATAAGCAGAGTTCTGGCCATTTCTTGCAAAGATCTGTTCTTTCTTTCTACAACTCCATTTTGTTCTGGAATGTAGGGAGAGGAGAACGTATGCTGAATACCATTTTCATTACAAAAGTCTACAAAGTTCTGATTTGCAAACTCTCCTCCA
Organism: Angophora floribunda; assembly: GCA_014182895.1. NCBI lineage: Eukaryota > Viridiplantae > Streptophyta > Magnoliopsida > Myrtales > Myrtaceae > Angophora > Angophora floribunda. The sequence continues at coordinate 15,538,142 of CM024710.1, forward strand.
TGATCTGTTTTGATGTTAGAAATAGAATAACCTTTCTCATTTTGAACTTTTTTTGCAAATATTGAGAAATAAGAAAATGTTTTACTTTTATTGGCAAGAAAGAATACCCATGTAAAACGAGAGTAATCATCTACGATTACAAGACAATATTTCTTACCTCCAATGCTTTGAGTTCTAGTTGGTCCAAACAGATCCATATGAAGCGGCTGCAATACACGTTTAGTAGAAACTTGATTCATAGATTTGAAAGAGCTTCTTACCTGTTTTCCTAGAGTGCATGCGGAGCAAAGATCTGTCTTCTTATAGCTTAACGAAGGCAAACCACGAACAAGTTTTTTGCTGAGTAGCTTAGAGATTTGATTCATGCTGACATGTCCAAGTTTGCGATGCCAGAGATTTGTCTCATCTTGGACTGAAATTAGACATTTGGCAATGTCTTCATTTATGTTCAGGAGATAGATGTTCCCATGTCTTCGTCTAGTAAATGACTGAGAAGAATCATTGCTAGTTCTGGAACATAAGTTTTCTTTGAAATCAATTCTGAAACCATCATCACATAACTGGCTAATGCTAAAAAGATTGTAGTTCAATCCCTTAACCAGAGATACATTGTTGATAATTAGACTACTAATCTTGACCGTTCCTAATCCAACAATGTTTCCCTTAGTGTTTCCTCCAAAAGAAACTGTTCCTCCTTTAACCTTTTCTAAAACAACGAACATTTTTGAATCTCCAATCATGTTTCTTGAACATCCACTATCCAAGTACCATTTCTTCTTGCTTCTTACCTACAATCAACACGCATATTCACATCTTCTTTGATACCCAGATTTTCTTGGGTCCTTCGGGGTTAGTAGTATATGCTTTGTCTATCCATTTCTTCTTAACAGGTCTCCAGATTTTAGGACATTTGTTTTCAAAATGTTCTTTTTCTCCACAATTAGAACATTTGAAATGATCTCGACCAACAGGTTTTACAAAATTCTTTTTGAAATGATTTTTATAGGCCTGTCGAGGAGGTCTCTATTTAATTCTCTCATTGACCTTAGGAAAATCAATTAAAGAATCACTTTCCTTATAAAACCCAAGTCCTGACTTATCATAATAGGGAATCTGAATGGAAAGTATATGCTGCAGGGTTTTCAATCCTTTAGAAAACTTTGTAGTAATATTCAAAATTTCGTTTTTGAGAGATTCATTTTCATTTTGCAAAGAATTTCTATTTTCTTTTGTCTCCAAAAGTTCTTTTTTGTGAGATTCATTTTCATTTTCATTTAGTAGGTAATCTCGATTTTCCTTTATTTCTAAAAATTCATTTTTGAGATCATCAAATTTTCCTTTCAAAGAGTGATTTTGTTGACTCAACTTGCGATTTTCCTTTTTTAATCCGGAGATCCTTTTTAGAGTAGATTTTAAATTAGAACATAGCTCATTTATATAATCCGAAACTTCTATAGGAATATCAGAATGACTAACCTCAATCTATTTGTCTGAGTCTGAGTCTGATTCTGAATCTACTCCAGAGTTTGAGTCTGAATGTGCCATTAGACAAATGTTGTCATATTCGTCTTCACTGTCTTCAACCTCAGTGTCACTCCATGTTTCAGCTTTCAGGGCTTTCTTGTATTTTTCATATTTCCCTTTGTTCTTCTTGAGCTTGGGACAGTTCTATTTTATGTGACCCTTCTTTTTGCATTCGAAATGTATACAACGTCTTTGACATATTCTTCCTCATCTTAAATGTCTTTCGTTGTCCAGTCTATCTGTTTTGCTTCTTACTCTAGAACTTTTTGCCTTTCTTGTTTAACTTCTTTACCTTTCTAATTAGCAGTGCAAGTTCTTCATCGTCCAGCTCGTCCTTAGAATCTGTATCATCAGAATCGATATTAGACTTAAGAGCAATGGTTTTCTTACCTCTGGATTCCACTTCCTCGTTCATTTGTTCTCGCTTAATAGGATTGCGGGGTACCAACAAGCTCATCGACTATCGAGGTGAAATACGCGAGTTTCTCTAATGGAGGTCTTCACATTATTCCACTCTTTTGATAATCCTCTTAAAAGCTTGTTGACTTTCATAGGACCGGGAACGTTTGTCCTTGATATGCCGGTCCATTTACAATTTTCAGTAAATCGATCGAACATGTCTCCTATGGACTCTTCCTGTTTCATCTTGAAGGATTCATATTGACCAAGTAAAATATTTACTTTGGTCTCTTTAACACGATCGCCCCTTCATAGGTTACGTGCGCCTATCCCATACTTCCTTTGTTGTATCACAATAAGATATTCGATTATATTCATTAGGTAATAAAGCACAGTAAAGGGAGTAGGTAGCCTTAGCATCAAGAGTTTGTCTCTTTGTCAATTCTTCTGGAGAGATGGTAGCTGATGTTTCTGTTGCTTTCCCATCATCTTTCTTTGTAGTTTCTTTAGTTTCTGCATTTGGATCAACTCCTCTTGCAACTACATCCATTCCAGTGGATCCTTTGATCTAAGGAAGGCCTTCATCTTGTTCTTCCATATATTGTACTATTTACCATCAAAGTATGGTGGTCGAGTGTTGCTTTGTCCCTCGATTAGACCTGGTGCAAGAATACTAGCCATAGAGGATCTTTAACTCTGAAGTAATAAACACTTAAAAACATTGAGCACAAGGCTCTGATACCAATTGTTGTAACTAGTATTAACACCTAGAGGGGGGTGAATAGGTGTAGTAGTACTTTATGCGCAAGTAATAACAATCTTTTGCAATCTACAAACAGAAATTAAATAGAGAGAGTAGAGAAGATTACAAACACAGTTTATAGTGGTTCGGTTTTAGAAAAGCCTATGTCCACTCTTCAGGCGATCAGCCAATAGGCTGGATTTCACTATGTGATCAAAGGTGATTACACGCTCTTGAGTGTTACGCTCTTGAGTGTTAGCACTTGGTGATGATATGTCTCACTGAGTCACTCTTCTTGGTAATGCACTAGGATTACTCAATTTCGCACTTTAGACAAATAATGAAGAACATAATCGAACTTTGGAATATGTTAATCCTATCTATCTCCTAGGTCTCATCCTATCCTTATATACTCTCCAAACCACACTCGACCGTTGGCTCTTTCCTTGAGAGTTTACTCTTCCCTTTCCTGGACAGACTTTATAAGACAAGTCTTTTTTACCGTTGAAGGTAAATTAGATCCCCTTAGATTCTATTCGCCCATACAATTAGAATCCGGGCTTCCATAAGTGCTCCATTTTTCTTTGGAAGTTGTCCTTTAATTGATCCTGCTAATCAGTTTAATATAACATAATCAATATAAACAAAGTAAGTGAAATACTTGACCGTTGGTGATATGATCCCCGTAGTTTCATTCTGAGTCGATAGATTAGTGTTCGAGTCTACTTAAGTTTTCCGTCGGCACGGTTAGACTCGAAACTCGTGTCTATTTGGGTCTTCCGTCCTACGGACAAACTCGAAACCGCGTCTCTTCAAATCTTCCGTTTGGTACGGAAAGACTCAAACACTTCATGTTTTTCCTTCGCAACTGGTAGACTCAAAAACATACGCTACCCTGTGGCTATTCCTTCTGAAGATATGTATAAATACTTACATAAAATAATTTGTTAACATCAAAACTAGGAGTTTTCAACAATCGTGTCTATCTGTTAAGAGTATAATATGAACACATAATTCTTCAAAAATCTTTCATTGTGATATAGGAGATTCATATGCTCAACATTCTTGCCGCTCAAATTGGCCAATCTAAAATTTTAACATACATGCGCAAACACGCAGCAAGACATACAAGGGACAAAAGCCATATCTGTGACTGAGTCCACTGAACATAAAAGGAACAACCTCTGTTCATATATAGATAGCATCCTCACATGAACTTGCAGAATTGTTCCCTAATCTGACATCCCTAGATCCTTAGGATGAACTAAGCCAAATACATGTAGATAAGAGAAAGGGTGATGCAGAACGCAAATGATTGATTCTTTGTGCAATGTCATGTCCTTGTAATGACCATGCCAAAAACTTTTCTAAAAGAGAAAGTCGCTTTTCTATGCTATTGTTTCATTGTAGTAGTTGAGAAAATTGTCCAGTTGTGATTTAAGGGAAGAACATCATCACAATGAGGCATTGCCAGAGAAGCGACGATCAAGCAGAGAATGGTAGCTTCCTTCTGGGCAATCTACGGCAATGACTTACAAACAAATTAAAATTCGATTTGACACAACACAAATTTGAAGAAGAGATTGCGGGTTTCTTCTTAATTCCCTTAATAAACAGTTATAAGTAGATTCCAAATGTCTATAACCGATCTGTTCTGCCAAGTTTGACTAGGCCTGTAGAGCCACGTCATCAGTTGTGTATAGAATCATCTTAGGCTTCTTCATCTAAATAAGGGAACCCTTCTTGTGATGACTGGAGTATCCGTTCTATGTGATTCATTCCCTTGTCTAGTACCATTTTGGCCTTTCGGGATTTATCAAATCAATCAGAAACTTACGAACCTTCAATCTTTAAAATTTTAATGGAAGAAAATGAAGATCAACTCTCTTCGGCAGAATTTTTGAGGCATGGCGAGGCTGATGCCTCCCCATTGAGCTTAAACTATTTGCAAGCTCGAAATCACTGGAGATTACCGTGTTGAGAAGACTGAGTCCGTATGTGCTAATGATATTGTTGCTCGTCTGTGACTATCTTTTACACACACTTATATGGCAAAATAATGTCCCTTGAAGTGTCTAGGTTACAGCTCATTCCGATTGAGCGATCGTTAGTGCAAAAATTTACACGTATCAATGCAATACGTGTCCTTTCAAAGTAATATACCTGTTTGTGTGAATGAAGTGATTCCATAATAAAAAGCATGGATAGAGTGTGCTTTCTTTATGTGATAAAAAATGTCATGGCTCGATCTGGACATAGTACATGTGCGAACTCGACCTATATAGAGGACCAAAGGGAGAGGAAACTCCCCAGAAAATGATCAACGGGCGAATCTCCACCTCCAATAAAACTCCAAGAATCATCACCTTATCTGACATACTAGGACATGTGCGAGGCTTGAGCTACATACTTGGGGATAAGAGATATCTACCACTCGTTTTTGGGTCTTCGTCAAGACTACCGTGAAGGTTGGCTTGGGTGTGATAATATATATTCAAGTCTCCAAAAGGAGGAGTTGGTATTTCCAAACTCTCTTTTTAGAGATCCAAACATGGACTTCGAGCTCTACAAAGCCGCTGTGAAAGGGAACGTGCCTTCTTTGCTTGAGTTGCTTGCTAAAGATAAACTGCTTCTCAATAAAATCATGATTGGGAATCACATCGGCACTCCTCTGCACGTTGCAGCCATGTTCGGACACTTGGATTTTGTGGAAGAGGTCCTAGCTCGGAAGGCCGAGTTGGCAAAAGAACAAGATTCTCAAGGATCAACCCCTCTTCATCTCGCGGCAGCAAAAGGGTACCTTAACATAGTGGTAAGCTTGTCAAGAGTCAACCCTGATATTTGTATTGTCCGAGACAAATATGAAAGAAACCCTCTTCATGTTGTGGCCATGAAAGGCCATGTGGATGTGTTGGAATACTTTGTTCAAGTGAGACCAAATGCAGCCCATAATGTTGTCAAACATGGCCAGACGATCCTGCATTTATGTGTGATGCATAACCGACTGGAAGCTTTGAAATTTTTTATGGATATCTTGGGCGATGATCTCATCAACTCGAGGGACGCACATGGCAACACGATTTTGCATTTGGCTGCTATAGATGGAGAAACTAAGGTTTGTTCATACAACCAAGCCTCTGCACTTGTCAAATTTAGTGAGCTTATTAATAATAATAAAAAGGCAGTTCTAAGATATTTGAGTGTCCTAGAAATATTTGGGTCAATTCCATAAAAAACCTCAACTATAGCTTTAGTCCCAAAAATACCCCAAACTTTTTTTTGTCTCGAAAAAAACCCTCAACTTTCACTTTAGTCCCAAATCTACCCTCCGTCAAAAAACACCGTCAACTCCTTTGACGGCGCCGGAGTCGGGCGAGGCCGGCGAGGGTCGCCCAGCGTTGACGTGGCCGCGCCGGCGCCGGCGAGGTCGCCCGGCCGATTCGGCTCGGGCGGCCCTCGCCGGCGTCGGGCGGGCAGCCCCGGGCACAGGCGACCCTCGCCGGCGTCGGGCGAGGCCGCCCGGGGCCAAATCCGGCTCGGGCGGCCCTCGCCGGCGTCGGGCAAGGGCAGCCCGAGTCTGGGCAACCCTCGCCGGCGTCGGGCGAGGGCCGCATAGGACTCGGCTGCCCTCGCCCGACCGCGAGGGCCGCCCGAGCCGGATTTGGCCAGGCGGCCCTCGCCCGACACCGGCGAGGGTCGCCAGGCTGGCTGCCCTCGCCCGACGCCGGCGAGGGCCGCCCGAGCCGGATCTCCGGCTCGGCGGCCCTCGCCCGACGCCGGCGAGGGTCGCCCAGGACTGGGCTGCCCTCGCCCGACGCCGGCGAGGGCCGCCCGAGCCGGATCGGCCCGGCGGCCCTCGCCGCGCCCGGCGAAGCCACGTCAACGCCTGGGCGACCCTCGCCGGCCTCGCCCGACTCCAGCGCCGGTGAAGCCACGTCAAAGGAGTTGACAGTGTTTTTTGACGGAGGGTAGATTTGGGACTAAAGTGAAAGTTGAGGGTTTTTTTCGAGACAAAAAAAAGTTTGGGGTATTTTTGGGACTAAAGCTATAGTTGAGGGTTTTTTATGGAATTAACCCAGAAATATTTGGAGGTTAAAAAGATATCCATTTATAAATCATCACGGTATGATATTTAAAAAAGAAGGAAGTCATTGGTCCATATAATTAGTACAACTTCACACTTCACGGTTTTTTTATACTAATTTTATCTAGATCAAAAGGAACATAAAATTGGAGATAGCAAAAGAGTTTCAACAAGGGATGAGTATCCCTTTTGAAGGCATCAAATAATAGTCACAAAGACTAGAGGGCTGAAAAACGCTAGTAACAAAGTTAATCTTGAAAAGCATGTAACATGGGCTTGTCTAGTTCAAATTTGACCCCAATTGATACATTCTAGGGTTACTCCTCTACAGATTATGCTCTTTCTGACTAATAAAGGAGTTAAACGGAACATGAAGAACTCCAGAGGTTTCACAGCATTTGACCTATTAGCACAAGGTGAAAGCAAGGAAAGAAAGAGAAAGTGGCAAAACAATATGCATAAAACATTGATGGTGGTAGCGACATTGCTAGCTACCATGACATTCCAAGCCAGTATTAGCCCACCTGGCGGCCTTTGGCAAGGAAATTTCCCAGGTGATAAAAAAAACCCACCACATAAGGAAGGTGAATCTATAATGGCATATAGGTATCCGGATGCGTACAAGAGGTTCGTAATATGTAACACGATAAGCTTCGTCGCGTCACTTAGTATTATTGTGCTTTCCGTAAGTGGTCTTCCTCTAAAACGGCATCGTATTACTCTGCGGCATTAACTTATGCCATCTCCATATTGGTCTTCACACCGGAAAGCAGAATGAAAACTTGCCTTTATGCAATTGGATATGCGGTGCTGGCATGGGCTGGATTGATGAGTCTTCTTTTCCTGTGCCACTTTGTTCGTTTAATCCTGAAGTTGGTACGCAAGGTCCTGAAATTCATCCGCGAAGCCTCGATAGCTACAAACATGTTTGTTCCAGCAGAAGCGCCTGAGCCGTAAGGGCATAAAAGAGGAGATGCTACACAGTGTATGTGTTGTTCAATGTGCCGATTAGACAACTTAGCTACGATGCATTAGAGTATGATATGTGCTTGTAAAAACAATAAATATTTTGAGCGTGTTGAGTTTATGTAAAAGATGGAGTTTAGATGTATCATGGATGCATTAGAGCATGGTATGTGCTTGTAAAAATAATAAATGTTTTAAGCGTGTTGAATTTATGTAAAAGATGGAGTTTGGATGTATAATGGATGGCTGTTTAATTTGATTTGATTTGTGGCAGTTTAAAAAAAGAATGACTTATTCGATTTAGAGTTAAAAAATCTCAGGCATGGGATCAATTTTATACAGTGTAACCTTAACATGTTAAAGTGGTAATTTATTGACGATTAAGGAAGTTTGTTCCAGTGGAATTGCAAGTTTTACGATTAATTACGGAAAATCACAGCAGTCAAAAGGATTATTACTTATAAATAGGATCCATTGATTACGAATTTGAAGGATTATTTATGTAGATTTACTAAGAATAGGGAAATAGAAAGTAAACTTTAGGTTGCTTAGATTTCCCAATAAATGTTATGACCATTAAGACCTTTCGAACCTACGATAACTTGAGGTAATTTACTGGTAGAGAAGTGACTCCCATCTACACGGACTTGCGACTGACTTACGGTTATCGATATCAATTGATTATAAGTTGTGCCTCTTATGACAATTTCATGTACCTATCCCAATAGTATATTGCTATGTGATACGAAATTTTTTGTTTCAAACTGTATTAGCTCAATTACCACGCAAAAGGGAAAGGACTAATTAAACATGCAATTGAGATCTTGATGATTTTAGGCAAATAACTATTGCTGGAGCTATAATTGTCAAAAAAAGAACTAAAGGTTATGACTAGTTGGGGAAAATTACCCTTAGGACCATTATTTGGCAATTCCATCATCAAGTTACGAAATATAAAAGGAAGTTATTACTAATAATGGAATAATACAAAATAATCAACTACGAATTTTGACTACTTGAAGGAAATTATAATAATGCTGGCTAATTACTAGTGACAACATCCCCAAGTTATCTCGCTGTTCACAAATTATCTTTAACTTCTCCAATTTATGATCATTTCCTTTTGCTGATCATACCTTCAAATGTTAATTGGCTTTCGAGCAGAAATGGGCGATCAAGTGTATAGCAAAACAGCCGATTGCTTATTGTGCTTAATTTTTTTGCTAGCTCTAAATCATCTGTGACTATTTTGGTCGGAAGACTATCCACAAATGCACTTATGACACCATTGCTCATTTCAAGCACCTTCCTAACACAATCCATAAAGTTGAATAATCCTCCTCAAGAATCAGGTAATGTGTAGGCTCAAATAAGACTATAATAGAAGTTTTTGAAGTTGACATGCCACTATTAGGGACTATAGTTGGTTCCATTCGACGTTGTCCCCTCATTAGTATTCGTTGGTCCGTTGAACCCATGAAGGGGACCGACCCAATTGCCGTTGAAACAAGTATACCGGGCCACGAAGCGAAGAGGGATCAATTTGTCCGGTCCCTTCTTGACCCAAATAGTAAAAACAAGCTTCCGGTGGGTGATCTCGATTTCGACATCTATAATATCTATAGTTAAGCCTTCTATTTTCACGGGAAGACCAAAGCGTTCATATGGCATGCTAGCCATACCTACAAACTTGAGAAAATGTAAAGGAGTGAGTCTTGGGAATTCAATAAGTAAAATTCCTAATTCTCAACTAGGAAAGCATTATATCAATTACGACTAGCCAGAACTATATGTGCAAATAGTGTCGATGGTAGATCGATAGTAAGCGAAATGCTACTGTAACATCCTGAAAATCGACTCAATTTAGCCCGATTTTTAATCTGATTTTGGGAACCGATTTCTCAGTGATATCAGGACTAAATACTTGGGCGTCGCCTCATTTATTTTGGGATTTTCCGTTGGACACGGAAGCGTCGGAAAAAGGAAGAATTGGACCGGGTTTTGGGCCCGCGGGTGGGCCGGCCCAAGACCGGCGGCCCAATGGGCCTTACACCCATGCAGCCCAGCCCAAGAGGGGCCCAAGGCGCTCAAGTTCCTCCATTTTCCCCAACTTCTCTTTTGGCCTTTTTGCTTTTGTGCCAAGTGGGCTTTGTTTATCTTTGTTTTTGCTTGCTTTTGATTGGTTCTTCAACAAGTGGCTTGCCCACTTGCCTTGGCCTTATCCAAGTCTTCAACAGCCCCTTCTCTCTCCTCTTTCTCCCCCAAAATTCGTGCAGCAGCAAGCCCTCACTCTCTCTCCCTTTTTCTCTTCCTTTTCTCTTCCATTTCTGGTGTTCCTTGCTGTCTTTACTGTTTTCCAGCCGGAAAACAGCCTTGCTGCCGTCACCGGAGCCGCCACCACCACCCATAGTGTAGTCCTGGAAGTTAGGAAGCTAGCCGCGCATCCCCGGTCACCCCTGGTCGCACCGGACCGCCCGTTTAGGCCTTCTCTGCACTGCTGGTCAGTTCCGCGTGAACAGTAACCAGCAGTGTTTTTGGCTCGTTTCGACCACCGTTTGTCATCCGTTCTCATCCCCGAGCTTACCCCCTTGTAGCTCTCGTTCCCCTCTATGCGCCGGTGTTGCCGGATTTCCGATCCAAGTAAGTTAACTTCTTAATCCTTGTTTAGGAGTTAATCTTGCTTAGGGGTTAATTAGTGTATTTGTATGTTTTTGATTAATTAAGGTTGATTGGTTAATTAGGCTAGTTAATTAAGGCTAACTAGGGTTAGTTAATTGACCATAGTTAGTAATAAAGTAACTAAGGTTAATTAATTAAAGTAACCATGGTTAGTTTTAAAAGTAACTAAGGTTAAAAAATTAATCATGGTTAGGTTAGACTAACTAGGATTGAGTTAATTTGTTAACCATGGTTAAGTTTATTTATTTTTATTTATTTATTTAATTTTGGACTAATTTATTGTTCATAATTACTGTTCACGATTACTGTTCACGGCACTATTCATACAGAGGCAAATTTTGGTTTCAAATTGTTGTGTTCTTGATTATTAAGGCTTATTGAAGTGCGAATTGTTGATTATTCCCAAGAATTAGAGAATGTACGTGATTGTTGATTGGTTGGAATTGAATTTCGGTTTATCGTAATTTTCATGAGTGATTGGATTGGATTGTACTGCATGACATTATACGTGTGTCAACTGCAATAGCATGTTGCGTGAGCACGAATTATGTTGCATTCACTACCAAGCAAAAACAAAGACAAGAAAGAATTGTTTGCTGATGTGTTGCATGGTCAGATTAAAGTTGATAGCCCAGTTGAGCCAGATGACTGCCAATCCTTCGGGGTTGTGCCGTGACCATTGGGTCGCCTGACAGTGGTCAGATGCGGAGTCGCGGTTGAGGCCGAGCCCATGCTTCTTAGGGAATGCCGTCGATGGGGAATAGCCCGTGACGTCACCGTGCCTCATGGGGGAGGATGATGCCTGGTCTACGACCAGTTGATCGCCAACCATAAGGTTGTGCCGTGGCCTAAAGGGTCGTAATAATCAGAGCATGTGTGGGCAATGCTCTGATTATCTGCATGCCTCTTACTGTTATTTGAGGCGATTGATTGTTTCTGCAGGTCGCATGTGCCAAGGCCAGGTGGGGTCGCTTGTGATTGCACCTGTTTATTTAAACTGTCTTTTGAGGTGGTATTGGATGATTTGATGGTTTAGGTTGTATGTTAAACTCCCGAGGCGAGCAAAGTTCCTAACCGGGGCTTAGGACTTTAACTTGCTGAGTTTATCTCAACCCGTCGTGGTTAACCTTTTTAGGCCCTAGATGATGCAGTGCCCGGTACGCTTCGGCGCCTCGGTGGGCATGAGCACCACCGTCACCGTGCGGCCCGCCCCGGGCCACGATTTTGTGTTCGAGCACCATGTGACGACCGTGTGGGTGGATGAAGGGTCGAGGCACCATCGCGTGCCCCATGTCTTCAAGGCGTGGTTTATTCGACAGGGTGGCATTCTGTATGGCTCCCTCCGAGGTTTTGATCGGCCGGCTCCTCCTGTGGGGCCGACCGATAAGGTCTGGGATCCCATGGACCTGGATCCCCCTGACGGTGAGATCTGCGACCCGAGGATCGAGGAGAGTGATCCCTCTGAGGAGAGCCAGCGAGTAGGCTGCTTTGGCCTATTCTCCTTTTAACGAGCCCTCCCCCACCTGTACAGTGTTAGGTTAGCCAAGCCGGTCCCTTTTTGAGTAGGCCTCAGCTTTTCGCCTGTAGTAAGGCGTGTGTATATGTGCTGTAGTTTGGCTAACCTTCAGATATATATAAAATGGTGTTTGTCTTTCCTCTACTGTTGTTGTTGCTGTTGTTGCTATCCCTGTTGTTTAATTTGTTGGGAGTATTCGTTTCCGCATGTGCATAATTACAAGATAAAATGAATTAGTCGACGACAATACCTGGGACATCGTACAACTAGACCTCAAGTGAAATGGGGTTGCCACAAGCTCGAGAGTCGGGGCGTGACAACCTCGTCGATTTTGGTATCAGAGCCTGGTTGGCTGATGGAGTGATAAGGTGCGATAAGTCTTGCGTTGGTGCGTGGGGATAGTTAGTAGGAAAGACAATTTCTTTACTTGCATGTGATTGACTACAGGATCCTTCATGGTCCTTTGTTGTAGGGTTGTCTCATTTTCTAATTCCGTGTGGGGGGAATTGGAATGCAGGTTAGGAGAGTCCTGCAAAATGAGCAATCCAGATCCGAGTACCCTAGGTCAGAGGAGTCAGAGGAAGAAGACGGCGTAGGTACCGACCGGTGCTAAGGAGGTAGCACCTGAGGATCCGAGGATGGATGGGATCATGCATGCCATTGAGGCTCTAATAGGTCAGCAGGCTCAGACCCAAGCCACTATCGCTGCTGTCGCAGCTACTCCTGCAGCTAGGCCTAGGACTAGTAACCGGCCTATGCACCAGCTAATGGAGCAGTTTATGAAGCTGAAGTCGCCCAAGTTTTCTAGGGCTGGCGACCCTGAGACAGCAACCCTCTGGGTGTGGGAGATAGAGAAGACTTTCACCTTGCTGCAGTGTTCTGAGGAAGAAAAAGTGATCATGGCGACTTACCAACTGCTTGGTAATGGCAGCACTTGGTGGGAAGCTACCCAAGGATGGGTATTTCCCGAGGGTATAGCCAGAGTATGGGATACTTTCAGAGAGGCTTTTTTGAGTAAGTACTTCTCAGACTGCGCAAGAGAGCAGAAGCTGGTAGAATTTCAGAGGCTGCGTCAGAATTAGATGACAGTGGAAGCCAAGCTTGTAGAGTTGTCAAAGTACGCACCACGGATGGTCGAGCATCCTTTGGACAAGGCCAGGAGGTTTCGGGACGGATTGAAGATAGAAATCCGAGACCACTTGGTGCCAGTGAACCTGAAGGATTACAATGAGCTTTATGAGAGAGCTCAGATGATTGAGAGGCACATTGCTAAGAAGGCAACCGCATCTGTATCGTAGTTTGTGCCTAGTAGGGACAACCGTCGGTTTGGGAAGAAACCGATGGCAGGAGAAAGGTATCCTCTTCCGCCTAATAGAAGGGACAGTGTGGGGAAACCATCGCCAAGTTTGTTTGGAGGATGCATAATGTGTGGCCAAAGGCATGGAAATACCCCGTGTCCCCTTTCGATGGGAGCTTGTTTTGGGTGTGGTCAGGTGGGCCACCAAGTGAGGAACTGCCCACGCAGGCCCATGATGCCATTCACGCCACGACCGCCAGCTGGACCACCAGTGGGGAACGTTCAGCAAGGCAATTAGTACAGACTCCCTGCGCAAGGACGGATGTATGTAGTCACGAGGAAAGAGGCGGAGGACATGCTTGCCGTGATTACAGGTACGATATCTCTTCACAACCATGCTGCTTATGCGTTGTTTGATCCGGGAGCTTCGCACTCCTTTGTTGCTAAACGGTTTGTAGAATTAGTGGGATTAATACCAGAACCATTGGAAACGGTTTTTGTTATTTCTACTCCATTAGAGGATTCAGTTTATCTGCAGTAAGTTGTGCTAGCTGTAAATTGATTATAGATGGTCAGGAAGGAAGAATTGATTTGATTGTTTTAGCGATGTATGACTTTAATGTCATTATCGGTATGGATTGGTTGACTAAGCAAGGAGCTACTATGGATTGTCGGGAGAAGAGAATCTGATTTAATCCGACTGGAGCTAGTAGTTTCCAGTTTGTAGGGAGCCGAGGAGGGTCCTCGATTCCCTTGATTTCTTCTTTAGAAGCAACTAGGTTGTTGGGGGTCAGGATGTCGAGGCTATTTGGCGTTTGTGAGTGATACGTTGAAAGAATGACAAAACCTGGAGGACATCGTGGTAGTACGAGATTATCCTGATGTCTTTCCAAAGGAATTGCCAGGACTACCCCCGGTTAGAGAGACCGAGTTCGTGATCGAGTTGGCTCCTGGGACGGAACCAATCTCAAAGGCACCGTACAGGATGGCGTTGTCAGAATTGAAGGAATTGAAGGTACAGATGCAGGAATTATTGGACAAGGGCTTTATTCACCCAAGTGCATTGCCTTGGGGAGCACCAGTCCTGTTTGTCAAGAAAAAGGATGGTTCGTTGCGGTTATGTATTGACTATAGACAACTTAATCAAGTGATGATTAAGAACAAGTACCCGTTGTCAAGGATTAACGACCTATTTGATCAGCTCCATGGAGCGTCGATGTTCTCTAAGATAGATCTAAGGACGTGCTATCATCAATTGAGGATCCGAAAAGACGACATACCCAAGACAACTTTCCGTACTCGTTATGGTCATTACGAGTTTACGGTAATGCCTTTTGGACTGACAAATGCCCCTGCTGCTTTCATGGATTTGATGAACTGAGTGTTTAAGGAATATCTGGATCGGTTCGTGATCATGTTTATCGACAACATTTTGGTGTATTCGAAGAGTCCAGATGAACATGAGCAACACCTAAGGACCGTGTTGCAAACCCTAAGAAATCACGAGCTGTATGCGAAATTTAGCAAGTGTGAATTTTGGTTGGCTCGAGTGGCTTTTCTAGGCCACGTGATCTTAGGCGAAGGGATTTCCGTAGACTCGACTAAGATTGAAGCAGTCATTGATTGGCCGAGACCGACTTCAGTAACTGAGGTTCGTAGTTTTCTAGGACTGGCTAGTTATTACAGACGATTTGTGGAAAGATTCTCTTCAATAGCTATGCCATTGACTCAATTACTGAAAAAGGACAAGAAATATGAGTGGACGGATAAGTGCGAGCGTAATTTCCTAGAGCTTAAGCATAAGCTGACTACCGTGTCAATTTTGACTATTCCGTCAAGCTCGGGAGGATATGAGATTTTTAGCGACGCGTCATACAAAGGACTCGGTTGCGTTCTTATGCAATATGGTAAAGTGATAGCATATGCTTCCAGGCAATTGAGGCCTCACGAGTTGAATTATCCGATGCACGACTTAGAGTTGGCGGCCATCATATTTGCGTTGAAGATATGGAGACATTATCTCTGTGGAGAGAGATTTCAGATTTTTACGGACCATCAAAGCTTCAAGTATCTGTTCTCCCAAAAGGAGTTGAAAATGAGACAGCGCAGATGGATGGAACTTCTTAAGGATTATGACTGCGATATTCTGTACCATCCGGGTAAAGCAAACAAAGTGGCAGACGCTTTGAGTTGCAAGTCATCGGTTGCTAGTATGATGGTTCAGGAATGGATTCTGTTGGAGGGAATCCATGATTCAGAATTCAGGCTCGAGGTATGTCATCATTCTAGTTTGATGGCTACCCTTAGGATTGAACCTGAAATTCAAGCCAAGATTAAGGCAATGCAACCTTTGGACGTTGAGATCCAAAAGATTATGCAAATGGATGCGACCAAGAGAAAGTCGAATTTTCAAGTATCCGAGGATGGGATCTTGAAATTACGTGGACGACTATGTGTGCTAAACGACGCCGAAATTAAGGGGAGGTTGTTATCCGAAGCGCATCGTAGCGACTACAGTGTGCACCCAGGCAGTACAAAGATGTATCAGAATCTGCGACAGTATTATTGGTGGAACGGCATGAAGCAAGACATCACCAAGCACGTGGCGAAGTGTTTAACTTGCCAACAAGTGAAAGCGCAACATTGCAAGCCAGGAGGGTTACTACAACCTCTTGAAATCCCCGAATGGAAATGGGAGCACATCACGATGGACTTCGTGACGGGATTACCAAGAAGTTAGCGAGGTAATGATACAATTTGGGTTATAGTGGACCGATTGATGAAGTCAGCTCATTTCATCGTCGTACGCAAGGATTTTGCTTTGGAAAAGTATGCAGAATTGTACATGCGACAAATTATTCGTTTGCATGGGGTGCCAGTGACGATTACTTCAGATCGAGACCCCAGATTTACGGCTACATTTTGGAAGAGTCTACAGACTTCGATGGGGACGAAACTGCAATTTAGTACGGCCTACCATCCTCAGACAGACGGTTAATCAGAGAGAACAATTCAGACCTTAGAGGATATGCTGAGAGCCTGTGTATTGGATTTTAAAGGAAGTTGGGAGGAACAACTTCATCTCATCGAGTTCGCATACAATAATAGTTATTAGCAAAGTATCCAAATGGCACCGTTCGAAGCTTTGTACGGCAGACTGTGTAGGACTCTAATTTGTTGGGACGAAGTCGGCGAGCGGAAACCTACAGGGCCAGAGTTGGTGTAGCAATTGTTAGACACCGTCAAGATGATTCGAGAGAGGTTAAAGACGGCTCAGAGTAGACAGAAAAGTTATGGGGACAGACGACATAGGCCATTGGAATTTCAAGTGGGTGATCATGTGTTCCTTAAAGTATCGCTGATGCGAGGTACATCGCGATTTGGAAAGAAAGGAAAACTGAGCCCAAGGTACGTCAGACCGTTCAAAATTCTAGAAAGGATCAAGAATTTATCCTATCGTCTTGCACTACCGCCTCGACTTGCTCAGGTGCATGACGTATTCCACGTGTCAATGTTAAGGAAATATGAGCCGGACCCGACTCACGTGTTGAATTTTGAAGAGATAGAGGTGGACGATAGGGTGTCGTATGTAGAGAGACCGATTCGGATTGAGGACCGGAAAGAACAAGTGCTGAGAAACAAGACGGTCTCCTTGGTCAAAGTCATTTGGGAGCATCATGGTACGGAGGGAGCTACGTGGGAAAGTGAAGAAATCATGAGGCGTCAGCACCCCTATCTTTTTTTAGGATTAGCGTGTCAATTCAAATTTCGAGGACGAAATTTCTGTAAGAGGGGAAGAGTTGTAACATCCTGAAAATCGACTCAATTTAGCCCAATTTTTAATCCGATTTTGGGAACCGATTTCTCAGTGATATCAGGACTAAATACTTGGACGTCACTTCATTTATTTTGGGATTTTCCGTTGGACACAGAAGCATTGGAAAAGGGAAGAATTGGACCGGGTTTCGGGCCCGCGGGTGGGCCGGCCCAAGACCGGTGGCCCAATGGGCCTTGCACCCATTTAGCCCAGCCCAAGAGGGGCCCAAGCTGGCCCAAGTTCCCCTCCATTTCCAGCCCATGGGCTTCTCTCTTTTGGCATTCTGCTTTTGTGCCCAAGTGGGCTTTGTTTATGCTTTGTTTTTGCTTGCTTTTGATTGGTTCTTCAACAAGTGGCTTGACCACTTGCCTTGGCCTTATCCAAGTCTTCAGCAGCCCCTTCTCTCTCCTCTTTCTCCCCCAAAATTCGTGCAACAGCCAGCCCTCACTCTCTCTCCCTTTTTCTCTTCCTTTTCTCTTCCATTTCTGGTGTTCTTTGCTGTCTTTACTGTTTTCCAGCCGGAAAACAGCCTTGCCGCCGTCACCGGAGCCACCACCACTGCCCATAGTGTAGTCCTGGAAGTTAGGAAGCTAGCTGTGCACCCCCGGTCACCCCTGGTCGCCCTGGACCGCCCATTTCGGCCTTTTCTGCACCGCTGGTCAGTTCCGCGTGAACAGTAACCAGCAGTGTTTTTGGCCCGTTTCGGCCACCTTTTGTCATCCGTTCTCATCCCTGAGCTTACCCCTCGTAGCCCTCGTTCCCCTCTACATGCCGGTGTCGTCGGATTTCCGATCCAAGTAAGTTAACTTCCTAATCCTTGTTTAGGAGTTAATCTTGCTTAAGGGTTAATTAGTGTATTTGTGTGTTTGTGATTAATTAAGGTTGATTGGTTAATTAGGCTAGTTAATTAAGGCTGACTAGGGTTAGTTAATTGACCATAGTTAGTAATAAAATAACTAAGGTTAATTAATTAAAGTAACCATGGTTAGTTTTAAAAGTAACTAAGGTTAAAAAATTAATCATGGTTAGATTAGATTAACTAGGGTTGAGTTAATTTGTTAACCATGGTTAAGTTTATTTATTTTTATTTATTTAATTAATTTCGGACGAATTTACTGTTCATAATTACTGTTAACGATTACTGTTCACGATTACTGTTCATATAGAGGCAAATTTTGGTTTCAAATTGTTGTGTTCTTAATTATTAAGGCTTATTGAAGTGCGAATTGTTGATTATTCCCAAGAATTAGGGAATGTACGTGATTGTTGATTGGTTGGAATTGAATTTCGGTTTGTCGTAATTTTCACGAGTGATTGGATTATACTGCATGACATTATACGTGTGTCAACTATAACAGCATGTTGCGTGAGCACGAATTATTGTTACATTGACGACCAAGCCAAAGCAAAGACAAGAATGAAATGTTTACGGATGTGTTGCATGGTCGATTAAAATTGATAGCCGGTATAACGAGATGACCGCCAATCCTTTGGGGTTGTGCCGTGACCATTGGGTCGCCTGACAGTGGTCAGATGCGGAGTCGCGGTTGAGACCGGGCCCATGCTCCTTAGGGAATGCCGTTGATGGGGGATAGCTCGTGACGGCGCCATGCCTCATGGGAGAGGACGATGCCTAGTCTACGACCAGTTGATCGCCAACCATAAGGTTGTGCCGTGGCCTAGAGGGTCGTAATAATCGGAGCATGTGTAGGCAGTGTGATATGAGAAATTTTTGTGCAATGCTCTGATTATTTGCATGCCTCTTACTGTTGTTGTGAGGTGATTGACTGTTTCTGCAGGTCGTGTGTGCCAAGGCCAGGTGGGGTCGCTTGTGATTGCACATGTTTATTTAAACTGTCTTTTGAGGTGGTATTGGATGATTTGATGGTTTAGGTTGTATGTTAAACTCCCAAGGCGAGCGAAGTTCCTAACCGAGGCTTAGGAGTTTAACTTGCTAAGTTTATCTCAATCCGTCGTGATTAACCTTCTCAGGCCCTAGATGACGCAATAGTCGGCACGTTTCAGCGCCCCGGTGGGCATGAGCACCACCGTCACCGTGTGACCCGCCCCCGGCCACGATTTTGTGTTCAAGCACCATGTGACGACCTTGTTGGTGGATAAAGGGTCGAGGCACCATCGCGTGCCCCATGTCTTCAAGGTGTGGTTTATTTGACAGGGTGGTATTATGTATGGCCCCCTCCGAGGTTTTGATGGGCTGGCTCCTCCTGTGGGGCCGACCGATGAGGTCTGGGATCCCATGGACTTGGATCCCTCTGACGGCGAGATCTGCAACCCGAGGATTGAGGAGAGTGATCCCTCTGAGGAGAGCGATCCCTCTAAGGCCAGCGAGTAGGCTGTTGTGGCCTATTCTCCTTTTAACGAGCCCTCCCCCACCTGTACAGTGTTAGGTTAGCCAGGCCAGTCCCTTTTTGAGTAGGCCTCAGCTTTTCGCCTGTAGTAAGGCGTTTGTATATGTGCTGTAGTTCGGCTAACCTTCAGATATATATAAAATGGTGTTTGTCTTTCCTCTCGCTTTTCTGTTGTTACTATCCTTATTGTTTAATTTGTTGGGAGTATTCGTTTCCGCATGTGCATAATTACAAGATAAAATGAATTGGTCGACGACAATACCTGGGACATCGTACAACTAGACCTCAAGTGAAATGGGGTTGCTACGAACTCGAGAGTCGGGGCGTGACAGCTACGCCATGACTATATGCAAGAATCTTACTTACTCAACCTTTGGCTAATGCAAGAACACACGCAAGCCAAATTTATGCATAACTGACACTCATGCAATTCATTTACTGCCATCCCAGTTCAACTAGGCCCTCCTAAATCAATTCAAGGCATCTAGCCTCTTCATAGGCATCTCGGACTCAAACCCAGGTATCCGATACTCGAACCCAGGCATCCCATTCTTTAAGTGGGGCATCACCGCCAATGCTATGTGGTGACAGCACGATTATCATGTTAAGTGCACACACACAAATACACCATACAAGGCTAGCTGTTATCTATGACCACCTGAATTTTGATCCATTTTGGAATATATGAATGATTATTTCATCAATGCACTATTAGTTAAATCTCACTATGAATTGATCACTCATGCAATACGAGTGTTGTGACCTGCCATTGGTGACAATCCTTCATCGAGAGAAACAGAATTTAGAGGTTTTTAGTCATAAAACGGTCCTCAAAAGACACTTCACGTCAAAGACGGCTCGAACACATCATTGATGATGATCTTCCTATGAAGTCCATCAATTAGAAGTGCGGACTCTCCCAAGTCTATACCCCGTGCAATAGTGGGAGGGTGTCGTGACCCAACTTCCACATCACAAACAAAAGCGAAGATGAATTTTGGGGTATATTTACCTTGGTTGCTCTTACGAAGGTACTTCCATGAATGGATGTCATCACCTTCTCCCATTCGGGATCATAGCAATGAGTATGCTAAATCTCGATGAACCCTTACCAAGATCCGTGCTCCATGGTCACCCTTACAAAGGTACTTTCATGAACGGACGTCACCACCTCATCCTATTCATGGTCGTAGCGACGAGTATGCTAAACCACGATAGACCTTGATTGAGAATTCATACTCCGTACGACGGGTTCATTTTATTATCTAAGTTGATTAAACAACCTAAGATAAAGTGTTAGGAGTCGCCACTTGTCTCAATTTTAGGGGCCAGCTAGAAAGCCTAATTGAGGGTTAGGAGTGTTCCCTCAATTTTTATACAACTAAAGATCTAGGATATGAGGACTTGGGTTACATTAATATTTCTATTAGCGCCATTTCAGTACCTAATGGTCATCATGTTTACTTAAAGTGATCAAGCCTGTCTTTTTATTTTTTCTTGCTATTTAAAATGAAAATGTGATCATACACGAATGTCGGTTTTAGGCCATTCTAATTATACAAAGATGAAAAAGAAAAGCAAACAATTTGAATTGAAAGTGCGGTGCAGTAAGTAAATACCCAAGAGAAAACGATAAATCTAAACATACAATCCCAAACATACAAGTAAAGGAAAAGAAAGAAGAGGACACCCGTAACTTGTTAGGCTTTATATAACATGAGAGAAAACCTGAGACATATGTTAGGTACCGAATGAATAGTACAAGAAAAAGGTCGGCATGGACATCGACC
Source organism: Angophora floribunda (assembly GCA_014182895.1). Classification (NCBI taxonomy): domain Eukaryota; kingdom Viridiplantae; phylum Streptophyta; class Magnoliopsida; order Myrtales; family Myrtaceae; genus Angophora; species Angophora floribunda. Next base: position 15,559,325 of record CM024710.1, read on the forward strand.
ATCACCGTCTTCGGGACCGCCTTCTTACATTTATCCTAATTCTTGTCTAATGCTAAATGAATAGTTTACATTTGAAACAAACACTAAGCCAAGTAAAAGGCAATCAAAATACATCAAGGAATCAAACAGAAGCAACCAATCGATTCAACTTGGCCTCAGGGTCAGCCTTTGGAGATTGTATGCATAACGTGTCACAAAATGTCACCCCATTCATTATTGGACACGGCTAATGGTAATTAGCCATCATTAGCATTCACTCATGGTTGCTAACCCTATTAGCACCTAAATCGGGTTCTAATGTGTGACCCCGAGCTTAACTCACAAGCATGCATCGGGTTTGTACAATTATCTAATCAATCACATGTATAGAGATTAGAAAGTAAACATGCAAACAAATCTGAAGACCTTGGTTCTCAATCAATCAAACAATTAGTGAGTTAACACCAGGTCACTTCATACATTCATCACGCACCAAGCACAATCACATGCGTCGAATGATCATCGAAAGGGATTTTTATTTTCTGAGAATTTTTGTAGATAAAGTTCATGAAAAGAGGATTAAAATCGTGAGACATCGAAATTTGGTTCTGCATGTATTATTTTCTAAAAATTCTAGAACATGAACATGTTACAAAGAGCAAAATAGTGGAAATTGTAACATCAAATCAAAAGACAAACAATTGAGCATGACCATGAAACAATTGACTTCACAAAAATTATGGTACACCAAGCACATGATATAGAACAACTTTCATGAAGAGAATTTTCTAGCAACACATGATATTATAAAAATCTGAGAACACGACATAATGCATCAGAACAGAATAAAGCAACAGGGTCCTAATGCAAACTCATGGTGATTTAATCATGTCAATGATGTCTAAAAATCTTTAAATTTTGTCTCATGATAACTCTAAAGATGATGATCAATGTTCATGAAGGACTTGACCTCATAATATTTACAGAAAAATTCATACAAAAATGGGAAAATGCAAATAGAGACTTGAATCAATATGCAATCCAAATTTACAGTTTTTCCATATTTCAGGGCAACTTTGCAAAAAATGGAAAAGTGATCTATTGACATGCAAATTAGACAACTTGGTATCATTAGAAATCTTGAGGAATGCTTTAAAACTTCCTAAGAGGTGTCAAGTTCGATTAAGGTCGATTTCATGTTCACTTCAGGACATTTGCACGAACATATGACATGGCAACAACATTAACACAAAATGCATGGCTTAAGAGTAACTACATGACCCGGTAAGAGTTAGATAAAAATCATGTAGATTATCTACGCAACTATGAGCATTTTTCATGAAGAAACATATGCCTAAATGAGCACACAAGGCATGCTATAGAATCATCAAGATAAACCTAATGCAATGAACCCAATTTTTAAGTCAAGACCATGAAACAAAGCACTATCCTTTAAATCTGTTGTAGCCTCTCCCCGAGACAGAAGACTACAGCGCTCTGGGGATTTGACCCTCAAATTTTTGGCGAGGAGACGTGACAGGGGCGGACCAGTCCGTTCTGGTTTTTTGTATAGTCCGTTGTTTGTAGCCGTTGGGCTTTCATAGTGAACTTGGCACCCCCCCCCCCCACTCTAGTGACATGTTGTCCCGTTGAGTGTGTGTTGGTGCCGGGTCTCACCCCTTTGTAAAGTTGTTTGGCTGATTTTATAATACTTACATTTACCAAAAAAAAAAATGAACCCAATTTTTTATTACATTCTAAAATCGAGTTTGTTTATGCATTAGTTGATCTCGCAAAGTCCGATTAGCATGATTATTACCTTAATAAAAAGGTAATGTGATGTACTATAACTTGCATGAAGACATTGAAGTCAAGAAATGACAATTGCACAATCAATATGATGCAAATACAATTCGGACTAAAATAGGGCAAGTAGGACCCAAAGTCAGATCACAAGGGTTTTCACCTATCATATGAGCTCTAAAAAATCTGAAAAAAATTATATGACATAGACAAGACATATGTAAGAATCTTTCATGAAGGAATCTAAGGGCTGAATCATCACAAAAAAATCCATAAAAATTCGAAAAGGTTGCAGATCATAGGAAATCAGCACGCGCAGAAATCAATTGACATGCGTTCTCGACACTTGAATGTGCTCTAAAAATTCTGAAAAATTCATACATTATAGACAACACATTTTGGAACATTTTTCATGTAGAAGTCAACTCCAAACATATCAACTGACAAAAAAATCAAACCGAATCAGGGAATAATGTTCCACGCAATCACAATCAATTTACAAAAAGAAAAAAAAAGTGTCAGGACACATTTCTTAGGAAAATTTGAAAAAAAAGATATGCATAGATTAAGTCGTATGGAGAAACTTTCATGGGGACATAACTCGAAAATCCTAACAGAAAATTTAGCAAAAAATGGACAAATTTGCTAACAAGCGGTGAAGTTTGCAAAATTCGTTTTCCTTCAATTTCCAAAACTGATATTCGAATTTTGGAATAAGTTTTCAGGTAGCAAATGAAGTCAAATTGGGCACCATATTATATCAAATCAAAGCTCTCAGAGTACACTTCGAAAGTCTAGAAGGTGTCAAGGACAAACGATGATGCTTAGGAGGTGAAAATCGCCAAAATAGAAAGTTGCATGCTAGAATCGGAATTTGCAGAACATGTTGAAACTCAAGATCATCATCATCAAGCATTCAAACAAGTTCATGTCAGCCGCAAATCATTAATATCGAGTCTATAAGAGTCCCTAGGGTCGAATCTTAGCCCCGACCGCCTAGAACAACCCTGCTTCATCGAATTTAAGTACGAAGAGCCCACCTTGTTTAAAACTTTGATTATCTTCAATCAAACACCAATCGGATGTCAACAGAACTTAAAAAATGTTCATTGAGGATCAGGGGATGTCAAAAGAGGGATTGGACCACGTCGGCAGATCGTTGGACCATTGGATCGATGGCTTAACGACGTCGGAGGAATCACTGGCGTACTAAAGGGAAAAGGTTCCGATCAACCAGTGATCGAAGCCTTTTCCAACTAGGGATGACACGGAAGGACATGTATCGGCAAGGTGGAGCCGTGAAGGAGGCCGGTGCAGTGGTGGCTCGCTAGAGGCACGCAGTGGAGATTAGCGGTGGAAAGTGCGATTAGAGAGAGAGAGAGATTTTCTACATAATTTTTTGAAAAATGAGCCCCCCTTGCATTTTGAAGGGAAAATCCACTTATACATGTCTCCAAGATTGCATATTAGCCCTCGGATTAATCCAAGGGCTAAGAAGCAAACTCCTTAACTAACAAACCTATTTAATTTATTAAGTTTGTTTAAAGTGACAGCTAATGGGCGCATGCTTATTTGGACAGTTGAGGTGCATTATGGAATAACTTGTCTTAAATGAAGAGGAATGATGAGATTGCGTGATAAAATTTCTCTTTCTTTCCTCACCCTCATTTCCCCTCCTTCGGCCACCCCTCCCCATGCATTCTCTCCCTCTTTTCTCCCTTTCTTCATCTTTTCCTCTTGTTTCTCTCATTGCCGCCCTCTTCACCGTTCCTTCTTGCCGCTCATGCTGGACCACCGCTTGCCGCCGCTTGGAGCCACCAGTCTGTGAGCTCCATCCACCTGAGGTCATTCATCTACTGAGCCCTCACTGAGCCGTTCACTGCTGTCCCTCCTCTCTCACCGAACCACGGGACCCATTTTCGCCGCCATACCCCTTGTTGTTTCAGACCTAGCCTTGTATAGCCCTTGCCGCTGCCATCGTTCCCGTGTCGACGCCATCATTAATGGGTGAGTTAATACTTTAATCCCTTAATTAGTACATTAAACTTGCTTTGGAATAGTTTAGTTTATTGTTAATTTTAATTAGGATTAGTTTAATTAAGTTAAGCTTAATTAGTCTAGTTAATGATAGTTTAGTTGATAAACTATCGCAATAGACTATCGGAAAGGGATGATAAGCTATCTTGATAGGCTATCAAGGAAAAGTTGATAAGCTATTGCTAAATAGGATGATAAGCTATCAGAAAAATAAGTGATAGGCATCATCAAAGGAGTGATAAGCTATCAAAAAATTGATGATAGGCTATCACCAAGCAGGTGATAAGTTATCGAGATAATGCTAATAAGTTATCACCATAGGGCGATAAGTTTAGTTTTATACATCATTTCTGCTTGAATTTTATGACAATTCTATGCACATTCTATGTTGTTTAATGCTTGTTTGCCCTGAAAACATCTAGCTCACGTGAAATCTTGTGCACTAATTTTTAAAAGAGTTTTTAAGGACATATAAAAAATAGACCCTGAGGTGTCGATATTATATGTCGTGTTTTATGAGTTAAATGGGGCAAGTATGTTTAGAAATGAAAGCATGCTGAGTTTAATGGGTTAATGGTATGTATGTGACCACGTGCGAATATTTTTCCTACATTTTTACATGATAAATTGTACTAGTTTATTATTTGGACACAAACCATGTCTACATTGGCTAATTATTGAGAAATAAAATGGATTGGAATGGTTGTCGTGCTTGTGTGGTCACATAAGGGAACCTGTCACCCAATGGGAGTTTGGGGACGATGCCGATTTATTGGATGCCCGGTGGGAGTCCAAGTGCCGAGTTGTGGTTGAGGATAGAATGATGCTTTTTTTGAATGTTATATGGGCGGGGTTCTAGACGATCGTGCCCGATGGGGGCAGGGGCGATACCCGATCATGCTGGAAGACAACCAACCTTTGAGTTGTGTCTTGCTCGATGGAACACCCGTGATCGCGTTGTAATGAAAACATTTGAAATGTGTTTTGATTATGTGAAATGCTAGTTTGCATTGATTTTGGCACCTATGAGTTTATATCATGGAGGGTATGTGCCATGGCGAGGTAAGAATGCCTATAGGTCGATTTGACTGCTTGTGGTTCATTATGAGGTTCAATTATCAGGTCACGTTTATAGTTAAGGCAAAGTGTGCTATTAACTTGCCGTCAATCTGTGGTTGCATGTTTAGGTACCCTCGAGGCGAGTTGATTTCTTAATTGAGACTTAGGGCATTAACTTGCTGAGATTTATATCTCATTCATGGATGTTAAATATTTTAAGGTCCTTAGGATGGCGTACCACCCGATACGATTTGAGATCCCTGGGACATGGACACTATTATTATAGCACATAGATTTTCGAGCATGTCACATTTGCACAAGCCCTATATGTCTACCGTTTGGGTGGATAAGGGCTTGACCTTGTGGGTACCACATAGGTTTCAGGCATGATTTATTAAGGAGGGTGAAGATTGTTCGTCCTTTGAGGGGTTTTGACGATCCTCTTGATGGGGGCCTAGTTATTAGGTTTGAGATCCGATGGATATTGACTTTTCTAAGGGGGCAGTGGAGGATTCGGACCCAACCCATACCCAATGTACTCGTCAGACTACGACTCGTCAGAGCACAACCCCGACTCACCGTCCCAATATATTGATAACCCCTGATGGACGTGCCCGACCTTCGCTTTTTGACTGACCCCCAACTTTTGGATGAAATAAATTAACCTTCAGCCCCCTCATCTTCATGTTGGCTAAGAAGGAGAAGGTGCCCGCTTGCAGGGCTTGTATATATAACTTCTCTTGAGTTAATCAAGTAAATAAATGAGATTTGTGTCCGCTACTATTATTGTTAGTCTTTCTAGCTATCCCTGTTATTACTTGTTTGACTAGGTGTTTGTTGTTTTGCTTCTGCATAAGTATAATCGAAAGATAAAAAGAATGGTCAACGATACATCCTAGGACATTGCATTCAATTGAAAAGAATAGGGGTTGTCGTGTGTGTCATACCTATTCATGACACAATAAGGGCGTGCTCATACACATACATGATTGTGTGTGCCATATTTCTTAAGAATTGACTCTAAGTCGTGCCATGAATGATCCTAAGTCCAAGGCTTAGTCCAAGCGCCAAATATCAAGGACCCCATATCAATCTAAGACATGAACTCGGTACGCCTCAATATCAACTCACACCTTGTGGCTTTGGGCGACCCTGACTTGCGTTCAACACAAACAACGAAACTTGGCTTCATTCCGGTCATGAATCACTCAAGCACATGCTTAAGACCATCACGCAAACAATTCAAACACGTAGTCACCCATCCTACTCATGGTTTGACGAGTGAGCACCGTCAAAACTTAATGATGACGATGAAAATGATAATCCTAGAGAGAAACAAGGAATTCTACTTACTAGAAAACCCTACTAGGAATTCAACTTACTTTGATGGACCTAAAAAACTAGAGGAAATGGCTTGGGTGGAGATGAGGTGGTGCAAGGCCGAGAGAGAGAGATAGGAGAGGGGAAAAGAGAGGAAATGCACAAGAAGAGGAGGAAGAGAGGGTGCAAATGGTGAGAATGAAGAGGGGCTCCTTCTATTTATATGCCTCGACCTCATTATTACATGTCCAATTGGCCTAATCACCTTTCTAGGAGTGGCATGCTTCCTTTGCTAAGGTGGCACTTGTCGCGACCTATTTTTTCCTTCCCAGATGGGAAAGAAACATCTAAATAAATAGGTTTAGGAGTATTGTCCAAATGGTGAGTCGAAGACCCTTAATTAGATGTGGATTCTCCCAAGCCCATACCCCGCGTGACATTAGGTATTCATGAGAATCTTCAAATGAGGAGTCGACACTAGCCTATTGGGGTCGGCTAGAAACCAAAAGCGTGGGAGCGTGCCTCACTTTCTACGCAACCAAAGAGTTTAGGATCGGGGACTTGATTACACTAATTAGCCAATTAGTGCCCTTTCGGTACCTAATCTTGTTCATTTCAAAAGATTTTCTTTGTCGAGCTTTGAATTTATTTTAGACTTAATCACTAAGATGTGAGGTGATCATGCGGGCAATCAACAATTAAAGAAAGCATTAAATAAATTACAGGCCAAAATAAATACCTAGCATTGAGAGATAAATAAATGACAATCCTAATTAAACTAAGGGGAGAAAATTGTCCAAGAATTATTTTAAAGCTTTTTAGGGAGCTCTAAAACAAACTTGGAACTTTTTTGGGATTTCGAATTTTCAGGTTTCTGAATTTTCCATAAATTTTCTGAAATTTCGAATTTTTTATGATTTCTTTTACATTTTTAGTATTTTTCGATTTTCTAAATTTTTTAATTTTTCAGGTTTCTGAATTTTCCATAAATTTTCTGAAATTTTCTAAAACAAAATTGTCATAAATTTTCAGGTTTCTGAATTTTCCATAAATTTTCTGAAATTTCGAATTTTTTATGATTTTTTTTACATTTTTAGTATTTTTCGATTTTCTAAATTTTTAATTTTTTAATGATTTTTTTATAAAAATAAAATAAAATAAAATAATTCGGACCGGGTCAGGAAACCCGGCCCTACTAAATCGGCCCGGGTTGGGCTGGAGGAACCGGGCCGACCTCAAGCCCACTAGAAAAACAAACCCACACGGATTTTTAGAAAAAGCCCAGTTTTAATTTTTATTTACCTAGCCCAACTAAAAAATCGGCCCATGACCGACTCAGCCCAACAGAAGCAGGCCCGCGGCGAAGCCCATCCTCTTGGCCCCAATCTCATTTTTTGGCTTTTTTTTTTTTTTTCCCTTTTCTCTCATTTTTCTTTAATCTTTTCTTATTATTTTTTTTTCTTGGTCTTCTTCTTCTTCACGTCTGCATGCTCCCCATGCACGCCCGATCGAAGCTCCTGCAGCTTCTTCGCCGGCCTGCCTCCACGCACAACGAGCCCGTGCCGGCTTTTAAAGGGTCGCCAGGTCATCGTCCGGCATCGGTCGTTCCGTCCGACCGATGCCAAGCGCCGCCGGCCGCCGGTGACCATGAACTCTCTCCGTCGCCGGAACCGAGGACATCCCCACCCGACTCGACGCAGGTCACTCATGAAAAATCGTCATAACATGAAGAAAAACACAACGGCAAAGGAAGATTCACAATATACTAACAAACATCCACGAACTAAGCTACTGAACACGGATCCGGCGAGAAAAAAAATCTGGGCTTCATTTAGGCATTTTAACAAACAGGGAGTGTGCGTTGTCGAAACGAAGGATTTTTGGCTTGAACGGGAATCGGCTCGGGTCCAAGCTTCTAAACGATCATTCCAGTACACACAGGGACATAAACGGAGACACGGTAGGGGCCGGGGCTCGCCCGAACTGGTCGGCGCGAGCTCCGGCCTGACGCTTGCGGAAACAACACAAAAAATGCCCCTAGACCTACCTAGTTCGGGTGAGGCTTCACGGCGGACAGTGGCTGACGAACGGACTCCGGTGACGTTCAAACGCTCTTCTGGGTTTGCTCTCTCACCTCTGACTTCGCCTTGTCTCCTCGCTCTAGCTGCGACTAAACATCGGCTGGCTTCAAGGACAAAGAGCGGAGGCACGGCAACGGGACGTGGACCTCGGGTCAGGCGTGGCTGCCGGCGGTCTCTCACTTTCTCCCTCTGCTCTCTCGTTCTCAGTCTCTCGGTCTCTCTCCATCGCTCCGCTCTCTCTCTTGGTTCTGCCTTTTTTCTCTCTGGTTTTTTTTTTTGCGACCAAAGACCTCTCCCGCTTTTTGTTCTTCCTTTTTTTTGTTCTGTCCTCCCCCTCTCTTTTCTCTGTTTTTTTTCTGCAGCAGCTTTTTTTGCTCTTTTGCTTCTACTGACTTCTGCTGCTTTTGCTGCTGCTTCTGCTCTGCTTCCCTCTCTGCTGCAACCTGCTGCTTTGACTTGCTGCCTTGCTGCTTTTCCGCGCGTGGAAAAAGAGAAGAAGGAGGAGATGGGTGGGCCGAGCCGAAACAAAAGGGAGAAGAAAACAAAGGGAAATGGGCCAAGCCCGTGCGAGGAAAGGGAAAGGGCCGCATGGGGGGCCGGGCGTGCCCAGCCCTGGCCCGGCCTCTTTTTTTCGATTTTTTAATTATTATTTTTAAAAATTTTAATTTTAAAGCTAGTGATGCAAATGCTCCTAATGTCTATATGCAATGCAATTTTAATGAAAAAGATTTTGTTAAGGGATTAGAAACTAATCTCTAATTTTACAACGAATTAATAAATACTAAAACAAATCACAAAAATTTAGGTGTCAACAGCACTTAACTTGCAAAGTGGCATGCCTATAGGAAGAGATGGCACACCTACTTAGCTCATGTGGCAATCTATAGCCCTAATGAGCTCAATAGAAGCTTGCTTGCTTCCTTCTTGATAGACCACATAAGCCTATATCTCATAAATGACATTTAAGGCTTTCTTGCAAAGATGGTGCCTAAGCCCTTTAGGCTCTTAATGAAGGTGCCTTGTGTTTTGTTCTAATGGGTCCACTTGCGCCTTGAGTCATCAACTTGATCCCCAAGAAAGATCTCAAGCCATCATGATGCATTATACTCTTGGACACCTAATATGGTGACTCACCATAGTCACTTAATGATTAAGTGTTTTAGAGAATTCTATTTTGTCAATATCTTCAAGAATATGGCAAGCATGAGAAACCAATATTTGAAACGCTTTTGAGGCCAAATGAGAGATCCTTAGGTACACATGTAATTACAATTTCTATGGGTCCGAGGTTTAGGGCCAAAGTGCCTAACACGGGCAAAATTGCCCATTTGGCTAGGTCGGTGGTCTAGGATGTCAGTCTTTGGATCGACACATTGGTCAGCCCATTGGTTGGACTATTGGTCAGCACGGCCAGACCACACGGCTCCAAGATTGGCCTTGTGGCTAGTTGTTGGGCCTGTCGCCAAACCTCCTCATAACCGAGTCCCCCAGCACAGTCAGTGATCCGTTGGTTGGTCCAATGACTAGTTCAAGGTTATTTGTGGCCTAGCACAAGGCCTAGGCACTATCGTACCCTTAACTTAGTAATAGAACCATCAAATCAATCTCAAGACTCATTCCGATCAAGTCCTCGATTCGTCACAAAGGCTCATGGCCGGTTCACGATCAATCCATGACCGAAAATACTCGATCCATAATTGGCTCCCAATCATCAAGGAATTGAATAAGATCAATCGATTTGTGACCAATACACAGTCACATGGATCAACTCATGATCGTCCACGGCCGATATATGACTGGGCGGCGAATTACCTACGATTGGGACATGACCGATCGGTCCATGATGGCACATGACTATCCCTTGATCAATCCTCAAGGTCAAGAAACCATTCTATGGTCGAATGGCTCGATTCCACTTGCATGGGCAATGGGTTGATGCACGGTCGATCCTTCAATTAGTCTATGATCGATTCTTTGGTCAGACCATGACCAATTCCTTGGTTACCATTCCAATCAAGCCAACCAATTCATAACCGATCCTTGGAATGGTCCATGGCTAATCCTTACCATTGACAAATCGAACCCTATAGCCATTCCTCACAAGGTCGGAATTGTGGATGTTACACTCTCTCTATGAGAGCTTATTCTCTCTTCTATGGAAGAGTTCTCCCCTACCCCTCATGGTGGTAGTCTACCTAAAACCCTAAAACCTCACTAAATCCTAACCCCCTTCCTTCGTCTTTCCCTAAATTCTCACTATCACCTTATTCATTGTGCTTTCCTTCTTCAGTGTTCACTTCACCGAGACCAAGCATGATTTTGGCCAAAATCCATTTACAAAATTAAAACTCCCCCTAGTCCATAACCTATTCATGTCTCACCCATTATACACCAAAGCATGAGGTGACTTCTCCCCACCTGCACAATCTTTCCATTTTTATCCACTCTCATCAGCCTTGTCCTAACATTTAGCCCTAAAGTCCCTGATAAACCATAAATTCCCTTACTTGTTAGAGGCTAGAGCTGATGGATTGAGTCGAGCCTGTTTTGGTTGAATGTGAGACTAGTGGTAGTAGAATTTCCTTATGACCGAGACTACCTTGGTGTAGAGAAAAGGAGTTGTTGTAGCCCTTTGGCCGAAAATTTCTCTCTATTGTTATCTAAAATGTGCCCTGCAAATGCATCACGGAGGTAAGAATGGAAGATGTGATAGATAAAGAATCAAAACTAGGTGTTTTTATGTTGTTAAATGGACAATATGTGGTCGGATGATGCTATAGTAACTATAAATTGGGTTTTGGTGGCTAGCCCTTATAAGTTACCAGGGTACCATTAATAATCTTAAGTTAGAACTATTGGGTACAGGGCACGCCCTTGACTTTCTAGGAACTAAGAGTCTTAATGGCTCTTGAAAGGCCCAATGTAGTATCTCATGGAGACGAAGAACAAAGATAAAATTGTGTTGAGGCTAAAGAAGAGATTAAAATTCTAGCATTGATATATTGTGAACCCGATTGGGATAGCGGGGGGTTTATGGTACTGTGGAATGAAGAGATTTTAATTACTGTGGATTCTTCACTATGGAGTAAATCAATGTTACATGTAGAGACAAAAAGAGTAAGATACTGATGATGATCACTTTTGTACATGCACCATACACATTCCAGAAAAAGGGTTCTGCTATGGGAGGAGTTGAGGAGCATTAATTAATGCACATAATACTCTACCATGGGTTTACCTAGGAGATTTCAATGAAGTACTATATCATTGTGAGAAAGTGAGGCAAAGAATGGCAGGACAATATAGAATGGTGGCATTTAGAGATATCCTTTATGACTATTCATTGATGGATTTGGCGTGTAAAGGATGTGCATTTACTTGGCCAATAATCGAGAATGTGATGCGTTTATAAAAGAGAGACTTGATTGGGTTTTGTGCAATGTGGATTGGAGAATAATGTTCCCATAAGCTTTAGATTACGCCTTGCCTACAGTCGAATCGGATCATGGCCTACTTCTTGGGTCATTTTGGGTTGAAACATAAAGAAGAAAGAAGGAATTCAAATTTGAGGCATTTTGGTTGGAGGATGAGGAATATGAAAGAATAGTTACTGCAACTTTGAAGGGCCCTTGTGTTGATAATATGAATTTCTTGGATAAGCTTCGAAATATCACAAACTCTCTCACACAATGGAGCAAAAAAATTTCCAATGCTCATAGAAAAATTTAGTCTTTCAAGTTTGAACTCTAGAAAATTATTAATAGTCAGGGTTTAATTATGATTGCAAGAAGGTCAAAAGGATTAAGAGAAAGATAGAAATGCTATAGAGACAAGAGGATATATATTGGGGAATAAGATTGAGGATTAGTTGGCCAAAGTGGAGTGATAAAAACACCAAGTATTTTCATGCTACCACGATACAAAGGAGGTAAAGAAATAGAATATCCATGTTACAAGTATCAAACAAAGAGTGGAATAAAGACCCAACTAGACTTAAAATAGTAACAAGGGATTATTTTGTGACTTTCTATAGCTTAGTTGGCCCTCGCAACTTCCAACCAATTATTGATCAATGCCCTCTATTAATCGAGGATGTAATAAATGAAGCTTTAATAAACAACATTTCCTTGGAAGAAGTTAAGAGGCCATCTTTCAATTGGGAGCCGTGAAAGCACCTAGACCTGCTGGTGTTAATGGACAATTTTACCAACATCATTGGCTAGATATTTAGAATGATATACTTAAAGTGATGGAAGAGTTTATGGAATCAGGATGCTTGAACCTGGAGATAAATAGAACCTTGATTACCTTCATTCCAAGACTCCCAACCTAGAAAGATTGGAACAATATTGACTCAATAGCCTTTGAAACTTCGTGCGCAAGATCATTTGTAAAATACTAGCTAGCCAATTAAGTAGGTGGTTGTGATGTCTTGAAATTCGACTGTCTCAAGATATACGAAATGGTTATTTTATCAATGTGCTATTGGATAGATTTACTCTAAACTGATTACTCATGAGTTAACTAATATATTGGAAAAGGCCATTAAGGATTAAAACATGTACGACCAGAGAATTCAATTAGGGATAAACCGTTGGACCATAAAGATCAAAGAGGACAATGCCATGCTGTTACAAGCCAATTAGTGAATGAAAACAAACTGATTCAGCGAGGTACGAGATCGGATTGCTTGTGATTCCATACAACTACAATATTAATCGTGAACGACAAGGCGATTTCCTTTTAACTTTGTACTCAGGATGAATAATTGATCCCTCACGATTACATAACAATCAAGAATCGCCCATGGATTGAAGAGGTACAAATGTGGATTGAAAATTATCAACCATGGGTTAAACCCTCGAAAACCCCTAAAAACTACCCGATAGTTTAAGTCGTATTAAAGTCGCATTTAGTCAATGTTAACCATGAATTTTAATCCGATTTTAGGTATCGAATTTTCAAGGATTTCAAAACCAACCTATTAGATGTCGCCTCATTCATCCACCAGTTTATTAATAAGTATAAAATTTTGGACAAAGGATTAGTAGACCAAGATTTGAAGCCCATGAGGGAGCTGAGCTGGGCGAACACCCAATGGGCCTCACACCCATCTTGTTCGGCCAAGTGAGCCGACCAAGCTCAAGTTGGGCCCAATCAAGCCCACTCAAGTTGAGCCAAGCCTATTTGCCACTATTTCAAGCCTAAATTGAATTTATATGAGCCCGTATGAAAAACTTTGGCCCATGTATGTGCATAGTATTTCATACTATATTTGGTGAATTACCATTTTGCCCTTTCTAGACAACTTGCCATTAATATTGGACTTGATGGGTAATGAGACAAAAATGGCAAACACTAGGTTGAGATGGATTGAAGAGAAAGCTTGTCTTTTGCATTGAATTTAGCTTGTTGAGGAAGCTTGGGCGAGGGAAATATCTCCCTTGGCTTATCTCTCAAGCTCTCTCTCTCCCCCTCCTCCCTAGCATTCGATCGCCCCGTCCCCCTTTAATTTTCTCTCTCATTTTCTCTCATTTTCTTCCTCTTTTCCCTCTTAATTCCCCCTTGCCGCCATGTTCCACTACCTGACGCTGCTCGGATTGCCATGCGCCATTATCACCATCATCAAGCTACCGCTGTTCATTGCTTCACCTCCTCAACAAACCACCTTATCACCGGCACCTCTCACATTCACTGGTGCCACTACCACTGGAAGTCACCTCCACTACCTGCTGCTTGCCTTGTCACTTCAAGCCGAGCCATCTTCGTCTCGCCATCACTTGCGTTGTCACCACCGATTCCCCTTGTTGTCACCGTTAACCTGTGAGTTAACCTCCTAGTCCCTTGATTAGGGGGATAATTGCGATTAGGGGTCGTATTAGCTTATGGTTAATCATGTTTAATGCTAATTTATGATAGTTTAGCTGATAAAATATCGCGATAAGTTACAAAAAAAATGATAGGCTATTGTGATATGTGATAAGTAGAAGTGATAGGTTATCAAGGAAAAGGCGGTGAGTATTCACTAAAGGGACAATAAGCTATCAAAAAAGAGTAATAAGCTATCACCAAAGGGGTGATAAGCTGTTAAAAAAAGAGGTGATAAGCTATTGCTAATTAGGCGATAAACTATCGAGGAATGTTGATAGACAATATTTATTTAAATGATTAGTTGTAATTGAAAGTGACAATTGCTTGAGAATTGTGGTAATTTTATGCATGCCCTGTGTGGTTTAGAGCATGAAATGCCATGTGAAATGACTTGTCTATTTGAAAAGAATGACGTTGCTATTGTTAAAGAAGGATTTTATGGGCATATAAGGGATAATTTGTGAATTGTCGGGTTTATATGCCATGTTTTATGTGTCAAATTGGGCAAGAATGTTCTAAAATGAAAGCATACAAAGTTTGACGGGTTAATATATTGCGAGCTATCATGTGTGATTGTATTATTGCATTTTTATGTGTGAATTTGCAATGAATTATTGTCTAAATGTGGAAAATGAAATTGGCATGAGTGGTTGGTGTATTCGTGTGATCACGTAAGAGGTTCGTGTGATCACGTAAGAGAACCCGTCACTCAAAGGTTTTTGGGGACAATGTCCGATTTTATCGAATGCTTTGTAGGGGTCCGGATGCCAAGTTGTGGTTGAAGTCAGGCCGATGATCCTTGTAGAATGCTATCTAAGGTAGGCATCCAAGATGATGCTATGCCCGATGGGGTGGGATGATACCCAAGCATGCTAGAAGATTGCCAACTCTTGTGATAGCCGTGGCCATGAGTAGTCGTAATAATTAAAACACATGTGAATGCATTGTACATGAGAAAATATGATAACTATACTGATTATACGTTATGTTTGTTCCAATATCTATGACACGTGATAATTAATGTTATGTTGGTTGTGTGCCAAGGTGATGTAAGAGTGCCTGCGGGTTTATTCGATGGCTTGTTTGTTGATATTGGGTTGAGTGCCTAAGCATGTACATAGTTAAGATAAAGCGAGGTCACTTTGCTATTGATTTTCTGTTGATATATTACTGTATGGATAGATTACACCCAAGACGAGTTAGCTTCCTAACCGACGCTTAGGTCGTTATCTTATTGAGATTTTATCTCACTCGTTATTAAATGCTTTTCAGGCCCTTAGAATAGAGTATAAACATGTATGGTTCAGGGTACCTATGGATCAAGACCTTGAGATAATGCCCGTACCCGATTCTTGGTTCAAAGTAAGTGTATGAACATTATGTAACTATAGTTTGGGTAGATGAAGGGTTGTTGAATTTGGTGCCCCATCGATTTAAGGCCTAGTTTATCCGACATGGAGATGACCTCTATGGTTGGGTGTTTGAGTGAAGAGATTTAGGATCCGATGGATATCAACACCCCTAACAGTGTCATTGAAGATCCAGAGACCAACTTGGATGCAAAGTCTGACCCCGAGACTCCTCTCGGTTACCATGGGTGGTGTTGAACACTGGATGCTTCTTTTTTGGCTAGCCCCATGTTTTGGAAGGAGTAGATTAACCCTAGTCCCCCGTATTTTTTTATGGCTAGTTAGGAATTCACCTGTCTGAAGGGCTTGTAATTATTAACTTCCTAGGTTAATCAATATATAAATAAAAAGTCGTGCTTTTGATTGTGTTCATCATTAAGTTTTTTGCTATCCCTATTTTAATGATTGATTGGGTGGTTGTGAATCACTTTTGCATTCGTTCAATCGCAAGATAAAATTAATGGGTTGGCAACGTGTTTTGGGATGTCATAAGTGGGTTGTTCATAACTTTTAATTCATTGTTGGAATTAGAAAGTAGGTTTCTATGAGAATTCTACAAAATGAGCAATCCTGATCAGAGAGCCTCTAGAAAAAGGGCAATACCCAGTCAGGTTGGTGCAAGAGGAAGAGCATCAGGGGATCCTAGATTAGATAAGATCCTGTAGACACTGGAAGCCCTGGGGAATATGATAAAGCAGCAAACTCAGACCCAAGCTACTACTACCACCACTATTGCTACTGTCGCACCTGTTGAAGTCCCATTGGTTGGAAATGGGAATTGTGATTAGCCAAAGCACAAATTGGTCAAGCAATTTTTGAAGTTGAAGTCGCTAAAGTTCACTGGGGCGGGTGATTCTAAGGCTACCACCCTCTTGATCAAGGAGTTGGAGAAAGCCTTCACACTGTTGAGGTGCTATGAGGTGGACAAGGTGACACTGGCAGTTTACCAACTCCAAGTAATGCTAGCACCTGGTGGGAAGCTACCCAAGAAAGGGTTTTTCCCGAAGATACAGTCCCTGTGTGGGATACCTTTGTTGAAACTTTTAACAAAAAGTATTTCTCGGACTATGTGTGAGAACCGAGGATGGTTGAGTTCCAGTGACTTTTCAAAACCACTATCTATTGATTAGTATGAAACGAGATTCATCGAGTTGTCCAAGTATGATCAAGGTTGATAGAGGGTCTAGTGGATAGAGCGAGGAGATTTCGAGATGACTTGGAACTGGAAATCAAGGATCAATTAGTGCCCTTGAATCTAAAGGATTATGATGAGTTGTCAAAGAGAGCCCAGATGATCAAGAAGAATATGGTAGAATGGGCAATCGCATTTGGATCGCAGTTTGCATCTCCTCAGGATAATCATTGATTTGGGAAAAAGCCGATGACGAGGAAAACGTCCCATTCTGCTCAATAGAAAGTATGGCGTAAGAAAACCAGCATTCAGCTCGAATGGTATGTGCCAATTTTATGGTAGAAGGCATGGAACAACCCCGTGTCCTATGAGGGCGAAAGCTTGCTATGGATGTGGTCAGCGTGGCCACCAAGTGAAGAATTGCTCACGCAAGCACCATTGCCGCAAGTAGGACAACTTGCAAGGAATACCCCGTAAAACAATATGAATCGGCCCCCGGTGTAAGGAAGAGTGTATGCCGTCACTAGAAAGGAGGTGGAGAATTTGCCTAGTGTGATTACAGGTATGGTATCCTTGCACGACCATGCTACTTATGCGTTATTTGATCCGAGATCTACACACTCCTTTATTGCAAAACAGATTAAGTCAAAGCTATTGGAAGTGGTTCTTGGTATTTATAGCCCGTTAAAAGAAAAAATATTATCTGCGGTAGGTTGTTCAAGTTGTAAGTTAGCTATTAGCGGTTGAAAGGAAAGTATAGATTTGAATGTCTTAGCGATGTATGACTTTGATGTCATCATTAGAATAGATTGTCTCACCAAGCAATGAGCTATGATGGATTGTTATCCAAAAGTAATCTAGTTTAACTCGTTAGGCAATGTTAGTTATGAGTTTATTGGAAATCGAGGAGGACCCTCGATCCCTTTGATTTCGTCACTTGAGATTACTTGATTGCTGGATGAATAGCTAAAGTTATTTAAAGAGCGAGGTTAATACGTTGGTTGAAGAGCCAAGGATTGAGGACATCGCTATGGTGCAAGATTTTTCCGATGTCTTTCTAGAGGAATTGCCTAGATTACTCCTAGAAAGGGAAATAGAATTTGTGATTGAGTTAGCTCCTAGAACGGAGCCGATTTCCAAGGCACCTTATCGAATGGCGTTGTCAAAACTAAAGGAATTAAAAGTGCAAATGCAAGAATTGCTGGACAAAGGATTCATTCGTCTTAGTGTGTCACCATGAAGAGTGCTATTCTTCTTTGTGAGGAAGAAAGATGGATCGTTGCGTCTTTGCATCGACTATTGGTAACTCAATCAAGTAACGATCAATAATAAGTATCTATTGCTAAGGATAGATAATTTGTTCGACCAACTTCAAGGAGTTTTGGTATTTTCCAAGATAAAGCTAAGGACATGCTATTATCAATTGAGGATAAAAAAAGGGGATATATCGAAGATGGCATTTCGCATGCGTTATGGTCATTATGAGTTTATTGTAATGCCGTTTCATCTAACTAATGCTCTTACTACTTTTATAGATTTGATGAACCACGTGTTCAAGGAGTATTTGGATCGGTTAGTGATTGTGTCCATTGACGACATTCTGGTGTATTCAAGGAGCCCAGAGGAGCATGACGAGCACTTGAGGACGATGTTGCAAACCCTTTGAGAGCATGAACTGTACACTAGGTTCAGTAAGTGCGAGTTTTAGTTAACCCGAGTAGCTTTTCTTAATCATGTAATTTCTGGCAAAGGAATTTTCGTAGACTTGGCTAAGATCAAAGCGATTATGGATTAGCCAAGACCAACAATAGTGACAAAAGTTCGAAGTTTCTTGGGATTGGCGGGTTATTATAGACGATTTATAGAAAAAATTTCCGCAATTGCCATGCCCCTGACATGACTATTGAAGAAGGACGAAAAGTTCAAATGGATGGACAAGTGTGATTGTAGTTTTCAAGAGCTTAAGTACAAGTTGACTATTGCATTAGTGTTAACAATACCGTCTAGTCCCGGAGGTTACGAGATTTACAGTGGCGCATTGTACAAAGGATTGGGCTGCATCTTAATACAACATGGAAGAGTGGTTGCTTATGCCTTCCAACAACTAATACCTTATAAGCTGAATTATCTGATGCACGATTTGGAATTAGCAGCAATTATTTTTGCGCTAAATATTTTGAGGCATTACTTGTGCGGCGAAAGGTTTTAGATTTTTACAGACCATTAAAGTCTAAAGTATCTATTCTCTCAAAAGAAATTGAACATGAGGCAGTGTCGTTGGATGGAATTTCTCAAGGACTATGATTACGACATTCTATACCATCCTGATAAAGCCAATAAGGCTGCAGACGTGCTTTGTCGAAAATCATTGATCGTGCAAATGATGGTTCAAGAGTGGATTCTACTCAAAGGAGTTTGAGATTTGAATTTCAAGTTTAAGGTAAGCCACCTTTCAAGTCTTATGACTACCCTCAAAATCTTATTGGAAATGTAGAGGAAGATTAGGATGTTGCAACCATTGGATCCTACAATCCAAAAGATTCTACAAGAGGATGTAGGAAAGAGAAGCTGATTTTCAAGTAGCCAAGGATAGGATCTTAAAATTTCATAGATGAGTGATCGTGCCCAACAATGCGGAGCTTGAGGAGGAAATTTTGTCAGAAGCTCATTGTAGTGGCTATAATATTCACCCAGGCAGCACAAAGATATATAATAATTTACAACAGTATTATTGGTGGAATGGCATGAAATCGGATGTTGCCAAACACGTAGCTAAGTGCTTAACATGCCAACAAGTAAAAGCGTAGCATTACAAGCCTGGTGAACTTTTGCAACCCCTCGAGATTCTTGAGTGGAAGTGGGAATATATCACGATGGATTTTGTGATGGGATTACCAAAGAGTCAGCGAGGCAACGATTCCATTTGGGTTGTAGTTGATAGACTAATAAAGTCTGTGCAATTTATCATTGTCCGAAAGGATTTTGCATTAAATAGATATGATGACTTGTACATACGACAGATCGTTCGTCTTCATGGAGTGCTGATATCGATTACATCATATTGAGACCCAAAGTTCACAGCTGCTTTTTGGAAAAGCTTGCAAATTGCCATGGGAACAAAGTTGCAGTATAGCATGGCCTATTATCCATAGATGGATGGCCAATCGGAAAAGACAATCCAAACACTCGAGGATATGCTACGAACTTGTGTTTTGGATTTTAAGGGAAGTTGGGATGAATAACTTCATCCTGTTGAGATTTGCTACAATAATAGCTATCAGTAGAGCATCAAAATGGCACCATTTGAGGCGTTGTATAGCCTACAGAACTTCAATTTGCTAGGACGAAATTGGTGAACGAAAGATTATGGGTCCAAAGTTAGTTCAACATTCAATGGATGCCGTCAAAGTTATCTAGGAAAGACTTAGAACCGCCCAAAGCCGTCAGAAAAGTTATGCAGATAATCAGCGAAGGCCATTGGAATTTCAAGTAGGGGATCACGTATTCCTCAAGGTGTTGCCTATGTGAGGTACTCGTGATTTAGCAAGAAAGGAAAGCTAAGTTTGAGGTATATTGGACCCTTCAAGATCTTGGAATGAATTGGGATTTTAGCCTATCATCTCGCATTACCACCAAGACTTGTTCAAGTACATGACATCTTTCATGTGTCAATGCTAAGAAAATATGAACCCTATCATACCCACGTGCTAAATTTTAAGGAGATAGATGTGGATGACGGGGTTTCCATATGTAGAAAGACTAGTTAGAATAGCGAATAGAAAGGAGCACGTACTATGGAGGAAGAAGATTCCCTTGGTTAAAGTGATTTGACAACACCATGGAACGAAGGGAGCCATGTTGGAAAGTGAAGAAATAATGAGGCATCAACACCCTTATCTTTATGAGAAGCCATGTAATAATTTAAATTTTGAGTATGAAATTTCTGTAAAAGAGGAAGAGTTTTGATGTCGTGAAATTTGACCCGTTTCGGGATATATGAAATAGTTATTTTATCAATGCGCTATTAGTTAAATTTACTCTGAACTGATCACTCATGAATTAACTAACCTATAGGAAAAGCCATTAAAGATTAAAATGCGCACAACTAGAAAATTTAGTGAGGGATAGACCGCTCAACCATAAGGACTAAAGAGTGACAATGCCACGCTATTACAAGTCAATTAGCGAACAGAAATAAATCGATTCGACAGAAGTACGAGGTTGGATTGCGATTGATTCCGCACGATTGCGAATGACAATAAATCGATTTCCTTTTGACTTTGTATTCGAAGTGAATAATTGATTTTTCATGATTACATGACAATCGATGGTCACTTTTAAATTAAAAGGCACAAACGTGGATTGAAAATTATCAATCACGGGTCAAACACGTGAAAACCCTTAAAAGCCACCCGATAGTTTAGGTCATACTAAAGTCACATTTAATCCAATTTTGGGTACTAAACATTTAAGGATTTCAAGACCAACCTATTAAACGTCGCCTCATTAATCCACCTATTTATCAGTAAGCATAAAATTTTGGACAAGGGATTAATGGGCCGAGAATTTGAAGCCCGCGAGGAAGCCGAGCAGTGAAGACCCAATAGGCCCTATGCCTATCTTGGTTTGGCCAAGTGGGCCGATCAAGCCCAAGTTGGGCCCAAGCAAGCCTACTCAAGTTGATCAAACCCATTTACCACCATTTCAAGCCCCAATTGAATTTATACGAGCTCGTACAAAAATTTTTGCCCATGTATGCGTATAGTATTTTATACTATACATGATGAAATTAACATTTATCCCTTTCTAGAAGACTTGCCATTAATATTAGACTTGATGGGTAATGAGACAAAAGGGGCAAACACTTGGTTGAGATGGATTGAAAAGAAAGCTTGCCTTTTGCATCGAATTTAGCTTGTTGAGGAAGCTTGGACAAAGGTAATATCTCCTTTGACTTGTCTCTCAAGTTCTCTCTCTCTCCCCCTCCTCCCTAGCATTCAGCTGCCCCCTCCTCCTCTAGTTTTCTCTCATTTTCTCTCATTTTCTTCCATTTTTCCCTCTCATTCCCCCTTGCCACCGCCCTTTGCCATCATAGACCACCGTGTGCCATTGTTGCAATCATTGAGCCACCGCCATTCACTGCTTGACCTTCTCATCGAACTACCCGCACCTCTCACCCTTATCGATGCCACCACCACCGTAAGCCTCTCCATTGCCTACCGCCGCCTTGCTGTTTTCAAGCTGAGCCATCATCGTTGTCACCACTGCTCCCCTTGTCATTGCTGTTTCCCCTCATCAGTTATCATCGCCGTTAACCGATGAGTTAACCTCATAATCCCTTGATTAGGTGATAATTGCGATTAGGGGTAGTATTAGCTTATAATTAATCATGTTTAGTGCTATATAATAATAGCTTAGTTGATAAGCTATCGCGATAAGTGATAGGTAGAAATGATAGCTATCATGATAGGTGATAAGTAGGAAAGGGCTATAAGTTATAGCCGAAGGGGTGATAAGCTATTGAAAAGAGTGATAAGCTATCGATAAATAAGTGATAAGTTATCACCAAAGGGGTGATAAGCTACCAAAAAACGAGGTGATAAGCTATCGCTAATTAGGTGATAAGCTATCGAGAAATGTTGATAGGCTATCTTTAATTAAGTGATAAGTTGTAATTGAAAGTGATAATTATTGACACCTATTTTTTAGTCGACGCGTTGATTAAGGTAAAAAATCGAATTAGGGGTTTCCAATTACTACAAAGCCCGTTTTCAAGCAAAAAGTGTCATCTTTCAATTTCATTTGTTGGCTTAGCCTTAAAAGGCAATTTTCTATCCATTTCACATGAAAACTCAAAAGTCAAATAATTGACTTTTAGGTTAATTTTTTTGTCAACTCTTTGATCAAAAGTCAATCTAAGTCAAATTTTGCGTTTTTGCATAAAAATATTCTTTTCAAGTCCTATTTTACTTTAGAAGTGAAAATATTGGAAAAAGGACTTGACCATAAAATCAAACTTTTAGTGAAAAATCAATTAGGGTTTGCTTTTTGGTCATACCTTTGACAAAAAAATTGAAAAATATAGAAATTAGCAAATCACTTCATTTTATCTTTAATTTGATTTTACCATCAAGAAATTTGCGAAAATTGATTAAGAAACTCATTTTCCAAATTTTTCAGTTTTAGGCTCGAAATCAACCAAAACTAGATTTACTTTTGTCATAGTCATAATTAGACTTATTTCCTTTTACGACATTTGATTTAGAAACAATTACCTATTCACTCGTTCAATCGATTTCAAGATCAGGCAAGGTGAAATGTGAATTGACATTTTTGCCCCTAATTAACGATCCGGATCCATTCAACATGATTTGCGAACAAATACTTCCATTCTACTCAATTTCGTTAGTTAAATCTTGGGATTCACTTGCTAACTCGTTGATTTAGGGAATTTAACTCACTTGATCTTAAGAAAATAGGGTTATTAAACTTCGATTCATGAAATTCAGTTGACCCATTCATGACTAAGGTTTAATTTGATGAATTGAAGTTCAATTTCAATATTGGCCCTCAATTTAATTTTGATAAAAAGGTCGTGTTATCAATTAAAAGTCAATTTAAACGCAATAGGTCCCCATATGCATGAGTAATTAGGCTAATAGGTGTTCCACAATTTTAATTGAATCCAATTTTAATTAATTTGCAAATTTCGACTAATAATTAGGTGAAACTACCCATTTAAGTCTAGAAAGTCCAATTTGGTGCACCCATGACATAGGTCCAATATTCTTCATATTAATTAGGTAATTAAACCATTTAGGTCAATATTGGACTGTTTTTCTTTCAAATTAGGTAAAATTTCCTTTCAATTTAGTCCATAATTGCATGAACTCAAGGAATGATATGATCAAACTGTCCTAACAAGGACCGAACCAGTCGAACCAATGTGAACCGGTTTGACCGGTCAAACCGGCCACCGACGAAGGAGGTCGGTTCAACCCTCCTCAGGCCGGTTCTTGGCCGGCGACGACCACCACTAGGTGGCTCGTCTCATGGCCAATCCTCCCATATCCTCAAATTTCTCTAATTTTGCAAAAAAAGCCCCCAATTTTTTGTGAAATTACAAAATCTCCCATAATTAGGTCCTTAATTGCAAAAATATTTGAATCATTGATCTTGTGAAATCTCAACTATTTAAATGAGCACATGTTTAATTATAAATTTGCTTAAAAGTTAAGGTAGTTTGTTAGATTTATAGGATTAATCCTTAGCCGTCAGATCAAATTGACGACAAGAATTTGATATCAAAGGGAGGTATAAAAGAGATTTTCCCTCCAAAATTTCAAAAGGGGGAGTTCATTTGCTGCATTTCACACAAAAAACACAAAATTTCAATACCCTCTCTCTCTCCCCCGACCCCTTTTCTCTCTCCTCTATCACTCCTTAGCGGTTCGGTTTGGCCACCCCTAACTGCTGCTCGTCGATTTGCCACGAGCGATTCTTCGCCACCGCTTGATCTTCCGGCATCCCTAGCCTCCTCCACGAGCCGTCAGTGATCGAAGCTCCCTTCGATGTCCCTTTTAGTCGCCCATCCTCCTCTCTATTCCCGCGGCAGTTGGATCAGCTCAACTAAGTCAATCATCTCCAAGATCGGTTCGGTTCTGTCAAAACCGAACTGGCGATCATCCTCCGGTGACCCTTCCACTTTCCAACAATTCTTGATGTCTCTGGAGCTTCCTTGCATGGTTTTTTGTTGCTGTTTTACAGATTTATTAGGAGATCAAGGTTCAGTTTAACCGAAAGTGTAAAAAAGGTAAAGATCCAAACCTTGAATCTGATGAAGCGAGGATACAATAGGTAGCCAAGGGTAAGATTTGCCCAAGGGACTCCTATGAACTTGATTTTGATGTTATTTGGCTGTTATAAGGTTGCTTGAATGTTTGATGATCATATTCTTGAAGACGAACATGTTCTACAAATTCAAATTATTGTGTGCAACATTCTGTTTTGCTGGTTCTGAGCTGTTAAACATCGTCGAATGCTTTTGCTTTTGAGGCCTTCTAGACATTCGTAGAACACGTCGAGAGCTTCATTTTGATATATACATGCCCCGAACGAACATTGTTTGCTACCTGAACTAGTCTTAGTAAGTCGCGAATCGAATCTGGAAAAACTTGCAGAAGTTTGATTTTCAAGTTTAACTTGATTTTATCAATTTACTCCATTTTTTGCAGAACTTTTTGTTGGGATTTAGAGTTAGGTTTCTTAGTTTCCTGAAACTAAGTTGGCTACAACATGTCTTTTTTACCAGAATTTTTAAAGCAAGTTAAGTAAATGAAATCCTCTTAAAATTATCGTTAGGTCATTGTGCCCATGATTTACCCGATTTTAGCAATTTTGCCAATTTTGTACAATTTTTTTTGTTTGGATTTTCAAGTCATGTCCTTCATGAAGGCTGTTCCACACAATGTCACCTTTGACATATCTTTTTCCTAAATTTTTCTGAGAAATGTGTCTCGATACGTGTTTTTTTGTGAATTGATTGTGATTGTTCAGCACATTCATTCCCTAATTCGAATTAGTGATTTTTTATCAGTTGATGTGATTGGATCTGGAAGTTTGTCTCTACATGAAAAATGTTTCAAAATGTGTTTTTTGCAATGTGTGAATTTTTCAGAATTTTTAGAACGTGTTCAAGTGTCAGGAATGCATACTGTTTGACTTCTGCACATGCTGATTTTCTGTGATCTGTAGCTTTGTCAAATTTTCATGAATTTTTTTATGATGATCTGGATTTAGGTTCCTTCATGAAAGATATTCATATTGTCTTTTCTATTTCATGTAATTTTTGCAGATTTTTTTAAGCTCATATGATAGGTTAAAACCCTTGTGATTTGAGTTGGAGTCCTGTATGCCCTGTTTTTGCCCGAATTGCGTTTGCATCAAATTAAATGTGCAATTGACATTTTTTACCAAAGAGTCTTCATGAAGATTATTTCATGCCTCAACGTCACCCTAAGGACACTTGAATCCTTTAAATGGACATCATTAGTTCATATAATTGCATGTATTAGTGAAACCTTGTTCTGTCCCTATGCATGTATTTCATGATTGCATTGTTTTTCCCATTTTCATTCCATGCTTTATTATTGCATTCAGGTCTAGGTCTCTTAATGAAAAATCTTCATGAGTCTATGCTCAATCTATATGATTTTTCCCACAATTTTACTATGTCATATAGGAGCAATTGATCATGCATCTTCTTAATATGACTACTGTCATGAATATTGTCTTTCGCATGTTCGTGTAGATGTTGTAAATTGGAAATGTAATTAACCTTAATTGAGCATGTGGTCTATTAGAAAATCTTAGTACATTCGCCAAACTTTCTGATGATGCCAATGATGCCAAAATTGGTCCATTTTTATGTCAATAGTCCCCTTTCCATTTTTTACGAAGTTGCCATGAAATCTGGAGAATTGCAAAATTTGGATGGCATGTAGGACCATTTTCATGTCTGCATATTGCCATTTTTGTTTGAATTTTTTTATTGAGATTCAGAAGTCGGGGTCCTTCACAAACATTGATTGGCACTGTTAGGACTATAATATGGTAAAATTTGAGGATTTTTACACATTATTGACATGATCAAATTGCTATAAGTTTGCATTAGGATTCTGCTGTCCTGCTTTGTTTTGATGCATTATGCTATGTTCTCAGACTTTTATAAAATCGTGAGTTGCTCTAAAGACTTTTTAGAAATTTGTGAGGTTAATTGTTCCATAGATCACATTCAATTGTTTGTCTTTTGATCTGATGTCACAATTTCTCCTGTTTTGCTTCTCATTATATGTACATGTTCTAAAGATTTTTTAGAAATTTGTGCGTGAAATAAACCAACTTTTGACGTTTTCATGACTTTTAATCATTGTCTTTTGAATTTCAAGTACAAACATTTTCAGAAAGTGAAAAAGCCATCAAACGACCATTTCATGCATGTGATTGTGCTTGGTGCATATTGAATGGATGAAATGACCCAATGTCGGCTCACTAATTGTTTGATTGAATGAGAACCAAGGTCTTTGGACTTGCTCGCATGTTTGCTTTCGAGTTCTATACATGTGATTGATAGATACTCATGAAAGACCAGTATATGTTCATGGGTTAGACTTGGGGTTATGCATAAGAACTTGATTTAGGGAACTTATGGTGCCAGCCACCATGAGTGAATATTTATGGTGGCTAATTACCATAAGCTGTGTCTAATAATAAATAGGGTAACCTTTTATGGCACATTATGCATGTAATTTCAAAGGCCGATCCCGAGGCCAACCTGAATCAATAGGTTGGATGATTCTTGTTTGATTCCTTGTCATGTTTTGTGTGTTCTTGTTTGGTTCAATGTTTGTTTCAAATGTAACATATTCACATAGCCTTAGGTCATAGTTAGAGTAATTGAAGAAGGTGGCCTTGAAGTGGCAATGGTCGATGTCCCTTCTAACCTTTCTCTATTTGTATCATTCATTTGATACTCGACATATATCTCGGGTTTTCTTTCCTATTGTAAAAAACTCGATAAGTTGTGAGTTTTCCTTTCCTTTCATTTGGTTGTGTATTTAGGATTGCATGTTTAGATTTACCGCTTTCCTTAGGTGTTTATTTTCCACACCGTAATTTCAATTCAAAATTGCTTGCCTTTCTTTTTTCACCTTTATAGAATTAAATTTTCATGAAATTGACATCCATGCATGATTACTTTTTCATTTTTAAATGGCATAAAAAAGTAAAAAGACACACATGGTCACTTTAAGTAAATACAAGGATTGTTAGGTACCGAAAGGGCGCTAATAGAAATGTTAGCGTAACCCAAGTCCCCGAATCCTAGATCTTTAGTTACGTAGACTTGAGGGAACTCTCCCGATCCTCGATTGGGCTTTCTAGCCAACCCCAAAATTGAGGCTAATAGTGACTTCAAACATTTTATCTTAGGTTGTTTAAATCAACTTAGATAAATAAAATGAACCCGTCATGTGAGATATGAATTCTCAATTAAGATCCACCATGGTTTAGCATAGTCATCGCTAACGATCATAGATGAGGCGAGGTTATGACATCCGTTTATGAAGGTACCTTCGTAAGAGCAATCGTAGAGCATGAGTTTTGGTTGGGGTTCACCAAAGTTTAGCATTCTCGTCAATACGACCATAAATGGGACGGGTTGATGACGTCCGTTGATGGAAATACCTTTGTAAGAGCGACCAAGGCTAAGATACCCTAAACTTGCCTTCGCTTTCATTCATAATGCGAAGATTGGGTCACAACACCTTCCCGCTGTTGCACGGGGCATGAGCTTGGGAGAGTCTGCACCTAGGATTGATGGACCTCTCAAGGATGTGATTGCTATTGATAATGTGTTCGAGCTATCTTTGACGTAATTTCCCTCTCAAGGACCGTCTCGTAAGTAAATTCCCCTAAATGCTATCATTCCCAATGAACGACCGTCGCCAAGGGCAGGTCGCGACAATAATTGCTGGAGAATTGTGGTAATTTTATGCATGTCCTATATGGTTTAGCGCATGAAATACCATGTGAAATGAATTGCCTATTGAAAAGAATGAGGTTGCTATTTTTCAAGAAGAGTTTTATGGGCATATAAGGGATAATTCATGAATTGTCGATTTATATGCCATGTTTTATGTGTCAAATTAGACAAGGATGTTCTAAAATGAAGCATGCAGAATTTGACAGGTTAATATGTTATGAGTGATCACGTGTGATTATATTATTGCATTTTCACGTGTGAATTTGCAATGAATTATTGTTGAGCACGAACCATGTATGCATTGGCTAAATGAGGAAAATGAAATTGCTATGAGTGGTTAGTGTGCTCTTGTGATCATGTAAGAGAATCTGTTACTCAAAGGTTTCCGAGGGTTATGCCTGATTTTATCAAACGCCTGGCTAGGGTCCAAATATTGAGTCACGGTTAAGGCTAGGCTAATGATCCTTGTGGAATGCCATCTATAATGAGGGTCCAAGACAATGCCATGCCTGATTGGGCAGGACGAAGCCCAGTCATGTCGAAAGACCGCCAACTCTTGTGTTGGCCATGGCCATGAGCAATTGTAATAATTGGAACACATATGAATGCATTGTGCATGGAAAAGTATGATAAGTGTTCTAGTTATATGTTATGCTTGTTACAATGTTTATAACACGTGATAATTGATGTTATGTAGGGTGTATGCCAAGACGAGGTAAGAATGCCTGCAGGTTTATTCAATGGCTTGTTTGTTGATATTGGGTCGAGTGCCTAAACATGTATATAGTTCAAGCAAAGCGAGGGTCACTTTGCTATTGATTTGTTGTCAATATATTGTTGTATAGGTAGGTTGCATCTAAGACGAGTTAGCTTCCTAATTAATGCTTAGGTCATTAACTTACTAAAATTTTCTCTCACTCATTATTAAATGCTTTTCAGGCCCTTAGAATAGAGAACAAACATGTACAGTTCGGGGTCCGTATAGACCAAGACCTCAAGATAACACTATACCTAATTCTCGATTAAGAGAAAGTGTATGAACACGATATAACTACAATTTGGGTAGATAAGGGGTTGTTGAATCTGGTGCCCCATCAATTTAAGGCTTGGTTCATCTGGTATGAGATGACCTCTATGATCCGCTGAGGGGTTTTGATGGACGGCTTGGTTGGGGTTCAAGCAAAGAGATTTGGGATCCAATGGATATCAACACCCTTGATGGTGCCATTGATGATCTAGGGATTGACCTAGACGCAAAGTCCGACCTTGAGACTCCTCCCGGTTACCATGGGTGGTGTTGGGCATTGGATGCTTCTTTTTGGCTAGCCCTGTGTTTTGGAAGGAGTAGATTAACTTTAGCCCTCATGTCTTTTTAATGGTGGGTTAAGAAGTCGCCCATTTGAAAGGCTTGTAATTATTAACTTCCTAAGATTAATCGGTATATAAATAAAAGGTTGTGCTTTTGATTGTGTTCATTATTGAGTTTTCTAATATCCCTATTTTAATGATTGACTGGGTGGTCGTGAATCACATCCGCATGTGTTTAATCGCAAAATAAAATGAATGGATCAGCGATGTGTTTTGGGACATCGCATTCAAATGACTACAAGTGATAAGGGTTGTCGCGAGATCAAAGGTCGGAGCGTGATAGTGGCTGCCTCAATTGATTGAAGTGGAATAAAGTGTCTTTGTTAGTGGAAGACAAATACAAGATAATATCCTAATAGTTCAAGAAGTATTGCACCAACTACGAATCAAGAAAAGGAAGGAAAAATTCCAAGTAGTGCTGAAATTAAATATGCAAAAAGTTTATGACAGGATTGAATGGGACTTCCTAGAAGCTTATATGTTGAAAATGGGTTTCTACAGAAAATGGGTCATGTGTGGGTCATGTAATATGTCACCACTGTCTCTTTTAGTATGAAGTTCAATGGGGAGCCTTTGTCGTATTTCAATCCGACACGTGGAATCCGACAAGATGACCCTCTCTCACTTGATCTTTTTATACTTGCAGCTAATGTCCTCTCCTTTTTTATGAAAAAGCAGTTGAAGATGGTAGTGTGAAAGGAATAAAGCTAAATAGATAGAACAGGGTAATACTTGGGTATTTCCTTAAATTGGGATGCATTAAAAAAAAATTTAAAAAAATGTTTGCTTGGATATTGGCTACGGTAAATATGAAACTTGAAGGGTGGAAGGAAAAGATGATGTTGAAGGCAGGAAAGGAGATCATATTGAAATGGTTGTCCAAGCACTCCCGCAATATGCTATGTCAATCTTCAAGATACCGCTTTCCGTTTGTAGAGCCATTGAACAAAAGATTGCCTCATTCTGGTGGAAAAACAATGATTCTAAGGCTGGTATACATTGGAAGAGCTGGGAGGTCATGAAAAAGAGAAAGGACAGTGGAGGTATGGGCTTTCAAGACCTAATTACATTTAATAGAGCAATGTTGGGGAAACAAGCTTAGAGGATGGCACAACCACATTCTATGCTTTGATGCCAAATACTAAAAAGTCTCTACTTCCCCAACACTGATTTTTGGCATGTGAGGAAAGGCCAAAGATTGTCCTGGGGATGGCACAGTTTGCTGATTGGAAGAGATGTTTAGCTGGCTCGATTCAATGGTTAGTAAGAAATGGAAGATTGACCAGAATTCATGAGGATAGGTTGACAAGGTTGGGAACAATTGCCGGTCCAACAGACCAAAATGATCCCTAATTAGTGGCTGAGCTAATTAATAAAGACCAGGTCAAATGGAATGAACAAAGCCTCCATGGTTTGTTTGAAGACAGTATTGTGGAGGAAATCTTGGCCATCCCCATCCCATCTATGGAAGAGAAAGACTAGTATGGATAGCAACCAAATCAGGGAATTACTCAGTTAAAAGTGGGTACAATCATCTCAGTAAACAGCCCAACCAATCAACAAGCCTCAACTCCACACCAAATACCACAAGCCCTGTGGTTTAAAGTGTGGAACATGAACACTCTACCCTAAATCAAACTATTTCTCCGGCAACTTTGCCAAAATGCCTTACCTACAAAGGAAATCTTATTCAAGCAAAGAATCTTACCTGACCCACTGTGTCTAGTGTGTAAGACAAGCCCTGAAACGCCAGAACACCTCTTTCTCCTCTGTCCCTGGACAGCCAAAGTATGGGCAGACCCCAACTTACAAATCCAAATTGAAGTTCAAGGCCTCACAACCATTGATCAGTGGCTATTAAGCTGTGAGAGTGGATTACCAGCATCGCTGTCCCTCGAGCCCGTTTCCGAAGCACTCGGTTCTGGAAGGAGAGAAATAGTGCAATTTCTAGAGGCACATCACTAGACCCACAAGCCACATTTATTGAAGTGATAGCCTTGCACGAAAATATCAAAACTTGGAGCGCAAATCAAAAGAAAAAACCAGAATGAAAAGGGATCTCACCTGCAATCTGGACGCCGCCAAAGAAAGGAGCTCTTAAGCTCAATGTGGATGTAGCCTTCGTTGCTGGCTCTACTACATGTGCAATTGCCTGGTGTGTGACGTGATGCATCAGGGAAGCTCATGGGAGGATCACTTGTCTGAGTCGGGCTCAATCGCCTCTTCACGCAGAAGCCCTTGCACTGCTTGAAGGCGTGTGCTTTATGAAAGATTGGAGTAGAGAGAACATGGGGAGAGAAGTCTTCGTGGAAATGGAGTCTGACAACTTTTCTTTAGTTCAGGCAGTCACGTGTGAAGACCCACCTCCTTGGGATGTTGAAGTACTTATCAAAGATTGTAGGGCCTCACTTTCTTTCATGCCTTTTTTATGTTTATCCCACTAATCTAAGACCCAAAATGAAGCAGCAGATTAGGTCGCTAAAGCCCAACTTCGCAGGACTACGCGGGACTCTTCCTTAGTGCTGGGTTTCCAACCCCCTTAACCCCTTATTGAATGTTTTATGTGCTAAAGCCTTCATTGTCATTATCCTGATCAAAATTGTAGCACGGTTCTGTAGCCAACTTAAGATGTTGTAAAATTAGAGATGAGGTGCTCTCACTTAACCCACGAACTAGATTAGTAACTAGGTTTGAAATGGGCATGCGTGTGCTAGCAGGTGGATAAGGTGCCATTGCCAAATGTTACCAACCTCGTATATTTGAGCTAACTATTCTCATATTGACTCACGGCTTCTAATTTACAAATTTGGTGAATCATTTCTTGCATTTGACATCGAAATTTGGGCTTCCATTAATTCCACATAACCGTCCCATGTAACGAATCTCCTTTTGGTACTGTATTTGCATTTGATTAATCCAATTTGAATGGCTGATTAGTCATAGAGATATCCCATCATTGAGAAAAAAAAATGGTCTCATTACTATGCACTATCCATCTAGCGGTCATCGTTTTTAGGGGTGAGTACATTAGACCATCCGAATCGGGAATTGCCTGGATCGGACTGGACCGGCTAATTCGATCCAGTTCCTAGGGGAGTCGGTTTTGTTCTCGGTTCCATAAAAATGGAACCGGTGATTTTCAGTCTGACTCCTAGTTTTGGAGGGGAATCAAATCTAACCAGACCGACTATTTTTTATTTAAAATATACTTTTTAATTTATTTAAAATGAAATTAACCCTACAATAATAAATATTATAGTACTTTTAAAATTTTAAATTTTTTTTTGCTAAGTGGTTGGTTCATTGGACCAAAACCGGACCGGACCGGTTGGTCCAATTCGATTCCCGATCCTAGGACCGTCTGGTCAGGTCCCTGATTCCAAAAAATGGGAATTGATCCTCTTGATCTGGTTTACGATTCCACCTTGGAACTGGATCGGACCGGGAGCCGATAATCCCTAGTCTTTTTCAAAGCTCTAAAGTTTGTGCTTTCCAAGAAAAATCATTAGCTATTAGACAAGGGTTTTTAACATTAGGTGGATTAATTGTTTTTATAGGTATTTTTCAATGTCGATTATTTTATGGGAATTATGAGGTGTGCTTGACTGTTAATTGATTGTTATCCATCGTTGAAACACGTGATTAATTAATTGTTGATTGTTGCAACTTTCGTGAGTAATTGGACTAATGTTGTTGTATGTGACTGCTGATTATTGTTGCATTACATTATATGTGTGTTAACTGCAATAGCATGTCGCGTGAGCACAAACTATGTTTGCATTGACGACAGAGCAAAGAAAAGAACAAATTGGTTGATGATGTGTTGCATGGTCACATTAAGAGGAGAGCCCAACGCTGCCAAATGATCGCCAATCCTTCAGGGTTGTGTCGTGACCATTGGGTCGCCCGACAAGGTGTCAAATGCGGAGTCGCAATAGAGGCCAAACCCATGCTCCTTAGGGAATGTTGTTGGTTGGGGAAAGCTCATGACGTCGCCGTGCCTCATGGGGGAGGATGATGCCTAGTTTAAGACCAGTTGACTACTAACCATAAGATTGTGTCATGTGGCCTAGGGGTCACAATAATTGGAGCACGTGTGGATGATGAGACATGAGAAAACTACGTGCAGTGTTTTGATTATTTGCATGCCTCTTAATTATTATGATTTGAATGACAGTTTCTATAGGTTGCATGTATTATGATTTGAATGACAGTTTCTACAGGTTGCATGTACTAAGGCAAGGTAGGGTCGCCTGTGGTTGCATCTGATTATTGAACTGTCTTCTGATAATGATTCTCTGAGGTGTGGTATTGGGATTGATTATTGAGACTAGGTTGTATGTTAGACTACCTCGAGGCGAGCGGAGTTCCTAACCGAGACTTAGGACCTTAACTTACTAAGTTATCTCATCCTGTTATGGTTAATAATTTTCAGGACCTTAGAATGACACAGTACCCAGTGAGGTTCGACATCCATATGGACATGAGCACCACCATTACCACACGGCTCGTCCTAGGCCACAATTTTGTGTACAAGCACCATGTGATGACGATGTGGGTGGATGAGGGATCAAGAGACCACTACACGCCTCACATCTTTAAAGCGTGGTTCATACGGATGGGGAACATGCTATATGGTCCCTTAAGGGGTTTCGATGGACCGGTCCCGCCTGTGGGGTTGATTGACAAGGTCTAGGATCCTATGGATCTTGATCCCCCTAATGGTGAGATCTCTGACCTAACGACTGGAGAGACCAATCTTTCGAAGGATAGCGATTAGGCATCTGTGGCCTAGTCTATTTTTGACAAGCCCTCACCCACTTATGCAGAGATAAGTTAGCTGGGCCGATCCCTTTTTAAGTAGGCCTTGGCATATCGCTTGTAATAAGGTGTGTGTGTATATATATGTTATTGTTCAGGCTAACCTTGCAGATAAATAAAATAGTGTTCTTGTCTTTGTATTGGCTGTTATCCTTGTTGTTTGTTGGTTGGAGTGTTATTTCGTTTCCGCATGTGCTTAACAATAAGATCAAAGAAATTGGTCAACTACAGTACCGGGACGTCGTACGTTTAGCCCACAAGTAAATTGGAGTTATCGCAAGTTCAAGGGTCGGGGCGTGACAATTTGCCTAGGAACTGCAACCATTGGCTCATATACTAGTTATTAGGAGCGCGCGGTAGAAATCCGATACCTTCACCTAAGGAGATCTCCAAGAGAGAAACCCAAGTCCGAGCCCGTCAATATATATAGTTGGACTCACCTTAATTCAAAAGTTTAAACTAGTGAGTTATAGACTAACTAGGATATATTAACTACTCAACACTACATCAATTCTCCGATTTCTCCGATGTGGCATTTCTCTAACACAAATCACACGTGTATCCTAATAAGATTCAGCCAAGTGGTGGAACCGGATCCATTGCAAGAATTTGCAACCTAAAATTCGAGTAAGTTTTGTTTAATATTAGCAAAAATCGAGTCATCTTCTCCCGTTCTTTGATGGCACGATATTGATTTAGGGTATTTTTGGGTCCCTCCAGCCGGATCCATTGCAAGAATCTGCGACGTAAAAGTCGAGTAAGTTTTGTTTAATATTAGCAAAAATCGAGTCATCTTCTCCCATTCTTTGATAGCACGATATTGATTTAGGGTATTTTTGGGTCCCTCCAGTCGTTCCTCAGCCATCTTGAGCTCATTCCATAGAGCCGAGAGCCAGTTGAAGCAAACATTAATCGATAAGTTCCCCTATTTCAACTCCGACAAGGCTTGGGTGAGCAAAAAATTTGGGCTTGATCCAACTTGCTGTACATCTGTTTGATATTGTCCCAAAACACCTTGGAGTCTTCGGTTGGGGAAAGGCTGGCAGCAACCTTGGGTGTGATACCGTTTATGTACCAAGTGCGAACAAGTTGGTTGCACTTGCGCCAATGTTGCTGTAGCTGGTTGTCGGTCAAAACGGGACAACTTCGTCGAAGAAGCTGTCATTGTCCTTGGTCACCAAAGCTTGCCAGAGATTGCAAGCCCAGGTGTTGTAGTTGTCCGCTCCCATAAGTTGAAGGGTAATGAGCTGGAGCTCTGGTCCGTTGGCAGCGAAGTGTAGACCAGGTCATCGGGCTCCGAGCAGCCGCCGTTGGCCGGAAACACATATGGCAGAAAACCCAATTGAAAAATGAGTGGAAAAGACGGGTAGGGCTCCGTCCCGTGACCTGCTTGAGGGAATTCAGGTTTGGGACCCGGACCCATCCAACCCAGCCCTCCTTCGAATGGGCCATCATGTGTCCACGTCTGGTTCGGTCCAGTCGCCCACTGACCTTGAACCAGGATCCACTGTACTAATGGCCGTTGGGTTGGGCTGAAAGCTTGGGTTGGAACTGGAACTGCATCGGCTTGAGAATTTTGAACTGAAGCACTCCCATAAACAGAAGGAGTCTTCTCCTTCAATCGGATCAATCTGATCCGAACTTTAATTTCGAGGTGAACCGTTTTCTCCCTCATTTGAATGTTGATTTTTCATCGTAGTTTCAAGGAAGAATTCCTACCAAGTGTTGTGTTGTTTTGCAGGGAAAGTAGTCGCAACAACAAGATAGAAGCAAGATGGAGGCTATTCGAAGAAAATACGGGAGCTAGGCCAGAACCGGTTGTTCTGATACCATGACAGAAAATATGGGGCAATGAAAAGTGTTGTTTTTGTATTTCTCAATGTAGAGTGTACAATCCTTTGACTGTATTTATAATACAAGAAATGAATTGCAAATAGGAAAGAATATATACGATATTATCTTCTCACTGAATATCCTCTAAATATTCTATGTCTACAATTTATTGTATCAATCCCAAGATCACAATTGAAATTGGGAATCCATCATCGATTCTTTCTCCAACAACATCCTTCATCACCAATATCGCAGAGCCGTATTTGATAAATGCACTAGCTTCATTCATGTTTCATTATACCATTTTTTTTTTTTCAGTAATGATGCGCAAAATCTGTGAGCCCACTTTCATCAAGCTGAAGCTTCAAAGCCGACCCGATACACTTACGCATAAGGAAGTCTTTTATGTTTACCGGTGTGTTTGTTTAAGTGAAGAAAATTTGTGCGAAACATTTATGGACTCTTTCACTCGTTTGATTAGTTGAAAATGATCAGTCAATGAAGGATCATTTACGGTTAAAAGAAATATGCATATTTAAAGTTAAGAAAATAAATTTTCTAATATGAAAATGAGAAAATATTTCACTAAAAATGATTTCTTGAAAAGTATTTTCGGGAGTCATGAATATTTCACGAAATAAACACACTCTAAGTTAATCCACGAATCTCCTTCCATCATGCTAACTGCCTAGACAGTTTCTATGAGGATCGGTGCTTTTCTCTTCCCCAAATTTCCATTTTGTGCATCCTAAAGGATATATAGGATCGGCCCACAGTGCGGTGTCATCCACGTGGTCGTTATGATGAAAAAGCGAGAGCACCACTCTTAAAAATTCCTGAACGGCCGGCCTTTCTCGGTCGGGAATAGGTTCTTGCTTCTTGGAGTATCCCCAATGTTTCACCATAATGGCGCTGCCGTCCGAGGTTTATTTCGTATCACGAATATATTGGGGGAGGTCAGGCGTAACCATTTCAAAAATTAGTACCGACGCCTAAATTTTGGTCAAAGGTTTTTCTTTTTTCATTTTTAAATAGAAAAAAAAGAAGAAAGAAAGGAAAGATAGAGACAATTGGGATTCACAGTCCCCACCAAAAATATTGCTTTCCTGAAAACAGTGCTTTTTTTTTAAATTCTTTTGCATTGTATAATTAAAGTCATTCGTACGACTTGTCATGTCTGGTTCATCAAATTGAGTTGCGGGACATTTCTCTCAATTTCAATTTAAGGGTATTTTTGTCATTTTGTGAGAGTTTGACCCAAGTTAATCAAAGGTTAGTCTAATTATCATTCGTTTCTCACTTTGACTCCATTTGTTTTACCAAAAAAAAATATTTCTAGAAATTATTTTCCAAAAATCATTCTCCAATATTGGGCTGAGATCTAAAAATAAGCTGGAAAATATTTCCGTTATTTGGTAAAAAAGTTATGATTTTCTTAAATAAGATGGAAATTATTTTTCGAAAGTCATTTTCCGATATGGCTTGCCATGTTACAACCCATTCGCCTCCTTCCCTCTGTTATACACCCTGACATTACCATCATGATCGACCTTTAGTATTCTTTCAGTTTTCACGCCGGAATCCGACGAAAGGAACTTCAGATTGTCGGATGAAGTGAAATTCCCCAAGGGATCAAGCGTGGCAACTCTACTGTCATTGTAAGTTGTTCTTCCTACTTCCTAGCTCACTTTACTCGGGTCCGGCCAGTACACACTCGAGAACGAAGGCCCATCAAAGAGGAGACGAAGGACGTTGTCGTTGTCGAAATACAACTTATAATAACCTGAAGAGAAATTGCCTTCGCTCCGAGAGGAAACGAGGGTTGTGTCCCTAGTGAGGTACTGTTCAAAAAGGAGCGTGTCAGTGGGACAGTCGAAGCTTTGCCAAACCGTGACTTTGTTTTCTCTGTCCCAAACAACAAGTTTACCAGAGTCTAGGAGCTGTAACTGATGCACACGTAAGGATGAGAGTGAGACTGTGTTTTCAGCCCAAACAATGGTGTGGCCGGCATCGGTTAGCATGAGATTGTCATTTTTCTTTAGGGAAAGCTTTGAGCATCTTCCATTGACCGGTTTATCGCAGTTCGCCATTCAAAAAGTGGTGCAATTTCGGCCGCTGCAAGGTGGCCTGCTGAACCAGACGGTGAAACAGTAAGCATTTTCACCGACGGGGTAAAACCCAGTGGAGAAGACACCAGAGTTTGAGATCAGCACA
This sequence comes from Angophora floribunda, assembly GCA_014182895.1. NCBI lineage: Eukaryota > Viridiplantae > Streptophyta > Magnoliopsida > Myrtales > Myrtaceae > Angophora > Angophora floribunda. The sequence goes on from CM024710.1 coordinate 15,597,794, forward strand.
TCGTCCGGGTTGTCGACAGAGAGAGAGGACCCTCGGTGCATAACAAAACGATTTGCAGAGGAAGCTTGAGAAGATATGTGAAGAAGGGACTGAGCAAGCACAAGGAGAAATGATGAGTTTCTCATGGCTAGCAAGAAAATAGGTTGCCTCGGCTTGTTACTGAAAATTTTGAAAGCTTTTAGCTTTCTTTAGAGAGTGAACTGGCATACAAATCAATGGGATTTTCTTTGTTGGACTTTTCTTGGGTGCCTTGCGAATTGCCAAGGTGTGATGGATTAGTCTATATATGCAATTCAAATGCTACAAATCAATGTCCAAACTATACGGAAAAGTGTCATAAAAGTCTTAAACCTTTTGTAGTGGAGCTAATTTAGTCCTAAACATTTTATTGGTGCCGGTTTAGTCTTAAACTTTTTAACTTTGTTCTAATTTAGTTCTAAAACTTTTAGTTAAGTGCCAATTTGGTCCTTCTGCTAATTTTGGCCTGATTTTGCTGACACGGATGCCGGCCGGCTAACGTGGCACGGCCGATGGTTGACGTGGACAAATTTTAATAATATTTTAATATTTTCAAATTATTTTACTTATATATTTATTTTCTTTCCTGTTTTCCTTTTATTTTTTTTTATTTTTTTTTTCCCTCCTACTCTCCTCCTTCCTAGGCGACCGGCTAAAGGCGAGGGCTGACAAGCCTAGGGTGGCCTCGCGCCGGGTGGGCAAAGGCTTGTTTGTCCTATCACTTCTTGAAATCAATGAGAGGCAATTAATGCCCAACAATGCACAAAAATTTGTTTGTCATTAGATTATTGGAGGGTACTACGACTAAATACTTAACTTGAATTACCGTTCCAAAAAAAATTTCAGTTATAGAAGACGAAAAATTAAAGAGATATTGACAATATAAATGATTATTTTTAATAAAATATTTTTAAATTATTAATTTTTCGCGAAACGAATGTAACTTGAGTATCTATATTCAGCCAACCAGTGAGTAGCCACATTCAACTAACGTCTCCCCTAGGAAAGGGATGTTGACACCTAAATTTTGGCAATTTGTTTAAGTGTTTATTAATTGCATTAAAAAAATTAGGGATTAATTTCTAACCCCTTAACAAAAAAATCTTTTTCATTAAAATCGCATCGCATATAGACATTAGGATCACTTGCATCACTAATTTTAAAATTTATCAAGAAATTTAAAAAAAAATACAAAAAATTAATAAAAAATTTAAAATTTAAAAAAAAAAAAACGTGGGTCCGGGCCAGGGCTGGGCCTGCCCGGCCCCCTCTCTTCTTCTTTCCCTTCCCCGTGTGGGCCTGGCCCACTTTTCATTCCTTTCCTTTCCCGGCCCGGCCCGTCCGTCTTCTTCTTTTCCCCTTCTTCTCCCGCGCGTGGAAAGGGAGCCTGCAGAAGAGAAATAAAAAAGCGGCAGCAGCAGGTCAGCAGGGGGGGCAGCAGCAAAGCAACAGCAGGAAGTCAGCAGAGAGGAGCAGAAGGAAGGCAGCAGCAGCAAGTCAGCAGAAGCAGTGCAGAAAGAGGGCCTGGAAAACCGAGAAAAAAAGGGAGAAATGGAGGGAGAGCCAGGGGAAAAGAGGGAGCAAGAGAAAGTCTCTGAACAAAAAACCAGATCTGAGGAGGAGAGACGGAGAACGGAGAGAACGAGCAGGGACTGAGACAGAAAAACAAAAAAACCAGAGCTGAGGGAGCAAAAGAGAGAGCAAGAGAAGAGGACCCGAGAGAGAGCGAACCAAGGGAGGAGAAGGAAGACTCGAGGAGCAACCAGTCGTCGCCGGAGGCCCGTCCGCCGCCGTCATCCGCCGCAGGTCGTCCCTGAACGAGGTAAGCCTCCCTGAACCTCGGTTGTGCCATTTTCTGAGAATAGCGGGCCGGAGCTCGCGGCCGACCGGTTCGCAAGCTCCGGCCCTCGTCGCTCTTTCATGTCGTTCCCATATCCCTTGTATGTTGTGCTTGAAACCCCTCAAAGCATGTTCAAGGCTCGGTTGAGTTAGAAACCTCTGAATTCGGTAGCGCGCCCCAAACGTTCGACGAAATGCCTCACTGAGCGGCCGACTTTGCTCCTTAAACCGGAGCCCGCCTTTTAGTTTTTTTGCCCCGCTAGGAACCATGTCGTCGTCATGCGCCGTCCCCGGCGTTGTCCCAGCTCTCGGACGGGTCATCCCGCGCTGTTCGGAGTCAAAACGGGCGCGTCTGGCCGGAGTCAACTTGGTGACTCTCGGACGCCGGCCAGCCAACGGCAGCCGGAGCTCGGCGCCGGTCGGGCAGAACAACCGGCGCCTGGCGGTATCATGAAGACCTCCTCAGGATGGGCAGGCCTCGCGGCGGCGCCGGCGTTGGTCCGGCGAAGCAGCTGCAGGCACGCTCGGAGAGGGAGAACGTCGGGCATGCATGGAGAAGAAGACCAGACCATAAAAAGAAAAAGAAAAAAAAAAGAAAAGATAAAAAGCAGAAAGGCCAGAAATTAAAATAAGGAGGGGGCGTCGGGCGTGCATGGGGAAGAAGCATGCAGAAAAGAAAACACAAAAAAAAAAAAAAAAAAGATTAAAAAATTAAAACATTAAAAAAATAATAAAAATTGTTAAAATTTCCTTTTTTTTTTAGTCCTATCGGGTAGGATCCGGGTAGTCGGGCCAGGTTGTCGGTGCGGATCGGGTTAACCGGTCCAAACCCGTTACCCGAATATTATATATAATATAAAAATCCAAAAAAATCAAAAAATTCAGAAAATCATAAAAAAATCATAAAATTTTTTCGGAATTTCAGAAAATTCATGGAAAATTCAGAAACCTAAATAGTTATGAAAATTTTCGAAAAAAAAAATGTTTTTATTATTATTTATTATTAAAAATAAAAAATATTAAAATATTGAAAATTCCAAAAAAATTTCAAAAAATCCCAAAAACCCCAAGTTGATTTTAGAGCTTCATAAAAACCTCTAAAATAATTCTTGGATCAATTTTCTCTTAAAAAGTGTTGGAAAATTATCGGCCCAAGATTGTGTTTAAAATCGAACAAGCCTTACGGCTTCGCCTTAGGGTTTTAATTATCCCCGGACATAATTGCCCTTGAATGCACGCTTAGGATGCGATAATTATAGTTTCCCCCTTACCATTTATTTATCTTTTAATGCTAGGTGTTTATTTTCCCTTGCAATTTATTTAATGCTTCCTTTAGTTGTTGATTGCTATTTTGATGATTGTGTACTCGCATGATCACCTCACATGTTAGTAGTTAAACATAAAATCAATCCAAACTGCTTGACAAAAATCTTTTTGAAATGAACAAGATTAGGTACCGAAAGGGCACTAATTGGTTAATTAGCATAATCAAGTCCCTGACCCTAGAATCTCTAGTTGCGTAGAAAGTGAGGCACACTCTCATGCCTCGCTTGGTTTCTAGCCGACCCCAATAGGCTAGTGGCAGCTCCTCATTTGAAGATTTTCATGAACACCCAACGTCACGCGGGGTATGGGCTTGGGAGAGCCCATGTCTAATGAGGGTCTTGGACCCGCCATTTGGACAATACCCCTAAACCTATTTATTCAGACATTCCTCTCCCCCATTCGGGACGAAAAAATAGGCTAGTGGCAGCTCCTCATTTGAAGATTTTCATGAACACCCAACGTCACGCGGGGTATGGGCTTGGGAGAGCCCATGTCTAATGAGGGTCTTGGACCCGCCATTTGGACAATACCCCTAAACCTATTTATCTATTTATTCCTTTCCCCCATCGGGACGAAAAAATAGGTCGCGACAGCTTGGTGACTCCGCTGGGGACTTGGTTTTGAACCTTAGAGGACTTAGGCCTAAGTTAATCTTGTTCAAAAATATTTTTGTTTAGCAGCAAGGATTCCAGGTACGCCCCTAACATCAAAGGTATTAAATGTTGGTGCAGGATTGGAGTAATAAGGGGTGGAGTTTTTGCTAACACTTTGTTTTGTAGGTTGGTGAATGGGGACGAATAATTGTATGGTTAAAATTTTTGAAGTGTTGTTTGCTATATAAACTGTTGTGCATGTCTTTCTTACATGGCACTACACTTTAGCACACACAACCTGCCGCCGGACCTAGGCCGCATAGGATCACTTAGGATGGTGTTGAGATGAATGCCACTCCGACTACCACCATGTAGTATGAGTCGCCCATCTCAATTCCGAAATTCTTCTGACGTTGAGAGCTTCCACCCCGGTTGCAACCGCGCAGCACGGGTCGACTCTTTGACAAAGCCGGAGTCATGGGAACCCCGACCTAACCGCGACCATGCTGGTTCAGTCCGGTAATCCCGTGGCTTCATTTGAGCCATCTAGAGTAGAAATCGACCCACATCTCATGCGTGTGTCTATGTGATCAAAAAAAAAAAATCATCACCATTGGTAAGTATGATTTCTCATTTTACTTGTTCATTGTTTATTTGAACTTTCATTTTTAAAATTTGCGGAGGTCAATCGAATGCCCTCAGTGTAGGCTTCTAATTGGGAAAGTTGGCAATTACTCTTCATAAGCAAACATTCAGTGTCAATTTCAAAAATCCCTAATTTAGCTTTGCACAACGGATGATTTTGTCAAAATTTCCAATCATGGACTTAAAATCACATTTTGTTAAAAAGTTCTTCCAATTCATGATTATGTTTTGGGGTACAGAGAAAAATTGAAATCACACTTTTAACCAAATTTTTTCCCTCACATTTTAAGATTGAAAATTCAAATTACATTTTGTGTATAGATTTCTCAAAATAAAAATCACCTCATATTGGCAACAGTGGAAGCACAAATCAGTCTTTCAAAATCAATGCCACATTTTGCACATGAAGCTTTTGGGAATAGAGTGGACATTCGATTGACAGCCACGAATCGATTTTTTAATAATGTCTCCTCTTATGATAAAATCTCGGCAAAATACCAAAATCCCGTAATAAGGACCATGGGGCATGTGCCGTTGTCTGGATTTCATTGTAAGAGATGACATCATTGAAATATCATTTTCTCATTCGCCTACGACATTATTTCCTTCTTGCGGGATGTGAGTAACATTTACTCTTAGACATCTGCTTGACCATACAAATAAGTGGACTTTCAAACTCGGACGAAAATTGGTTTTTACACTCATTTATGTTGACCCGCAAGATAATATTTTGATATGGTAAAGTTGTGTTCGTTCTAGGGAGAAATAAGGATTTTGTCCTTAAATGGAAAAAGATAGCAACTCTGGACACCGTCGACACTCTTAGCCAAGTGGTATCCGGGGAGGAATCCGCCTGGTCCGATCGGGAGTTCGAATCCCGAAAGCGGCAGTGGCCGTATAAATAAAAAAAGAGAAGAAAAAAAAAAGAGAAAAAAAAAGGCGAAAACCAACTTTTTGCAACTTTCATTTTTGCGCCCTTTCCCCCCTCTCCATCAGTCGCTTCTCTCTCTCTCCCCCTCGCTCGGTTCTGGTTTTGATCGGACCCGCCACCACTGCAGTTTGTGATTTTTATGGATGATGTTTTAATTCCAAGTTAATCATAAACCTAAGTGACTCATTTTTTTGGGTAAAGAAATTCAAGTTTGTAAACATCCTTTGACTTCGAAGGCAATTCGGAAGTTAGTATATTCCATTGATTTTCCATGAGTTTCTGAAAGTCAATGCATTTTGTTCCTCTCACATATCCGTCCTTTGCAAGGAATCTCGAGAAGGATAATCTAGGATGGTAAAACCGTGATCGTTCCAATGGAATCAACTTATTCCAAAACTGATTTGTTCATACATTTTCCTACAGGAGAGAACTAAACAATTTTGACATCAGTATTTGAATTAGATCACAAGCAAATACTCTCACAAGTCTTGATCTTGGAATTCGAAGAAATGAGAGTCCAACTTCGACATTTGACTCGGGGGCAACATCTCTCCTCCCCCATTGATGACATGTGCTAGGGCGAAAATTCATCACAAAAGGATGTATCGTTCCCAAATTGAGCCTAATTAAGTATGGAGATAACACAGTTCATCTTCTTTTATCACAAGAAAAAATGCATAATGACCGCGGGAGCAGCGCCTTCCACTAAAGAAGCATGTTAAAGCACAACCATCCATTTTGGCGTAAAGGATGTATTTCGTTCCTAAATGATTTCCAATTGAGTGTGGAAATAACATGCCCAATCCTTTTGTTCACAGGCGATAAATGAGGCAAAGCATCCAAGAAACAATGCCCTCCAATGTCGAGACATAAATGCTCATACTCGAAGAATGGAAACACGTGAAGGGTAAATTGTATCGATTCCAATTGCTCATGTTGATATTGGTCTCTAACATAATCCCTTTTTTCCTTTGATAGGGAAACATCATATGCAAAAAAAATGCAAGTGAAGAGCAATTTGGGGTTGCCAAATATCCAAGAGGATGATGTTGGCACTTGAGTGAATAAATCCGAGTGAAGGGTAATGATGTATCGTTTCCAATTTTCAATCCTTGAGGATTCTTGCACTAACACCTTCTTTTCTATTCTTTACAGGGTTACTAAGTCGCCATGTTGCAGGTAAGTACCCTTCTTCTCAAAATCAAAGGAAAAACAAAATTGAGAATTTTCATCCAGAAAAAAAATCAGCATTTTACTGGGAGCAAGTAAAAAGAAAAAAGAAAAAAGATGAGATAAAAATTAAGAAAACGAACTTTTCACAAAGTTTCTGAGCATTGTTTTTGATCTCAAAATTGTATGTCTGCTTGGTGGATCACTCATTTTGAATCAAAATTTCTCTTAGGGATTAATCTACTCGAGATGATCTCGACCAAATGAAATTGGGATGTTAATCGTGCCAAGCGAGAGACACTTAGGATGAGGAAAGGCAACCCATATCCAAATACATCCTTTAAACACTTTGAGAGTCGAGCGAAAAAAGAAAAGCCGTGTCATTTAAGGACGAGGGATTCATTCGCAGGTGGTACATGGATCAAAGTGAAAAGAGGAATTTCTTTCTATTGCCCTACACACCACAGGTGGCAATAGCTTGCCCATTGGAGCCTTTAAATACAGCGAATTTCCTACAAAATATCCCTGTCAAGAACTACCCTACAATGGGGCAATTATAGAGGTTTGGATTGGCATCATCCGAAGAAAAAAGATGAGAAAGATTGCTTTGTTCTCACTTGCATCAATCTTTTGTAGTAGCTTCAAGTGAGTTCTTGTGGAAACTCGAGGTATCCCAAAATGAAGAATAGCATTCATTTCTCTACCTAAACACTTATGCCATTTGCTTAGCCAAGTTGAGCCTGAACATTCATTTCTAAAGCCCGAATGGTGATTATATTCCCCCACTAAGGCAAGGCATATGATTTATCAAGGCAATTGACATTTACATGAAATGTGGAAAGTGTCTCGAAAGTCCCGAGGCTAAAAAAAAAAAAAAAAATCAACGAAAACTAGGGGGCATAAAAAAGCAAAGTATGCCTGGTAAAAGCAAGGCCAATGCCCGATTTCAAAAAATAATGAAAAAAAAAGAGAGCGAGGAAAGTCGCATAAAAAAGCTTTCTTGTGAAAGAAAAATTGTCAAAGTCAAAATGCGTGCATTGAAAACTCATTGCAAATGCAAAGGCCATTAGATGAAAGAGCAAAGCTCTCATGCTAAGATGTTTAGCCAACGGACTTTCGAGACAAAGTTAGATTTCCAAAATCAAGTGCCTTCAAAAATTGGATGAAATGGTAATGATGCCATGATGATCACCAATTCTCAAACCCCTCTCCAAAGAAAATTCTAAGCCTTTTGAGCCTACAACCAACCAACATTACAATCCCCTCCCGAAGTCTCTTCGATTGGGATGACTCGAGTGAAAGTAAGGACTTCTCAAAGAAGCTACCGTTGAAAAAGTGAGAGCAAGTTGTTTTATCTCATGAGGTTTCTTGACTTGTAAACCTGGCGAAGATGTTGATCGATGATTATTTCATTTCATGGCCGATAATGTTTATCCTTGTTGAAACCTTGACCAGGTCACATCATGACCCTTCCAAAATACCTTTTAGATTGGTCAATATGTACTTACTGCGAATGATTCTCAAAGCTTTTGACATAGGTTATGTGAGATACCCCTAGTGATCAAATTACTTCCCATGTGAATGGATAGGATCAAATAGCCATTCTTGAGAGCATGTGATAAGTCCTTTCTAACGAGGAGCTCTTGCTTGGCATGTTTAATGAACCTCTTTCATGAGATGATCATTCTGACATAATTTTTCTCTTACAGGGACTTGATGATTAGTGATATCTTCCAAGTTTGATGACAATTTTGTGGTACATGATACCAAAAAAAAAAAAAAAAAAATCAAAAATCAAAAATCAAAAATCAAAAATCAAAAATCAAATGTCTTCAATGTGATCAAACTTAGCTTGATTTGCTCATGCAATTAATGCTACAATATTGCAAATGCATCCCTCTGATGTTGTCTCTAATGACATTTGCTCAAGTTGAATTTGACAGTTCACTCAATGAAACCATACAACCACCAATGGTTCATGGCCAACCTAAAACCATGCAATTTCAATGGTTCATGGTCAATCGGAAAACCATGCATTTTCGAAGGGTTTGTGGATCCTCCTTAAATCACATAGTTCGTGGGTCCTCTTTAAACCATATGTTTCATGGTAAACCTAAAACCATGCAATTTCAAAAGGGGTTGATGGTCATCCGAAACCACACGGTTTGTGGGTTCATCCTTAAACCATGCTCTTCACTCTCGGTCGAAACTCGTTTTTACACGATGAGACTTCCTCCTTGGTCGAAACCCGTTTTTACACGGTGAGACTATCATCTCCGGTCGAAACTCGTTTCTACACGATGGGACCTCCTCCCTGGTCGAAACCCGTTTTTATACGGTGAGACTATCCTCCTCGGTCGAAACTCGTTTTTACACGATGAGACCTCCTCCCTGGTCAAAACCCGTTTTTACATGGTGAGACTATCCTCCCCGGTCGAAACTCGTTTTTACACGATGAGACCTCCCTGGTCGAAACCCGTTTTTACACGGTGAGACTATCATCTCCGGTCGAAACTCGTTTTTACACGATGAGACCTCCCTGGTCGAAACCCGTTTTTACACGGTGAGACTATCCTCTCCGGTCGAAACTCGTTTTTACACGATGAGACCTCCTCCCTGGTCGAAACCCGTTTTTACACGGTGAGACTATCCTCCTGGTCGAAACTCGTTTTTACACGATGAGACCTCCCTGGTCGAAACCCGTTTTTACACGGTGAGACTATCATTTCCTGGCCGAAACTCATTTTTACACGATGAGACCTCCCCGGTCGAAACCCGTTTTTACACGGTGAGACTATCCTCCTCGCCGAAACTCGTTTTTACACGATGAGACCTCCCCGGTCGAAACCCGTTTTTACACGGTGAGACTACCATCTCCTGGCCGAAACTCGTTTCTACACGATGGGACCTCCTCCTTGTCGAAACCCGTTTTTACACGGTGAGACTATCTTCCTCGGTCGAAACTTGTTTTTACACGATGAGACCTCCTCCCTGGTCGAAACCCGTTTTTACACGGTGAGACTATCCTCCCCGGTCGAAACTCGTTTTTACACGATGAGACCTCCTCCCTGGTCGAAACTCGTTTTTACACGATGAGACTATCCTCCTCGGTCGAAACTCGTTTTTACACGATGAGATCTCTTTTCCAGGTCGAAACCCGTTCTTACACGGTGAGACATCCATTATAGTCAAAACTAGTTATCGCATAATAAGACTTTCCCACCTCAGTCGAGGGGCATTTTTTTTACAAAGTAAGATTATGCATTCACATCATTTTCTCATACGCAACCCCCGATTATCATCGTGGACAAAATTTTAAGTGTCTCTTATCTTTGAAAGGAACCTCTTCGAGCTCCCATTCAAAGAGGGGCAGCTATTGACACCTAAATTTTGGCAATTTGTTTAAGTGTTTATTAATTGCATTAAAAAAATTAGGGATTAATTTCTAACCCCTTAACAAAAAAATATTTTTCATTAAAATCGCATCGCATATAGACATTAGGATCACTTGCATCACTAATTTTAAAATTTATCAAGAAATTTAAAAAAAATTAATAAAAAAATTAATAAAAAAATTAAAAAATTAAAAAATTAAAAAACGTGGGTCTGGGCCAGGGCTGGGCCTGCCCGGCCCCCCTCTCTTCTTCTTTCCCTTCCCCGTGTGGGCCTGGCCCACTTTTCATTCCTTTCCTTTCCCGGCCCGGCCCGTCCGTCTTCTTCTTTTCCCCTTCTTCTCCCGCGCGTGGAAAGGGAGCCTGCAGAAGAGAAATAAAAAAGCGGCAGCAGCAGATCAGCAGGGGGCAGCAGCAAAGCAACAGCAGGAAGTCAGCAGAGAGGAGCAGAAGGAAGGCAGCAGCAGCAAGTCAGCAGAAGCAGTGCAGAAAGAGGGCCTGGAAAACCGAGAAAAAAAGGGAGAAACGGAGGGAGAGCCAGGGGAAAAGAGGGAGCAAGAGAAAGTCTCTGAACAAAAAACCAGATCTGAGGAGGAGAGACGGAGAATGGAGAGAACGAGCAGGGACTGAGACAGAAAAACAAAAAAACCAGAGCTGAGGGAGCAAAAGAGAGAGCAAGAGAAGAGGACCCGAGAGAGAGCGAACCAAGGGAGGAGAAGGAAGACTCGAGGAGCAACCAGTCGTCGCCGGAGGCCCGTACGCCGCCGTCATCCGCCGCAGGTCGTCCCTGAACGAGGTAAGCCTCCCTGAACCTCGGTTGTGCCATTTTCTGAGAATAGCGGGCCGGAGCTCGCGGCCGACCGGTTCGCAAGCTCCGGCCCTCGTCGCTCTTTCATGTCGTTCCCATATCCCTTGTATGTTGTGCTTGAAACCCCTCAAAGCATGTTCAAGGCTCGGTTGAGTTAGAAACCTCTGAATTCGGTAGCGCGCCCCAAATGTTCGACGAAATGCCTCACTGAGCGGCCGACTTTGCTCCTTAAACCGGAGCCCGCCTTTTAGTTTTTTTTTGCCCCGCTAGGAACCATGTTGTCGTCATGCGCCGTCCCCGGCGTTGTCCCAGCTCTCGGACGGGTCATCCCGCGCTGTTCGGAGTCAAAACGGGCGCGTCTGGCCGGAGTCAACTTGGTGACTCTCGGACGCCGGCCAGCCAACGGCAGCCGGAGCTCGGCGCCGGTCGGGCAGAACAACCGGCGCCTGGCGGTATCATGAAGACCTCCTCTGGATGGGCAGGCCTCGCGGCGGCGCCGGCGTTGGTCCGGCGAAGCAGCTGCAGGCACGCTCGGAGAGGGAGAACGTCGGGCATGCATGGAGAAGAAGACCAGACCATAAAAAGAAAAAGAAAAAAAAAAAGAAAAGATAAAAAGCAGAAGGGCCAGAAATTAAAATAAGGAGGGGGCGTCGGGCGTGCATGGGGAAGAAGCATGCAGAAAAGAAAACACAAAAAAAAAAAAAAAAAGATTAAAAAAATTAAAACATTAAAAAATAATAATAATTGTTAAAATTTCCTTTTTTTTTTAGTCCTATCGGTAGGATCCGGGTAGTCGGGCCAGGTTGTCGGTGCGGATCGGGTTAACCGGTCCAAACCCGTTACCCGAATATTATATATAATATAAAAATCCAAAAAAAAATCAAAAAATTCAGAAAATCATAAAAAAAAAAAAAAATCATAAATTTTTTTCTGAATTTCAGAAAATTCATGGAAAATTCAGAAACCTAAATAGTTATGAAAAATTTCGAAAAAAAAAAATGTTTTTTATTATTTATTATTAAAAATAAAAATATTAAAATATTGAAAATTCCAAAAAAATTTCAAAAAATCCCAAAAACCCCAAGTTGATTTTAGAGCTTCATAAAAGCTCTAAAATAATTCTTGGATCAATTTTCTCTTAAAAAGTGTTGGAAAATTATCGGCCCAAGATTGTGTTTAAAATCGAACAAGCCTTACGAGCTTACTTTAGGGTTTTAATTATCCCCGGACATAATTGCCCTTGAATGCACGCTTAGGATGCGATAATTATAGTTTCCCCCTTACCATTTATTTATCTTTTAATGCTAGGTGTTTATTTTCCCTTGCAATTTATTTAATGCTTCCTTTAGTTGTTGATTGCTATTTTGATGATTGTGTACTCGCATGATCACCTCACATGTTAGTAGTTAAACATAAAATCAATCCAAACTGCTTGACAAAAATCTTTTTGAAATGAACAAGATTAGGTACCGAAAGGGCACTAATTGGTTAATTAGCAAAATCAAGTCACTGACCCTAGAATCTCTGGTTGCGTAGAAAGTGAGGCACACTCCCATGCCTCGCTTAGTTTCTAGCCGACCCTAATAGGCTAGTGGCAACTCCTCATTTGAAGATTTTCATGAACACCCAACGTCACGCGGGGTATGGGCTTGGGAGAGCCCATGTCTAATGAGGGTCTTGGACCCGCCATTTGGACAATACCCCTAAACCTATTTATTCAGACATTCCTCTCCCCCATTCGGACGAAAAATAGGTCGCGACAAATGCTTGGCGACTCCACCTTGGGACTTGGTTTTGAACCTTAGAGGACTTAGGCCTAAGTTAATCTTGTTCAAAAATATTTTTGTTTGGCAGCAAGGATTCCAGGTACGCCCCTAACATCAAAGGTGTTAAATGTTGGTGCAGGATTGGAGTAATAAGGGGTGGAGTTTTTGCTAACACTTTGTTTTGTAGGTTGGTGAATGGGGACGAATAATTGTATGGTTAAAATTTTTGAAGTGTTGTTTGCTATATAAACTGTTGTGCATGTCTTTCTTACATGGCACTACACTTTAGCACACACAACCTGCCGCCGGACCTGGGCCGCATAGGATCACTTAGGATGGTGTTGAGATGAATGCCACTCCGACTACCACCATGTAGTATGAGTCGCCCATCTCAATTCCGAAATTCTTCTGACGTCGAGAGCTTCCACCCCGGTTGCAACCGCGACGGGTCGACTCTTTGACAAAGCCGGAGTCATGGGAACCCCGACCTAACCGCGACCATGCTGGTTCAGTCCGGTAATCCCGTGGCTTCATTTGAGCCATCTAGAGTAGAAATCGACCCACATCTCATGCATGTGTCTATGTGATCAAAAAAAAAAAAAAAAGGGGGGGGGAAGAAAAATCATCACCATTGGTAAGTATGATTTCTCATTTTACTTGTTCATTGTTTATTTGAACTTTCATTTTTAAAATTTGCGGAGGTCAATCGAATGCCCTTAGTGTAGGCTTCTAATTGGGAAAGTTGGCAATTACTCTTCATAAGCAAACATTCGGTGTCAATTTCAAAAATCCCTAATTTAGCTTTGCACAACGGATGATTTTGTCAAAATTTCCAATCATGGACTTAAAATCACATTTTGTTAAAAAGTTCTTCCAATTCATGATTATGTTTTGGGGTACAGAGAAAAATTGAAATCACACTTTTAACCAAATTTTTTCCCTCACATTTTAAGATTGAAAATTCAAATTACATTTTGTGTATAGATTTCTCAAAATAAAAATCACCTCATATTGGCAACAGTGGAAGCACAAATCAGTCTTTCAAAATCAATGCCACATTTTGCACATGAAGCTTTTGGGAATAGAGTGGACATTTGATTGACAACCACGAATCGATTTTTTAATGATGTCTCCTCTTATGATAAAATCTCGGCAAAATACCAAAATCCCGTAATAAGGACCATGGGGCATGTGCCGTTGTCTGGATTTCATTGTAAGAGATGACATCATTGAAATATCATTTTCTCATTCGCCTCCGACATTATTTCCTTCTTGCGGGATGTGAGTAACATTTACTCTTAGACATCTCGCTTGACCATACAAATAAGTGGACTTTCAAACTCGGACGAAAATTGGTTTTTACACTCATTTATGTTGACCCGCAAGATAATATTTTGATATGGTAAAGTTGTGATCGTTCTAGGGAGAAATAAGGATTTTGGCCTTAAATGGAAAAAGATAGCAACTCTGGACACCGTCGGCACTCTTAGCCGAGTGGTATCCGGGGAGGAATCCGCCTGGTCCGATCGGGAGTTCGAATCCCGAAAGCGGCAGTGGCCGCATAAATAAAAAAAGAGAAGAAAAAAAAAAAAAAAAAAAAGGCGAAAACCAACTTTTTGCAACTTTCATTTTTGCGCCCTTTCCCCCTCTCCATCAGTCGCTTCTCTCTCTCTCCCCCTCGCTCGGTTCTGGTTTTGATCGGACCCGCCACCACCGCAGCTTTGTGATTTTTATGGATGATGTTTTAATTCCAAGTTAATCATAAACCTAAGTGACTCATTTTTTGGGTAAAGAAATTCAAGTTTGTAAACATCCTTTGACTTCGAAGGCAATTCGGAAGTTAGTATATTCCATTGATTTTCCATGAGTTTCTGAAAGTCAATGCATTTTGTTCCTCTCACATATCCGTCCTTTGCAAGGAATCTCCAGAAGGATAATCTAGGATGGTAAAACCGTGATCGTTCCAATGGAATCAACTTATTCCAAAACTGATTTGTTCATACATTTTCCTACAAGAGAGAACTAAACAATTTTGATATCAGTATTTGAATTAGATCACAAGCAAATACTCTCACAAGTCTTGATCTTGGAATTCGAAGAAATGAGAGTCCAACTTCGACATTTGACTCTGGGGCAACATCTCTCCTCCCCCATTGATGACATGTGCTAGGGCGAAAATTCATCACAAAAGGATGTATCGTTCCCAAATTGAGCCTAATTAAGTATGGAGATAACACAGTTCATCTTCTTTTATCACAAGAAAAAATGCACAATGACCGCGGGAGCAGCGCCTTCCACTAAAGAAGCATGTTAAAGCACAACCATCCATTTTGGTGTAAAGGATGTATTTTGTTCCTAAATGATTTCCAATTGAGTGTGGAAATAACATGCCCAATCCTTTTGTTCACAGGCGATAAATGAGGCAAAGCATCCAAGAAACAATGCCCTCCAATGTCGAGACATAAATGCTCATACTCGAAGAATGGAAACACGTGAAGGGTAAATTGTATCGATTCCAATTGCTCATGTTGATATTGGTCTCTAACATAATCCCTTTTTCCTTTGATAGGGAAACATCATATGCAAAAAAAAAAAAAAAAATGCAAGTGAAGAGCAATTTGGGGTTGCCAAATATCCAAGAGGATGATGTTGGCACTTGAGTGAATAAATCCGAGTGAAGGGTAATGATGTATCGTTTCCAATTTTCAATCCTTGAGGATTCTTGCACTAACACCTTCTTTTCTATTCTTTACAGGGTTACTAAGTCGCCATGTTGCAGGTAAGTACCCTTCTTCTCAAAATCAAAGGAAAAACAAAATTGAGAATTTTCATCCAGAAAAAAAAATCAGCATTTTACTTGGGAGCAAGTAAAAAGAAAAAAAGAAAAAAGATGAGATAAAAATTAAGAAAACGAACTTTTCACAAAGTTTCTGAGCATTGTTTTTGATCTCAAAATTGTATGTCTGCTTGGTGGATCACTCATTTTGAATCAAAATTTCTCTTAGGGATTAATCTACTCAGATGATCTCGACCAAATGAAATTGGGATGTTAATCGTGCCAAGCGAGAGACACTTAGGATGAGGAAAGGCAACCCATATCCAAATACATCCTTTAAACACTTTGAGAGTCGAGCGAAAAAAGAAAAGCCGTGTCATTTAAGGACGAGGGATTCATTCGCAGGTGGTACATGGATCAAAGTGAAAAGAGGAATTTCTTTCTATTGCCCTACACACCACAGGTGGCAATAGCTTGCCCATTGGAGCCTTTAAATACAATGAATTTCCTACAAAATATCCCTGTCAAGAACTACCCTACAATGGGGCAATTATAGAGGTTTGGATTGGCATCATCCGAAGAAAAAAGATGAGAAAGATTGCTTTGTTCTCACTTGCATCAATCTTTTGTAGTTGCTTCAGGTGAGTTCTTGTGGAAACTCGAGGTATCCCAAAATGAAGAATAGCATTCATTTATCTACCTAAACACTTATGCCATTTGCTTAGCCAAGTTGAGCCTAAACATTCATTTCTAAACATTCATTTCTAAAGCCCGAATGGTGATTATCTTCCCCCACTAAGGCAAGGCATATGATTTATCAAGGCAATTGACATTTACATGAAATGTGGAAAGTGTCTCGAAAGTCCCGAGGGCTAAAAAAAAAAAAAAATCAACGAAAACTAGGGGGCATAAAAAAGCAGTGTGCCTGGTAAAAGCAAGGCCAATGCCCGATTTCAAAAAATAATGAAAAAAAAGAGCGAGGAAAGTCGCATAAAAAAAAAAAGGCTTTCTTGTGAAAGAAAAATTGTCAAAGTCAAAATGCATGCATTGAAAACTCATTGCAAATGCGAAGGCCATTAGATGAAAGAGCAAAGCTCTCATGCTAAGATGTTTAGCCAACGGACTTTTGAGACAAAGTTAGATTTCCAAAATCAAGTGCCTTCAAAAAATTGGATGAAATGGTAATGATGCCATGATGATCACCAATTCTCAAACCCCTCTCCAAAGAAAATTCTAAGCCTTTTGAGCTTACAACCGAACCAACATTACAATCCCCTCCCGAAGTCTCTTCAGATTGGGATGACTCGAGTGAAAGTAAGGACTTCTCAAAGAAGCTACTGTTGAAAAAAGTGAGAGCAAGTTGTTTTATCTCATGAGGTTTCTTGACTTGTAAACCTGGCGAAGATGTTGATCGATGATTATTTCATTTCATGGCCGATAATGTTTATCCTTGTTGAAACCTTGACCAGGTCATATCATGACCCTTCCAAAAGACCTTTTAGATTGGTCAATATGTACTTACTGCGAATGATTCTCAAAGCTTTTGACATAGGTTATGTGAGATACCCCTAGTGATCAAATTACTTCCCATGTGAATGGATAGGATCAAATAGCCATTCTTGAGAGCATGTGATAAGTCCTTTCTAACTGAGGAGCTCTTGCTTGGCATGTTTAATGAACCTCTTTCATGAGATGATCATTCTGACATAATTTTTCTCTTACAGGGACTTGATGATTAGTGATATCTTCCAAGTTTGATGACAATTTTGTGGTACATGATACCAAAATAAAAAATCAAAAATCAAAAATCAAAAATCAAAAATCAAATGTCTTCAATGTGATCAAACTTAGCTTGATTTGCTCATGCAATTAATGCTACAATATTGCCAATGCATCCCTCGATGTTGTTTCTAATGACATTTGCTCAAGTTGAATTTGACAGTTCACTCAATGAAACCATACAACCACCAATGGTTCATGGCCAACCTAAAACCATGCAATTTCAATGGTTCATGGTCAATCGGAAAACCATGCATTTTCAAAGGGTTTGTGGATCCTCCTTAAATCACATAGTTCGTGGGTCCTCTTTAAACCATATGTTTCATGGTAAACCTAAAACCATGCAATTTCAAAAGGGGTTGATGGTCATCCAAAACCGCACGGTTTGTGGGTTCATCCTTAAACCATGCTCTTCACTCTCGGTCGAAACTCGTTTTTACACGATGAGACTTCCTCCTTGGTCGAAACCCGTTTTTACACGGTGAGACTATCATCTCTGGTCGAAACTCGTTTCTACATGATGGGACCTCCTCCCTGGTCGAAACCCGTTTTTACACGGTGAGACTATCCTCCTCGGTCGAAACTCGTTTTTACACGATGAGATCTCCTCCCTGGTCGAAACCCGTTTTTACATGGTGAGACTATCCTCCCCGGTCGAAACTCGTTTTTACACGATGAGACCTCCCTGGTCGAAACCCGTTTTTACACGGTGAGACTATCATCTCCGGTCAAAACTCGTTTTTACACGATGAGACCTCCCTGGTCGAAACCAGTTTTTACACGGTGAGACTATCCTCTCCGGTCGAAACTCGTTTTTACACGATGAGACCTCCTCCCTAGTCGAAACCCGTTTTTACACGGTGAGACTATCCTCCTCGGTCGAAACTCGTTTTTACACGATGAGACCTCCCTGGTCGAAACCCGTTTTTACACGGTGAGACTATCATTTCCGGTCGAAACTCATTTTTACACGATGAGACCTCCCTAGTCGAAACCCGTTTTTACACGGTGAGACTATCCTCCTCGGTCGAAACTCGTTTTTACACGATGAGACCTCCCTGGTCGAAACCCGTTTTTACACGATGAGACTATTATTTCCGATCGAAACTCGTTTTTACACGATGAGACCTCCTTGGTCGAAACCCGTTTTTACACGGTGAGACTATCATCTCTAGTCGAAACTCGTTTCTACACGATGGGACCTCCTCCCTGGTCGAAACCCGTTTTTACACGGTGAGACTATCTTCCTCGGTCGAAACTTGTTTTTACACGATGAGACCTCCTCCCTGGTCGAAACCCGTTTTTACACGGTGAGACTATCCTCCCCGGTCGAAACTCGTTTTTACACGATGAGACCTCCTCCCTGGTCGAAACCCGTTTTTACACGATAAGACTATCCTCCTCGGTCGAAACTCGTTTTTACACGATGAGATCTCTTTTCCAGGTCGAAACCCGTTCTTACACGGTGAGACCTCCATTACAGTCAAAACTAGTTATCGCATAATAAGACTTTCCCACCTCGGTCGAGGGGCATTTTTTTTACAAAGTAAGATTATGCATTCACATCATTTTCTCATACGCAACCCCCGATTATCATCGTGGACAAAATTTTAAGTGTCTCTTATCTTTGAAAGGAACCTCTTCGAGCTCCCATTCAAAGAGGGGCAGCTGTTGACATCTAAATTTTGACAATTTGTTTAAGTGTTTATTAATTACATTAGAAAATTAGGGATTAATTTCTAACCCCTAACAAAAATTTTCATTAAAATTGCATCGCATATAGACATTAGGATCACTTGCATCACTAATTTTAAAATTTATCAAGAAATTTTAAAAAAAATTAATAAAAAAATTAATAAAAAAATTAAAAAATTAAAAAATTAAAAAATTAAAAAACGTGGGTCTGGGCCAGGGCTGGGCCTGCCCGGCCCCCTCTCTTCTTCTTTCCCTTCCCCGTGTGGGCCTGGCCCACTTTTCATTCCTTTCCTTTCCCGGCCCGGCCCGTCCGTCTTCTTCTTTTCCCCTTCTTCTCCCGCGCGTGGAAAGGGAGCCTGCAGAAGAGAAATAAAAAAGCGGCAGCAGCAGGTCAGCAGGGGGCAGCAGCAAAGCAACAGCAGGAAGTCAGCAGAGAGGAGCAGAAGGAAGGCAGCAGCAGCAAGTCAGCAGAAGCAGTGCAGAAAGAGGGCCTGGAAAACCGAGAAAAAAAGGGAGAAACGGAGGGAGAGCCAGGGGAAAAGAGGGAGCAAGAGAAAGTCTCTGAACAAAAAACCAGATCTGAGGAGGAGAGACGGAGAACGGAGAGAACGAGCAGGGACTGAGACAGAAAAACAAAAAAACCAGAGCTGAGGGAGCAAAAGAGAGAGCAAGAGAAGAGGACCCGAGAGAGAGCGAACCAAGGGAGGAGAAGGAAGACTCGAGGAGCAACCAGTCGTCGCCGGAGGCCGTCCGCCGCCGTCATCCGCCGCAGGTCGTCCCTGAACGAGGTAAGCCTCCCTGAACCTCGGTTGTGCCATTTTCTGAGAATAGCGGGCCGGAGCTCGCGGCCGACCGGTTCGCAAGCTCCGGCCCTCGTCGCTCTTTCATGTCGTTCCCATATCCCTTGTATGTTGTGCTTGAAACCCCTCAGAGCATGTTCAAGGCTCGGTTGCGCCCCAAATGTTCGACGAACTGCCTCACTGAGCGGCCGACTTTGCTCCTTAAACCGGAGCCCGCCTTTTAGTTTTTTTTTGCCCCGCTAGGAACCATGTTGTCGTCATGCGCCGTCCCCGGCGTTGTCCCAGCTCTCGGATGGGTCATCCCGCGCTGTTCGGAGTCAAAACGGGCGCGTCTGGCCGGAGTCAACTTGGTGACTCTCGGACGCCGGCCAGCCAACGGCAGCCGGAGCTCGGCGCCGGTCGGGCAGAACAACCGGCGCCTGGCGGTATCATGAAGACCTCCTCGGGATGGGCAGGCCTCGCGGCGGCACCGGCGTTGGTCCGGCGAAGCAGCTGCAGGCACGCTCGGAGAGGGAGAACGTCGGGCATGCATGGAGAAGAAGACCAGACCATAAAAAGAAAAAGAAAAAAAAAAAAGATAAAAAGCAGAAGGGCCAGAAATTAAAATAAGGAGGGGGCGTCGGGCGTGCATGGGGAAGAAGCATGCAGAAAAGAAAACACAAAAAAAAAAAAAGATTAAAAAATTAAAACATTAAAAAAATAATAAAAATTGTTAAAATTTCCTTTTTTTAGTCCTATCGGGTAGGATCCGGGTAGTCGGGCCAGGTTGTCGGTGCGGATCGGGTTAACCGGTCCAAACCCGTTACCCGAATATTATATATAATATAAAAATCCAAAAAAATCCAAAAATTCAGAAAATCATAAAAAACATAAAAAAATCATAAATTTTTTCGGAATTTCAGAAAATTCATGGAAAATTCAGAAACCTAAATAGTTATGAAAAATTTCGAAAAAAAAATGTTTTTTTTATTATTTATTATTAAAAATAAAAATATTAAAATATTGAAAATTCCAAAAAATTTCAAAAAATCCCAAAAACCCCAAGTTGATTTTAGAGCTTCATAAAAAGCTCTAAAATAATTCTTGGATCAATTTTCTCTTAAAAAGTGTTGGAAAATTATCGGCTCAAGATTGTGCTTAAAATCGAACAAGCCTTACGGCTTCGCCTTAGGGTTTTAATTATCCCCGAACATAATTGCCCTTGAATGCATGCTTAGGATGCGATAATTATAGTTTCCCCCTTACCATTTATTTATCTTTTAATGCTATGTGTTTATTTTCCCTTGCAATTTATTTAATGCTTCCTTTAGTTGTTGATTGCTATTTTGATGATTGTATACTCGCATGATCACCTCACATGTTAGTAGTTAAACATAAAATCAATCCAAACTGCTTGACAAAAATCTTTTTGAAATGAACAAGATTAGGTACCGAAAGGGCACTAATTGGTTAATTAGTGTAATCAAGTCTCCGACCCTAGAATCTCTGGTTGCGTAGAAAGTGAGGCACACTCCCATGCCTCGCTTGGTTTCTAGCCGACCCCAATAGGCTAGTGGCGACTCCTCATTTGAAGATTTTCATTAACACCCAACGTCACGCGGGGTATGGGCTTGGGAGAGCCCATGTCTAATGAGGGTCTTGGACCCGCCATTTGGACAATACCCCTAAACCTATTTATTCAGACATTCTTCTCCCCCATTCGGGACGAAAAAATAGGTCGCGACAAGGGACAATAATGTCCACTGCAAGACCTCAGTAGGTCACCTTCATGCAAATGAGAAGACATATTGTCATTTAAGGTCAAAATTGGAGTTCCAAAGGAAGCTCTCCATTTTCTTTCCACATGGGGTGAGAAATGGAAGGGGGGAGCCCAGACGAAAGTTTTTTGTCGTACATGCATCCCGTTCCAAGATTCTTCCCTCTTGGTAGGGTTTCGATTGGGTCAAGTCGATTTAATGTCAAATTGGAACGCGAATTGACTTGTATCTTCATTATTTGAAAATCGACTTGAGCGCGATCGAATATAAAAATCAAACTCAAACTCAACTCAAATGAAAATGCGAATTATTTGAGATCGACTTAAACTTGACTTGATTATAGGGGAGATATGTGTAAACTCTACTAATGTCCTTGCATTTATATAATTGTGGGTGCTACAGGTGAGAAAATAATTCTTGAATATCAATTAGGCTTAATTAGATTAATGAGCTGGTCAAGTATTGTCAAGCTTGGCCGACCAAAAAATAAAAAGCATATTTTGCCAAATTAGAGGAAAATTGTCCAAAAAAACTTAAACCCATCGTATTTTTGCCAAGTCAATCCTAAAAATTTTTATTGTGCCAATTGAGTCCTAAACATTTTTATATTTGGCCAATTAAATCTATTTGGTCAATTTTTACTGGAAATCGCTGACATAAATGCCGGTCATCTTATATAACATGACCGGTATTGGCATGGACAATTTTTAATAATATTTTTTTGAAATTTTATTAATTTTTTTCTTTTTTCTTTTCTTCATTTTTCCTTCTTAACGTATTTTCTTTTCTCTTCTTTTCCTTTTTTTTCCTTTTCCTTTTTTCTCTTCGTCGATCATTGTTTGCGTTAGGTGAGGCTGTCCTTGCTGGCCTTGGGTAGGGGACCCTCAGCCTAGGTTAGCAAGGGCAACCCTCATCGGCATTGAGGGATGGTTTCCCTGCTTGGACTGCCAAGGGCAACCCTCATCGGCATTGAGGGATGGTTTCCCTGCTTGGACTGCCAAGGGCAACCCTCACCCGAAGGCAACCCTTGTTGGCCTCGAGCCCTTGCTAGCCAAGGCTTGGGCATCCCTCACTTGAGATTGATGACCTCCTTCGATAATCAACTAGGTTTGGTAATTCGGCGAAGAGAAAGGGAAAAGGAAAAAAAAAAGAGAAAAGGAAAAAAAAGTAAAGAAGGAAAAGAGGAGAAAATAAATAAATAAATAACTTAGAGTAATATTTAAATTTTGTTAAAAATTGTCCACTACATCGTTGGCTGTGTCACATAGGACTTTCAATGTCCACGTTAACAATTTTCAGTCAAAATTGACCAAATGGATTCAATTAACAAAATGTGAAAATATATAGGACTTAACTAGCATAATGAATCAATTAGTAAAAATGCAATTGGTTTAAGACTTTTTGGATAATTTTCCTAACAAATTGGTAGTTTTTTTATATTTTTTTATGTTCTACTCTAACGTTCAATTCACTCTCAAACTTTTACTCTGCTTTTTTGCAGAGCGTGGGAATCGAACCACAAGCGTCCCCACCTCTAGCCTCTCCTTTGAAGGTGGATAATCGAACTACCCACCTCCCTCTTCTTATGTGAAAAGGGATTGGCAATTGAACTTTAAGAGTTTTGTAGCGTTGAAATGCTAACAATATTGAATGCTAGATATCATTACCTTCATAATAACAATGCATGATTGGTGGGACTTAGAAATATCACTTGTACGGAGGTTAATATTATTAGAGGTCTCTTAGTTATAAATTTATGTAGACCCCTTCTTGTTTGAACTGCTCAATTTATTCTTAATATTGTCAACATCTTCTTTACACCTTAAATACAAGAGAAAGTATAATTTTTCAAAATCTTCTTTACACTAGCGCTAAATATATAAAAATAAAATTTTGCATCCTTTCCATTGATTGAATCTTTTTGCCTCCACTTAGTTCGCGCTGCATCCATTTATTTGATAATTACAAGAAAGTTAATTAAACAAATGTTTTTAGCCTAAAAAGTTCTAAATCTATTACACTTGCATCAATTCAATTATAAACTTATTGCACTTGTACTAATTCTTATACTAATTCAGTCATAAACTTTTCAATTTAACCAATTTAGTTGATAACCAATTTAGTCATTTTGAATAATTTTTGTTAGAAATTGTTGACATAGATGTCAGCCATGCCAAATAGGATGCCTAACGTTGACGTAGACCATTTTTATAATTTAATTAAAATTTTCTTATAGTTTTTAAAAAATTTCTTTTTCTTACGAAGCCTAGTGAGATTTATCGGCCACTGTAGGGACATGCAGGAGAATCGGGAACAGCCTGAACCGGACTGAACTAGCCAATTCTGGGCAATCCCCATGAGAACTTGTCCGGTTCTCGATTCTAGGATGATACCTCCCACTCGGGCAGGTACATATATGTGTATTTAATTTTTAATCTATTTAACGATTGATTGGATGCACTTTGTGGCCTTTGCTGCTGTTGCAGTCGGTCTGGTCATTCATTCAGGGTGAGCAACTGATGGATTTTCATGGCTATTAGTTGGTTTCACTCGCATTTGCTCTTTGAAAGATCAGTAGCTTGTTCAAGCAGTTTAACTTCAGGAATCACATCTCTTGATAACCTCACCTCTCAAAAGAAAAGTAAAACTGTTTCGTCTCCATTGGAAATCAATTTGAGTGGTAGAGACTGCTTTATAACTTTAAGTGTCGGTCTGGTCATTCATTCAGGGTGAGCAACTGATGGATTTTCATGGCTATTAGTTGGTTTCACTCGCATTTGCTCTTTGAAAGATCAGTAGCTTGTTCAAGCAGTTTAACTTCAGGAATCACATCTCTTGATAACCTCACCTCTCAAAAGAAAAGTAAAACTGTTTCGTCTCCATTGGAAATCAATTTGAGTGGTAGAGACTGCTTTATAACTTTAAGTGATTTCCCATTCTTCTCTGTTTTCTTATGGCTACTTTTGGCAGGTTTCTATAATCTTTTAAGCCTTATTTTCAAGATGTTGGCAAGATGGTATTTTTCGGGGACATTTTGGTTCTGTGCTATCTGCTATTAAAAATAAATTAGATTTCCAAACACGACCAGTTTCGTGGACTCACCTAGAATTGGACCAGATTGGTGGTTCAATTGTCAAGTGAGTCCAAGAACCAGTCGACTATTCTTGATTCCCATTTTGTAGTACTAACCCTTAGTGGGTGGTTTTTGATTCTAGAGTGGGAACCGCCTACGTTAAAATCCATCACCTCTAAGCCACTGGGCAAGGCTCGCAAAGCCCTTGTCAATTACAAGTGAGCGTCTTGGCCCTTGCATGAGCAAGGCTTAGAAGAAAAGAAAGGTAACGAAAGAAAAATAAAAAATAAAGAAGAAAAAAATAAAAAATTATAAAAATTGTACATCTTAGCACTTGCCATTCTACGTCTATGCCACATAGGATCATTAGTATCCATGTCAATGATTTCCTATCAAAATTGGCCAGAACGACTATATTGGCAAATTATAAAAAGGTTTAGGATTAAATTGACTAAATTGAAAGGTTTAGGGTTTTTTTTTATAATTATCCCTAAATATGAGTATGAATTAACTTGGTAGTTCAATGTGTATGAATTATAGTGCATAGTATATGTTCCATCGTCATATCACAAAGTATTATTATATGTTCAAATTGCCTAGCTAGATTTTTCAACTCAAGTCTTACTTATTCATAAAACTCAGTTTATAGCTCCAAAAAATTTGTCACACTAAGGACTTGTTTGGTAACGTGTCAAACAATGCTTGATTCTATTCTTTTGTTCCTCAAAACAAAAAAAGAAGAGAAATTCGTTTGGTAACTTTTTGGTTTTCGAGAACAAATTTGTTCCAAAGAGTAGATTTGGAATATAATCAAAAAGTAGAAAAAAAAATTGATCCTTTATTCTCAAGAACAACTCAAGAATCAAGCTAAACCATATTCTCTCTCTTTTTTACTCTTTTCTTTTCTTCTTTTCTTTTTCTTTCCTTTTCTCTTCTTCTTCCTCCAGCTAGTTGCAAAGATATAATAAAATTATTAAAAAATTAAAAGAAAAATTAAAAAATATAACAAAATTATTACATAAAATTATATTTTAAAAATGATAAAATTATACTAAAAATGATAAAATTTTATAACAAAATTATGAAATATAAAATTATTATCGAAAAATTAAAAGAAATTATAAAAATGTACAAAAATTATAACATGAAATTTTATCAAAAAAATATGATAAAATTATATTTAAAAAATATGATAAAATTATTTAAAAAATTGAAAGAGAAAAATATAATAAAAGTATTAAAAAGTTAAAAGGAATTTTAAGTCACAAAAACAATTTTAAAAGTTATACCAAACGCATTTCTATTCCAGGGAATAGAAATTTTGAACAGATTCCAAACGCTTTCAAATACTAAAAATTCTTCTAGAGAACGGAATAAAAAAGAATCATTTATGAGTAAAAATTATTTCTAAGAACAGAATAGTTATTAAATGCATATTAAGCATTAGAAGCCACGTCACAAGAAACATTTCTTTCAGGTCAATGGTGGAGAAAAGGCGTGGGAAGAAGGGAAGGGGGTGTCATACTCCAAGCTCCGTTGGTCTGTCAGGTGAAAATCTCGGAAATCCAACGTAAAATTTCTAGTCTTTAGTGAAGTTCTTGGATGAGCACATCGAGCAGTCCTTTTAGACTTTTAAGAAAACTTGAGATAGAGTTTCTATGGCGGCAATCTCTTGAAGATATTATTTTTGCCATAATGTTCAAGAGTCTTCAAGGAGATTGTGGAGCTTACTTAAAGGGCAAAATTAGTCAACTAAAATACAGGAGCGTTTCGTCAATTGCTAATGCGGCGCAAGTTTTTAACTTATACCCAATAATAGACTGATACGCATCAACTAAGTTGGAATAAAAAAATAAAAATATGATCTTTCTCTTCTTCCTCCACCACGTACTATCCTTTGCCAATTTGGTTGTAGTCCATGGCCACCGGTGCTTTTTTGGCCGGCTCTTCAGATCTAGCCATCCATGGCCGTTGGTGCCAATTGAACCATTGTCACTCGTGGCCATGGCTCCGAATCTAAAAGTTCAGCCGGGCTAAATTGGGAAGCACCAGCCATGGACAAGCAAGGACGACACGGGTGCTCAGCTTGGACACAGTTGCCACGGGCTGACAGTTACTGTCGGCTTAGATATGGATTCATGGCGACCACGTATGGATTTTGTTGCTTGCAATCGTTACCTGGGAGACTAGATCTAGACTTTGTTGCCCGCCTTCATTGCTCGCAGTCGTGAGTCGATCTATAGTCATGGTGACCAGATTTGGACTTTGCTGCTTGCACTGTTGTTGTCTGTGGATGGACAAACTTCAGTCACAGCTCGTTGCAGTGCTGTTGTCGTTGCAGTCGGTGGATGGACGAGCAAAGCTTGTGGCCATGTCCGAAGCCAGATTTAGACAAGTAACCACAGAGCCGACCGCGAGTGGATAGGAAGATTGGGTCGATCGCAAGTGACTTTGGAAGGGGTGGAGAAGCTGGTTGGACGGGTGGCGTGATGGAGGAGGAAGAAAAGAAAAATTGGATTTTTTTTTATTCCGCCTCGATAGACACATGTCAATTAATTATTTTTGTTTTTGGTCGAGCAACTAGTTATTGGATATGAATAAAAATGCATGCCTCTTCAATGATTGACATGACATTTTGCAATCATCAAATATCTTCTCAAAATACAGGGTTTGAAAAGGTCATCAAAGAAAAAAAAATTATTGTGAAAATATCGTTACCTTAGAAATATTATGAGAAATTTTAATAAATGTTATGAGTTTCATTGGATTAAGATAAAAACCGTCATGTTTTAGTTTCACATGCTTATTTGAGTAAGTAGAAAGAATAGAGGTATGTATCCTTTTCCAAGAGCACCGAAAATCTTATTGCAATATAGGGATGGCAATGGGCGGAGGGGACGAGGGTTGTATCCCCCAACCCTACCAAGGAAGAATAATCAAAATTTTACTATATGAAGTATTTATGGACAATATAGGGGAAACACGGAGAAAATAAGGAACTATGTATTATCAAAAGTCATAATTAATATAAAGAAACTAGTTTTAAGACTAGAAATCTGCAAGGGATGAGCCGAGTTGATGGGACGAGGCTGACTGGATACGTCCTTTCCCTTCTCCATATGTGGGGCATGGAAACTCGTCCCGTCCAGCCCCAACCCATCCCAAAATCCATCTGTTGCGAGTTTTATCCATTCTTTTTTGAGGCAGGGCAATTCGGGTTTAAATCGGGGAAATTAAAATTTCATTTCCATTACTATAACACCATTATGCTAGAAATCTTTCATCTTACCTGAAACTTGTGGACGACGCTAGAAAGTTTGTAGATGCTCCCCTTACATAAACAATCGAGAAGAAAAACAATTATGGCAAGATTGCAACGTGTACATAAACTCTATTTCCTGTAGACGCCTGCTTTATCACTGGATTTTCGAGAATTTGATCAAAGTCTGATCCAGGATAAAGAGTAGTTGAAAATTCGATGGGAGGACGTGATCAAATTGCAACTATCAAAAGCTTTCCAATGTAATCCAGTTCGCTAAATTGAACAATTGAACCACAAAATGTCACACATTTTAATCATGGTAATGTGATCCCAAGCATGTTGAAGTAGTCGGTAATGTTACTTGATCAAGTGATATCATCTAAAAGATCAAGTGATAAGCCTTTTGATACCTTAAGAATCACATTGATCAATTTGAAATGAAGAAAGTGCTGCAACTTTTCATCATCATTGTTCATTCGACCAGATTCATAAAAATCTGCATCATCGACTGGTTTTCGACAGGGAACTGCATTTTCAGAAACTTTGGATTATACTTTCTATAGGTTGCAAAAGATCGGGTCAATCGAATGTGCAACAATAAAAATTATGTATGTTCAAAATTTGAATAAATTTTTCTTAGAAAAATAATATAAAGGTATATATCATTATTGAAAAAAATCAGCTCTAGCGGTTCCAAGTTACATCCGACCCAATCAATGAGTGCCACATAGTGCTTTTAGCATCGAGTTGATATTAAAAGAGAGTCAGTCTGACAAGGTGTCTAAATAAGCCAAATTGACATTGGGTGGGCCAAATTTGGGCTAGCCCAGGCACACACAACCCAACACACGCAAAGGGCCGGGCCGACATTGTGCAATTTGTTAAACTCTCTCAGGCTTGCCCCAGAAGGGTCACGAAACTTGGTTTTCCAGACTGAGTTCGCCCAAACCTTGTCCAATAGCACCACCTTAATTTTTTTGTGCCAAATTGTAACGGCATAATACTTGAAGTTGAATTGCTAGTTGGAATCAGATGAAATTTTCCAATCCGGTTCCACAAAATGGAACAGAATAAGAATAACTAGGAAAAGTAAAACGCAGCCAATATCTCTTCCTTTTTGGTCGCAGGCTCCATCAACCAGAAATTGACCTGACGAGCATCAAAGTCATCAAGCTCCAAAGCAGATCCTTCTAAGCATGAAGTGTAAGCAAAATCACAAGCGAAGGTAAACATGGCTTATGAACCCATTTTACAATTCAAAATTATTAGGTGAGGTAGTATTTGGGTTAGCTAACTGTTATTAAATTGATTGATATAGGATTAATGGATCAAAATCTGAGAAGGCATGGGATTGGGTTTGGAGCAGACCGATTTTTGACCAGGCATTCTAAAAGATTTTTAATATGAAATAAGAAAGAGCATGCCCTAATTTAGTGCTCATGTTCATTGCTAGGTGCCCTAGTCCAGGCAGAGTGGACTTGACTGTGGGACCATGGGATGCTTGGCTAGTCGATTCACCAGCCAGCCATTCCATCTAAGGATCGTCCCCATTGCTTGTATTGTGAAAATGCTTCATTACGATCGACTGTACCACGTTTCCCTTTAACTCGAATATCTCATGTCCTGAGATGGGCATGTGTGTCACTTCAATATGACAACTTTTTTTTTTTATATGTTGTTGTTTTCTTAAAAAAGCAACATTAGTTTCTAACTAGTTTGTTCAGGGATTAATCCCGCATTTGGATATCTTCCGCATGATATTCCTTTCATCAGTAGATTCCAAGCACAAGCTTTCTGATATTGCTCATATTCAGTGCTTCATAATCACCATGCCATTAGCTCACCTGACGTGCGTAAGCCTAGTTGGTTTCACTAAAAAATTAACACTTAGTCATTTGACATGAAGATGTAGAAAATGAAAAATTAAGGGAAGGGCACTCTTTTCTCTCACCTCTGCCAGACGATTGACACAAGCAACAATAAATGCTTGTCTCTCGCTTAAAACTCTCTTATCTTTCCAAATTTCAAGACTTCTTGGTGCTCTCTCTCCTCTCTTTTCTTTCCAAGGGCTTCACCTGCCCCTCTCTCTCCAGAGAACATATTCACTGGTTTCTCACTCGATCAACAGAAGGACGAGATTCTTCTTCGTCTGAATTTTCAAGAAAAGCGAACGTTGATTTCCACCAACACAGATCAAGCAATAGCCAAAACCTCGGATGACCAAGGCACGGAGTAATTTCCATCGACACAAGGCTTCTCCTATCTTCCTCTCCCGAGGCCCTTTCTCTATCCCTCACTCACCTCAAGCCTTCCCCTCCTCCTTCCTTGCTTTGTCCTCGTCCCATTTCCGGCTCTGCCTCCAGAAATCGCCAACCGGCTTGGGTCCCGATTTCGGCTCGGGTACGGCGTCCACCATTTTGAGGCAAAAGAGGCTTGCGAGGCTGGATATACAAGTGGCGGCACTGACTTTTGGGGTTCCAACGATGGCCGCGAGGGATATTGTGGTGGAGAAGAGAGAGCTGTGTGATTCTTCTTTTGGTTCTTTGCATTTTCTGTTTATTTCTAGGCTAAGTGGATGAGCTTGCTTCAGATGTTATTTTGTTGTACTTCGATTGATTTGATTAGAAAAGGAGATGATGGTCTACCCATTTACGAAGTCCTCTCTTTTTTATGGTGTATACCGTCATCCTCATCAGGAAATGCTGACTGTTGGCATATTGGGTAATCCAGCTGAACTCCATAACCCATTTATCAATCTTTCAGTTTGAAGGTGCTTCTTTCGTTAGAGCACTTTTAAGTAAAAATGAAAGGAAGGGAAGGACGATTGTGCCTTGATTTAGCTCCATAAACACGAGACTTGCTACATTATATAAATCACGTATGTTGAACGACTTTCACAGCCTCCACAATTGAAAGGAATATCTTTTCAAGTGAACTAAAATAAATTGTATAATTTATTTCATTTTTAGATAAATAAACTGCAGAATAAATACATCATCGAAGATTCTTTATCATTTTTTTTTTGAAAATATAACTTAATAAAGAAAAGAAGTTCGGGATAACAAATCCGTAACTTGTTGCTCGAATTTGGGCCACGTGCTGAAATTTTGCCTAATGTCTCACCGCATAACAATCACAAAAGTAAAATGAGAGCGAACATCCTCTCTGTTTTGACTTTAATTGTACACAAATTAAATTTTCTGTCTTAGTTAAGAAGATGTACACGAATACAATCTCCAATTACATCCAATTACAATTTCAAATCATAGACATCCTCTTATTCTTTTTGCTCTCAAGCGCGATTGAAGGGCCTTGATGGCTTATTTTGAAATCAAACATCTCCAACTATGGATTATATTTGAAATAAGTGGAATTTAAAAGAAGGATAATAAAATGTGAACTTTAAAATAAGTTGCAATTTTTGTTCTGGTGGAATACATTCAAGATTACATTTGAAGCTACTTTCTTTTAATCAATTTTTAGATTTTAATTCATTAAGTTATAGAAGTTGAGGATGGCAAACTGCTAAACTAATGCTAATTTAATAAGTGGATCTATCTACCATGTGACTCGTCATGTGGCAGCGATAGAGTTAAAGTATCTTTAAATATAGATAATAGATTTCCTTAATATCATGAGCACACAATGAAAAGCAATTGAAGGCCACTCCAAGGGCCTATTCTCCTTCAGGGGTGTTGCCATCTACAAGGATAGCTTGCGGTAGTCCCTCCAATGAGGGGGTCTAACTAAGTTATGGTTCTTATTTTAACATGTCGATACTTGCATATCTTGCACCTGTTATTGATAAAAAAATATTTTTATTCCCTTCTAATTTGAAAATACCCTTGAATTTTATATCTTAGAGTTCGGATGAAATAATTTAAGGATTTGTTCAGGTCCTTTATCAAGTATCTTTAACTATACACAATAGATTTCCTTCACTATGTCCTTTCGATCTAAAGTAATGTCAATTATTAGATATGCAATTGTAGATATGCAAAATACACACGGGCAAACGGACACTATTTTTCATGATATCGTACATCCGAAAGGATTACATCCAAAAACTACTGCCGTACACTTGTAGATATGCCTTACACGTATATATATACAACAACTAAGGAGCAAGGCTCTTGTCATTTTCTGACTAAACATCTTCGTCTTCACAACATTGAAGCATCTCAACCACCTGTCTCATGGTGGGTCTTGTATCTCGGTCTTCGTCCACACACTTAAGAGCCACTTCAACTAAAATTTCAATCTTCTTGAGATCATATTCCCCTCTTAGTCTTGGATCCACAATTTCCTCTATCCATGTCTGCTTTGGAACGCTGAGCCTCTTCTTCTCTCGAACCCACGACGTCAATATTTTCTTCTCCTGCGCATGCCCACCCTTAATCTTGTCATGCTCTCCAGTGGGACTCCTTCCAGTCACCATCTCCAACAAGACAATTCCATAGCTATAAACATCCACTTTGGAGGTGATTGGGCAATTGTAAATCCATTCGGGAGCCATGTAACCTCTTGTTCCTCGGATTTTTGAGAAGCTTGAGTTCATGAGGTCCTCCCTCCTGAGTATCTTAGACAGCCCGAAATCCGCCACCTTTGGCTGGTAGGTGGAATCAAGTAGTATGTTTTGTGGTTTCACATCGCAATGAAGAACCCACTCTAGGCATTCCTCATGAAGATAAGCGAGTCCTCTGGCTGATCCTACGGCAATTTCAAACCTCTTGGACCAATCGAGTTCAGTTGGAGAAGACAAATTTTCTGCTAACGAACCATGTTCCATGAATTCGTAGATCAAAAGTCGGTGCTTTCCTTCTGCGCAGTAACCCCACATGTCAATCAAGTTCATGTGGTGAAGATTTCCTATGGTACTCACTTCTGCAAGAAACTCATTCTCTCCTTGGTTAGCCGCATTGAGCTGCTTGACTGCAGCAACCCTGCAATCCAACAACACGGCCTTGTATACAACTCCTCCACTTCCTCTTCCAATTTCTTTACTGAAATTCCATGTTGCCTTCTTTAGCTCATCGTATGTGAACCGTCGGAATCCAGTCGGCCCTGCACAGTATCCGTCGATGTGAGCTCCACCTGTCTCTGGGCGGGTTTTATATAAGAAGCACCAAACCATGAGTACCATTATCGCCTCCCATCCAGCAGTTGCCCCAGTAAAAATGAGCAACGTCTTGACTTTCGAACTCTCTGGTCTTTTTGGATAAGTCCATGCTAGCATAATTTCTTTGGCAGGACATTGCAGAGTAGCATGTTCTATCTTTGGTAAGTTGTAAGAGGAGAGATTGAATTTTGGGAGCTTCAAGTGGATGCCCCCATCAACACCGGGTGCATAATGACCATTTAACAACAATAACTTGGGGTAACAGTTAGTGAATTTATACTGGAAACCTAAGCAGTTACACAAATCCAAACATAGTTTCTTGCACATCTCAAGAGTATAATTTGGGAAGAACCCTTTGTCATACCCGTAAAAATCAGAATGCGGGAACTCAAGAAATTCGGTCTTGACTTTGCTATCACAGAAGCTGTTGAATTTGGGTTTGCATCCTTGAGTCCAGTCATAAAGGTTTTCCCACTCATATCCCGGAGCACAAATGCAACTTCTTCCCTCGCTAGGATGGTATGTGCACAGGCTATTAGGTCCACAAATGCCATGAGCTGTGCATGGGTCAGGATTTGCTTGCCATGAAACTGTCCATTCCCTCCATCAGGTCGGCTGTAAACCCGAAGATTACCATCGTGATCAACCGTCAATCTTCTCTGAATGTTTGCACCGTAATCAGCTGTCAAGAAAGTCAAATTATCAGATGAAGTGAAATTCCCGTAGTGATCAAGCACGGCAACTCTACTATCATTATAAGTGGTTCTTCCAGCCTCCCAACTATTAAGCCATGGATCTGGCCAATAGACGCTTTTAATCTTAGGGCCGCTGAAGAGAAGATGAAGAAGGTTATCGTTGTCAAAGTAAAGGATGTAATAACCAGAAGAAAAGTTGTTCTTGCTTCGAGATGAAATGAGCGGTGTGCTTGGGGTGAGCTTTTGCTCTGGAAGAAGCGTGTTGGTTGGGGAGTCAAAGCTTTGCCACAAAGTGGCATGCTTGTCGTCACGAAGAACAAGATTGCCCGTGTTGAGGAGTTGCAAGTTCGCGGAGGACCTTGAGGAGGATCCTGTGTCTGAGGACCAAACAACTCTCCCCCCAGTGTCGATCAACTCAAGGTCACCATTCTTCCTTAGAGAAAGCTTGGAGGATCTTCCATTGACGGGTTCGTCACGGTTTGCCATCCAAACTACGGTGCAGTCAGGGATTGTGCAAGACGGCTTGCTAAACCAAATCGCGAAGCAATAAGCATTTTGTCCAATGGGAAAAAAGCCAGCAGAGAAAACACCATCATTCGATGTCAAAACGTCGTCTGCGTTCCCAATGGAGAGAGAGGAGTCTTCATGCAAAGAAAGACGAACCGAAGATGTGAACGAAAAGGATAAGAATAGTGCGAAAACAAGCAACAAATGTGAATTTCCCATGGCATTCATGGGTTCTTGGTGAACGGTTTTCCTTGGACGACGGAAGAAGTTCCTATGGTCGCTGAATTTGTCCTACCACAGCGAAGTCCTCCATTAAAATTTCGATGCTTGTCCCCTACTTAGTTTTATACTAACCCCATTAACAACTAAAACGACAGCTCCAAATAAGCTCACCAGATTCTTAAGTGTCCAAATTCATTTGATGTACCTCGTTATAGCTAGATGTTCTCAACACGATTTGACTTTTAGCACATGGGGTATGGCTAGTTTAGTCTTACTTTAAGGAGAAACGCAGAGTGCGACAAATTGAATGAAATGGATCTTCTAAGTTTCAGATTCGACAATCAATAAAAAATTGCTCACATAGTATATTGGTTTGATTAATATATCAACCTTAATATATGTAATAGGGGACAGCCGATGGGAGGGCAGTAGACTTTCCTACTTCCAAGTTGCACAACAAAATGGAAAGCGTCATCCTGCAGTCATTAATAGCTTCTGTAGCTAAAATTTAAATATGAGAGAGAAAGAGAGAGAGAGAGAGAGAGAGAGAGAGAGATTTTAACTTATTCGACAAAGATGATTCCTGATAGTTAAGTCCGTCCCAGTGAATCCTAGTTCTTGTGATGCCAAAAACTGATTGACCACCAAGTGGAGGATATTTTAGGTTTTATTTTAACTTGTATCTGGTGCGGCAAGTATGTGCTTGCGTAATCGAGATTGAAGATTATAAGTTGTTGACAAGATTGTCGCTGAGATCTAAGACCGTACTCCTAATTCTTCAACTGCATAAAAACTCGTCCACCAGGTGTACTATATTTCAGGTTTTATGCTAATTTGTTATCTCGTGGTCCCACAATGACGTGCTTGTGAAAAATGAACAATAGTTACCATTCGAATCGAATATTCCATTCATAGATCCACATATATCTTTTAGGATTAATATCACAAAAAACTTCAAATTTATATATCTACAACAAATTTATCC
Organism: Angophora floribunda; assembly: GCA_014182895.1. NCBI lineage: Eukaryota > Viridiplantae > Streptophyta > Magnoliopsida > Myrtales > Myrtaceae > Angophora > Angophora floribunda. The sequence goes on from CM024710.1 coordinate 15,632,952, forward strand.
TAGACTAATTTTTTGATTCCTTAAATCTCCAAATCGATATACTTGTAACAAATTTATTTCTTTATTAGTTTATATTAAATTTTACCGTGAGATTACTAAATTAGATGAAATGTAACAGTTAATGGACATACGATTTAAGATTTTATCCTTCATTTATCACATGTGTACCAATTTGTAATTTTTCGTAATATTAACGGAAGGTAAATTAGTCATAGTTGTACTTATTGGTGGTATTTTGGATAAATTTATCATAAGTGTACCAGTTTAAAATTTTCATAATAATACCCTTATTTTTTAATTATTTGAAATTTAAATAATAGTTTAAACTTTGAAGTCGATGCAGAAATTACTTTTTACATAAACTTACCATTAAACAAACATACCCCAGAGACCAAATGTATATCTCTGAATGTCCACTATCAATTTTTTGATGCTAAATTAGCCGAATACAAAATAAGAGTCATGTAAGCCATAGGAATTGCACGAACAGTCTTGTTTGAAAGTAAAAGAGCCCACCAAGGCATATGACCTAGTATTTGTTGACACAAATAGTCTCTAAATTTTAGTTTAATGTATAATGTCATCTTTAAACTTTTAATTGTCATTTTAATCCTTAAACTATTTATAGATGTTTATTTTAGTCTTGAATTTTTAATTTGTTCAATTTAGTTCCTCAACTTTTCATAAAAAAAAATCAAAAGTCTTGATAATTACACAATTGCATGGATGTTAGAGTAAATTTTCATCTCAATCCATTTCCTAAATCAAAAAAGAGGCTATCTTTTCATTACTTGTTTACCATTTTTTGTGTGTGTTGTCGCGACCTCACCTCGGGTGCACCACCTAGGGTTTGGCTAATGGATTACTAAGCCTAAACTTAGTTCAGGCTCTCCCAAACCCATACCAATTCGCCACTTAAGGTTTAAGTTTTTTAACATGCCAATGATTTTTTACTTAGGAGTCGCCACTAATCTATTTTTGGTGGGTCGATTAGAAACCCAAGTAAAGTAACAGGAGAATTACTTTACTTCTACGAACCAGAGACTATGGGATCGGGGACTTGATTACGTCAGATTTCTCTGACGCCCTTTCGGTACCTTTTCTCTTTTTAAAAAAATGATTTGCAAGCAGTTTTTTGTTGATTTTAATTTACTCCCTAACATGCAATGTGATCATCGAGTGCGCAAACCATTATCTAACACTCAATAAAACAAAGCAATAAATAAATTGCAAGGAAAAGGAGGAAGTTACTTACCTTAGCTACGAAAGCATATGCGATGTTAGCTTAAAAATTACATCAATGATCCTAGATATAATTTCTAATTAACACGCACTCATTCAAATATTTTTTTGAGGTTTTCACTTATTTAATGAAGCCTAAAACTACGTGCAATGCATGTAATGACATACGAAATTGTCTAACTATAATAGCATGCAATGTGCAACCTAATATGCAAACTATATGTCACGTGACATTAATTATTTAACTTAATCTAATGCTAGAAAATATTTAATGCAACTACCCTAGTATGTCACGCATTCAAATGACCCTAAACATGCAATGACTAGATGACACACGGGAGATGACCTAATATGACATGAGCATGGCAATTTTTGTGTTTTCTTTTTTATAACTAATGAAATTTCTTAAGCTTCTACATCATATGCAATGTAGACTATAAGACTAGCCTGACATGAAGTGCATTAATCTACCCCATTATGCAAAAGATTTTTTTTAGCATTTTTTGTAAGTTTATTAAAAAAAATCAACACATAATGCAACCGATCATGTAAAGCACGCAATTTAGTCTCGACCCAAGATAGAAAATCAAAACAATCAAAAACCTAATCCGGCGTCTCGCGGCTCAATATTTTTGATTATTGAGATTTTCCAACACGACACAACAACCTCACTTAATTGGAATTCAATCAAGCATGCAATACTTTAAACAAGAAAACAAAATATTCAAGAATTAATTTAAATAGGAACTTTACCTACCTTGTCTCTTGAGAAGAGGCCTCCTTTTGTGAGCTGACCTTCAAGACCTGCAGCAAAAAGAGACGCTTTTTCTCCTCTCTATATATTGCGCCGCCGCTCCTTTTCTCTCAATTGTGGCTTTTTTTTTCTCTGTCTCTTCAGTGTGTGTGGCCCCCTTTTTATAGGTGAGAAGACTATGTTATTTAAGGAAAGATGATAAATCTGCACGTTGTCTATTTAGCTCTTGTATCCCACGTGCAATATTTTTCCAATATTTCATTCGACGCTTTCCTTGAATATTGAAAGAATAATGAGAATATTCTCGAGAACATTCTCATATTCTTGGGAATATTATCATATTCCAACTCGCCACCCCTTAATGGGAATTTTCATCCGACACCTTCCCCGAATACTGAAAGAATAATGTGAATATTCTCGGGAACATTCTCATATTCCCGGGAATATTCTCATATTCCAACTCGTCACCCCTTAACGGGCCTAACCAAATTCTTTTTCACTGTGAGCTTAGTCCAACTTGTTAAATTAAAACTTAGCACCATCAATTGAAGCCCATCTTCCACATGTCCAATGCAAATGCAATAATAATAAATGCTCCTAAAACTATATGCTATGCAATTTAATCCTAATATTTTTTTGTTTAGGGGTTAAAATTAATCCCTAAATTTTTGTGCATTAAATTATGAATGATTAATCAAAATTTAGGTGTCAACAGCTGCCCCTCTTTGAAGGTGAGCTCGCAGAGGTTGCATTCAAAGATAAATTGAGACCTAAATTTTGACATGCATATGCAATGTAATGCTATTTTTTTGTGGGAAAATGAATCCCATTTTAAAATGCAATATGATGTGATGCATGGAAAAACTAATGCAAAGTATGAGAAAAAAAAAAGCGTACCTGTAGTTACTTACCAATCAACACGGTAGAGCATCTTGAGGTACGTGATGAATTTTTGCTCCACAAGATCTAGCTTTCATTCCAGATTTCTTGAAGAGTATAATGTTTATCAAATTGCCTAGATCTAGATTGAGGCAACCGATTGAATTTAATCAATAGACGCTCAATGTTAGGTGAGGCGACCATTGGAACAAGATGTCTCGAAATACCTAGATCAAAACTAAGGTATAACGAGAAAAATCAAAGAACATTCATATTCAGAATGAAATGTTCAATGAAAAGATTCGAGACATTTAGATCCATACTGAAATGTCAAGAATCAGGGAACTTAATCAATAAACACTCAATGTTAGGTGAGATGAATATTGGATTAAGACAACTTTGACCAATAGATGCTCAATGTTAGGTGAGTCAAATATTGGATTAAGATAACTCGAGAAAATCAAAGAACATTCATATCCAGAATGAAATGTTCAATGAAACTTAACCAATAAACACTCAATGTTAGGTGAGATGAATACTGGATTAAGACAATTTCGCCAATAGATGCTCAATGTTAGGTGAGTCATATATTGGATTAAAATGATTCGAAATACCTAGATCCACACTAAGGTATGACGAGAAAGCTTAGAGAACACTCATGTCCAAAATGAAATGTTCGACAAAAATATTGTGTAACATTCAGATCCAAATTGAGATGTTAACTTATGGGAGGAGTTACCAAATTTTATTTTGGGTACTCAGAGGTATTAGATACTTACCTGAGGTTTCCTTCTTGAGGGCTTGATCGGCTTGCCTCAAGGTTGCTTGCTAGCAATGGTTTGGGAACCACGGTGTGTTTGAACACATCCTAATGCTTCAAACAGCAAATTGAGCATCAATTATCATGAGAACTTTACCCGTCAAACATGGTTAGCAAAAGAACATGTGTATTGCATTCATTATCACCGAGATATTTCCAATCCATTTGCAGTTCATGTGTCATAATTTTATCAATCATGTATTACCAAATCAGAACTGGCAAGAATTTTTGAAGAACAATCCATTCAAAATGCGAGTGTCATCGATGTGTCAAATAAAGAACCCATTTGGTCTGAAAGGACTTTTCGCTCGCTCACTCTCACGAAAAGGCTATTTTATCCCAATAATTGATGTGGGAATTTGAGAATCACTCTATTTCGCTATCATCATACTAGACAGGGGTCTGAGTATTCTCGCAATCGGTACGACTTTACCAATCTGAAAGGTCTTTAACATGGACCATAATATGAGCTTGGTCAATGGCTTAATAAGGGGACTCTTTGAGTCAAGGCTATTGAAAGAACAATTCTGCAATCATTTCTAGGTTTACAAGTCAAGAACCCTGCAAAATGAGATAGAAATAATCTTGCTCACACTTCTTCGAGCAATGCTTAAGACATGTGAACACCTACATTAATTCAAGTGCCCTAATCAAGAGAATTTATGAGGGACATAATGTAGGCTAGGTTCACGGGTTGAGAAATGAAAGGATTATCAGGCTCAAAATGTGTGTAAATGGGTGAGAGTTGGTGATCATCTTGACATTACCACCAGTCTTCATCTTTGCCATCAAGGATTATTTCCAAAATGTGCTCTGTTGATCGCAAAAGTTTTGCACTTGACAACTTTTCACAATCGATAGTCATCTATCTTGACTCTTTTTCATTTTCTCTTATGGGCATTGGCCTTGCTTTTACCAGGCACACTGCTTTTTCTTGCCCCTCTTTTTCTCTTATGTCTATGGGCATCGACCTTGCTTTTACCAGGCACACTGCTTTTCCATGCCCCCTAGTTCTATTTTTACCACTGACACACTATTTACGATTTATCAATTTTTCATTTGGACTTTTGAAGGTCTTCACATTTTTTTGGCACTCTAGACCTTGCTACTTCTTGAATGATTATTTTTTGCTTGCCCTAGTGTGGGGGATGATCACCAACTAGGTTCAAAGAAATGAATTTTTAGGCTCAAAAGGGCTATGCAACGGATATACGTGTGTAGGATAGAGAAAAAATGCTCTTCGTCATCCTAAGGCACTTGGATTATTGTTTGAGTTCATCTGCAATAAGATACCCAAAGATTGATGCAAGTGAGAGCAAGAGAATTTCTATCTATTTTTCTCGCCACGTGATGCCAACTTACCTCCAATTTGCCCCGATATGGGGTGGTTCTTGACAGGGGTAATTTGAAAGAAGTCTCCACAAGTGTATGAGGCTCAAAGGGGTTAAGCAATGGATCTCTTGCAGTGTTTGGGATAGAGAAATGAATTGCCTCTCATCATTTCAGTCAACGTACCTTTCGCGAGAAAACTCTTTTCCTTGTAAGCATGGACTCTTTCCGCTCAACTCACTATGGATCAGTGTATGGTAAAGTGTTTAGGACTAGGCCTGCCTTTCATCATTCCAATGTATCCCATTTGACACATTCAATTTATTTTGCCAAAAATGATAATGCAACATTTGCAAAAAAAATGGAGAAACTGACTTGCGATTCATTCATTATGGAAAACAACAGGATTATCTACTTCTTGTGAGAATCGGACTAGAAAACTCACGACCATCCATTTCTGCAAGGATTAAAGCGCCTTCGGGGAAGTACCTTCCTTACCACATATGGGCCACTATAATTCTGAGCGAATTTGCCCCCAGGATTAGGAAAAATAGCCTCCTCAAGACCAGATCATTTTCCTTGAAATGCCTCACACATACCTTCTTTGCTTCATCCATTCTGCCTCGGATAATTCCACCTGGGATAAGACTCTCAGAGAGGGGATCTCCATCTTCACAGGCAAGACTACTTCCATGCTGTATACTAGAGAGAATGGGGTTGTCCCAGTAGAAGTACGAATTGACGTCCGATATGCCATTAGTGCGAAAGGTAACCTATTTGGCCTCTTCTTCAGGGAGATTTGCCCCTATCTCCACTTCCTTGGCTTCTTCGGGATTGCTCAAGTTGATAGTGATGGTTTGGTTAGAGGTGAGACCTTTGTTTTTTTTCATGCTGCTCCCATTCATGTTGTACGTCGATGGAGTCCTCATTAAGATCGTCATTGTTTACTGCTGCAAGATTGTACCAGAGACACAAAGTGGCTAATTTAGAAAGACAAACAGGGCTAAATGACATTTTTTTTTAAAGATTTTTTCGCAAAAGCATATTTTAGACTTCTTTTGCTAAAATATCTTTTTTTTTGAAATTTTTTTTTTTGGACACGAGGAAGCATGATGAAGCCCAGGCCTCAGAATTCTCCTTGGATTTTCTTTTCTCTCATTTTTATCGGTTGGATATCATCACCGGGCTGGTTTGGTGTACCCCATCATGCCCTCAAAACGAAACTTGTAATTTTATTGAAATTCATCAATCAATTACATCTTATCGAATGGAAAATGCGATATTCAAGCCCTAAAAGAAAGAGAAAAAGAAGAAAAGAAAAATCCCTAAAATGCAATAAAAATTCCCACGCGGGGGAATATGCAAAAATGATAAACGAGTTACTCTTGTGGGCTAGCGCCCGCTTCCTCTGAAGATTCTTCTTCAATAGCACCTATAAGGAAATCATCAAATAGGTTAATGATTCCTTCCAATGCATTATCAGGGTTCTCCTCTCCTGGAGGTATCGGATCATCCATTCCACCCCACCCATCCGGGACAATGTCACAGGAGTCAATGTAAAAACTAGGGGGAGCTAAGTACTTCACATAATAGTCAAATTTGCCACTCGGCTGCCCTAGGGTATCCATCACTTCTCTATTATCCCGCATTGTTCTAGCGGGACCAGGGAACGTCTTGCGAATGTGATGAGGTAGCAAGTTTTCCCTTTTTTGTCCCTGTGAGTTTTTCCTTTGTTGCATTTGCCCTTCAGAGCTTTCTCCACCTCTTCCATGGTACCCTAATCCAGCAAAACGGGACCTCCGAGGGGCTTCAATAGGGTTTCTAATACCTTGACCTCTCTTTCCAAGACCACGACCAGCAATAAAGCCATCTCCAACCATCACTTTTCCTACCATAACAGCAGTATTTGAGACTTCAGGAGTAGGTAGCGAGGAACCTCGAGAAGCATGTATGGTGGACACCAACTCAAATGAGTGGTAACTCGATTCAAGTTCGAAATCTGGCTCAATATAAGGAATAGCAGTTTCATGATAAATCCGGTGGTCTTCCTCGCCATGGACAGTGACCAGCTTCCCCTTGATCATGAATTTCACACTTTGATGGAGACTTGATGGTACAGCCCCAACAGTATGTATCCAAGGATGACCCAACAAAAAATTAAATGCGGTAGGGATATCCATTACTTGGAAGGGGATGTTAAAGATTACTGGTCCAATTTGCACATCAAGGTGGATTTCCCCAATCACTTCCTTTCTAGTCCCGTCAAAAGCTCGCACACAAGTCTTCGCAGCATGTATTTGGGATAGATCTGTCTTAAGGTGCTGAAGAGTGGCCAATGGACATATATTCAGAGCAGATCCATTATCAATAAGCACGCGAGATACATGAGAAGCTTTGTGTTTGACTGATATATATAGCGGTTTATTGTGCCCTCTCCCTTCAACAGGGAATTCTTCGTTAGAGAAAGTGATCAAATCCTTGAGAAGGATTGACCCGACAAATTCTTCAAGCTGGTTAGGCTCAACTATCTCTGGTACATGAATCTCGCTCAACACCTTCATTAGAGACTTCTGATGTGTGGGAGATGTTTGCAAGAGCTCAAGCAAAGAGATTTGAGCAGGCATTTTCCGTAATTGATCGACCACGTTATACTCACTTGCTTTGATTACAAAAAGAAATTCTTTAGCCTCTTCGTCAGTAATAGGCTTTGCAGGTTGAGTATTGGCTTGAGCATAAACTCGACCAGACCTTGTGACCAGGTCAACATCCAGGTCATAGGACCAAGGAACCGCCTTATTATCAGCATATTCATAGGGTTTAAGTATCTCGATCACTATCCCTTCGTTGTGCACCAGTAACTTAGTTGATGGTTCCGCATCGATTTCAGCTTTACTAGCATTCAATGCAGCCCATTCTTCCTCCCAATCAATAACGACTTGGGATATAGTGGAGACCATGCCAGTATGGTCAGCATACACAATCACACCGGCGTCTGCCATCATAGCAACCCTTTCTTTCATCAAGGATAGGGGAACCGCCTGATGACTCAAGTAGTATCCAGCCTTTACTAGCCCATTATAGACATCTACAACATGTACTCTCAAATTCTTGACTTGACCAGCATCAAATCCAAATATGGCATTTACCTTGCCTTCGTGCTCAGGCAGTGGGTTCCTCTTGACATTCGGTTGGGTGGTGCGGAATGAGAATGCATTAGTGTCCAATAAATTTTGAACTTTGTGCTTCAAGGTCATGCATTCGTTAGTTGAATGTCCCACTTCTCCCATATGGTACTCTCATTTCTTGGAGGGGTCGTAGTTAGAGAATTTCTCCACATTGTGCCGCTTCGGTTCATGGGAGAGCAGCCCATTCTTTTGCAAGATCTGTAAGACTTGAGATAGAGAACCAGGAAGTGGAGAGAACTGCCTCTTAGTGAATGGTCGTGATGCGGAAGGGAAGCCTCCACCTTGCTGATTCCTAGGGACATGAACGATCGGAGGCTTATTAGAGGTCGGTTGCACATATGCAACATTTACTTCAGTGGTTGGTTCTTTCTCTTTCTTTGCAGTAAACCTCTTGTTTGGAAAGGTCGGTTCATCAAACCACCCCTTCTTCAGCCCCATCTCAATTTGTTCGCCCACAGGGATGAGTTGATTAAAGTTCTCAACATATGTGCCAACCATCCGATTGCGGAACTCAAAAGGGAGGGTCTTGACAAATAGCTTCATCAATTCTTTGTCAGTGGGCTCAATAGTGATTTGGGCGGCCAAATTTCACCATCTTATGGCATACTCCTTAAACGACTCACTCTTCTTCTTTTCCATCCACTCAAGGTCTTCTCAGGAAAGTGCAATGTCCATGTTGAACTTGTACTGCTTAAGAAATGCATCGACTACCTCACTCCAAGTGTCAAGGAGGTTTATGTTCTTCATGATATACCAAGTGAGCGCGGGCCTGCCCAAGCTCATTTGGAACCACTGGATCATAAGGGGTTCATTCTTGATATGTTGGGCCATCCTCACATGGTACATTTGCAGGTGAGCTTTCGGGCAAGAAGTGCCATTATACTTCTCGAATTCTGGCATCTTAAATTTGTTTGGCGTGTTGACCTTCTCATAAACAGACAAATCAATCGGGAGTGAACTTTGCAAACCTGCAATTGTTTCACTTTCTCTTCAAGCTTTGCAAAGTGTTCATCCTGCTCTGTTTTAAAGACCTTATGAGTTTTGGCCTTTCCTTCCAAGACAATGACATCATCTTCTAAGGGGGGGATATCGTCATCAAACTCATTGGATTGCCATGATCAACTTTCTGCTTAAGTGCTGTAGTTCCAGGAGGTGTGACTTCTAGGCTCGAACTTGCTCGAAGCTCCTTAAACTCAGTTGTCATTTGTTGTATTGCAGTGAAGCATTGATTCATTTGATATTCCATTTTATCAATACGTTCGCGCAACTCAGTCTGCTCAGCCATTCGTGCTTTCAATCTCGTAATGATGGGTGAACGAGATGGCTCCGTTATCACCTGATTCAGAAGAAAGGAAAACACATAAGCATCGCATATGGAACATGCCGGTCCATGACAAAGATCTAGCCGCTTATATTAAGTGAAATTGAATTCCAAAGACATTAATCTAAGAAATGAAAGTGACTCCCTAGGGAATTAAATTCCTAAAACATCAGTTTAAGAAATTGAAATAACACTCTAAAATTGAAATTGAACTCCTAGACATGAACATAAAAACAATCTAGCGACTCTTCTCTATATACAATTGACCTTTTGTCATGGACCCAAAAAATGACAAAATAAATAGATTGCATAGTGTAAGGTAAGAATACTTACTTCATGAAGGAAAAATGGCAATCACATAGACATACACATGAGACGTGAGGTTCGACACATAAACTATAGAGCTTAGCAAATTAGAGCTAAAAGGAATGATCCGACTAGTCGCAGTCTCGCGTACAAAGGTCGGGTCCTCTTAGCTCCGGCTTAGTCAAAGAAAATCCTATAGTCATGCGGTTTCGCAGACAAGGATAAACATTTTGACACCGAGAAAGAAATTTCGGGGTTGAGAAAGGCAACCTCTACATCGCAGTCTCGCGTTCAAGGTTTGATCATTTCTCAACACCATCCTAACATCCTTAATTGCAGTCCAGGTCCGACGGCAGGTTGTGTGTGCAAGAGTGTAGTGCAAATGCATAGGCATGCACAACAGTTTATATTCACAACAACACTTCAAAAATTCAAAACATTCATTCACAACTCCAACCTGCAAGACAAGGGGTTAACAATCACTCCACCCCTTATAACTCTTGTCTGCAAAAACATTTAACACCTCAAATGGTTAGGGACGTACCTGGTATCCTCATTGCCAAACAATTATTTTTTTAAAAGAGAAAATTGGCCTAAGTCCACTAAGAGTTTAAACTCAAGTCCCCAGCGGAGTCGCCAAGCTGTCGCGACCTCACCTCTGGTGCACCACCTAGGGTTTGGCTAATGGATTACTAAGCCTAAACTTAGTTCGGGCTCTCCCAAGCCCATACCAATTCGCGACTTAAGGTTTAAGTTTTTTAACATGCCAATGATTTTTTACTTAGGAGTCGCCACTAATCTATCTTTGGTGGGTCGATTAGAAACCCAAGTAAAGTAACGGGAGAATTACTTTACTTCTACGAACCAGAGACTATGGGATCGGGGACTTGATTACGTCAGATTTCTCTGACGCCCTTTCGGTACCTTTTCTCTTTTTAAAAAAATGATTTGCAGGCAGTTTTTTGTTGATTTTAATTTACTCCCTAACATGCAATGTGATCATGCGAGTGCGCAAACCATTATCTAACACTCAATGAAGCAAAGCAATAAATAAATTGCAAGGAAAAGGAGGAAGTTACTTACCTTAGCTACGAAAGCATATGCGACGTTAGCTTAAAAATTACATCAATGATCCTAGATATAATTTCTAATTAACACGCACTCATTCAAATATTTTTTAAGGTTTTCACTTATTAAATGAAGCCTAAAACTACGTGCAATGCATGTAATGACATACGAAATTGTCTAACTATAATAGCATGCAATGTGCAACCTAATATGCAAACTATATGTCACGTGACATTAATTATTTAACTTAATCTAATGCTAGAAAATATTTAATGCAACTACCCTAGTATGTCACGCATTCAAATGACCCTAAACATGCAATGACTAGATGACACACGAGAGATGACCTAATATGACATGAGCATGGCAATTTTTGTGTTTTCTTTTTTATAACTAATAAAATTTCTTAAGCTTCTACATCATATGCAATGTAGACTATAAGACTAGCCTGACATGAAGTGCATTAATCTACCCTATTATGCAAAAGATTTTTTTTTATGCATTTTTTGTAAGTTTATTAAAAAAATCAACACATAATGCAACCGATCATGTAAAGCACGCAATTTAGTCCCAACCCAAGATAGAAAATCAAAACAATCAAAAACCTGATCCGGCGTCTCGCGGCTCAATATTTTTTATTATTGAGATTTTCCAACACGACACAACAACCTCACTTAATTGGAATTCAATCAAGCATGCAATACTTTAAACGAGAAAACAAAATATTCAAGAATTAATTCAAATAGGAACTTTACCTACCTTGTCTCTTGGGAAGAGGCCTCCTTTTGTGAGTCGACCTTCAAGACCTACAGCAAAAAGAGACGCTTTTTCTCCTCTCTATATATTGCGCCGCCGCTCCTTTTCTCTCAATTGTGGCTTTTTTTTTCTCTGTCTCTTCAATGTGTGTGGCCCCCTTTTTATAGGTGAGAGGACTATGTTATTTAAGGAAAGATGATAAATCTGCACGTTGTCTATTTAGCTCTTGTATCCCACGTGCAATATTTTTCCAATATTTCATTCGACGCTTTCCTTGAATATTGAAAGAATAATGAGAATATTCTCGAGAACATTCTCATATTCTCGGGAATATTATCATATTCCAACTCGCCACCCCTTAACGGGAATATTTCATCCGACACCTTCCCCGAATACTGAAAGAATAATGTGAATATTCTCGGGAACATTCTCATATTCCCGAGAATATTCTCATATTCCAACTCGTCACCCCTTAACGGGCCTAGCCAAATTCTTTTTCACTGTGAGCTTAGTCCAACTTGTTAAATTAAAATTTAGAACCATCAATTGAAGCCCATCTTCCACCTGTCCAATGCAAATGCAATAATAATAAATGCTCCTAAAACTCTATGCTATGCAATTTAATCCTAATATTTTTTTTTTGTTTAGGGGTTAAAATTAATCCCTAAATTTTTGTGCATTAAATTATGAATGATTAATCAAAATTTAGGTGTCAACATGTGTTTATAAGTATTATTGATAGTTCTATTTAAATATATTTTTGTTTATAATCTCCACAACAAGAATGTGAGAGAATCATTTAAAGTTATATGGGGTGGATATTCCTGCTACTTTAATATCATAAATTATAGATTTAACTAAATTTAGTTGAGAAAGCACGAAACAAAAAACTTGAAACTTTTTATCTATTTGAAACATTATGAACAAAATCTATGTTACTATAAATTAATGTCTTAATTAAATATTCTTATGAAAATAATTCTTTTCAAAATATGAATCCAAGATAACTCAAAATTATGTTATATTCTTCGTATTATAGAGATTATAAGTAAAAATTTACTTACATGAGATTATAGTAATATTGATAAACAGTAAACGGTAAAAATGCCATTAGAAGATAACATATTTTAATGTTAATTTAAGAAAGGATTAAATGAAAAATATACAAAATCTTGACAATAATATAATTATGCAAATTTGTGAATAGTACCAACAAATTGATTTGACTTTGGTATGAAAGTTGAGAGATTAGACTGAACAAAATGAAAATTGGAGGATTAAATTGAATATTTAGGAATATATTAAGGACTACATTAGACGAATTAAAAGTCTACCGATAACATTGCATATTGGGCCAATGTTTATGAACTATTGATGTCATTTTCCCTTTAAAGCAGTGTTTTATGTCATAATACATATGGACTATTGCCATATTTTATTTTATTTTTTTCGGGAAAATTATCAAAAAAATCATAAACTTTTTATAATTTTGTCAATTCAATCCTAAACCCTTTTTTTTCCAATTCATTTTTAAACATTTTATAATTGTGTCATTTCAATCCATCGTGTCAAATTTGGTGGGTCGGCATTGACTTGGACAATTGTTAATAATATTTCTTTTCAAATTCTTTTGTTTATTTCACTTATTGTTTCTTTCTCATCTTTTTCTCCTCTCTTCTCCTTCCTTTGACCAATTGCTACACTAAGGTGGTCGGCCAGTGGCAAGTTAGGTAAGGGTGAGCTCACTCCGCCATCGCTAGGCAAGAGGAGCTTGCCCAGCCTCCTCGCTAGTGGATCAGTGAGCTCAACCTCACCAAGCAATGGCGAGGCGTGCCTTTCCAAGGGTCGGTGAGGTCTATGTGATGTCACGAGCTACGCACGCAGAAGTCAGGTGGGCGAGGTCTATGTGATGTCTTAAGCATGTCATGAGCTATACATGCCGAAGTATAATGTAATTAGCTTACTATAAGGGACCTTTGCAGTCATTTCTTTAGAACTGCACCTACTTTAACCTTATAGAAGATTAGCATTTATAACATGTTTTATTAAGACCATATATACTTTATTTAATGAAATCATGATCTAACACACCCTGCTTAAACCCGAAACACATACAAGAAGGATCACAACATTAGACGCCAAATCAAGTAAGCCCTTCGAGCAAAACCGAAAATGCATGGGCAAAGGAAAAGAAAGGCGCCAGCCTTCATTTCATTTCATTATCGCTAGGAACTTATTATTTACAAGGAAGGTATACAAAACCAGTATGTACCCTTGCACGGTTTTACAACACAAAACATGCTACCAAACAACTTGGGAAGAGGGCCAAAACGTCGCCTATCTTCTCTACCCATTCTCCTCCCAAAGCTTCCAACTAGCCCTAACATTCCCCTGACCCCAAACGTTGCAGGTGGCGCCTCCTCTCCCTTGGCTCTCCCCCGCCATTCACCATTCAAGAGGGCCTATGAGATCGCCGTCCAGGTTTAGGAATCAGGAGATGCACTGCATTGGGAATAAAGTAGGGGGGCCCATCGTCAAATCATGTGGTAGCTACATAGCGGGTGAAACCTAAGCCAATCTCTAGGTAAATCACGTCCTGGAATACGCCCTTGAGGTAGGCAAGCGCTCCATAGGTGAAAGACGATTGTTGGGGAAATTTGATTGTTGACAAAAGACGATTGTTGGTGAAATTTGATTGTTGATGAAGATGGATAAGTAGTAAAAGATCCTTGATATTTTAATATGTGATGATGATCATTGTTTTTAAGATATTATTTGCTCCCACGATTGTTTTTGCTGGTTTTAGAATAAATATACCTTTAGGATATACACTAGAGTCGTAGAGAAACAATATCAGCAATTACTCAATTTATTACCTTAGAATATTACCATGAATGTGTTGTTAAGATTGTTTATATGAAAAAAGAAGAAAAGAAGAAAAGAGAGTTCCGAAAAAGTTGTTACGAATAGTTGTGGTTATATTAAATAATGTGTGATTTGGTCTCTTTTTATAGACAACTAATCAATATGTATTTTGAAAATAGATATTTTATCGTCCACGATCACCACTCTTCATGTCAACAACAACTTCCTTTCACAACCATTGATAACCTATTTTTAGAATTAAAAGTCACCTATTTTCATAATTAAGAGTCATGTTTTCTTTTAATCAAGAGTCACATTTTCTCTTAATCAATAAATACATTTTTTACGATAATAAACTATTTAAACATTGACTTGCTGGCCTGACCAAGCGCGAAGAGGAAACGGACTTAGCCTGAAGGCGGCAATGCAACGTGCTCGACAGGCTGATAAGGACCCAAACCACGTAGGGGACCAAAATATAGGAAATTACACAAAGCTATCCCCAAGCTTGCAGATAGCATGCATTTGACTGATCAATAAATAAAATTTAAATAAATTACATTATATTTTGGTTAACCATTTCCTTTTAAAAGTCGTGTGCATTGTGTATGCTGACGAAAAGGATAATGGAGGATGAATGACCATAATTAAATGAAAGTTTATAAGTATTATGTATCAGTAGTTGAAAATTCAGACTAATCCCAAAGTTCATGGTTCTGTAATTTCCCAAAATGTTATCTTAGATGCTCTCGGTGCACACGAGCTATTTCACGTGGTCCATTGGATATAATAGACCCATTTGAGGTGCATATAATCTCACTTTTCACCTAAATAGAGGTCGCATGTACAAGGTGCACCCCATATTGGCTCCATAAAAGTTAAAATAAACCATCTCAAATGGCTCAAATTCGAGAGATGCAAAATAGTAGAGAGCGCGTAGCTTATTGATTCAAACGTAACTACATGTGAGCCATTAAATTTGATGAGCTCTTTATATAAGTCGCATGAATAATGGCGCATATTTGGGGGATTCAACTACAAAAAGATGAAATCTCCCCTCAACTTTTGATACATAACAAAGCATGTAATGAATTAGTTGGCAAAAATCCCGATCCCTTACCACTTTCACGTACCTGTATGAACACATGTTACCTTCTCAATGATAGGTCTTGCTAAATATTAGGGTCATCAAATGGGTGGCTCGGGTCGAAATTGGTCCGATCAATATTGACTAATTTAATCTGTTTTGATCAATTTTCATGCAATATAAATTTAATGACCCATTCCCAACTGGATTTGTACCTAACCCATACTCGACTCAACTTGTATCATCAAAACAAATTAATATTATAGGAAAACCATTTTACAGGAAAATAACCATGGTGTTAGGCTAAAACTTGAAGATTAACTAGAAGATATTTTCCTTTATCCGAAAAGGAAAATATTTTCCTTATGCACCCCTTCCAAAAAAAATTTATTATAATTTTTAAATAAATTTTTTAATTCTTTTTATTTTTATTTTTTTCTTCTTCTTCTTCATTGGCCGATCGCTGGCCATAGGCGAGCTCGAGCCTCACCATAGGCCGGCAAGGTGTGGCAAGGCCGAGCTTGCCGGCGAGCTCGGCCTCGCTCGCTTCGGTGAGGCTTGAGCTCACCTATGGTTAGTCACTCGCTGCCACCATGGTCAATGACCGGCCAATGAATAAGAAAAACAAAAACAAAAACAAATTGAAAAATAGTAGATGTGAGTTGAGCTATTAATGGGTTATGGGTGGTTTTGGGTTAGACCCTTTTATGACCCATTTTTCAATTGAGCCCTATTATAATAAACCATTTGACTCATATTAAAGTATCAACCAACCCATTTTCTATCCAATCCATTAAATGTGAGTTAAAATATGGGTCATTAACCCATTTTGCCACCCCTACTAAATACACAACCAGGCAATTTATCATTTTGCCATCTAATAGCTCATATCCATTAGATTCGCATGCGAATTGGATATACAATGAATTTTCTCTTTAAAAGCATTCTTATTATAGTACAAGAAGCACTAGACAGAAAATCGAAATGGATATGCATTACCAGGCATTTCATTTATCAGTAGCTCCTTCTTCAAAGGTTAGGATCTTTGTTCATTTAGAAGAATTATGGGTGAAAAGGGCAAAAGTCTAAGACAATGTCTAATATTTTGCTGAGAAGCACCAAATTGTTCTTTATAAAATTGTTTGAATCTACTTTGCGAGAATGAGACCATCAGTAGAAAAGAGAAGTTTCCAAGGGGAACGCAAGTGGAGAGGAAATACAGACTTATCGCGAGAACCGGGAAGGATTAATTTCTTTTTCAATAATGAGGTGTTCTTTCATGATGATGATAATAATAATAATTAGGGAAAAGGTTACAGGAAATCACAAATTATGCCACTACACTTATGTTGAATTTTTATTGTGATATCAAAAACCTCAAACTATGCTTATTGCAATACATTTACCGAAACTTCTTGTGACATAAGAAACCCAAAATTTATACCTATATGATATATTTACCTTTCATCAAGGTTCCAATTGATAATTCTTCAATTAAAATAATGTTATTTTCATTTCACTTAAGTCACGTAGGTGCCATGTCAATAATATTTCTTTTCTGGCATCAATGTAGATAGATTTTTCATAGTTCTCATTAACAGAACTTTGACGGATGATAAATATGTCACACAGGTACAATTTTGAGATTTTTAATGTTATAGAAAAAAATTATGATAAATGTCTCTCAACGAGAATAATTTGGATTTTTAAGTGGCTTTTTCCATAATGATAATGATATGTTCAAGATGTTTTAAACACATTGATGCCGTCCTGGCAAAGAAACTCATTTCTCCTTAAGTCAGTTCCAAGTTCATAGAATGCTCCAATATCAAGTTGGATGACTGGCTGAACGATTAGGAAGATTATTCAAACCTGATAGGATACTTAGCTACGTTTTCCAAGGATAATTCCGTGAGGAGTGGTGACGAGAAAGAAAACATGTCTAATAAAAGATTCAGACACTACTTGGAAAGGTACCGGCACAAAATTGTTGTTATCCGCGAGAGAAAGAGAAGATTCGGACACGACTTGGAAAGGTGCCACCACAAACTGTACATCCACCCGGTACAGTCACCCATAAGTGTCGACTTCGAGTCCGAAAAAATATTGGATCCAGCTGGGGTAGCCACCTTAACAATATATTAGTCCAACTGTACATGTACTCGTGGGTCCATTTTTAGTCCCTCTCTTTCCCTTTGTTTCTCTCTCTTCTTCACAACTCTTCCTTCTTCACCGTTTCTTTCTTTCTTCCTTTTCTTTTTGCCTTGTGGAGCCATGGACGACGCTCATTGCAGCGGCCAGCCATGGACGAATGTCTCACAAGCATGCTGACATTCATCCATGGCTGTTGTCAGCATCATTCGGGCATGCTATTGATTTATGAGTATCCATCTTTCCCATCCAGCCCTGGGCAATGCTCGTGGCCAACCATGGGCAACTGGCTCATGGGCAATACTGATGCTCATCATAGGTTGCCTGCTGCCCCCACAGCTGCCCCCGAAACCTTGCTAGGTCCAGCAACTGTCGCCTCCCAAAATCTCACAAGATCCAGCAAGGGTGACCTTCATCCTAACTGCAAGGATCGAGCCTTGGCTGGATCCAACAAAAGCGACCTTGTTGGCCATAGGCGAGGGCCATGACACCCTTGCCACCTCTCCCTTATGGCCAGTTTCCGGCCATAGGCCAAAGGGAAGAAATCAGAAAAAAAAAAAAAGGAAAAAAATGAGAAAGAAAAGTTGAAGAAGAGAGAGAAGCGAAAGAGAGAGAGAGAGGGGACTTTCTTCTTTTCTTAAAGGCGGGCCTGCGAGTGACATGTGTCACCGGTGAAATGGATTAGTGTATTACCAAGGTGGCTACCCCGAATATTTTCTAGGCATGGGTCAACTTTTTTACTAAATTAGGGTCCGTGTCACGAAAATAATTTTAAGAGAAATATTTTCTAAATATCCAGTATTTGATTCATAAAAAATAAACTAATCAAGAAAAATATTTCTTGTCAATAAAAAAAAATTCAAAAGTGGGAAAATAACTACGGCTGCTGGTGCTTTAGTCCACCGTCGCGAGACTTCCATGCCCCGAGCTAATCCCTGTCTGACCTGCTTCCACAACAACTCTTAACTCTCACCTTTGTCTGCATCACTTCCTCCCTTTGCGTCCAAATAGATTCAGTCCACTCGTGTCCTTCAAGAATCAAGAGACTTCACACAGAAGCAACAACAAAACGGTGCGCAAATCGAAATCGAAGCTTCTTCAGCATCGCAAGGCCCCCAACCTCGTATGTTTCATGTGAACTCTGACGAATTTTCCCTCCCCTTCCTCACCCACATTCCCCTCGAAAATTTCAATTTCCTTCGTATCTTGCTGGTCCCTAGGCCCTTGCGTAATTTTAAAGGAGACAGCGAAGATGAAGGATGTCATCAAATTGGGTGAGGCTCGAGCTCACTTGTGATTGGTTGCAAACCTTTGCTTTGGTTAACAACCAGCTGAGGAAGAATGAACAGGATAAAGAAAGAAAATGAAAGAAAAAGAAAAAGGAAATTAATTAAAAATTTTGAAATTTTTTATAATTTCTGTAGAAAATCAAATCCAATACCAAATGGCGGAAAATATTTTCTAATTCATTTTCATATTTTATTCGGACACCCAAAAATATTGTCATTTTCCCGAAAAATGATTTCTCAAAAACATTTTCCAAAAACGTCACATTTTTAGCGAAACGAACTAAACCTTAGAGTCCGTTTGTTTTGTGAAAAGCATCTCCAGATAAAATATTTTCAACATTATTCGGTGTTTGGTTTGCTTAGGAAAATAAGTTATCATAAAATATTTTCCTACTAAAGCTTAAAGTCAGGAAAATGATTTTCCTACGTTTTCTCAATCATTTTCCTTTTCTTTGGCTCTTTGGTTAATGAAAATTTTATTCTTATAAAAATAATTTTAAAAATTAATTTTTAATTATTTTTAGAAATCAATTATTTATTTATTTATTTTATTTTCTTATATTCTCTTTTCTTTCTTTTCTTTTCTCCTTCTTCCTCTATCGGCTGCGTGCCTTGACAACGACTAGCAGCCATGACGCGAGCTAGCGAGCTCAAGGCTCAGCCAATCAAAGCAAGCTCGGGTTCCACCGAGGCCGGCAAGCTCGCGGGTCGCTCAATCCTAGTGAGCTCAAGCTCACCTATAGCTATTGCTAGGCGAACTTGGCTTGCTTGTGGCTATCTTTGATTGATCGCAGCGAAGGAACTCAGAAAAAAAGAAAAGGAAAGAAAGAAAGAAGAAAAAGAAAAGAAATAAATAAAAATTCCAATTTTAAAAAATTACATTAAAAATAAAAAAAGAAAAAAAGTAAGATAATTAAAAATTCAATTTTTGAAAATTAAAAAATTAAAAATCGAAATTTTTGCCTCAAGTAAAGTCATGAGATTAAAATCATTTTCCAATAAGATCGAAACATCTATAAACGTTTTTGGTCATATATCACCAAAGAAAAGAAAACCAACCATCTAAAGTACTGACTTTTCTGCAAAACAAATACACCCTTAGTGCATCAGTCATAAAGTGGCCCTATTTTCACGCCCCTTTTAATTAGAACACAATTTTTTTTATATTAATTGACTCAATAAGCTTTCGTCGATTTTGTCTCGAACTTTCCCATCTGACTCGAAATCGGCTCATGAATGTCGAGGCTCTAGAAGTGTTTGCAAGGGCATGGAGATGAAAGCAGATGACAAAAGATGCGAGGACATGCCGCGCAAAGCACTTGGGCGAAACCGACACTAGGCAAGCGCTCGACGAAGGAGTGACCACGCTGTTGAGCAGGTTTGGGCACTCGGACAAAGCTGGTTGAACACTTGAAAAGTGTTCAAAAGCTATTGTCTTTTTCCGACGCAGTAGCCGAATCTATGTTTGGCGGGATCCCGCCCAAGTGACCCCAATCCAGATTTACTGAAACCCTGTTCTTAGAGCTTACCTTTAGAAGAGAAACTCATGAGGAAGGTAGAGAGCCACGAAAATTGAGAGCATGAGGATACTCCTTTATGAAATAGATATTGTAACGGTTTTTCTAATGTGGGTCATATTAATTGAGATTGTAATTTATTGTTTTACAAAATTAATCTAGGAAGATGAGATAAAAAGATTCTTAATTAATATAATATGGAGCTGGTTAGTGTGGATCGAGTAAAACTCAGCCTATTAAATTGGCGGCAACAATTATGAGTAGGCTGGAGGAAGTTATTTTGCTGGGCTTCAAAGATGCAGTTTCACGCACGTAAGGGATGAGAATTGAGTCTCTTGGGCCTAAGTCCTTTCTTTTTTAAACAAAAAGGCCATTTGTTACTATATAACGTAAGAACAATTTTTAACTTATTTTAAAACTCTACAATATTATATGAAGCTGTTGAATATATTTACAGTATAAGTTCATGACGAAACTTTTTTTTTTTGAAAAAAGATTGATTTATGAGTATAAAAGAAAGATGCTAAGGAAGACATAGATTATGTTAAAGTATATTTCAGCTAGACAAAAAGGTTTAACTTAAAAAAACTTGAGGTTGTTCAAAAAAGGGAAATAGTTACGATGCAAACTAAGGAATTTCTAAAATATCTTTAGGTTAATAATTTAAAAGATTGTTTAACAACTTGCAGGTCTTCTATTAGTAAACTATATGTCTCTCTTGATATGAAAGATAATCTAGGTACGATGATTATAAAGTAAATGTCTTAATGTTCATCCAATATTTTTTATTGTATGTAATGAATAGGTTCCATTGACGGAGTCTACATGTCATGTTACATGATTTAGGTTATTTTATGACAGGCTTCTTTGATATTTGATGCATGTAGGATATCTAAAAAGTTGGGATGCATTAGTTGATCACATATGTCTACATTCGCACCACCATTTCCAATAGTTCTAATGATTCGATCATGTGAAGTGTTGGTTTTTTTTCATTGAAAAAGTGTATATATAGAAATAACGGATGCAAAATGCAATATAAGAAAACGTTTGAAATTACATACGTTATTCTCCCAAAAAGTAGCATAAACAGTTAAACACAGGAAAAATAAGACACTTTCATGACTTCATGCATCCAAAGACTAGTACCTTATACTTGGAATCATTCAGTGACTATTATAACATTATACTTGTAAATATGCAAAGATCATTACCTTATAGTCATAATTTATAGAGATAGGGATAAGAGGACCTATGCTAGTATCATTTCATCTTCATCTTCGTAATGCAAAAGCATCTCAACCACCTGGCTCATGGTGGGCCTTGCATCTCTGCCTTCTTCCACACACTGAAGAGCCACTGTAACCAAAACTTCAATCTTCCTATTTTCAAATTCCCCTGTCGGCCTCGGATCCATAATTTCCTTTATCCATGTTTCCGCGGGAACTCCTGTTCTCTTCCTCTCTCTCACCCAAGAAGTCAACCTTTTGCTCTCATTCTCATCACCACCTTCAGTATTTGCAAGCCCTCTAGATGGACTCTTGCCAGTCACCAGCTCCAACAGAACAATCCCATAACTGTAGACGTCTACTTTGGAGGTGATTGGCATATTGTAAACCCATTCAGGAGCCATGTAACCTCTTGTTCCTCTGATTCTTGATAAGCTTGAGTTCGTCAGGCCCTCTCTCTTGAGTATCTTCGAGAGGCCAAAATCCGCCACCTTCGGTTGGTACGTGCAATCAAGGAGAATGTTCTGCGGCTTCACATCACAATGAAGAACCCATTCCAAGCACTCTTCATGAATATAAGCCAGTCCCCTAGCTGAACCTAATGCAATTTTGAACCTCTTGGACCAATCGAGTTCATTTGGAGAAGACAGATTTTCTGCTAGGGAACCGTGTTCAATGAATTCGTAGATCAAAAGCCGGTGCTTTCCTTCTGCGCAGTACCCCCACATGTCAATCAAGTTTATGTGGTTAAGATTTCCTATGGTGCTCACCTCTGCCAGAAACTCATTCTCTCCTTGGTTAGTCTCATGCAGCCACTTGACCGCTGCAACCCTGCAATCTGACAACACGGCCTTAAATACAATTCCTCCACTTCCTCTTCCAATTTCTTTACTGAAATTCCATGTTGCCTTCTTTAGCTCATCGTATGTAAACCGTCTGAAACCAGTCAGCCCTGCGTGGTATCCATCAATGCGAGCTCCATCTTTCTGTGGGCAGTTTCTATATAACAGGCAGCAAATTATGAGTACAAGTGTGGCCTCCATTCCAGCCGTTGCCCCAACGAAAATGAGCAAAATCTTTGTTGCCCAACAGCCCTTTGTTTTTACGTAAGTCCTTGGT
This sequence comes from Angophora floribunda, assembly GCA_014182895.1. Taxonomy (NCBI): domain Eukaryota; kingdom Viridiplantae; phylum Streptophyta; class Magnoliopsida; order Myrtales; family Myrtaceae; genus Angophora; species Angophora floribunda. The sequence continues at coordinate 15,655,869 of CM024710.1, forward strand.
AGCACAATTTCTTTGCCTGGACATTGCAGAGCGGCGTACTCTATTTTTGGTATTTTGTAAGAGGAGAGACTGAATTTTGGGAGCCTGAAGTAGATGTCCCCAGTAACACTGGGTGAATGTCGGCCATTTAACAGTTTCAACTTGGGGAAACAATCAGAGTCGTTATACCGTATACCCAAGCAATTGCACATATCCAAGCATCGTTTTTGCACTCTTCGAGAGTGCAATTCTTATACAAGTGTGTTTCATACCCATGAAAATCAGCATGTGGTAACTTGGCGAATTCGGTTTCAATGTTGCTGTCACAGAAGCTGTTGAATTTAGGCTTGCATCCTTGAGTCCAGTCGGAAAGGCTTTCCCTTTCGTATCCGGGAGCACAAATGCAGCTTCTTCCATCCTTAGGGTGGTATGTACACATACTATTAGGTCCACAAATGCCATGAATTGTGCACGGTTCGGATTTGGCTTGCCATGAAACTGTCCACTCCTCTCCTTCAGACCGACTGTAAACTCGAACATTACCATCATGATCGAGCACCAATCTTCTCTGAGCTTCTGCTCCATAATCGGATGTTAAGAATTTAAAATCATCAGATGAAGTGAAATTCCCGTAGGGATCAAGCGTTGCAACTCTACTGTCATTATAAGTTGTTCTTCCAGCTTGCCAACTACTAAGCCAGGGATCTGGCCAATAGACACTGGTAATCTTCGGGCCATCAAAGAGAAGTCGAAGAAGGTTATCGTTGTCGAAATAAAGCTTGTAATAGCCAGAAGAAAAGTTGTTCTTGCTTTGAGAGGAAACGAGCGGGACGTTCCTAGTGAGCTTTTGTAGTGGAAGAAGCGTGTTGGTCGGCGAGTCAAAGCTTTGCCACGAAATAATGTCCTGCTCATCACGAAGGACAAGATTGCCCGTATCAAGGAGTTGCAGCAACATCCTTGATAACCCGGAGGATGACTTGGTCGCTGTGGCCCAAACCACTGTACGACCAGCGTCGATCAGTAGAAGGTTACCATCCTTTCTTAAAGAAAGCTTTGAGGATCTTCCGTTAACGGGCTGATCACGGTTTGCCATCCAAACTATGGCGCAGTTGTGGATACTACAAGAGGGTTTGCTGAACCATATGGCAAAGCAATAAGCGTTTTCTCCCACCGGATAAAAGCCCGCAGAAAACGCACCGTCTTTTGACGTGAGAATATCGTCCGGTTTTTCAACTGAGAGGGAGAAGCCTTCATGCAAAGTGGGACGAACTGAAGATGTAAGTGAAAAAGATAAGGCCAGTGAGAAACATAGCAAGAGAAGAGGGATTCTCATGGCATGCATGGGATTTCAGGTGATCTCTCATGTGCTATGACGCCCACAAGGCGCGTTACCAAATTCCACTTTGCTATATGGGAGTTGGTGAGATTGGAACTGATTGGCCCTTGTTAAAAAACAAAAAAAGGACGAAATTCTATTGGGGGTCCGTTTCGTGTTTCAGGAGAAAAGAAAGAAAGAAAGTGGACTTTGACCAATGACCGGTACCTTCTCTTTCCTAAACTATGACAACAACTGGACCGAGGGAAGAAGTTGCGTGGTCCCGCGTTGGAAATTCTATAGCAATGTCATCCATTTAAAATATGTACTATTTGTTTTTATTAAAGAGTCGGATAAGTTATGAATCAGGGTGAGATCTTTTATAAATAAGGTCCAATCAAATTCAGTAGTCAAACGATGTAAAGTCATATTTTAACTACTCTTCTCATGTATAAACCTAACTGAAATTGTATGAAAGAAGACATACACAATTGAAGGACTGAAAGTCACACATAAGCAAAATAAAACCTGACATGTGAAGAATGCAAGAAGTTGGTTATAATATAATGTTAGAAAATTCAACCCAAAAATTCAAGCTATTCAATGATGGGGAAAATGCACCTATATGCTGTCTATAGTCAATCCTACTAGTCATGTAACGTAGGCTAATACTTTGACAATTTTGACTGCTAAAATTTTAATTTCGAATCACCAATTTGCTCGACATCGACAAACCTGAAAAGAAATAGGACTTCATTTTATTAAAATGATTCCATTTAAATTTTGCCACTTTTGACAGGAGAATCCACTTTAGGACAAAGGAGGAGGTCTTGGAAACTGGTTACAATGGATTGGCTGGCCGGCCCCAACGACCAAAAATGCATTGGAAGGGCACGTCTTTTCGAGTAGTAATAGCTTAATTATCTACAATTTACTATTGATTAAAGCTAAAAGTGCGCCCATATCAGAATAACAAATGACAAAGATGTTGAAGATCATGACCAGAAACCCCAAAAATTTGTTACATCAGTCTATGTTTTAATATCTTATCTGTGGGAGAAAAAAAGACTTTATGATTAAGAAAATTAATCTAACAATTTTTACTAAAGTCATATGGAGAGAAATAGGACTATAACAAAGTTCCATGAAATAAATATAACAAATGCACGATTCATCTACAGACAAGACCGATGTAACCACCCTTTGATCCACCTGCGTATGTTGTGGTGCTCAACAATTACTTATTTATGACCCAACATCAAGGGTCAATGGGAAATTAAAAAAGAATCGACTAGTCATATTTTTGGATTTGCTAGATCTATATTAAGCAAAGACTCAGCTAAAAACTTCGACTCGGCATCTTCTTGTTGTCCATTCAGCAAGGCAACAAAATAATAAATAATATAAGGAAATTTAAAAGAAAAAAAGGATTTCGGAACAATCAAATCTAATGGATTCTAGAGAGAGGAAGAGATTACCACGACAAAATTTAATCTGTAATTTTTTTTGTTAGGAAAATTGATTTCCTTCTTACGTGTAAGAGGAGTCATTTTTCCGATTTGGTCCGCGCCTATTAGTCAACTAATTTTTTTTTTCTGTTGGCCACATATTTGTCGGTCTTTCAAGCATTGAAAAGTTAGAAAATATTTTTTTGAAAATAATTTTCCTTCAAAGAAAATGACCCTTAACTTCTAATGAATTACCATGACTATGCATAACATTAATTTCATAGAACATGAAAAAGGTGAGGGTGTCTAGCGATTATCCCAAGGGCTAAGCGTGTTTCTTTTTTCCTTCACATAAGAATCTTCCTATAATTGGTTCTAAAGAAGGTTTATTACTGCAGTTGTGAGATGATGAAACTGTTGAAATTCCATATACAGGGATGCAACAATTTGTTTTGAGATTGGTGTGTTACCGTGGGCTAATGCAAGAGCCATGCGAGCTAATACTAAATTGACTCTTAAAGCCAATTTACTCGGGATGAGGTGGATTGAAAACGAGCTTTTAAACAAATTAGGCTAAATTTAGCACCCGATAACAAGTTCAATGTCATCACTTGTTATACAAACTTTATAAATTTGTCTTAGATGAACATTTATCGAAAAGTTAATTAGGGGTGAAGAATTCTCGTCATGAATGTTTTTAAGATGTTTCTTGGGGTGATGTGATCAATCGACACCCAAATTTAGTGAGATGCCTGCTGTGGGAAAGCTCACATGTAGCAAGGAAGATATCGTTTAAATTATATTTTTGTGCGGTATGAATTAATTAATGAGAAGAAGGTCTAGCATCAATTGCAAAAACTTAAATGAGTGGTTGATCTTTTTTTTTTTTTTTATGGTCCAGGGAACCCCGTATCCCGCCGACAGCTAGGGGAGTAAACCCTGGGGGCCGCACGTGCTAGCCACCCCACACATATGCAACCAGGTAAGTCACTCTATGACGAAACTGGAATTCGAACTTTCGACCTTTTGCAGTGGTAAACTGAATTTCCAAGTTGGACGTGTCGCTAGTGTTTTGGACGGGATCTCGAGCATGTTCTCCAGTTCCGAAACCCGCTTAGCACTTATTAAGGTCAGGATGGATCGAAAATCCGATCAAACACAACCACCTTTCAACGCTGCTTAAGCATTACTCCTACACCGATCTCTAAGTCGCGCTGATCTCCTCTTTACTTTAGGAAACAATACATAAAGTGTATACAGCTTCTCCGAAAGTGCTTAAAAGAGGAAGGACAACGTCAAGAAAACGCAAGATGAAATGACTCTGGAATTTTCCATGACTCCAACCCAGAAGCAAATACCCATCAAAGAAGACTTGAGAAAATCGAAAAAACGTCCCCTTCAACCTCTCTCTCTCTCTCTCTCTTCCGACGAAAAAAGAAAACTCCCTCTTTCTCTCTCTCCGCGTGGGCAACATCTATGTGTAAATTAGGGTCAATTCCAAAAAAAATCTCAAATTTTAAGTCAAGTCCCAAATATACATCGAACTTTTTTTTGTCTCAAGAAAAATCTCAAACTTTAGGTTTAGTCTCAAATCTGCCCCGAACTTTTCTTTTGTCTAAAAAAAAACCCTAAACTTTAACTTTAGTCCCAAATCTACCCCGAATTTTGTTTTGTCTAAAAAAATCTCAAATTGGTACACATATGACAAATTTACCCAAAATTATTTTTTTGACCACCAAAACAAATTACCATATATTATTTTCCGTTAAATTTTACTGTTAAATTTTTAAATTAAATAACACGTCGTAATTAACGGGTATACTAATTTGGGGTTTTACCCTCTGTTTGTACTAAAAAAATCACTAATTTTTTATTTGTCCTCAAATATACTCTATGATCTAGTCTCAACTTAACATGACATTTCCACATAGATAATAAATACACATAAACAAGATGTCATAGAAAATTATTTTCAAAATAAAACCTTTTTAGGACATAAAAAATTAGGGATTATTAATACAGTTTTCGAATAGAGGCTAACGGGGGCAAATTATGATTAGAGTAAAATTTGATGATTTTATTTTTGACAAAAAAATTGGTATAGATTTGAGAATAGACTAAGAGTTTTGGGTTTTTTCTGAGACAAAAGAAAAGTTTGGGGTAGATTTGAGACTAAATCTAAAGTTTGGGGTTTTTTTTCTGAGACAAAGAAAAGTTCGGGGCAGATTTGGGACTGAACCTAAAGTTTGGGGTTTTTCTTGAGATAAAAAAAAATCGGAGTATATTTAGAAGTGAACCTAAAATTTGGAAATTTTTTTAGAATTGACCCGTGTGAATTATCGCTATAAGTAAGAATCAAGTTGGTTTCTTTTTACACATTAAATGCACACAACAACCAACATATTTTATAGATAAGCGTGCTCAATGGGAAATTATAAGGGGGTATTTAATCCAAACGCATCTTATTCGTTTGTCCTCTATGGATTAAAGACAGCACATACGGCACCCTCGAATTGGTGGGACATTGACTTGACAGCATGCTGCTCGAGTCAGGTCTCTTCCCAAGTGCGACAGAGAGAAATCACTTGCCCCGAAGGGAGGAGCAATCTGACGTGATTGACGGGCGAGTCTCCGTTCGGGACCCAAATCCATGTAGGGGAAGAAATAAAGGATACTTTACAAAACCCTCCCCAGCTGGAGGCAACCTACATTTTTCCTGGACTTTTTAGTGTTGTAAAGTACCGCATGACCTTTATTTTTCACATAGCTTATATTTTCCATTAGCATGGTGGTGGAAAATTCCCAATGATATTTTGAAGATAACAAGTAATCAAAGCCTAATAATGAGCATTTGAGTGTGCCGAGCGAATATCTTCTTTTTATGCAAGTCACGTGTAGATAGTGTTGTCATTGTCACCACCTAATTTTGGTTCATAGATCATTCATACATTCCACGCAAATTAGGGACCAGCTGAAAATGACCCTTGACCAAAAATTAATTTTACTTAATTCCGCACTCACTTTTCTTGATGCACCCCTTGTGCATTTACAAGCTAGAGACATTGTAGCTTGTTGATACCCAAATTTCCCTTCTCATAGGCCATTCATGCATTTTATAAAAATTAGGGATCGAATTTCTTATATGAGCTTGATGGATTACCAAGCAAATGCTAAATGGTCCCTCTTGTGAAGTGCACACTAAATTTTGTCATGGGCTCTTCCAAGTCCTACCAAACGCAATTTAATTTTCTCATTTAATTGATTTATTAGATAATAAGTATAGGAGTAACAACTAATCTAATATGGATTGATTAAGAGTCGAGTAAAACATGGGAACTCGCCTTACTCCCACGAACCAAGGATTTCAAGTTTGAGGATTCGGTTATGGTAATTTTACCCAATACCCATTTTTGGTAGGAGTGAGCATCGATCCAATTCCAACCCAAGAACAGGATCAAGCTAAATGGTTTTTGGCTATTCTTGGTTCCATTTTTTTGGGATTGACATTGTTTAGTTTGGTTCTTGATTTGGGAGTGAAACCAAATCGAATCAACATTGTTTGACACTAGTTCATGCTAAGCCCAAGCAACTCGGACATCACACCTACACCAAAGCAAAGCACAACCATCTTCCAATCACCAAAGGAATTCCAAAAAACAATAGTTCACACCCCTCCCCATGCCTCTATCCAAAGTTCTACTTATCATTGAGCAAAGGGGACTCACAAATGAGCCAAAGCGTAACATTACTAAGTGTTTCGCTAATTTTGATCCCTTGAAGACGTGTGATTATCTTTTGAGAGGGGAACACTCTACAAATAATTGCCTCCCCAAAAAGTGCAGAGTCCAAAATTTGATACTTGCGAAGATGTTCTCATTCCGCAACGTACAACCATGTCTACCAGAACCCATTGCCCAATCATGGGAAAGTGCCATTCTATCATTTAATAAATTGGAGACTCAACTTCTTATCTCTCTCCAATGTAAGACTCTTTTAACAAAATTCACACGTGCATTTCAACAACCTCCCTATCATGTCTAAGCTCAATATTAGGTCTACTCTTCTTAATTGGCGTATCATTTTGCATCAACATGTCTCAAATTATAATCTCCACTTTGCTGCCTTGTGAGGATTGCAACAATAAGTCCTATCTTTATTCCTAGCCTCTTTCACCAAATCAAACGATGAAGGTTGTCATCAAAATCAGTTTGCTACACCCCAATGCACAACTTCATCCTAGGTCTCTTTTGCTAGGCCAAACCATGAATGCTACCCAAAAGTTGATCATTGGATTCCTTCCTAGAGATATTCACTATACATTTATTTATTTGGGAATACATCATCAATAAAACCATTGGTTCTAATATCAATTATTAAGAGTGTGTAGTAGAATCCCATGCCTTCACTAAAGAAGATCTTCAGGGAAGTGCCTTAGTCCTAACCCATCAACACATTTAATTACACCCTCCTTCACTCAAAAGTTTAACTAAATGAGTTCCAAGCCAACTCGAAAATATTAAGCTGCTCCACGCTACACAAATTATCAAATATAGTATTTTTCTAAAGTGACTAATACGTGCATATCAACAAAGTATCATTTATTTCTCTTAAAATATAATTGATAGAATTAAAGAAAATATATCATTTAAATAAATAAAAAAACTGAATCAATCTTATCTTCTTTTAACTCAACTTTGAATTAATTAGAGTTATGTGAAAGTATTCTTATTTTCATTTTCTTCTAAACATTTTAGTTTTCAGTGAGATATGCCATACTTAATTAAGTTAATCTTAAGAGAAGAAAATAAAAATAAATGAAATTTTAATATGTGTGTTCTAAATAAGTTTTAACTTAATTTTCTTAAAATCTTTTATATTATATAAATTATATCATTTATTTAATTCGTAGTTAAAGAATTTTGCTTGCATTAAAAAAAAATATATCACTTAAAAGTATTGCATCATTCATGAATATACTCTATTCTTAGTTTGATAGATTTTGTTAACTAAATTTCATTATATATTTCATTCTTAGCTAAATAGATTGGCTGATTAACTATATCATTTAAAATACTCTCTTTATTCTTTTCTTTTTTCTGAAATTCAAACTTAAGAAGAAAGGAAGTTTGGGATGACAGATCCATAGGTCAAGTGAAATGCCATGTTATAAGCATAGAAGCAAATATTACCTTAGCTTTGACTTTAACTGTATACATATTGTTAAACATGTACGTACACAAATAATACTGTTTCACTGAATTTAGATAGGAATATATAAAAAGTGAATTCAATAAATGCAGTGCAATCACTTATTGCGATATCAAATAATCTCAAATCCAACGTCACCAACTTTCGATCCTCTTGACAAATTAGACCCGAAGGCCTTGATGCATTGATCTTAGGTCAAAGACGGTCAAGTTGAAGACGGTTGGGGTCTTGATAGCCTAAATACAGCAGAGATGTCCTTGAAAAGCTTTTAGTCTCTAAGATATACTGATTTCCCAAACTTTCAGTATGTCTTTGTCTATCAGGAGTATCAAAATAAATGGAGGAGCCTCCAATTTATATAAAAATTGAGGGAGCCTTTGATCCTCGTATTTGAAATAATTGGCGGATTCAAGATTTTCCATCCACAATGGTGGAATTAAATAACATCCAATCTATTTCAAAATTGGCTCAGATAAATGTCAAATTGAGTTTATGTACATCACTAATTTTCGAATAATATGTTTTTTTTGTTGAAAGAGTCAAATAATTGTTAATAAATTTAAACCTGCGAACATATTTTTAATCTCTTTTTTTCGAAAAACTTAAAATTAAGTGGAAATTGCACCAAAACTATTTTCATTTCCTTTTTTTTTTCCTTAACAAATATTCTTCAATTCATAGAAGTTACAATTAAAATAACTGGATTTCAAAAGAAGGAAACAAAGCTAAATAATATGTACACTTTCAAATAAGTTGCCATTTTAGTTCTTGGTGGAATACATTTAAAGATACGTTCTTTTATCCATTTTTTAATCTAAATTTAATGATTGAGAGAAGTTTGAGGATGACACATCACATGTTAATTGGTCAAATATAGGCAATCACAGTTTTGCCACGTCGAATATTATGTAGCAATCACAGAGTTAAAGTTAATTGTCACGTGACGAACATATGAGCAAGTATTCTCTCATACTATATCTAATAGATTTGCTTCTATCGTGCTGTCTTCGACCTTAAGGCCAAGCCAATTATCATATGTGCAATTGTAGATATGGAAAAGATAAACAGGCTCCGTTCGTTTCACGGAAATTTTTTTCCAAGAAAACGTTTTTCGGATTTTTCAACGTTCGTTTCACGGAAAATAAATTCATTGGGGAAAATATTTTTCACTTTTCAAGTTGGGGAAAACATTTTTCACACTCACTCTCTTCTATCTCACACCCCCTATTAGTCCTCACTTCTTTCTTTTATTTTTTTAAATCAAATTTTTTTTCATAAATTTGATTTTTTTGTTATTTTTTAATAAAATATATTTTTATCATTTTTTATTTTCTTTATTTTTCTGTCTTGCTTTTTTCTATTTTTCCTTTTCGGCTAGTTGCTGGCCACGGCAATAGCCGGCGACCAGCGACAGATGAGCTAAGCTCTTCGATTTGGCCTCGCTAGACAGCAGCAAGGCTCGGGCCTTGCCAAATCAGTGACACCCGGGCCTTGCTAGATGGTGGCAAGGCTCGGGCCTCACAGATCGGCAACGCCCAATAGTCGCTAGAATATGGCAATGTTCGGGGATCGTCGATCCGCGAGGCTTGAGCCTCGCTACCGTTGGCGACGCCCGAGCCTAGCCATAGTTTGGCAATGCTTGGGCGTCGCCGATTTGAGACCCGAGCCTTGCCGCCTTAAGCTCACCTTGCCGATGAGCTAACCAAGCGACCTCGCCAAAGGTAGGCGAGCCTCAAGCCTCGCCGGCAAGACGATCTCGAGGCATGGCCAGCCGCTAGCCGACAATTGGCCAAGGAAGGTGAGAACACAAAAAAAAGAAAAAAGAAAAATAATAATCAATTTTAAAAAATAATAAATAACTATTTTAAAAAATAAAATAATAAAAAAACTATTGAAAAGAGTTTATAAAGTAAAACATTTTCCAAGCGAACAACGGAAAACATTTTCCACTTCAAAATCAAGTTTCACCCGAACACCGAAAAATAATTATATTTTCCTGGAAAATAACTTTAAAAATATTTTCTGTGAAACGAACGGAGCCTTAGTGACAAACTATATTTCATGATTTCGTACATCCAAAGGGATTACCTTTAACCTGTAAACATCCAAAAAATGACTGCCTTATACTTGTAGCTATGCAAAGACTAGCTTGATGATATACATAGACACTACGAAGGACTAAAGGTCGTATCATTTCTGACTACACAACTTCGTCTTCACAACGTAGAAGCAACTGAACCACCTGGCTCATGATGGGTCTTGCATCTCGGTCTTCTCACGCACCCAATCTTCTCCCGCCCAATGTTTTGTTCTCCTGCGCATCACTGCCCTCAATCTTCTCATACTCTCCAGTGGGACTCCTTCCAGTCACCATCTCCAACAAGACAATTCCATAGTTGTACACATCCACTTTGGAGGTTATTTGAAAACTGTAAATCCATTCGGGAGCCATGTAACCTCCTGTTCCTTGGATTTTCTAGAAGCTTGAGTTCTTGAGGCTGTCTCTCTTGATCATCTTAGAGAATCTGAAATCCACCACCTTGGGTTGGTATGTGGAATCAAATAGTATGTTTTTGTAATTTCACATCACAATGAAGAACCCACTCTAGGCATTATTCATGAAGATAAGTGAGCCTTCTGGCTGATTCTACGGCAATTTCAAACCTCTTGGACCAATCAAGATTAGTTGGAAGACAAATTGTCTGCTAACAAGCCATGTTCCATGAATTTGTAGATCAAAAGCGGGTGCTTTCCTTCTGCACAGTATCCCTCTATGTCAATCAAGTTCATGTGGTGAAGTATTTCCTGTGGAGCTCACTTCTGCTAGAAAGTCTTTTTCTCCTTGGTTTGCCTCATTGAGCAACTTGACCGCTGCAGCCCTGCAATCTGAAAAGACAGCCTTGTATACAATTCCTCCACTTCCTATTCCAAGGTCTTCGCTGAAATTTCGTGTTGCCTTCTTTAGCTTATCATATGTGAACCGCCGGAATGTCGGCCCTGCATGGTATCCATCAACGTGGGCTCCACCTTTCTCTGGGCGTTTTTTATATAAGAAGCACCAAACCATGACTCCCATTATCACCTCCACTCCAGCTATTGCCCTAGCCAAAATGAGCAACATCTTGACTGCCGAACTCCCTGGTCTTTTTAGATAAGTCCTTGGTAGCATAACTTCTTTGGCAGGACATATGCAGAGTAGCATGATCTATTTTGGGTATGTCGTGAGAAGAGAGATTGAATTTTGGGAGCTTGAAGGGGATGCCCCCATCAACACTGGGTGAATAACGGCAACAACGATACTTGGGGTAACAGCTAGAGAAATTATATTGGAAACCTAAGCAGTTACACAAATCCAAACATAACTTCTTGGACATCTCAAGAGTATAACCTGGGAAGAAGCCTCTGTCATACCTGAAAAAATAAAAATGTGGTAACTGGACGAATTCAGTCTCAACTTCGCTATCACAGAAGCTGTTGAACTAGGGTTTGCATCCTTAAGTCCAGTCATAAAGGTTTTCCCACTCATATGCCGGAATACAAATGCAACTTCTTCCCTCGCTAGGATGGTATGTACCCAAGCTATTTGGTCCACAAATGCCATGAACTGTGCATGGGGTCAGATTTGGCTTGCCATGAAACCATCCATTCCCCTCCATCAGATCCACTATAAACCGGAAGATTACCATCGTGTTCAACCGTCAATCTTTTCTGAATTTTTGCACAGTAATCAGCTGTTAAGTGATCAAATTTGTCAGAGGCGCAGCGGCGGCAATATTGATTTGTCGGAATAAAAATTTTGAAGGTGAAACGCGAAGAGGAGATGGAGACGAAGAGAAGGAGACCGATCTGTTTTCTGATTCACTAAAATTTCACCTTTCCCTTATTTAAAGAATTTGCTATTCCCAAAATTAAATATAATATCTCGGGAAAGTAAATTTTCTAGAAATTTTTAAAATAATTACCAAATCTCATCAAGTCTAATCTTATCTCGGCAAATCTTAAGATATTTCACCATATGTCACTAAGCAATTGTATCTCCTAGAAATACAAAAAAACTCATTAACGATAACACAATGATTATGACTTTTCTTAATGTAGGCACTAAACAGTCTCCGGTATCAATGAATTTGGTTTAATTTCTAGCACTCTCCCTTAAACCAAATTCTCTTCCATCGATTGTTCCAAGTAGGCTCTTGAATTTTCGGAAAGCATTGATCTTGAGAGGTTTAGTAAAAATGTTTACTACTTGATTGTCTGGCTTCACATGCAGCACTTCAATCTCATTCTCTTTAACCTGTACTCAAATGAAGTGATATCGAACATTGATATGTTTGCTTCGTTCATGAAACACTGGATTTTTGTTAGTGCAATAGCAAAAACATTATCAACAAAAATCTCCGTTGCTTTCTGCTGCTCTATAAGAACATCTTTGAGTAGTCTTCTCAACGATATTGCATGACAAACACATGAAGATGTAGCTACATATTTAGCTTCACATGTCGATAGAGTAACACTTGGTTGCTTCTTTGATGAACATGTGAAGTAATGTCACATAAGAAAAATACGAAGCCTGTAGTGCTCTTTCAATCGTCAACATCTCCACCATAATCACTATATGAATAAGCTCTAAGTTGGAAGGATTCAGAATGATAATAGTGTAAGCCATGAGAAATAGTACCTTTAATGTACTGAGGTATCCTCTTTGCAGCTTTAATATGAGATGACTTCAGCTTCTCCATGTACTGACTCACAATTCCAACATTACACATAATATCCGGTCTCATGCATGTCAAGTTTCTTAAACTCCCAATCAAGCTTCTATAATGTGACGAGTCAACATCGACACCATAATCAAATTTCAATAGCTTGGTTCTCGCACTCCATTGGTGTATTGATCGGATTACGTTCTTCATGTTGAATTTTTCAAGGATATTTTCTACATATCCTTTTTGGAAAATAAAAATCCCATCAGCACTTTGCTTCACTTCGATACCAAGGAAATAGTTCATGAGACCATTATTAGTCATCTCGAATTCTTTCACCATCGATGCTTCGATCATTGCAAGATTGTTTCCTATAAAAACAAGGTCGTTGACATATAAACAAGCTAACAAGACTTCACCTTTTCTTGCTTCAAGTAGAGTGCATGCTTCTATGGACATTGAATGAATCCATTCACCTTGAAATATGCATCGATTCTAGAATTCCATGCTTTCGGTGCTTATCTAACCCCATATAGAGCTTTCTTCAACTTCAACACTGTCTTCATGACCTTTCACAACAAACCATTGGGGTTGTTCAACATAGATCTCTTCTTCAAGAATGTCATTCAAGAATGCCAATTTGACATCCATTTGATATATTCGCCAATGATTTTGAGCAATAGTGGAAATAATCAATCTAATCATTTCCATGCGGATGGCGGGGGCAAAGACTTCATCATAGTTGATTCCGGATTTTTGCTTGTACCCCTTCACGACTAATTTACCCTTATACCTTGTCACTTCTCCTTTCTCGTTCTTCTTGGCCTTGTATACCCACTTGACACCAATAGCTTTCTGGTCCTTCGGAAGATCAGCAAGCTCCTAAGTTTGATTCTTCTCGATGGCTTCAATTTCTTCACTCATGGTTTTCCTCCATTTTTCTTCTTTGGCAACATCATCATAGACAATTGGTTCACAATCGGTAAGAAGGCATACAAGATGAAGATCATTTGTAGCTTCATAAATTTTAGACAATCTCCTCGATCTTGGCACTCGCAGTTCATCGACACCATTTGAAGAGGTTGGTGGTGATGAACTTCAAGAAGCTATTGGAGAAGAAGGTGTTGAATGATCCTTCAACTCTGTTTCATCGGTGTCACCACGAGCATTTGTTTCTTCTTTTGGATTGTCTTCCCACATGCTATTTTCATCAAAGTTAACATCCGTGCTTATATACACTTTCAAAGTGTTAGGAGAAAATAATTGATAAGCTTTGGATGATGGGTCATACCCGATAAAGATGAGCTTTTTACTTTTTTCCTCTAGCTTCGATATTTTCTAGTTCAAGACATGAGCATAGGCGATGCTCCTAAAGATCCTCAAGTGCAAAACACTTGGTGTTCTCCTGGTCATGCTACTTGTGGAGTTATGCATTCAAGTCCATATGTAGGACATCTAAATTGAAGATAGATTGCACACGAAACAACTTCAACCAAAGCTCCTTGGGTAGATTTTTGCTCTTCAACATGCTTCGAACCATGTCGAGAATGGTTCTATTTTTACGCTCAACCATGCCATTTTGTTAAGGAGAATACGGATCTGTCAAGAAGCGATGAATACCATGATTCTCATAGAATTTGTTGAATATGGCTAAGGTGAACTCTCCGCCATGATTAGTCCTCAAAGCCTTGATAAAATAGCCACTCTCCTTTTTAGCAAGATTCTTGAGTTGTTTGAAAGTGTCGAACACTTCTATCATTTCTTTCAAAACATACACAAGTTTTTTTTGAGTAAAATCATCAATAAAAACAACAAAATATCGATGATTACCATAAGTGTCACGCCCCGACCCTTGAGCTTGCGACAACCTAATTCACTTGAGGTCTAATTGTACAACATCCTAGGCACTGTCGTTGTCCAATTCATTTTATCTTATAATTAAACACATGCTGAAGTGAACAAAACTCCCTAATCAGAAACAACAAGGATAGCAGTAATAACAGCAGAGGAAGACAAAACACTATTTTATTTATCTATAGGGTTAGCCTACACATAGCAAATATATACATGCCTTACTACAAGTGATAAGCTACGGCCTACTAAAAAAGGAATCGGCTTGGATAACCTAATTTTGTACAAGTGGGAGAGGGCTTGTCAAAAAGGGAATAGGCCACAACTACCTACTCGCTGGCCTTGGAATGATCAATCTCTCTAGTCGTCGAGTTTGAGAGCTCACCATCAAGGGGATCCATGTCCATGGGATCCTAGACCTTGTCCGGCGGCCCCATAGGAGTGACCGGTCAATCAAAGCCTCGGAGAGGACCATATAAAATGCCTCCCATCTTGAGGAACAACGTCTTAAAGGTGTGCGGCGTGTAATGGTCCTCGACCCTTTGTCCACTCATATCGTAGTCACGTGGTGCTCGTATACAAAATTTCGGCCGTGGTAATAGTGGTGCTCATATCCACGGGGACACCGAACCTCACCGGTACTGCATCATCTAGGGTTCTAAAAATTGTTAACCATGATAGGTTGAGATAAACTCAACAAGTTAAAGTCATAAGCCTCGTTTAGGAACTTTGCTCGCCTCGGGGTAGTCTAACATACAACCTAGCCCGTCAAATCATCAAACACCACACCGAGAGAAATGATAACAAAAGACAGTTTAATGAATAGGCACAACCACAAGCGATCTTACCTAGCCTTGGCACACGCAACCTACGAAACTATCAATCACCTCATAACAACCAATAAGAGGCATGCAAATAATCAGATCATTGCACATAACTTTTTCATATCTCGATGTTCACACGTGCTCCGATTATTACGATCCCCTAGGCCATGGTACAACTTTATGGTTGGCGGTCAAGGACTTAAGCCGGACATCATCCTCCTCGTTGAGGCACGTCGACGTCATGGTCTATCCCCATCGACTGCATTCCCGAAAGAGCATAGGCACTGGCCTCTACCACGACTCCGCATTTGACCACTATCGTGCAACCGGTGGCCACGACACAACCCCTAGGGTTGGCGGTCATTCAACTATACTAGGCTATCATTTTTAATGTGACCATGCAACACATCATCAATCAATTCATTCTTGTCTTTACTCTACTTTGTCTTTGTCGTGAATGAAATATAGCTCATGAAAATTCAACACTCACAATTAATGGGCTATGTATTTAAACATGCTCAACAATCATACACCCCATAATTCTTGAGAAAAACAAATCGTGATTCCAAAACTTTCAAAATTTCTTGATAAAACCCATTTCCGATAAATAACTACTAATAATTAATTTTCCCAAAAATAATTAATATTCCCAAAAATAATTACTATTCCGAATTAAAAATAAATAATAATTCGAAATTATGAAACAATAATATAATTAATAAATAATTATTTAATTATTCCGAAAATAATTAATATTTAATATTTAATCCAAAAAAATAATAATAATTCATAAATCTAACCATGGTTACTAAACTTAACCCAACTAGGGTTAATTAACCTAACCATGGTTGACTAAACTAACCTTCGTTACTTTATAATTAACCAAGGTTTAATAACTAACTATGGTTACTTTAATAATTAACTATAGTTACTTTACACTAACCATAGTTAACACTAATCTAATCAACCACAATAAACATGCTAATCCAGCATTAACTAAAGCATAATCCAAGCATTAAGCTAATTAAACTAACCTAAGCAAGATTAACCCCTAACAAAGGATTAGGAAATTAACTCATTTGGTTCGGGAATCCGATGACACCGGCGCGAAGGCAAGAGTGAAGGCTATGCGAGGTTAGCTCAGGGAAGGCGATGAACGACGGACGGTGGCTAAATCCGGCCAAAATGGTGTTGGAAAACTATTTTGGGCGGGAAGAAAGTAGTGGCGGTTGGGCAGTCAGACGGGCTATCAACGGCGATCAGGGGTGGTTGGCGGTGAGTGGCTAGCCTTTGGACGTCGGCACCTCCATGTTGGATAGTGGCAGCAGCTTCGGTGATGGCAGTAAGGGTAGCAACCGGTGGTGAACAACAAGGGCAAAAAAAGGAAGAAGAAAAGGAAGAGAGAGAGAGAGAGAGAGAGAGAGAGAGAGAGAGAGAGAGAGAGCTGAGATGGGGGAAATGGAGGAGAGAGAATGGGCTGGAAGACTTATCCAAGAAGCTAAGGCAAGTGGCTAGCCCACTTACTTCAAGCACTACTGAAAAACAAGCTAAACAAAGCCCACTTGGGCCACCAAAAGAAAAAGCCTAGAAGAGAAGCCCATGGGCTGAAAAGAAAGGGGGAGAATGGGCTAGCTTGGGTCGGGCTAGATGGGTGCAAGGCCCAATGGGCTACTGGTCTTGGGCCGGCCCACCTACAAGCCGAAATCCAGTCCAAAATTTCCTTTTTCGACACTTCAAAGCCCAATTGAAAATCCAAGAATAAATGAGACGACATCTAAATATATAGTCCTAACATCCCTGAGAAGTCGGTTCCCGAAATTGGATTAAATATCGGGGACTAAATTGAGTTGATCACGACCATAGTACAATTTGGACTATCGGGCGCCCCTTTAGGACTTTTCCTCACATTCGACCCGTGGTCAACCATTCTTTGATCCACGTTTACGCGAATTTTCGAGTTAGGAACGTCTGTCGATTGTCATGTGGTCATGGTGGCTCAATTGATAATCCCAAGTACAAGATAAAAATGATTCAATTTAGCGTCGTTCGTAGTTCGTATCGAAGTCGTGCAGAAATCACCCGCGACCCGACTTCGTACTTTTGCCGAATCAATTTATTTCCATTTCCCTAATAGTCTAGTACTAGAGGATATTGTTCCCGCCCAGGTCCTCATGGTCGAAGGGTTCGTTCCTATTCGAAATTGCGAGTCGTATGCATATCGCTTCCTATCGGCGTCTTTCTATAATCCGTTATCCCACATATAAATAGTTCGGAATATTTGTACTAACCAGGCATTCGACCAATATCACAATTTTATAAAATTCCAAAATGGGGTTGATTTTCAGTATGTTACAACTCTTCCCCTCTTACAGAAATTTCGTGCTCGAAATTTGAATTGCCACATTGCTCCTCAAAAAGATAGGGGTATTGACACTTCATGATTTCCTCGCTTTCCAACATGGCTCCCTCCATGCCATGATGCTGCCAAATGACTTTGACCAATGAGACCGTTTTGTTTCTCAACACTTGCTATTTCCGGTCTTCAATTCGAATTGGTCTCTCCACGTACGACACCCTGTCGTCCACCTCTATCTCTTCAAAATTCAACACCTGGGTTGGGTCCGACTCATATTTCCTTAGCATCGACACGTGGAATACATCATGCACTTGAGCAAGTTGAGGCGGTAGCACAAGACGATAGGCCAAATTTCCGATCATTTCCAGAATCTTGAACGGTCCGACGTACCTCGGGCTTAGTTTTCCTTTTTTTCCAAATCGTGAAGTACCTCGCATCGACGATACTATATGGAACACATGATCGCCCGCTTGGAATTCCAATGGCCTATGTCGTTTGTCCCCATAGCTCTTATGTTTGCTTTGGGCCGTCTTTAATCTTTCTCAAATCATCTTGACGACGTCTAAAGATTGCTGCACCAACTCGGCTTTGAAATTTTCTACTCGCCAACTTCATCCTAGCAAGTTGGAGTCCCACACGGTCTGCCGTATAAAGTTTCGAATGGTGCCATTCTAATACTCTACCGATAACTATTATTGTATGCAAACTCGACAAGGTGAAGTTGTCCCTCCCAACTTCCTTTAAAATCCAATATGCAGGCTCTCAAAGATATCTTCCAAGGTCTGAATGGTTCTCTCTGATTGACCGTGTTTTTGAGGATGATAGGCCATCTTGAACTACAGCTTTGTTCCCATTGAAGTTTGTGGACTTTTCCAAAATGCAGCCATGAACACAGGGGTCTCGATATGAAGTAATCGAAACTGGTACTCCATGTAGAAAAATAACTTGTTGCACATACAATTCTGTATACTTTTCCAAAGCGAAGTCCTTGCGTACGGCGATGAAGTGTGCTGACTTCGTCAATCAGTCCATTATGACCTAAATTGAATCATTACCACGCTGACTTCTTGGTAATTCCATCATGAAGTCCATTGTGATATGCTCCCACTTCCATTCGAGGATTTCAAGAGGTTGCAATAACCCACCCGGCTTGCAATGCTGCACTTTCACTTATTGGCAAGTTAAACACTTCGTCATGTGCTTGGCGATATCTTGCTTGATGCCATTCCACCAATAATACTTTCGTCGTAGGTTCTAATATATCTTCATATTGCCTAGATGCACACTTTGTAGTTGCTACGATGAGCTTTGGATAACAATTTCTCCTTAAGTTCGGTGTCACTCGACACACACATTGTTCATGAAATTTCAAGATCCCGTCTCGGTACTTGAAAATCCGACTTTCTCTTAGTTGCGTCCATTTGTAGAATCCTTTGGATCTCAGAGTTCGAAGGTTGCATTGCTTTAATCTTGGCTTGAATTCAGGTTCAATTCGGAGGGTAACCATTAAACTAGAAAGATGGCACACGTTGAGCCTAAATTCCGAATCGCGGATCCTTTTCAACAGGATCCATTCTTGAACCACCATACAAGCAACCGATGACTTGCAACTTAATGCATTTGCCATTTTGTTTGCTTTACACGGATGGTATAGAATATCGCAGTCATAATCCTTGAGAAGTTTCATCCATCTACACTTTGCCTCAAATTCAATTCCTTTTGGGAAAATAAATACTTCAAACTTTGATGGTTCGTAAAAATGTGGAATCTCTTTCCATAGAGATAGTGTCCATATTTTCAATGCAAATATAATGGCGGCCAATTCTAAGTCATGCGTTGGATAATTCAACTTGTGAGGTTTGAACTATCTAGAAGCATATGCTATCACCTTATCATATTGCATCGTAACGCAACCGAGTCCCATGTACAACGCGTCGCTATAAATCTTATATCCTCTTGATCCGGACGGAATCGTTAAAATTGGTGTAGTAGTCAGCTTATGCTTAAGCTCTTGGAAACTATGCTTGCACTTATCCGTCCACTTATATTTCTTGTCCTTTTTCAGCAATTGCATCAATGGCATAGCTATCATAGAAAATCTTTTCACAAAGCGTCTATAATGACTAGCTAGTTCTAGAAAACTATGAACCTCGGTTACTAAAGTCGATCTTGACCAATCTATGATCGCCTCAATCTTGGTCAGATCCATTGAAATCCCTCCACCTGAGATTACATGGCCAAGGAAAGCTACTCGAGCCAACCAAAATTCACACTTGCTAAACTTCGTGTACAGCTTGTGATTCCTTAGGGTCTGTAGCATGGTCCTTAGGTGTTGCTCGTGTTCATATGGACTCTTTGAATACACCAGAATGTTGTCGATAAACACGATCATGAACCGGTCCAAATATTCCTTAAACACTCGATTCATCAAATCCATGAAAGCAAAAGTAGGGGCATTTGTCAATCTAAACGGCATTACCATAAACTCGCAATGACCATAGCAAGTACAGAAAGCTGTCTTTGGTATGTCCTCCATTCAGATCCTCAATTGATGATAGCTCGTCTGTAGGTTTATCTTAGAGAACATCGACGCTCCTTGTAGTTGGTCAAATAAATCGTCAATCCTCAACAGTAGGTAGTTGTTCTTAATCGTCACTTGATTATTTTGTCGATAGTCGATGCACAATCTCAATGAATTGTCATTTTTCTTAACAAATAGGACCGGCGCTCCCTAAGGTGATGTATAAGGACCTGGGGCTCGCTGAGTAATATTGTCCGCTTTGGGCCGAGACCCGCACGGCTTTAAAACGCGTTACTCAGAGGAGAGGGATCCCAGCCTTATAAACCATCCCAGGACTCCCCCCTAGGCGATGTGGGACTCCCCCAGGCAAGAGACATGTGATCCCCCTTCCCTTCCTTGCGCACGTCCGGGACCGAGGCGCGGACGCACCGCCATCCTCCTCCTCGCGCACCGTCGCCCGGGCTGTCACATTCTCCCCTTCGGGCACATCATCCTTGTTGTGGCCCCACACGTGATCGGGAGTCGGCTTTGATACCATTTGTAAGGACCTGAGGCTCGCTAAGTAATATTGTCCGCTTTGGGCCGAGACTCGCATGGCTTTAAAACGCGTTACTCGGGGAGAGGATCCCACCTTATAAACCATCCCGGGACTCCCCACAGGCGATGTGGGACTCCCCCTAGGCAAGAGACATGTGACCCACCCTTCCCTTCCTTGCGCAGGTCCGAGGACCAAGGCGCGGACGCACCGCCATCCCTCCTCCTCGTGCACCGTCGCCCGGGCTGTCACATGATGCACTCGGGAGAATAAAACCCTTGTCTAATAACTCTTGCATCTATACTTTCAATTCCTTCAACTTCGACAACGCCATCCTATACAGTGCTTTCGAGATTGGCTTCATCCAAGAAGCCAACTTGATTAAGAACTCGTAATCACGTACTACCGCGATGTCCTCCCGGTTCGGTCCTTCCTTCACGTATCACTCACAGCGGTCAAATAACCTCAACATCTTGAGCCCAAGAACTTGGTTGCTTCCAATGAAGAAATCAAGGGAATCGATGACCCTCATCAACTCCCAACAAATTGGAAACTACTAGCTCCACTCGGATTTAATCGGATTCTTTTCCCCGACAATTCATAGTAGCTCCTTGTTTGATCAGCCAATCTATGCCGATGATGACATCAAAGTCATACATCGCTAAAACAATCAAATCAATCATTCATTCCCGACCATCTATAATCAATTTACAACTAGAACAACCTACTGCAGATAAAAATGAATCTTTTAACAGATTAGAAATAACAAAGACTATTTCTAATGGCTCTAGTCTTATTCCACTAATTCTACAAACCGTTTAGCAATAAAGGAGTACGAGGCTCCCGGATCAAACAACGCATAAGCAGCATGGTCGTGTAGAAATATCGTATATGTAATCATGGCAGGCGTAACCTCCGCCTCCTTTCTCATGACCGCATCTACCCTTCCTTGCACTGGGGGTTTGTTCTGGTTACCCTGCGGGATGTTCCTAACTGGTGGTCTGGTTGGTGGTTACGGTGCAAATGGGATCATAGGCTTGCGTGGGCAATCCCTCACTAGGTGGCCCACTTGACCACACTCGAAACAGGCTCCGATCTAAGGGGGACACGAGGTATTCCCATGCCTCTTACCACACCTTCGGCATCCTCCGAAGAAGCTTGGTGATGATTTTCCCACATTGTCCCTTCTATTAGGCGGAAGAGGATACCTTCCTCCCACCATCATTTTCTTTCCAAACCGACAAGGATCCCTGCTAGGCACAAACCGTGATCTAGATGCGGCTGCCTTCTTTGCAATGTGTTTCTCGATCATCTGAGCTCTCTCATATAGCTTATTGTAATCCTTCAAGTTCAGGGACACCGGATGGTCTTTGATTTCCATCTTTAGTCCATCCCTAAACCTCTTAGCCTTATCTACCAGATGCTCGACCATCCACGGCGTGTACTTTGATAGTTCGGCAAACTTGGCTTTGTACTAGTCCACCACATCTATTTCTAACGTAGCCTCTGAAATTCTGCTATCTTCGCTCTCTCATGTAGTCCGAGAAATACTTATTCGAAATGCTTCCTTGAAGGTATCCCATACCCTAGCTGTACCATTGGAAAATACCCCTCCTTGGGTAGCGTCCCACTAAGTACCGGCATTACCCCGGTTGGTAAACAACCATGATCACATTTTCTTCCTTAGAACATTGTAGCAAGGTGAACATCTTCTCCAGCTCCCTTATCTAGAGGGTTGCTGTCTCAAGGTCGCCTATGAAAGGGCCTGAGGTTAAGGTCGGCTGCAAGGGGAAGTGGAGGAGAGAGAGGGCTAGACAAGTTGTCTAATAAGGCCAAAGTAAGTGGCAAGCCCACTTGTGCCAAGGGCCAAAGAAAACCAAGCAAAACAAAGCCCATTTGGGACCATAAAATAAAATGGCTAGAAGAGAGAGTCTATGGGCTAAGAAGGGGAAGGAAATGGGCTAGCTTAGGACCATGTTGGGCTGGGCTGGATGGGCACAAGGCCCAATGGGCCGCCGGTCTTGGGCCGGAATTCCCGATCCAAAATTTTTCTTTTCTAACACTTTAATACCTTTCGGAAAACTTGAGAATAAATAAGACGATGTCCAAATATTTAGTCCTGACATCACTGAGAAGTCGATACCCAAAATCGAATTAAAATTCGGGGCTAAGTTGATTCAATTGCGATTGCAGTACAATTAGACTATCGGGCGCCCCTTTAAGATTTTTCCTCACGTTTGACCCATGGTCGACAATCCTTTAATCCACATTTAAGCACTTTCTCGAGTCAAGGATGTTCTTCGATTGTCATGTGTTCCAGGGGCTCAATTGATACTCTTGAGTACAAGATAAAAAGGAATTGGTTAGAGTCGTTCGTAGTTCATATTGAAGTCGTGCGAAAATCACCCACAACCCAATTCTGTACTTCTGTTGAATCAATTTATTTCTGTTTCCCTATTAATCTAGTACTAGAGGACGTCGTTCCCGCCCAAGCCCTTTTTTGGTCGAAGGATTCGTTCCTAATCGAAATTGTGAGTCGTATGCGTATTATTTCCTATCGATGCCTCTCTATAATCCATTATCCCTTGAACGATTAGTTTGGAATATTTATACTGACTAGGCATTCGATCAACATCGCCATTTTATAAAATCCCAAAATGGGATCAATTTTCAAGATATTACACTATCCCTAAGACCCATCGCACCTTATCACTCATATGTTGACCAGGCTTTAATACCAAAATTGATGGGTTTTCACGCCCCGATCCTCGAGCTCGCAACAATCCTAATTCACTTGAGGTTTGAAACATGCGACATCCCAGGTTCTATCATTGATCAATTCATTTTATCTTATTATTAAGCACATGCGGAAGAGAAATCAAAATACCTAGCCGACAACAAACATGGATAGTAGAAGGAATGTCACAGTAGAATAACAACAACATTTCTTTTATCTATTTGCAAGGTTAGCCTAGGGAAACAATATACATATAAGCCCTACTTCAGGCGATATTTTTAAGGCCAACACAAAAAGTGACCGATTTGGCTAACCTATCACAACAAAAAGGAGGGGAGAGTTAGTAAAAAAAAAAAAAACTAGGCTATATATGCCTAATCACTAGCCTTAGAATGATCAAACTCGTCCGTAGAAGGGTCCGTGATCGCGCCATCAGAGGGATCGAAGTCCATCAGATCCCATATCTCCTCACTTGGCCCCACGTCCGGTGCAAGCCTGTCGTAACCTCTCAAGAGACCCTACACCATGTCCCCCGGCCTAACATTCCACACCTTGAAGACGTATAGCATGTAATGATCCCACTCCCTCTTTTCAACCTAGACTGTCGTCACGTGCTGCTCGAAAACAAAATTGCGACCCAAGACAAATCGCATAGTGACGGAGGTACTCATGTCAATTGGAACACCGAACCTCATTGGGTAAGGTGTCATACTAAGGTCCTGAAAATGTTAACCATGACGGGGTGAGAGAAACTCAGTAAGTCAAAATTTTAAGCTTCGGTTAGGAACTCCGCTAATATCAAGTGTAGTCTAATTATGCAACCTAGTATCGATAACAGATCAATTGCAAAATGACCTTCGCTTTGCCTTATCTATGAGCATATCGTAGAAAACACTACCATGATACAATTCATAGCCATCAAACACAAACACAGGCGATCTCACCTGACCTTAGCATACGTACCCTACAGAAAGAATACCATTCAAGTAATGACAGTTTCAATAGACATACACATAATCAGAGCACTTAAAAAAACTTTCTCATACCTCAATACCCACACGCACTTCGATTATTACGACCCATTAGGTCACAAAAGACAACCTCGGCGGTCTCTTTGTTATAATCAGGCATCGTCCCCCCTCCCCCGAGTGGTGGGCATGGTTACATCATGGACCTCCCCTCAGACGACCAAAGGAGCATTGGTCCGACCTTTATCGCGACTCAGCAATTGACCACTGTCAAGTGACCAAAAGGCCACGGCACAACCTCAAGGGTTGGCGGTCTTCTAGTAGCACCAGGTTTTCCCTTTAATGTGACCATGTAATACAACCATCAACCAATTCATTCTTTTTTTTTTTCTAATTCGTCAATGCAATCATGGTTTCATGCTCACGAACATACTATTGCAATTAACACATGTATAATGCGATGCAATAATAATCGATGACCACGCAAACTTGCAAAAAACCCAACTGTTCCATATACAACCATTTAGCAGCAATTCAAGTCGCAATATAACAATCAATTCTAACCAATTAACATCAATAATCAATCTTCACAACCCAAGGGTAAACTAACATTATCTCTAAAAATACTCATTTATAAAGTATATAATACTACAATTCATAATTCCAATAAATCACTTAATTCCCATAAAATACTTATAATTATCCCCATAAATAACTATCCAACCCAAACAATTCCATTTCATAAAACCCTTCCTTAATAAACCAAAGTCACTTAATAATATAGAATATAAATACCATTGACTTTAGAAAAATAGGCCATAGTAATTTTCCCACAAAAATTATTCAATTAAATCTATTTTCAATAAATAATCATAATTAATTATTTCTCCCAAAAATAATTAATATTCAGAAATAGAAAATAATTCGAAATTAATAAATAATATAATTAATTAATTAATTTCCTCAAAATAATATAATATTTTCATAAGTACATTTTTTCCATAAAATAATATAATTATAATTAATTATTCTCATAAATAATTAATCATAATTAACCAAGGCTAAATCTTCATTAGCCAATTTAATCCACCTTAAGCAAGCTTAGTAAAATAAAATTATGTTAATCAATCATAACCCAATTAATTAACAACTAAGCACAATTAAGCCACAATTAGCATATCATAAACTCATATAAGCATAATCAAGGCACATAAACCATACTTTAATCATAAACAATCCTCATTAATCCCTAATCACACTTAGACTAATTAAACTACTCCTAAAGCAAGATTAACCCCTAACTAAGGGATTAGGAAATCAACTTACGGACTCTAAGATTTCGGCAACACAGGAGTGAGGGCGAGGGTGAGGGCTACACAGGACTAGCTTGGGGACGGCAATGGATGATGAACGGCGGCCATTGCCCGGCAAAACAGCCCCGGAGGCTGTTTTCCGTAGAAACTACAGCAGCGACTTCCAACGCTTGAACGGACGGCCGATAGTGATAGGCGGTGGGCGCGGAGTGGCGGCTTAGCTCGGCAGTAGCAAATGCACGATGGACAGTGGTAGCAGCTTCGACGGATGGTAATAGGGGCGATAGGAGCAACAAACAGCAAGGGGTAGTGGAAAATGGAGAAGGAAATGAGGGAAAAAGGGAAGAGAAAAGAGAGAGAGTGAGCTAAGGGTGAGAGTGGGGAGAGAAAATGAGCTGCCAAACTTGCCCAAGAAGCCAAGCCAACTTGCTCACTAAAGGCCAACCACAACCAAGCAAAAACAAAGCAACAAAGACCACACAAAAAAAGCTTCTAGAAGAGAGAGGGGCCCATGGGCTGAAGAGAAAAAGGGAAATGGGGCAGCTTGGGCCCACCTCGGGTTGACCTTAATGGGCGCAAGGCTCATTGGGCCGTCGGTCTTGGATCGGCCCACTTACAGGCCCAAAATCCCAGTCCAAATTTTCCTTTTCCAACACTTTGTAACTTCCCAGAAAACTCGAGAATAAACATGGCAACATCAAAATATTTAGTCATGAAGTCTCTGAAAAGTCAATACCCGGAATTGGATTAATATTCGGGGCTAAATTGATTCAATTGTGACCGTAGTATAGTTTAGACTATCAGACATCCCTTTAGGGTTTTTCCTCATGTTTGACCTATGGTCGATAGCTTTTCGACCCACATTTAAGCAAATCCTCGAACCGGGGATGACCCTTGATTGTCATGTGATCACAGGGGTTTAATTGACAATCATTGGTACAAGATAAAGGAATCGGTTTAATTTTGTTTTGTAGCTCGTGTCGAAGTCGTGCGGAATCACCTGCAATCCGACTTTGTACTTTTGCCAAATCGATTTATTTCTGTCATTAATTATCTAATATGGGATGGTATTGTTCCCGCTTAGGCCCTTATGGTCAAATGATCCATTCCTGATTGAAACTATTGGTCGTACACATATCGTTCCCTAATGGCATTTCTGAAAAGTCTGTTACCTCACGAATGATCAGTTCAAAGTATTTGTACTAATAGGGCATTTGATCAATATCGTCATCTTATATAATCTTAAAATAGGGTCGAAATTCAAGATATCACAGTCAAAGTTTGAATGAATTAGGACCTCGTCTCTAGAATTGAATGATTCCATTTAAGTTTTGCCACTTTTGACAAGTGGGTCTAATTTTAGGACGAATACAGAGGACTTGGAATAGGTTAAAATGACGGTCCACTTTGGACAAAGGGTCAAGACCACGTCAGGATTTGGGATACCTTCCATGTTCCCCATTAGATAAGGATAGAAAGGGACATTCTTTGAAGTATTAATAGCTTGATTATCTATCATTTATTACTGCCAAAAGATAGAAAGGATGTTGAAAAGATGGAGATCTGGACAGTCATTACAAACCCAATAGAAGTAGTTCCTAGAGCTCCTTGTAAGGCTTGTTGGAAAACCCGTTGTCGGACTTGATTAATCGCTCTTTGCTGTTCAAAATGAATAATTTCGTTTTTGTAATTTTCTAATTGTTCCAAGGTCTTATAAGTTGAATTAATCAGATTCAACTTTTCTTGTTCTATCTCAGAGTATCCATTCACTCGAAACTGCTCCGCTTCCATTTCCACTTTCCGTAAACGGGCCCGGGCTTTTTCCAGCTATAGTCTGCAGTATTATCAGTGGGGAATGCAGGCTTTTTGATCAAAGGGGATCCGAGAAAACACATTTAGTCTAATGCTATTGAAAGGTGACGGAGCCCAAAGAGATTTTCGTTTGAGTATAACGAACGAAAATTGCACGATATATCTAGGGACCGGGGCAACGGACTAGCCTTCCTTGGATTCACCTGTGTATGCTATGATGCTCGGTAATGACTTTTTTATGGCCCAACCTCAACGGTTAGTGGGAAAGAAAATGAAACAATACACTGCTATGTTTGGATCTGCAGGATCTGTAGTGACATTTTATAATGGGCTAAAAGATTTATATATTTGTGTGGTATGAACTAATTAATTAGAAGAAGGTCTAGCATAGGTTGTGAAAACTAGATGAGTAGTTAATTATTATAATTGGGCATGTTAAAATATTATCTTAGATTGCTTGACAACAGTTTCAATCTGTCGTTTATATTCATGTGGTGTCCTTCTTCTAATTAGCTTAAATTTCTCTCTAACATGATATTAGAGTCGGTGTTACATCTTTCATGAATATGCATTCAACCCCATCAGTCAAATTTCACGTGCCAATGAAATGTCAAACCATATTCACATACCAATCGACGATTAACAGTGATCAATGGATTAGTCAAAATGTTGATAACGGTCCGGTGCGCACAGACTATATGGGAGGTCTCTTCACTCCAATCGTATAATCCAAACGTATTTTACACGTTTGTGGCACGTGGCACCAACGACTCGGTGGAGGACATGGAATTGGTAGAGCATGCCCGAGTCAAGTTTCTTTGAGAAGGGCGACTAGGAAATGACTCGGTCCAAATGACAACGATGAAACGTGCTTGGCGGGGCGAGTCTCTGTTCGAAGCACATGGGAGCCTCCATTGATGGTCTCGCCTTCCACCATTGATGGAGGTCCCCGACCGACTCTCATGGAAGATTCGCACAAAGCTTCGACGGGTCCTGCCAACGACGTTTTGTCACGTGCAAGAGAAGAAAAGGCAGGACCGTCCACATACATGATACATCTAGTACTGATACATTTAGTACAGTCGTCCCTACGGTGGCGACCGTAAGTCCGTGTAGCGCACGGCTCAATTTTTCAATAGATTCATGGAGAACCTGTTTTCACAGCCTCTTTTTATTTTAACACACTTTATTCTATATTCATTGATCAAATCAGCCTCCGTTGATTATGGCGCGAACCTTTACATTTGACTCGGGATCAGCTTATGCATTTATGTAATCATTCTATTTGCCGACTTTAATGGAGCCTTCTTGTCTATTGGGAGCGCCTAGTAGAAGCCTAATACCCTTCAATTTAAGGAGATCACCAAGAGGGGGATCGGCTCATGCATCTATGTGATCCTTCTCTTTGCCGATTTCAATGTAGATGCCTTCAACTTAAGGAGATCACCAAGAGGGGGATCGGCTCATGTGTGTATGTGATCCGTCTCTTTGCCAATTTTAATGGAGCCATCTTATTTGTTGGGAGCCTGCAACGAAAGCTCAATACCTTCAACTTAAGTGGATTGCCAAGTAGAAACCCGAATCTGAACCAGTCAATATATTTAGTTGGACTCACTTTCACTTAAAAACTTAAACCAATGAGTTATGGGCTAACTAAGATAGATTAATTACTCCATACCACATCAATTCTCCAATATGTGATTTCTCTAACACGACTCATTCAGATGCGCATCCTAACATTATTGATCTCCTCCCATGGGATAGATGCACTGCCGATGTAAATCCGCTATGCATGATTCAAGGTATTACATGTGTCATTGTGAACCGCATGGACTGAAAAGTGCACAACCCATAATCCAGCATACATGTTAACGAAAAGTAACTTGTTAACTAGGTTCTGGTACTATTCGGACTTGTCAATATCTGCAAAGGGTGTGGAGGCCAAAGGGGCTCGGGAGAGATGTCAATCAATGAGGCTAAAGTTGGACCTCTCGCTAAAGTGGAGAGTTGTTAATTATGGCTCGAAGTATTCCCGTTAGATTTGGAATTGACACATAAAGGTGTTGGACGAGATACTTGGAATGTTTGCAAGGGCGGACCACCAAAGATGCGAGGAAATTGGTCATCTGGCGCTTAGAAAAACTAGGCCACCGAGCCGACGCCCAGCCAAGGAGTGGTTGACCAAGTCTGGGTGCTTACACAAAGCTAGCTAGGCTCTCAACATTGCCCGATAACTATTGTGATGTTCAGTGCAATAGGTAGGAATCAGACCTATTCTGGTGGGTGCTCGAACCCAAGTTTTCCCAATTCGAACTTGTTGTATCCTAATTTTCAGTGCTTGATTTCAGAGGAGAAACCGGTTAGAACTGTGGAAAGTTTTGAGAGCCGTTATGCAAGAGATTTGAGAGCATGAGAGTACTCCTCTTTTGTGATTGATTCTTTTGGGTTTGGATGCACTTAGGAAATCTTTTCTTTGGCGATTATAGTGAAATTATCTCATGGATCTTTCCTTATTAATGTAGGCACAATGCTGAACGACATAAATCCATTGTATTTTGTATTTATAGTCCCAACCTAAAACCGAAAGTCAGCCCTATGAACTACAATTCCAAAACATTGGAAACTAGAACCGAACCAATTCATTCTAAAATCATCAGTGTTCGGTTTTACCAGGGATTCTGAATATTTTATGTTTTGGGCCAAATTGTTATAAGAAAATGTAAAACTTACACAATTTCACTACATAAACACTTGTGTCAAGTGAAAACTCGTAATTTGTTCTTGATAGGTGCGAAATAAAATAAATTAAAATGCTTCAAAACCAATTTAGAATTGGTTCATTCTGAGAATTGGATTGGTTAAACTGGTACCTTGGTAGCAGAGTGGGTTTCAGCTTTGGAATTAGCGATCGAACCGATCTTGGGCTGTTCTAGGTTCTTGAAACCCAAAGCCAAAACGATGCTCCCTAAAACAAGTTTTTAAATAGCCGATCAAGGTCAGGTCGATCCAATTCCCAGGTTGAATGAAATCTTATGCTCACCCGTAGTTGTGTTCGGGTTTTATTTTAAAATTTATTTCCTACATTAATTATTTCTGTTATTAACGCTTCTACGTAAGCCATATCAGCCTTACACTATGTTTAGCATTATTGACATGTAATAACATTTTTTTAAGATTAAGTAATAATCTATGAGCTACTACTTTCGTATTTTTATATTCCAATTTAAACTTACTTGTTTTATTCTTTCTTCTACCTTGCTTGAAGAGAACAACTTATTTTTCCTCCAAATTAGCAAAATCAAAATTTAAGAATTTAGTTCATTATACCTTCTAATCTTAAAACCATGAAAGCTAAAATAGAAGGAAAAAAAAAAGAACAGAAGAGATCAAAACTATAATCTTTTTACTATTCAATCATTAAAAAGTTATTACAGGGCGCATGATAACTATTTTATTTATGTTCCAGAACTATTTTTCTATTCTAGACTTGTTTTTGGAATAGAATTATGTTTAGTAATGTAATTCTATTTTTTCTATTTGAATAACAAATTTTTAGTCTAGAAATAGGTTTAGAACAAAAATGAGAAGTAAAATTTTCTACTTCTCTATTTATGAAATAGAAATGGGAAAAAAAAACTCTTCTTATCACTTGTCCTCGATACTAGCTAACTGCCCACCCACCACTACTGCCCACCGCTAGCCGTTGCTACTGAGAGGGAGAAATTTTGTTTTATTCTGAGAACAAAAATTTTGTATCGTTATCAAACACGAATTTTTGCTCAAAACCTCATATAGAAATAGAAATAGATTCTAGAAATCAATTTTTGACTAGAATTGTTATCATTCATGCCCTAATATTAGGGCTAATACTACGAAAAACTCTAAACTAGTACACTTGTGGCAAATTTATTCCAAACTAATTTTTTGACCACTGAAAACCCCAAACTTGTATAATTATAACAAATTTACCCCAAACTAATTTTTTAATCATCAAAAATCTCAAATTAGTATATTTGTGACAAATTTACCATCTATTAGTCTTCATTGAATTAAATTAATACCATGAAAAATCACAAATGGGTACACATGTAACAAATGAAGAGTAAAACTCCAAATTGGTACGCCTGTCAAATGCCACATGTCATTCAACTCAATAATTTAAAAGTAAATTTTAATGGAAACTAACGAAAATATATTTGTCATAGGTGTATCAATTTAGGGTTTTGGTGATCAAAATATTAGATTTGGGTAATTTGTCACAAATGTGCCAATTTGGAATTATTAACTCTTAATATTACTAGTGAACCATGCCCTCAAAAATTTTTCTTAGACTAAATATAAGTCCGAATGAAAACGAACTGTAACTAGTTAAATTTTGATTTGCATCAAAACAACTTAAAACTTAGACAAAGGAAAGATGCACGTTTTCAAATAACTCCAATTTAACAAGGCTATATCTTCGGAAAATTAATAAATTCATGATCGCAAAAAGGACGATTGTTTTTCAACTTTGAAATATAGTTTCACTTGGGATAGAAAAACATGTTTTACTTTACTGATTCAAAAGAACACCGGAGATGATTCGAAAGAACACTAGGGACAAGTTAACAAACATAGCACAAATATGGTATGTGAAGGAGAGACACGATAAGATTAATCTCAGTAAAAGGGAGAGTGAGGAGCAATGTTAATTATTGATATTAAAACAAATCTTATGATTGAAGGGTAATTTAATTTTTCTAACAATAAAATGGAGTAATTTAGCCAAAAAAGAAGTGTGGAAACCATCGTCCAAATAGTGTGGAACCATCGTCGGATGCTACACAAAGACCACCACCACCACCGTCTGGCGTTGGGCTCTACTCTCCACCGCCCTCATCTGAACTGGTCTCCACCTCAACCGTGCCTCTATTCTCCCCTAGCCAACCCCGTTGCCTCTGCTAACCACCACAAGAATGTTAGCCCCTCAGTCGTGTAGAGCCTTTGGTTTATTTGGCTCACATTCTTGTCTTGATACGAAGATTTTCCAAATAAAAGCAACATCCAATAGGTGCTTGCAACCAATTCTTTTGCACTTTTTCCACTTATGCCAATTTAATCTCCGATCACACATAGTGATTGATATGGGCCTCCTAATCATCATTGTGGGGGCGGAGGTGGAGAACTCGTTGTGTGCTCCCACCCCTTCCGTCGCCATCCCCAAATGCGAATAAAGTTACCAAAGTAATCTTGGAAGGAAAATGGCAATTTCCTATGGAAATGAATGCAGTAGCTTTTCCATCCTTAGGTAACTCAGATCAAGTTGTTCATAGTTGTGAAAAAGGAGCAGATGGACCTCTAAAGTATAGTTTGTGGATCCATATAATCACGTTATTCTGAAATGGTTATGAGATTATCACCATAGGTTCAAGTTGACATAAAAAGGCTCCAAAATTCCTCTTATACTCCGATTACCAAGTGAAGTTGAGCAAAGAATTGAATCCAGGTCCCAAATTGGTCAAATTGTGTAGAAGGAAAAAAAACGTATCATATCAAACCAGCACCCCACTGCACCAGCAGGTCTAGTATGAGCACAAAAACCAAGGGTGAGCAATTGTCTAGGTTCAATTTGAGAAGCATGGGAGTTGGCCTTGCTAGTTCAGTTCAAGGCTAGTTCCAACCAAAAGTTCATTCAGATTGGTCTAAAGAGATGGGCCTCCATAGTATACTTAAAGGATCCACATAATCACGTTACTCTAAAATGATTATGAGATTACCACTATAGGTTTAAAGTTGACACAAATGGGCTTTGAAATTCATCTTACACTCAGTTTGCCAAGTGAAATTGAGCGAGTGGTCTAGCCATAGAAAAGAATTCACGTTCTAAATTGGTCAAATTTTGTAGAGGAAAAAAAGGTGCCATATCAAACCAGCATCCGACCACACCTGCAAATGTAGTACAAGCATGAAACCAAGGGTGAGCAATAGTCCAAGTTCAATTTGAGAAGCATCGGAGTCAGCCTTGTTGGTCCAATTCTAAGGCTAGTTCCTAGCAAAACATTAAAGGTTCATTCAGTTTGGTACCCAAATTGAGCCTTGGACCCGCTGGTTCTCAATAACTGAATCAACCAGGTTAATTCAAATTTAGAACCGGGCTCTAAACTAGTGAAAAAAAAACAACATATTCTATTAACAAGTTAACAAATAATAATAAAAACAAAAGAAACTCACTAAAATAAACTCCCAACTCAAAATTAAAAAAAAAAAGGATTGGTTACTTAGTTTTAAATATTTCTAGAAAAAAAAATGGATGTACTGCTGATTTTATCTGGAAATTGGCCTAAAGCTTGTCGATTAAGTTCCGTGCACTCGCACAGTAAACTGTTTTATTCCCAATTTTTACTCTTGTTCAAATCATGCTCACTTCTTATTGAAGCATTATAAACAGAACTATAAGGCTCTGTTTATTTGCCGGATAACAAATTCTAAGAATATATTTCCATCTTTTTCCTGTCTTTGGTGCCAGAAAATTCGTTAATCATGGAAAACACCTTCTGTAAACTGAAAAATCCACGTGGAAAAATAAGGGAAACGATTTCTTATCTTTGAATACATATATCAATTTCGCACTCTCTTGTGGCTCACCATCGTTCACCACCATCTTCTCTGTAAATATTACGCGCACCACCACCACTGCACCACCACCATCACCAGCTGCTACACCATGCACTACCACCGCCAGCCGCCACAGGTCTTTGAACCACCGTACTCATATCCATCGTCACCATCTTCCTCATCATACAAAACCTCCGGAAAATCAAAAGTAAAAGAAACAATTTCTCGCCACCGTAGGACTTCCCTTTTTCGCAGCCACTTCCATTGTTTGAGTGCCATCATCATCTTCTACAGTCCATTGCGCCGCTGCCACCATCAAGAGTCCATAGCCATCACCACCCAATGGCACTGAACCTTCACCACAACCCTGAAAATAATGCTTTTGAGGTGAAAACAACCATCCCAGCAATCCCATGGCCATCGTGGTTGGGTTGTGACTGGATTTGAGGTGTTAGTCTTCCCAGGGCACGACAGAAAAGGGACGAAGAAAAGGGGAAAAAAGAGGAAATGGGAAATTTTGAGTTGGACTACAAAAAGTGAGCAAATTAGTCGGGCCCAAACTAGATTTCAAGCTCACCAGCAGCGTAGGATGAGGAAGTGCCGATAAAATATCATTAAAATTTAGCTCGACGAAACTTTATTAAAAAATTAATGAGTTAGCTTGTGTAGTCTTTATATCTCATGAAAAGTGCATACCTCTTTAGGAAAACAAAAGCAATATTGCCTTTTCGAAAAACGAAAATTAATTTTCAGCTTATTTTTAGATTATAGCCAAACACAAAAATATATATGTATATTGTCGTTTTTTTATGAAAATGACTTTATGAAAAATATGTTTTATAAATATCATTTTTTTAAAGAAACAAACGGGACTTTAAAAGAAATTATTGTATTAAGTAATAATTGCACCTGGATACATACCATCTGGACCCTCTAACATCCCCGCCCTCTCCATATTGCTTCATGGACGAGATCAGAAAAATTAGTCCTGGTTCTATGGCTCTTGCGTAGATAAGCCATTTGCAAATTGCATGTACCAGTTTGATTATCATTGCTTCAGTTAGGTCTTTGAGTTGCACAACATTTGCCATGGTTTTCATTCCTGGACCCATGTGAGATGTTGACTATATATATTCTTCTTTCTTAGCCTTCTTGGTTTTCTCGAATAGTGATTATTTGATCGAAGTTCCATAATTACCAGCTTGATCTAACTACTGCTTTCGAGTGAAAATAGCAAGGAAATTGTTTGAAAAGTCCTAAACCTATTGTACTTTTGTTAATTCAATTTTAAACATTTTGATTATATCAATTAATCATAAACATTTTTAACCAACCTAAAAAATTTATAAATATTTTCACATTTTTCCAATAAAGTTCATTAGATTAATTTTTACCATAAATCATTACTTTACTATTGATTATCATTACTACAGATAGGTCTTTGAATTGTACTACATTTGCCATGGTTTTCATTCATGGACTCGTGTGAGATGCTGACTATATATTATTTTCTCTTAGCATTCTTAGTTTTCTCGAATAGTGATTATTTAATCAAAGTTCCATCATCACCAGCTTCACCTAACTACTTTAACTTTCCGGTGAAAATAGCCAGAAATTGTTCGAAAAGTCCTAAACCTATTATACTTTTGTTAATTCAATTTTAAACATTTTAATTGTGTCAATTGAATCATAAACATTTTTAACCAACCTAAAAAAAATCACAAATATTTTCATGTTTTTTCAATAAAGTTCATCAGATTAATTTTTATCAGAAATCATTGCTTTACTATTGATTATCATTACTACAGTTAGGTCTTTGAATTGTACAACATTTGCCATGGTTTTCATTCATGGACTTGTGTGAGATGCTGACTATATATTATTTTCTCCTAGTGTTCTTAGTTTTCTCGAACAGTGACTATTTGATCAAAGTTCCATCATCACTAGCTTTACTGAACTACTGCTCTCTAGTGAAACTAGCAAGGAAATTATTCAAAAAATCTTGAATTTATTGCATTTTTATCAATTCAATTTTAAACATTTTAATTAAGCTAATTAAATCATAAACATTTTAATTATGCCAATTATATCATAAACCATTTTAACCAACCAAGAAAAACCATAAACATTTTCATATTTTTCCAATAAAGTCCATAAGATCAATTTTGACCAAAAATTATTGCTTCGGTATTGATTATCATTGCTTTAGTTAGGTCTTTGAATTGTACAGCATTTGCCATGGTCTTCACTCCTAGACCCATGTTAGATGCTGACTATATACTCTTTTTCCTTAGTGTTCTTGGTTTTATCGAACAACGATTATTTGATCGAAGTTCCATCATCACTAGCTTCACCTAATTACTGCTTCCTAGTAAAAATAGTAGGAAAATTGTCCAAAAGTCTTGAACCTGTTATATTTTTGTCAATTCAATTTTAAACATTTTAACTGTGACAATTGAATCATAAATATTTTCACATTTTTCCAATAAAATCCATCAAACCAATTTTGACTAGAAATCAATGACTTGGATATGAGTAGTTTTATACGGCACAATTAGTATTGATATAAATACTTTTTAATAATTTTTTTGAATTTTTTTTTCTTTTTGTCTTCCTTTTTCTCTCTTTTCTTCTATTTTCGTTTTCCACTTCTTTCTTCTTCTTCTTTTCCTTTTCTTTTTTTTTCTTTTTGTCATTTTTCTTTTTCCATGCATCGGATATATTGTGGTTTGGATCAATTAATTAACTTAAATGAACTCATTTGTTTAAGGTTCTGAATAAATGTTAATCCAATTGGATATGTTGACTAATTTGCAAACTCACCTATTGGCAATCTTTCCAAGTAAAGATATTTCGTTGTACAACAAACAGTTATTGTTACACTCCATTGAAAATGTTGAGATCAAGTGAGAGAATGTTATTATTTTAATATGGTGACCCCACCTTTTCTTAACCCACATTTTTTGCCATCGCTTCAATTATTCCACGTTCTTCACCTCTTCATATCCTTTTGCAATAACTATCACCTCTTCCTATCAATGTGATTTATTACAATTAATGTAAATAATTGTTTGATGATTATTATCTCTTCATATCCTTGTGTGATATATGTCCACTATTAAAGTAACAAAATTGATGGAAGGATTTGTGGAAGCTGAGAATGGGATATGGGAAATAATTCTAATTCAAGCTCTCTTGTAAAGAATAACACATTATCGAGTCAAGAGAGAATGTTGGATTAGTAGTGTCCTATTTTATTTTTTCAAAGCTCTGCGAAAATTCAGTTCCAACCAGCTTTATCAATGGCTAGATGTTAGTTCCGATTCATGTTATTTTTTTCACGTTTCATTCTTTTATGCATGGATTTGTGTACTTCAATGCATAATGATCATTCTTAGTTTTGTCAATTTGATTCTCTTATGCATGGATTTATGTTCTTCAATGCATAATTAGACCATACTTAGTTTTTTCAAGCTATACTAGACCCAAGTCTTGCCTAAATTGAGTGTACCTATATGAATATATCTCAAGAACACTAGAACGGAAAACCCCATTTTGACTGAGTCACAAAAAGCTTCCCCTCTCAAATACACGGCAAAGGTGACTCCAATGGTGGCTCCGATGGTAATACAGAGCTAGAATCATGGACGCATGTGGATTCCCGACATGATGGGGGGTTGGAGGTTTTGGTGGTGGGATTGGATGATCAACGACGGATAACCCAGGAAAAAAATTGAATTACCAAGGACTTAGGTATTAGGTTTCTTGTTAGGAAAGAAAATATTTTCATGCAGTGAAAGTTCAACTTGACCTTTGATGACTGAATCAGTTTCTATACAGTAAGTTACTTGATCTGTGTACATTGAATGCGACTCCTTCATCGAAATGGGTTTTTCTGTTCTATTGGTATTGAGATAAATTGATATAGGTATAGTCAATTTTGGTTAAAGTCGTCAAATTGTTCTTAAGATTCCTCCTCGATCAGCCGAAACTACTTGCACTCCTTGCTCGACTGACTTGCCTAAGACAAGACATGTTGCATCTAGTTCCTTGGGTGCGCCAAGGCCGTCCATGGGGGGCCAACGAGCTACGAGAAGGCCAACGCAGGACCACCGTCTATCCTAGCCTCGGCCATGAACTGGCATGGAAGGGAAGCCAGGATGAGATCTAGCTCGGCCTGGCCGTAACTACGCATAGAGCCTGGCCTGGTTTCGCTGTGGTGGCTTTGCTATTGCCATGCCAAGTTGTCACATAGCCTAGCCATAGCCGCCTATTGCTCTGTACATTCGAACACGTAACATGTTGGTATTTTTCAACGTCTAGGTCACAAGTGACTATCATAAAAAAATAGCGTACACAAAGTGCAATATAAGACAAATTTTGAGATTGTTTATATTACTCTCCCAATCGATAATGTAAAGACAAAGGCAAAGTAACACACTTCAGGACTTGATACATCCAAAAGACTAGTACTTTA
The DNA here is from genome assembly GCA_014182895.1 of Angophora floribunda. NCBI lineage: Eukaryota > Viridiplantae > Streptophyta > Magnoliopsida > Myrtales > Myrtaceae > Angophora > Angophora floribunda. The sequence goes on from CM024710.1 coordinate 15,694,510, forward strand.
TACTTAGAAATATTCAGTGACTATCATTTCCTTATACTTGTAAACATGCAAATATCACTACCTTATAATCATAATATGTTCTAGAGGTAAGGATAGAGGACCTATGCTGCGATCATTTCATCTTCATCTTCATCACCGTAGAGCAAAAGCATCTCCACCACCTGGCTCATGGTGGGTCTTGCATCTCTTTCTTCTTCCACACACTGGAGAGCCAGGGCAACCAAAACTTCAACCATCCTAATGTCATATTCCCCTGTCAACCTTGGATCCACAATTTCCTTTATCCATGTTCTCATGGGTACTTCTGTTCTCTTCCTCTCTCTCACCCAAGAAGTCAACCTTTTGCTCTCATTCTCATCACCACCCTCAATATTTGCAAGCCCTCCTCCCGTTGGGCTCCTGCCAGTCACCAGCTCCAACAGCACAATCCCATAACTGTAGACGTCTACTTTGGAGGTGATTGGCAAATTGTAAACCCATTCAGGAGCCATATAACCTCTTGTTCCCCGGATTCTTGAGAAGCTTGAATTCTTCAGGCCCTTCCTCTTCAGTATCTTCGACAGTCCAAAATCCGCCACCTTTGGTTGGTACATGGAATCGAGGAGAATGTTCTGTGGCTTCACATCACAATGAAGAACCCATTCCAAGCACTCTTCGTGAAGATAAGCGAGTCCCCTAGCCGACCCTAGCGCAATTTCAAACCTCTTTGACCAATCGAGTTCAGTTGGAGAAGACAAATTTTCCGCTAGGGAACCATGTTCCATGAATTCGTATATCAAAAGCCGGTGCTTCCCTTCTGCGCAGTATCCCCACATGTCAATCAAGTTCATGTGGTTAAGATTTCCTATGGTGCTGACCTCCGCCAGAAACTCATTCTCACCTTGGTTAGCCTCATTGAGCCGCTTGACCGCTGCAACCCTGCAGTCTGACAACACGGCCTTGTATACAATTCCTCCACTTCCTCTTCCTATTTCTTCACTGAAATTCCGTGTTGCCTTCCTCAGCTCGTCGTATGTGAACCGTCTGAATCCAGTCGGTCCAGCGTGGTATCCATCGATGTGAGCTCCACCTTTCTCTGGGCGGGTTCCATGTAAGAAGCACCAAACCGTGAGTACAACAATGGCCTCCATTCCAGCTATTGCCCCAACAAAAATGAGCAAAATCTTGATTGCCAAACTCTCTTTTCTTTTTACGTAAGTCCTTGGTAGCAAAACTTCGTTGGCTGGACATTGCAGAGCAGCGTACTCTATCCTCGGTAATTTGTAAGAGAGATTGGATTTTGGGAGCCTGAAGTGGATGGCCCCATCAAAACCGGGTGTATATCGGCCATTTAACAGAAGCGACTTAGGGAAACAGTTCCTGTATTTATATTGGAAACCCAAGCAACTGCACAAATCCAAGCATAATTGCTTGCACCTTTCGAGTGTGCAATTTGGAAAGTAGCCTTTGTCATACCCAACAAAATCGGCATGTGGTAACTCGACGAATATGGTTTCGACTTTGCTGTCACAGAAGCTGTTGAATTTAGCCTTGCATCCTTTCGTCCAGTCGGAAAGGTCTTCTCTTTCATAACCAGGAGCACAAATGCAACTTCTTCCCTCTCTAGGGTGGTACGTACACATACTATTAGGTCCACAAGTGCCATGAATTGAGCATAATTTAAATTGCGCTAGCCATGAAACTGACCACTCCTCTCCTTCAGACCGACTATAAACTCGAACATTGCCATCATAATCGACCGTTAATCTTCTCTGTACTTTTGCACCATGATCGGATGTTAAGAATTTCAACTCATCAGAAGAAGTGAAATTCCCGTAACGATCAAGCATCGCAACCCTACTATCATTATAAGATGATCTTCCAGTGTCCCAAATACTAACCGTTGGATCTGGCCAATAGACACTGGTAATCTCAGGGCCATCAAAAAGAAGATGAAGAAGGTTATCATCGTCAAAATAAAGCTTGTAATAGCCAGAAGAAAAGTTGCTCTTGCTTCGAGAGGAAACGAGCTGGGTGTTCCTCGTGAGCTTTTGCACTGGAAGAAGCGTGTTGGTCGGCGAGTTGAAGCTTTGCCACAAAACGATGTTCTGCTTGTCACGAAGGACAAGATTGCCCGTGTCAAGGAGTTGCAGCAACTTCATGGATGACCCGGAGGATGAGCCGGTGCTTGTGTTCCAAACAACCGTACGATCAGCATCGATCAGTGCAAGTTCACCATTCTTTCTCAAAGAAAGCTTTGAGGATCTTCCGTTGACGGGCTGGTCACGGTTTGCCATCCAAACTACAGTGCAGTCATGGATACCGCAAGATGGTTTGCTGAACCAAATGGCAAAGCAATAAGCATTTTCTCCTACGGGATAAAAGCCCGCAGTGAAAGCACCATCTTCCGAAGCCAAAGTATCGCCAGGTTTATCAACTGAAAGGGAGAAGCCTTCGCGCAAAGTAAGACTAACTGAAGATGTAAGTGAAAAAGGTAAGACCACGGAGAAACATAGCAAGAGAAGAGGATTTTTCATGGCATTCATGGGATTTTAGGTGATCTCTTATGTTCTATTACGCATATAACGCGTTCCTAAACTCCACTTTGTTATATAGGACTTGAGAGTGCAACTTTAGAATTGATTGAATCTCGTTTAAAAACATAAAAGTACAAAATTCTGCTTGGAAAATTGAAAGCATACTTTGGTCAAAGACCAGTACCTTCCTCTTCGCTAATTGTGAAAAATAACTTGACCGACGCGAGAAGTTAGATGAACCATAATTTGGATTACTGTAGCAATGACATCTGTGGACGATTGGACCCTTGTATGATTGTTTCAATCCAAAAACTTCAAGATATTACTTGATGGGACATCGTATTTTATAAGATTCTAGTCAAGTACGATAATCAAGTGTTGATATGACATACTTTAATACCCTATCTAAAGTACAAACATATTGAAATAGTACAGAGGAAGACGTGTAATTGAAAGCCGATGAGCCACTCATATAAAACATAAATCCCAAGAATGCATAAACTTTGTTCTTCTTGTGATATAAAAAATTTATAATTTGTACATATAAGACACATTTACCTTCCATCAAAGTTCTAATAAATAATGTTTCAATCAAGATAGTGACGTGTAAGATAAGTGTGTCACAGTAGGAATAATTTAGGTTTTTCAGTGGCTTTTTTCGTAATAATAATAATATGTTCAAGATGCTTTAAACACATCAGTGCCATCCTAGTAAAGGAACTCATTTTTCCACCGGTCAATTCCAAGTTCATGAAATACTCCAATATCAAGTTGGAGTACTCCAAATTTTTCTGGTGACATAAAAATAAAAAATTTGTACATATGTGATATATTTACCTTCCATCAAGGTTCCAATATATGATTTTTCAATCAAGACAATGTTGTTTTTATTTCACCTAAGCTACGTAGGTGCCATCTCAATAATATTTACTTTATAGCATTAATATAGGTAGATTTTTCACATTTCTCATTAACAAAACTTTGACGGATGATAATTTGTCATGTAGGTACAATTTTGAGAGTTTTAATGTTATAGAAAAATTAAGACAAGTGTGTCCCAGTGAGAATAATTTAGATTTTCTAGTGGCTTTTTTCAGAATAATAATAATAATAATAATAATAATAATAATAATAATAATAATAATAATAATAATATGTTCAAGATGCTTTAAACACATCGGTGCCATCTTGGCAAAAAAAACTCATTTTTCCACGAGTCAATTCAAGTTCATGGAATACTCCAAACCTCTTCTTGTGACATAAAAAAAACCAAATTTTGTACATATATGATGTATTTACTTTCCATCAAGATTCCAATAGAGGAATTTTCAATCAAGACACTGTCATTTTTATTTCACTTTAGCCACGTGGGTGCCATCTCAATAATATTTACTTTATGGCATCAATGTAAGTAGATTTTTCACAGTTCTCAATAACAGAACTTTGACGGATTATAAATGTGTTACGCAAGTACAATTTTGAGAGTTTTAATATTACAGAAAAAAAATTAAGACAAGTGTGTCCCGGTGGGAATAATTTAGATATTTTAGTGGCTTCTTTCATAATAATAATAATACTAATAATATGTTCAAGATATTTTAAACGCATTAGTGCCGTCCCAGCAAAGAAACTCATTTTTCCACAAGTCAATTCCAAGTTCATGGAATACTCTAATATCAAGTTGCAATGCTCCAAACTTCTTTTAGTGACATAAAAAAACCCAAAATTTGTACATATGTAATATATTATTACCTTTCATCAAGATTCCAATAGATGATTTTTCAATCAAGACAATATCGTTTTTATTTCATCTAAGCCACGTGGTGCCATGTCAATAATATTTACTTTATGTCATCAATGTAGGTAGAATTTTCATCGTTCTCATCAACAGAACTTTAACAGATAATAGATGCATCACACAAGTACAATTTTAAGATTTCTAATGTTATGGAAAAAATAAGATGAATGTGTTTCAGTGAAAATAATTTAGATTTTTGAGTGGTTTTTTTTGTAATAATAATAATAATATGTTTAAGATGCTGTAAACACATGGTGCCGTCCCGGCAAAGAAACTCATTTTTCCACAGTTCATGGAAGACTCCTATATCAAGTTGGATGAAAGGGTGAACGAACTAGGAAGACTATCCAAGCCTGACAGGATACTTAGCTACGTTTTCCAAGGATAATTCCATGAGGAGCGACGACGACAGAGGCCAATCATGCACTGGGGAGGGATTGCCAGTTGCAAGCTTTTGCTCCGCCATTAACGGAAGCGCACAAATGACCACGAACATGTCTAATCGAAGATTCGGGCACGGCTTGGAAGGGTGCCACCACAAAATTGTAGTTATCTGTGAGAGGAGAATATTAGGACACAACTTGGACAGGTGCCATCGCAAATTGGGCATCTACCCCGGATAATTGATGCATAAGTGGTGACTTTGAGTCCGGGTAACGCACGGGTCAACTTTTAATTTAAAAAAATATATTAGATATTTGGTATTTAGTTCACAGAAAATAAATTAGTCAAGAAAAATATTTTCTATCAATAAAAACATATTCAAAAGTGAGAAAATAACTAGCCCTACTGTCACATTTGCATGCAACTCCATCCACGGACGTGATACTTCCATGCCCAAGCTAATCCCTAATTGACCTCCTTCCACCACAACTGTAACTCTCGCCTCCATCTACATCACTCCCTCCCTCTGCGTCCAAATCGATTTAGTCCACTCGTGGTCCTTCAAGAATCAAGAGACTTCACACGGAAGCAACGACAAAACGATGCACAAATCGAAATCGAAGCCTCTTCACCATCGCAAGGCCCCCAACCTCATAGGTTTCATGTGAACCCTAACCAATTTTTCCTCCCCTTCTTCTTCCGCATTCCCCTCGGAAATTTCATTTTCCTTCATAGCTCCCTCAACCTTGAGGCTTTGCGTAATTTTAACGGAGACGGCAAAGATGAAGGACATCGTGGAATCAAGCAAGGTTCAAGCTCACTTGTGGTGGTTGCAAGCCTTCACTATGGTTGACAACTGGCTGAGGAAGAATAAAAAAGATAAATTAAATTAAATTAAAATAAATTAAAATTAATTAAAAAAATTTATAATTTTTATAATTTCTCCAGAAAATCAAATCAAATACCAAACTAAAAAATATTTTTTTCTACATTTTCATATTTTAATCAAATACCTGAAAATATTTTCATTTTCTTGAAAAATAATTTCTTGGAAAATAATTTCGAAAATCATCACATTTTTAGCAAAACAAATTGAGCCTTAGGATCCATTTGTTTCACGAAAAATGTTTTCTAAAAACTATTTTACACATTTTCCAGTGTTTAATTCGCTTAGCAAAATAGGTCAACAGAAAATCATTTCCTACCAAAACTTAAATTCTGAAAAATGTTTTCCTATTTAAAAGAACCTAAAAGCTTTTTCCAAAGTATTTTCCTTGTCTTTGGGTCTTTGGTTAATGAAACTTTTATTCTTATAAAAATAATTTTATAAAATCAATTTTCAATTATGTTTTATTTTTAAAAAATCATTTTTTATTCCTTTTCTTTTCTTTTCTTTTCTTTTCTTTTCTTTTTCTTCTTTCTTCTTTCTTTTCTTCTTTTCTCTTTTCTTTCTTTTCCTTTCTCCTCCTTCCTCTACCCATCGTGTGCCTTGACAAAGGTCGGTAGCCATGACGCAAGCCAACGAGCTTCAGGGTCAACCAATCCAAGTGAGCCCAAGCTAGCCAGGGCAACCAAGCTTGGGGCTTGCTAGATTGAGTTGAGCTCGCAGCTCATCCAAGATCAGCGAGCTTGGGCTATGCCAAGGCCGACAAGCTCATGGCTCGCTCAATCCTTACAAGCTCCTAGCTCACTCAAAGCTAGTGAACTCGAGCTCACCTATGGCCATCACTAATCGAGCGTGCCTATGGCAGTCGCCGATCGGTCTCAACAAAGGAACTCAAAAAAAGATAAGGAAAGAAAGAAAAGAAAAGAAAAAGAAGTTAAGAAATAATTGAAAATTCCAATTTTTTTTAAAAAATAAAATAAAAAAGAGAAAAGAGAAAAAATAATTCAAATTCAAATTTTGAATAACAAATAAAAATTATTAAAATTTTGATTTTTTTGCCCGAAATAAAGTCATGAGATTAAAATTGCTTTCCAAGAAGATCCAAACATTCAAAAATGTTTTTGGTTATATATCACCAAACAAAAGAAAATCAATCATATTCTTAGATCATTAAATTTTCTAAAAACAAACACATCGTTAATATATTAGTCATAAAGTGACCGTATTTTGACCCCCCTTTTAGTTAAAACAAAAAAATTTATATCAATTGACTTAATAAGCTTCTATTGATTTTGCCTCGAAGTTTCCCATTTGACTCGAAATAGGCCCATGTATGTCAAGGCTCTAGAAGTGTTTGCAAGGGCATGGAGATGAAAGCAGACAACAGGAAAGGCGAGGAAATGCCCCGCTGATCACTTGAGCGAACCAAACAACTAGGCCAGTGCTCGGCCAAGGAGTAGCCGAGCTGTTGAGTAGGTACGGGCACCCGGACGAAGCTGGTCGGGCACTTGAATAGTGTTCAGAAATTATTACGTCTTTTCGGCGCAGTAGCCGAGCACCTGAATCCATGTTGGCGGGATCCCGGCCAAGCGACCCCAGTCCAGATTTATCGAAACCCTATTCTTAAAGCTTACTTTTAGAAGAGAAATTCATGAGGAAGCCAGAGAGCGAAGAAAACTGCGAGCATGAGAATACTCCTTTCACGTAATAGATATTGTAAGAGTTCTTTTTTATGCGTCCTATATTAATTGAAATTATAATTAACCGTCGTACATAATTAGTCTAACAAAATTAGATATAAAGATCATATCTTAATCTAATAGTGGAGCTGGTTGATGTGAAATGTGAAAAGCTCGGCCTATTAAACTAGCGGCAACGATTATGAGTAGGCTGAAGGAAGTTATTTTGTTGGGCTTCGAACATGTAGCTTCACACACGTAAGAGATGAGAATCGAGTCTCTTGGGCCTAAACCCTTTCATTTTTAAACAAAAGGGCATTTGTTACTGTATAATGTAAGAACAATTTATAACTTATTTTAAAACTCTACAATATTATATGAAAGTGTTAAATATATTTAAAGTATAAGTTCGTGACACAACATTTTTTGTTGTGAAAAAAGATTGATTTACAAGTATAAAAGAAAGATGTTAAGGAAGAAATAGATTATGTTAAAGTAAGTTTCAGCTAGACAAAAAGGTTTAACTTAAAAAAACTTGACGTTGTTCAAAAAAGGGGAATAGTTATGATGTAAACTAAGGAATTTTTTAAATATCTTTAGGTTAATAATTCAAAAGATTGTTTAACAACTTGCGGGTCTTGTACTGGTAAACTATATGTCTTCTTGATATGAAAGATAATCTAGGTACGATAATTATAAAGTAAAGGTCATAACGTTCGTCCAATATTGTTTATATTGTATGTACTGAAAAGGTTCCATTGACGAAGCCTACATGCCGTGTTACATGTTTTAGGTTATTTTATGATAGGCTTGGAAATTTCATGCGTGTAGGATATGTAAAATTTTGGGATACATTAGTCGATCACATATGTCTGCACTTTGTATCATGCATTTTCAATGAGCAAAACCTATTTGCACCATCCATTTTCAGTAGTTCTAATGATTTGATCATGTGAAATGTTGGTTTTTTTCATAGTATAGGTCACAAAGTGAAACTATAAAAATAGCGGATGAAAAATGCAATATAAGAAAAAGTTTGAGATTGTATGTGTCATTCTCCCACAATAAACACAGAGGTAAAGTAAAATACTTTCATCACTTCATGCATCCAGAGACTAGTGCCATATACCTAGAAATATTCAGTGACTATTATGACATTATACTTGTAAATATGCAAAGATCATTACCTTATAGTCATAATTTATTATAGAGACAGACCTATACTAGTATCACTTCATCTTCATCGCCGTAGCGCAAAAGCATCTCCACCGCCTGGCTCATGGTGGGTCTTGCATCTCTGTCTTCTTCCACACACTGGAGAGCCAGGGCAACCAGAACTTCAACCATCCTAATGTCATATTCCCCTGTCAACCTTGGATCCACAATTTCCTTTATCCATGTTCTCATGGGTACTTCTGTTCTCTTCCTCTCTCTCACCCAAGAAGTCAACCTTTTGCATTCATTCTCATCACCACCCTCAATATTTGCAAGCCCTCCTCCCGTGGGGCTCCTGCCAGTCACCAGCTCCAGCAGCACAATCCCATAACTGTACACGTCTACTTTGGAGGTGATTGGCAAATTGTAAACCCATTCAGGAGCCATATAACCTCTTGTTCCTCGGATTCTTGAGAAGGTTGAATTCTTCAGGCCATCCCTCTTCAGTATCTTCGACAGTCCAAAATCCGCCACCTTCGGTTGGTATGTGGAATCGAGGAGAATGTTGTGTGGCTTCACATCACAATGAAGAACCCATTCCAAGCACTCTTCGTGAAGATAAGCAAGTCCCCTGGCCGACCCTAATGCAATTTCAAACCTCTTTGACCAATCGAGTTCAGTTGGAGAAGACAAATTTTCCGCTAGGGAACCATGTTCCATGAATTCGTAGATCAAAAGCCGGTGCTTCCCTTCTGCGCAGTATCCCCACATGTCAATCAAGTTCATGTGGTTAAGATTTCCTATGGTGCTGACCTCTGCCAGAAACTCATTCTCACCTTGGTTAGCCTCATTGAGCCGCTTGACCGCTGCAACCCTGCAGTCTGACAACACGGCCTTGTATACGATTCCTCCACTTCCTCTTCCTATTTCTTCACTGAAATTCCGTGTTGCCTTCCTCAGTTCGTCGTATGTGAACCGTCTGAATCCAGTCGGTCCAGCGTGGTATCCACCGATGTGAGCTCCACCTTTCTCTGGGCGGGTTCCATGTAAGAAGCACCAAACCGTGAGTACAACAATGGCCTCCATTCCAGCTATTGCCCCAACAAAAATGAGCAAAATCTTGATTGCTAAACTCTCTTTTCTTTTTACGTAAGTCCTTGGTAGCAAAACTTCGTTGGCTGGACATTGCAGAGCAGCGTATTCTATCCTCGGTAATTTGTAAGAGAGATTAGATTTTGGGAGCCTGAAGTGGATGCCCCCATCAACACCGGGTGAATACTGGCCATTTAATAGAAGCAACTTGGGGTAACAGTTAGTGTTTTTATATTGGAAACCCAGGCAATTGCACAAATCCAAGCATAATTTCTTGCACATTTCGAGTGTGTAATTTTGAAAGAAGCCTTTGTCATACCCATAAAAATCGGCATGTGGTAACTCGACGAATTCGGTTTCGACTTTGCGGTCACAGAAGCTGTTGAATTTAGCCTTGCATCCTTTCGTCCAGTCGGAAAGGTCTTCTCTTTCATAACCGAGCGCACAAATGCAACTTCTTCCCTCTCCAGGGTGGTATGTACACATACTATTAGGTCCACAAGTGCCATGAATTGTGCATGGGTCAGATTTGGCTTGCCATGAAACTGACCACTCCTGTCCTTCCGACTGACTATAAACTCGAATATTACCATCATAATCAACCGTTAATCTTCTCTGAACTTTTGCACCATAATCAGATGTTAAGAATTTCAAATCATCAGATGAAGTGAAATTCCCGTAAGGATCAAGCATTGCAACTCTACTATCATTATAAGATGTTCTTCCAGCGTCCCAACTATTAAGCCATGGATCTGGCCAGTAGACACTGGTAATCTTAGGACCATCAAAAAGAAGACGAAGAAGGTTATCATTGTCGAAATAAAGCCTGTAATAGCCAGAAGAAAAGTTGTTCTTGCTTCGAGAGGAAACGACCGGGTGGATCCTCGTGAGCTTTTGTAGTGGAAGAAGCGTGTCAGTCGGCGAGTCAAAGCTTTGCCACAAAACGACGTTCTGCGTGCCACGAAGGACAAGATTGCCTGTGTCAAGGAGTTGCAGCAACTTCATGGATGACCCTGAGGATGAGCCGGTGCTTGTGGCCCAAACAACCGTACGATCAGCATCGATCAGTACAAGGTTACCATTCATTCTTAAAGAAAGCTTTGAGGATCTTCCGTTGACGGGATGGTCGCGGTTTGCCATCCAAACTACGGTGCAGTTATGGATACTGCAAGATGGTTTGCTGAACCAAATGGCAAAGCAGTAAGCATTTTCTCCCACGGGATAAAAGCCCGCAGCGAAAGCACCGTCTTCCGACACCAAAGTATTTCCAGGTTTATCAACTGAAAGGGAGGAGCCTTGGCGCAAAGTGAGACGAACTGAAGATGTAAGTGAAAATGGTAAGACCAGGGAGAAAAATAGCAAGAGAAGAGGTTTTTTCATGGCATCCATGGGATTTCAGGTGATCTCTTATGTGCTATTACACATGTAACGCGTTCCCAAACTCCACTAAGTTATATAGGACTTGGTGGTGCAACTTTAGAATTGATTGAATCTCGTAAAAAACCTAAAATTCTATTTTGAAAATTGAAAGCATACTTTGGCCAAAGACCTGTACCTTTCTCTTCGCTGATTATGAAAAAAAAAATTGACTGATTCAAGAAGTTCGGTGAACCATAATTTGGATCACTGCCGCAATGCCATCCGTCGAAAATTTGACCCTTGAATCGACTGTTCCAATCCAAAAACTTCAAGATATTAACCGGTGGGACATCGGATTTAACAAGGTTCTAGTCAAGTACGATGATCAAGTGTCAATACGACATACTTTAATACCTTGTCTGAAGTACAAATAGATTGAAATAGTATGGAGGAAGGCGTGTGCAATTGAAGGCTGAGAAGAAACTCATATACAACATAAATCCCAAGAATGCATAAACTTTTTTTCCTGACTCTATACCAGAAAGTCCAATACAAATATTTATATTATTTAACGAAGGAGAGATCACGTATAGATAACAGCTTTAATCAGAAAAGAATAGCCCAAGTGCCAAAACTTGGCACAATGGGACGATTAAAAAGAATAGTCCAAATGCCAAAACTTTGCACAACGGGACGTTTAAGTGCTAAAAGTTATGAAATATATACTTAAATGCCACTTTTTTTAAAAATTAGATCACTTAAGTGCAAACTCCGACGAAGGCAGCGGGGAAATCCAATATGACTTATTTTAATAATTTCTAACATCTACATGGCTCGCCAAATTCCACGTCAACTCACCTTCACCAAAAACGACATTGTTTTGACCAAATTTTGATTTTTATTATAAATATTAATTAAATAATTTTAAAACAAAACTTTAAAATAAAAAAAACAGTAGCAGCAGCATAGGCGGGGGAGCCTCCCCCATCTGTGGCTACTGCCCCATTGTCGGTGGGGCGGCGGCGATGGACGACAAGGGTTGCGAACACCTTGGCACGGTTTGACAACCCTTGCCAACTGAAGCCGAGGGCTAGACGCCAGGAGAGGGCAATCACCCTCTCCTAGATCTGGGCTAGCTTGGCGAGGGCCAGTCGATGAGGGTCGCCTGCCCTTGCCTAGGCACCGGTGACCCTTGCAATCATAAGCGGGGAGGCTCCCCCGCCTACCCTCTACCCTTTTTTAAAAAAAAATAAATTTCATTTTTAATATTATTTAATTAATAATTATATAAAAATCTAAACAACGTCATTTTTGGCCGATCTAACCACGTCAACACTCGAAACGACATCGTTTTAGGCTTATTTGGCTATGTCAACGTCCAAAACGACACAGTTTCAATCTCAACTCGCCAGGAATTGTACCACATCAGCATTTTGGCCGAATTTTCTTGTTATTATCAGTTTTAATCTAATTCAATATTCGAGTAACGCAAGATAATATTTTAATAAATTTGACTGCTAAAATTTTAACCCCAAAACACCAATTTCCTTGACATTAACATACCTTAAAGTTCCGAATGAATTAGGACATCGTCTCTATAATTGAATGATTCCATTTAAGTTTTGTCACTTTTGGCAAGTGGATCTACTTTTAGGACGAATACAAAGGACTTGAAACAGCTTAAAATGACGGTCCATTTTGCACAAAGGGACGAGACCACATCAGGATTTGGGAGACCTTCCAGGTGCCCCTTCTAGAAAAGGGTAGAAAGGGACATCCTTTGAAGTAATAATAGCTCGATTGTGTACGATGTATTACTGCTAAAAGAAGGAAAGGATGTTGAAAAGATGGACATCTTGACAGTCATGACAAACCCGGTAAAAGTAGTGACATAAGACTATATTCGACTGTCTTATCAGTGGGGATTGCAGGCTTTTCGATTAAAGAGTATCGGCGAAAACACATTTGGTAAATCATATTGAGAGGTGACGAACCCTAAAGAGACTTTTGTTTGATTATAACAAATGAAAATTGCCCGATACATATAGGGACCGGGGCGACAGCAACCACCAGCCGCCTAGGATTCACCTGTATATGCCATTATGCTCTGTAATGACTCGTTTATAGCCCAAACTCAACGGTTAGTGGGAAAGAAAAGGATTCAATGCACTCATATATTTGGATCTGCAAGACCGGTAGTGACATTGTATTATGGGCTACTAGAATTATATATTCATACCGGCCAAAAAAAGAAAAAGAATTATATATTTATGTGGTATGACCTAATTAAAAAGAAGAAGGTCTAGCATCGATTGCAAAAACTAGATGAATAGCTAACTATTATTATAATTGGTATATTGAAATATTATCTTACATCACTTGACAACAGTTTCAATATACTATTTATATTCATGGGTTCTCCCTCTTCGGAAAATTATCCAAAAAATCATAAACTTATTATAATTATATCAATTCAATACTAAATATTTTGCAATAATGTTAATTCAATCTATCTAGCCAAATAAGATAATAATAAATTATTTAAAAAATGTACATGTCAGTCCACCAGACGATATTGAATCGGTCAAAAAAAGTTTATGACTAAATTGATACAATTATAATAGCATTATGACTTTTTTGGTAATTCTCTCCTCCTTCTTCTAATCAATTTAAATTTCTCTCTAACATGATATCAAAGCTAGTGTTATGTCTTTCACGTATGTGCATCCAACCCCATCAGTCAAATTTCATGTGCCAAAGAAATGTCAAACCATACTCACATACCCAATTGATGATAACCGTGATCGATGGATTAGACAGAATGTCGATAATGGTCCATTGGCACAGACTATCCAGAAAGTTTCTTGACTCCAATCGGATAATCCAAACGGTGCGCCACGGCATTATGATACCGCACGCACACGACTTGGTGGGGGACATGGAATTGGTAGAGCATGCCCGAGTCAAGTTTCTTTGACAAGGGCGACGAGGAAATGACTCGGTCCGAATGACAGCGATGAGACGTACTTGGCGGGGCGGGTCTCTGTTCGAAGCACATGGGAGCCTCCATTGATGGAGGTCCCCGAACGACTCTCATGGAAGATTCGCACGAAGCTTCGATGGGTGCCGCCAATAGTGTTTTGTCACCTGCGAGAGAAGAGAAAGCAGGGCTGTCCATATAAATTCATGTAGACCCTATTTTCGCTGCCTCTTTTTATTAGAACACAATTTTTCCTTATATTAATTGATCAAATCAGCCTCTGTTGATTATGACTCAAAGCTTTAGATTTGAATTGGGATCGGCTCTACGTATGCGATCCTTCTCTTTGGCAATTTTAGTGAAACCGTCTTGTCGATCTCTTTGCACAAGGTATGCACACCGCCAAACCATGTTGATTCACTATGCAAGATTCGAGGTGATACATGTGTCATAGGAAACTGCATAAATTGAAAAATTGCACAAGGTATGATCCAGCATGAATGTTAATGAAGCAGATCCCATTAACTAGGTTCTAGTACTATTTGGACACTCGTCAACATCTACAACTGGTGAGGAGGCCATAGGGGCTCAAGAGAGATAAAGTTGGACTTCTCGCTAAAGTGGAGAATTGTTGATTTTGGCTCAAAGTATTCCCATTAGGTTTCGAATTGATACTTGGAATGTTTGCAGGGGCAGACCACTAGAGATGCAAGGAAACCAGTCACCTAGCGCTTAGACAAACTAGGCCATTGGGCAAGCGCCTAGCCAAGGAGTGGCTGACCAAGTCCGGGTGCTCAAACAGAGCTCGCGAGGCTCCTGAATTGCCCGGTAACTATTTCAATGTTCAATGCAACAACTAGGAGTGAGCAATTCCAAGTTAGTTACAGGTTTCACTTGGAACTTAGAACCTATCCTTGAATATAGATTTCTCATTTTTTTAACCTGGAACCTACCTATCAAATTCTGGAACATGAAACCTATCCTATTACAAGCTCTCTTTTTCATATTTAGTTAAGCAAAACAAAAATAAACACAACAATAAAAATGAATAAGGATTTTATTATCGATTACCTAAGAAAGAATATCCATATGCACATGTCAATTGGTATTAATGAAATTTTACGGTTTTCAATTAACCGATTGCTATTGTATTATATAGAATTATTATTTTAAAAGAAGTAAATTCCTTAACATAACTATATCAAAGAAGCAATTGGAGCTTCCACTAGTCTCATGGTATATGAAAATAAAATTCATAATCATAAAATTAAAGTTCAAACTAGTGATTCTAAATTAAACACGTATCATCAAAAACCATGGAATATCGCAAGATTATGCGAAGATATAGACTAAGAAAAATACAAAAATTTGTTATAGGTTACAAGTTTCAAGTTTCAAGTTATACCAACCTAAAACATAGAGCTTACCCATTCCCTAAATTTTAAAATCTAGAACTTACCTTGCATGCTTTGGAACCTAGAACCTACAAGTTCCCACCAATACGGTTTTCAGGTTCCTAATTAGCGTAGAATCATGCTCACCCCTAGCAATAGCTAGGAGTCAAACCTATTCTAGTGGGTGCTCGAACCTAAGTTGCCCCAATCCGAACTTGCTTAATCCCAATTTTCAGAGCTAAATTTTCTAGGAGAAAATGATTAGAACTCTAGTGAGTTTTGGGAGCCGTTATCTAAGTGATTTGAGCGCATGAGAATACTCCTTTTTTGTTATTGATTCTTTTGGGTTTGGGTGTACCAAATGCATGGTCTTTTCTTTGGTGATTGTAGTGGAATCTCATCGATCTTTTCCCATTAGAGTAAGCAAAACTTCAAATGACATAAATCTATTGTATTTAGAGGTGAGTGATTCTAAGGTAAGTTGGGTCTCGATGTAGAATCAGAAGTCAACCCTAGGAACTACAATTCCAAAAGATTGGAAACTAGAACCGAGTTAGTTCTGAAATCATTGGTGCTCAGTTTTACTTGAGATTGGGAACATTTTATGTTTTGGGCCAAATTTTTATAAGAAAATGTAAAAATTCCACAATTTCACCACATAAACACTTGGGTCAAGTGACTGATGCAAGCCCAGGTTAGGCTTTCTCAAACAATAGGATCGGGAGAGTGACTCACACACGGGAAAACAAGACGAACAGAAATTTCAGCACTGCACAAGCTCAGGAGAACAGTCGTATCTTTGTCAATACAGATCGGATCGACCTGATTCCAAAGCCAAATGAACGAAATCTTCTGGATCTACAATTTCTCTGTTTTGGGTTTTCTGAAATAAGCACTGTAGGATGGTCGAATTTGGGTTGGAAATAACGAACAGAACAGGAAAAGATAGAAACTTCATTGGTTGCTCTTCTAGGCCTCCAAGGAAGTTGAGGGGGCACCAATTCTTCTAGATCGATGACTGCAACTCTTCAAGAATGCAGATTTTGAAAGCTCTGACTCTTCAAGGATGGAGTGAAAACTCTTTTAGGTTTTCAAGGGTATGAACTCTACAAGGTTCACAATACTTGCTTCAAAACAAAGTTTTTTTCATTCATCAAAAGTTGCATGTCTTCTACAAGAAATTGGATGGCTTATATCGTCAAAGAAATAAAGACAAAGCATTGAAACTAGGAGAAATAGTAAAGAGCATAGAAACTATAAACTAGTAAAAGTGTCATACAAGCTCCCAAGGTGTCTTTCAAGCTTCCAGGATGGACTCAAGATATCAATACGGCTTCTCAATTTCGTTGAGCTTGAATGCGGGCCGATCTTCTTGGTCGAGAGAGCTGGTCTTCAATGCGGGCTGCACCAGTGACTGTGTTGTTGATTTTCATGTTGAAGACCACAGTTTCGTTACTGATATGGTGCAAAAAGAAAATTAAGAGGCTTCAAAACCAATATAGA
This sequence comes from Angophora floribunda, assembly GCA_014182895.1. Lineage (NCBI taxonomy): Eukaryota > Viridiplantae > Streptophyta > Magnoliopsida > Myrtales > Myrtaceae > Angophora > Angophora floribunda. Next base: position 15,711,256 of record CM024710.1, read on the forward strand.
ATTGGTTCATTCCAAGAATCGGACTGGTTGTACCAATACTTTGGTGGCTTGGTTGGTTATAGCTATGGAGTTTGCAATCGAACCGGTCTTGGACCGTTTTAGGTTTGCAGAACCCAGAGCCACCAATTCTCCCTAGAACCGGCCTTGAAGTGGTCGATCGAGATTAATTTGATCCAATTCTCAAGTTGAATCGGCTCCGGTGCTCATCCCTCGTTATGTTCCGGTTTTATTTTAAAACTTATTTCATACTTGAATTGTTTCTGTAATTCACAATTCCCACTTCTTGTTAGCCGTATCAGCCTTACACTTTGTTAAGTATTTCTCAACATTTAATAACACTTTTTTAAGGAACACTAACACTCTACAAGCTACTACTTTCATATCTTTATTCAATTCAATTTTCTTGTTTTATTCTTTCTTCCACCTGGCTTGAAGAGAACAACTTATTTTCCTCCAAAATAGCAAAATCAAAATTTAAGAATTTAGTTCATTATTCCTTCTAATCTTAAAACCATGAAGGCTAAAAAAGAAAATAAAAAAAAGGAAGGAAGGATCAATACTATACCTTTTTGCTATTCAATTAGAAAGAAAGTTACTAATATTACTTGTGAACCATGCCCTCAAAAAGTTTTCTAAGATTAAATATAAGTTTGAATGAGAAGAAACTGTAACTAGCTAAATTTTGATTTGCATCTAACAACTTAATAAATTCATGATCGCAAAAAGGACGATTGTTTTTTAACTTTGAAACATAATTTTACTTGGAATAAAAAAAAAACATGGTTTATTTTACTGATTCAAAAGAAAACTGGAGATGATTCGAAAGAACACTAGAGACAAGTTCACTAACTTCTTTTTGGAAACTTAGCGCAAATACAGCATGTGAAGGAGAGAGACGATAAGATTAATTTCAATCAAAGGGAGAGCGAGGGGCAATGTTAATTGTTGATATTGAATGAAATCTTGTGATTAAGGGTAATTTGATTTTTCTAACAAAAAATGGTGTAGTTTAGTCAAAATTTGTGTGGAAACCATCGTCGGATGCTACGGTGGACTCTACTCTCCACCACCCTTGTCTGAACTAGTCTCCACATCAACCGTGCCTCTATTCTCCACCAGCCAACCATGTTGCCTCTGCTAACCACCACAGAATGTTGGTCCCTCAATCGTGTAGAGCCTTTGGTTTATTTGGCTCACATTCTTTTCTTGGTATGAAGATTTTCCAAATAAAAGAAACTGCCAATAGGCGCTTGTAGCCTATTGGCAGTTTTTCCACTTATCCCAATTTAATCTCCGATCACACATACTGATTGATATGGGCCTCCTCTAATCATCATTGTGGGGGCGGAGGCGGGGAACTAGCCGAGTGCTCCCACCCTTTCTATCGCCGTCTCTAAATGCAAACAAAGTTACCAAGTCATCTTTGTTGCGACCCCCCAGTGAGGACCAGCATCGAGAGGGATGAAATTTAGGGGTATTTACTCGTGAGCTCACACTAGAGCCAAATTGATTGAAGACGTCATCACCTTGCCTTTTGATCTCAACTCATTAAGCTTGAGGTCTACACGAACACAAATTCTCTCAAGCCCATATTTCGCGCAATAGCGGGAAGGTGTTGTGACTCGTTCCGCAAAAACGACGCACCTTTAAATAAAGGAGACCAGGTATGAAAGACGAATTTTAAGGGTATATTTAACCACGGTAGTCCTCTCGAGGGACTACCCACCAAAAAGATGGCATCACTGTGTCATTTGGGCTAAATCTACTCGAATATGCTAAACTGGGGTAAATGCTCCACGAGACCTATACCCCGCACGACAAGTTCATTTTATCATCCAAATTGATTAACAACCTAAGATAAATATTTTGAGGTTGCCACTAGCCTTAATTTTGAAGGGCTGACTCCAAGGCCCTATCAAGGGTTAGAAGAGTTCCCTCAATTTCTATACAACTAAAGATCTAAGATTCGGGGACTTGGGTCTCGCTAATATTTTTATTAGCGTCATTTTGGTACCTAACAATCATCATGCTTTACCTAAAGTGATATTTGATTTTTTACTTTTTCATGCCATCAAAATGAAAAGATAATCACGCGTAGATATCAGTTTCATACCATTCTATTTCTTAAAAAGAAAAAGGAAAAGCAAACAGTTTAAATTGAAATTGCAGTGCGGTAAATAAGCACTCAAATAGGTCCAAAGACCTTATTTCTTATTCAATCAAACAATTAGTGTACCAACATTGGTTCACTTCATCCATTCAACATGCATCAATAACGATCACAAGTATCAAATGTTCATTCAATGGTCTTTTTATTTTCTGAAAATTTTTGCATTTAAAGTTTAAGAAATGATAATCAAAATTCATAAAGACATCAAATATTAGCTCCGCATGCACCATTTAAAAAAAAAAAATTAGAACATGAGCACATTACAAAAAGTAGAACAAGGGAATATATAACACCTTAAAAAAGAGCGAGCAATTAAATATAACACAATAAGCAATTGACTTTAAAAAAAAATTTACAGCACATCAATATTTCAATGTAGAACAACTTTCATGAAGAAAATTTTCTCGAAAGAGCAACGGATGATTTTATAAAAATCGAAAAAATGATAAAATGTACCAGAACAAAACAGGGAGGCAACAATTTAAGAGGATGTCATGACGAAATGAACATGAAAAAAATGCTGAAAAATTCCTAAATTTTACCACATGATAGTCCTAAAGATGAAAAACAAATTTCATGAAGGATTTGGCTTCTAAATCACAACAGAAAAATTCGAACAAAAATGGCAAAGTGCAGCATGAAATGGTTATACATGTAATCCGAATTTCACAATTTCTCAGATTTTAGGGCAACGTTTCAAAAAATGACAAGTGAGCCAATTGACATGAAAATTACTTGATCTTGATGTCATTAGAAGCTTGGTGAATTTTCTAAGACTTTCTAAGAGATAACATGTCCAATTAAGACTGTTTACCCATTCAATTTTGAACATCTTCATGAACATACTAAAATGGTCATATTCAGAACAACCATTATACCAAAAAGATGCATGGTTTATTACTCCTATATGACATGATAAAAGTATGAGAAAATCATGTAGGTTGAACATTAAACCACAAACATTTTCCATCAAAGTGTCTAGGCCCAAATGCAATCACAAAACATGACACAAAAATGACAAAAACAAGGCCATGAAGGTGTACATGCATAATGACAGATTGATATCTCATTAATGCGTGAAACTAATGAGTTAATAAAGCTCATTTGATGTGGCCTAAATGTCTCTAAGATGACATTAGGGCATGATATGACATTCATGAAAGTTTCATGGACGAAAAATCTCAATTTTGTGCATAATTGCACATGATAGTACACTTAGGTTTGTCTAGGGCAAAAGTAGATTTAGGATGATTTTTGGAGAATTTGGCCTAATGAATGTTATTTAAAAATTTTGGAAAAAATATATGTCATGACCAATATCTATATAAAAAATGCTAGAGTTATCTCGAAAAGAGCTCACGAAAAATCACAATAAATTCGACAAAATGAAAACACTGATTATGAAATTCACTAATCAACAAGACCAGAGAATGATTTTTAGAGGATTTGGCCAAGATATACTCATTGAAAAATTTTGAAAAGAAAAAAGTATGTCATTACCAATATCCAAACGTGCAATTTTCATGATAACTCAAAGTCAAATTCTCAATCAAATATTCGGCAAAAAATCGAGAAATCAAAACAGACGTTCAAAACATGTAGAATTCAGAGATTAGCACGGTGATGTCAAGACAGTTCATCCTAATCAATTGTTCTTAGAAAGTATCAAGAAAAATATCTGTTCTAGATGGACATATTGTAAACAATTCTCCTGAAGGAATCAAGTCAAAAATAAAATCACAAAAAGCGGTAAAAAATCATGAAGCTGCAAAGGTCAAGCTAATCACAGAACCCTCAAAATTGGAGAACAATCACAAAACGCATTAACAATTTTGACATAATTTTTCAAATATCAATTGGTGTCCAATCGAGACGTTCTATAGCCCATCGGAAAGATCATTGAGTCTCTTTCAAAAGCCATGAAGACCTCAAACATAATCAAATATGTTTTCAAGCTCAAGCAAAGAGCTTTTTTAGATCAATCACTCTACCATCCGAAAATTGTAGATTAAGCTCAAACACCAAATCAAGCCATATCAATCCATATTCATTCAAACAAATCCATTCTAAATCATCCTAACATCATAACAGCCACGATGATCATTAGATTGATCCTAAGCTTGAGCCTTAGTCCCAATCGTCTAGTACGATCTCCCTTCATCGAGCTCGAGTTTACGATTCCTACATTTATCTGAATTTTGTCGCCAAATCGAACCTAAACTTGTAATACCAGAACAGCAGCCACCACTGCACTATCAAGGGAAAATGCCGAAGAGGATCCTAGTTGTCGGAGGGGAGGGAATTGGCGCCGGATATGCACCGATCCGAGCTTGGACAGAACCAGTCCTATTTGGACCAGCCTTGGACCACCGCAAGGAAATCAACCAGAACGGACTGATAGAAGGGCTGCCAAAGTAGGCGCCGACCACTACTAGCTCAAGGAAGAAGAGAGGATTGTCGAAGGAGGAGACGTCAACGGAAACGTCATCGGCGTGGGGCCGATCAGCAGAAAGAAGGCAGAGACAAAAGGTCACAAAGTGAATCTATAAAAATAGTTGATCACATATGTCTACACTTTATATCGTGCATTTTCAATGAGCAAAACCTATTTGCACCATCCATTTTCAGTAGTTCTAATGATTTGATCATGTGAAGTGTTGGTTTTTTTCATAGTATAGGTCACAAAGTGAATCTATAAAAATAGCGGATGAAAAATGCAATATAAGAAAAAGTTAAGAGATTGAATGTGTCATTCTCCAACAATAAACACAGAGGTAAAGTAAAACACTTTCATGACTTCATGCATCCAGAGACTAGTGCCTTATACTTAGAAATATTCAGTGACTATTATAACATTATACTTGTAAATATGCAAAGCTCATTACCTTAGTCATAATTTATTATAGAGACAGACCTACACTAGTATCATTTCATCTTCATCTCTGTAATGCAAAAGCATCTCAACCACCTGGTTCATGGTGGGCCTTGCATCTCTGTCTTCCTCCACACACTGAAGAGCCATTGTAACCAAAACTTCAATCTTCCTATTGTCAAATTCCCCTGTCAGACTTGTATCCACAATTTCCTTTGTCCATGTTTCCATGGGAACTCCTGTTCTCTTCCTCTCTCTCACCCAAGAAGTCAACAATTTGCCGTCATTCTCATCACCGCCCTCAGCATTTGCAAGCCCTCTTGTTGGACTCCTGCCAGTCACCAGCTCCAACAGGACAATCCCATAACTGTACACGTCTACTTTGGAGGTGATTGGCATATTGTAAACCCACTCAGGAGCCATGTAACCTCTTGTACCTCTGATTCTGGAGAAGCTTGAGTTCTTCAGTCCCTCCCTCTTGAGTATCTTAGAAAGTCCAAAATCCGCCACCTTTGGTTCGTAATTAGAATCAAGAAGTATGTTCTGTGGCTTCACATCACAATGAAGAACCCATTCCAAGCACTCTTCGTGAAGATAAGCAAGTCCCCTGGCCGACCCTAATGCAATTTCAAACCTCTTTGACCAATCGAGTTTTGTAGAAGACAAATTTTCCGCTAGGGAACCATGTTCCATGAATTCGTAGATCAAAAGCTGATGCTTGCCTTCTGCGCAGTATCCCCACATGTCAATCAAGTTCATGTGGTTAAGATTCCCTATGGTGCTGACCTCCGCCAGAAACTCATTCTCACCTTGGTTAGCCTCATTTAGCCGCTTGACCGCTGCAACCCTGCAGTCTGTCAACACGGCCTTGTATACGATTCCTCCACTCCCTCTTCCTATTTCTTCACTGAAATTCCGTGTTGCCTTCTTCAGCTCGTTGTATGTGAACCGTCTGAATCCAGTCAGTCCAGCATGGTATCCATCGATGTGAGCTCCACCTTTCTCTGGGCGGGTACCATGTAAGAAGCACCAAACCGTGAGTACAACAATGGCCTCCATTCCAGCTATTGCCGCAACAAAAATGAGCAAAATCTTGATTGCCAAACTCTCTTTTCTTTTTACGTAAGTCCTTGGTAGCAAAACTTCGTTGGCTGGACATTGCAGAGCAGAGTACTCTGTCCTCGGTAATTTGTAAGACACATTGGATTTTGGGAGCTTGAAGTAGATGGCCCCATCAACACCGGGTGAGTATTGGCCATTTAACAGAAGCGACTTGGGGTAACATTTACTGTATTTATATTGAAAACCCAAGCAATTGCACAAATCCAAGCATTTTTTCTTGCACATTTCGAGTGTGTAATTTGAAAAGGAGCCTTTGTCATACCCATAAAAATTGGCATGTGGTAACTCAACGAATTCGGTTTCAACTTTGCTGTCACAGACGCTGTTGAATTTAGCCTTGCATCCTTGGGTCCAGTCGGAAAGGTCTTCTCTTTCATAACCGGGAGCACAAATGCAACTTCTTCCCTCTCTAGGGTGGTATGTACACATACTATTAGGTCCACAAGTGCCAGGAATTGAGCATAATTTAAATTGCGCTTGCCATGAAACTGACCACTCCTCTGCTTCGGACTGACTATAAACTCGAACATTACCATCATAATCGACCGTTAATCTTCTCCAAACTTTTGCACCATAATCAGATGTTAAGAATTAAATTCCCGTAAGGATCAAGCGTTGCAACTCTACTATCATTAAAAGATGTTCTTCCAGAGTCCCAAATACTAACCGTTAGATCTGGCCAATAGACACTCTTAATCTTAGGGCCATCAAAAAGAAGACGAAGGAGGTTATCATTGTCGAAATAAAGCCTGTAATAGCCAGAAGAAAAGTTGTTCTTGCTTCGAGAGGAAACGAGTGGGGTGGTCCTCGTGAGCTTTTGTAGTGGAAGAAGCGTGTTGGTCGGTGAGTCGAAGCTTTGCCACGAAACGACGTTCTGCTTGTCACGAAGGACTAGATTGCCCGTGTCAAGGAGTTGCAGCAACTTCATGGATGACCCGGAGGATGAGTTGGTGCTTGTGGCCCAAATAACCGTACGATCAGCATCGATCAGTGCAAGGTCACCATTCTTTCTTAAAGAAAGCTTTGAGGATCTTCCGTTGACGGGATGGTCACGGTTTGCCATCCAAACTACGGCGCAGTTATGGATACTGCAAGATGGTTTGCTGAACCAAATGGCAAAGCAGTAAGCATTTTCTCCCACGGGATAAAAACCTGCAGCGAAAGCACCGTCTGCCGACGCCAAAGTATCGCCAAGTTTATCAACTGAAAGGGAGGAGCCTTGGCGCAAAGTGAGATGAACTGAAGATGTAATTGGAAAAGGTAAGACCAGGGCGAAACTTAGCAAGAGAAGAAGATTTTTCATGGCAACCATGGGGATTCAGGTGATCTCTTATGTGCTATTACGCATATATCACGTTCCTGAACTCCACTTTGTAATATATGACTTGGCAGTGCAACTTTAAAATTGATTGAATCTCGTTAAAAACTTTAAAGTACGAAATTCTATTTGGAAAATTGAAAGCATACCATGGCCAAAGACCAGTACCTTTCTCTTCGCTAATTATGAAAAATAACTTCACCAACGCAAGAAGTTAGGTGAACCATCATTTGGATTGCTGTAGCAATGCCACTTGTATTGATTGTTCCAATCCAAAAACTTCAAGCTATTAATTGGTGGGGCATGTATCTAATAAGATTCTAGTCAAGTACAATAATCAAGTGTCAACATGAAATACTTTAATACCTTGTTTGAAGGACAAACAGATTGAAATAGTGTAAAGGAAGACATGCAACTGAAGGCCGAGGAGCCATTCCTATAACATAAATCTCAAGAATGCATAAATTTTGTTCTTCTTGTGACAAAAAAATCCCAAAATTGTATATATGTGATATGTTTACCGTCTATCAAGATTTCAATAGATGATTTTTCAATCAAGACAATGTCATTTTTATCTTACCTAAGCCATGTGGGTGTCATGTCAATAATATTTACTTTATGGCATCAATATAGGTAGATTTTTCATAGTGATCATTAATAAAACTTTGACAGATGATAAATGTGTCATGAAAGTATAATCTTGAGATTGGTAATATTACAGATCAATTAAGATAAGTGTGTCCCGATGGGAACAATTTTGGTTTTTGAGTGGCTTTTTTCATAATAATAATAACAACACTATTTTCAACATGCTTTAAACACATCGGTGCCGTCTTGGCAAAGAAACTCATTTTTCCACAAGTCAATTCCAAGTTCTTGAAATACTCCAATATCAAGTTGGAGTACTTCAAACTTCTTCTTGTGATATAAAAATCCAAAATTTGTACATTTGTGATATATTTACCTTCCATCAATGTTCTAATTGGTGATTTTTCAATCAAGACAATATTGTTTTTATTTCACTTAAGTCATGTGGGTGCTATCTCAATAATATTTACTTTATAGCATCAATATAGGTAGATTTTTCACAGTTCTCATTAATAGAATTTTGGTAGATGATAAATGTGTCATATAGATACAATTTTGAGATTTTTAATTTTATAGAAAAATTAAGATAAGTGTCCCAATGAGACTAATTTAGATTTTTGAGTGGCTTTTTTCATGATATTATTATTATTATTATTATTATTATTATTATTATTATTATTATTATTATTATTATTATTATTATTATTATTATTATTATTATTATTATTATTATTATTATTATTATTATTATTATTATTATTATTATTATTATTATTATTATTATTATTATTATTATTATTATTATTATTATTATTATTATTATTATTATTATTATTATTATTATTATTCGAGATGCTTTAAACACATCTGTGCCGTCCTGGCAAAGAAACTCATTTTTCCACAAGTCAATTCCAAGTTTATGGAATATGCCAATATCAAGTTGGAATACTCCAAACTTCTTGTGACATAAAAAATCCAAAATTTGTACATATGTGATATATTTACCTTCCATCAAAGTTCCAATAGATTATTTTTCAATCAAAACAATATCGTTTTTATTTCACTTAAGCCACGTTGGTGCCGTGCCAATAATATTTTTTTTTTTTGGTAAGGTAAGTATATTAAGCTTTCAACCAAAAGATCTTGTACAAAAAAGAGGTCCACGGCACTCCGCAATCACTCTTCGGGACAACATGTCTCCAGAGTGAGGGGGTACCGTGAACGCACGGGGAAGGGAAAATTACAACTTCACAAAGGAGCCTAGGTGGCCCTACATAAGCCTCGTCGCCGACTTGAACTAAAAATACATTGGTCTATCTCCCAACTCCTCTCGCATTCTTCTATTACATGGGTTATCCTCCACTCGCTTAAAAGCTATGGCTTTTCCTTGACCGCCTTACAAAGGTATTGTTTCAAGGCCGGGAGATACAGAGTGTGCGCTCTGAAGAGGATATCATTTCTAGTCTTCCAGATTATATAGCATAGAGCACCAAAGGAGAACCGAACAATCTCCTTAGAGAACCCACTACCTGATAGTGAGTTGATAGCCCAAAGAAGATTGTCTGTCCATGAAGAGTTATACCAAGGAAGATTGCATTTAGAAGCCCAAAACAAGGCTAGAGAGTTGGAGGTACCACAGTCAAAAATAAATGGTCAACCGAGTCGGGTTGAGTATTACAAAAGGCGCATACCACATTTGAGATCCTCCCATAAGACATAAGGAGTACCCGGGTTGTGACGGTTCTTGACAATCAGCCAAAGACAAAATTGGTAGCGAGGGATAATGGCCTTGTTCCATATGAAGGCTGCCCATTGCACCAAGTGGGATCTTTTGCGAATAGCAGCCCATGCCGATGCCATCGTGAATTTACCTGAGGGGTCCTCATTCCAGGTGAAAGAGTCCTGGCCTTGGGCCAGGGGGGGACCATAATTTGCCAAGATATAAGCTCTTGGCGAAACGATTGACCCAAAGGGGTGTATAAGCTTGCCACTTTAGCTTGCCTATTGAGATCCGAATGATATATGAAAGAGTCCGTGACGAGCGAAGAGAGCGGGCCTATATCGAGCCAAGGATCAAACCAAAGCGAAGTGGTCAAGCCATCCCCTATCTTCCACTTGAAAAGGGGAAGGGATTCACCTCTCAGGGCAAGGATTTTCCTCCAAGCCCAGGAGCACTTGGTAGGAGGATTAGAAGTCCAGAACTCCTTATTTTTGAGATGTATGGCGTGAATCCATTTGCACCAGAGGGACTCTTTATCAGTAAAGAGGTTCCATATGTGTTTCATCATGGCAGCTTTATTACTGTCGCGAATCCTGCGGATACCTAAGCCCCTTCTTGTTTGGGAGGCAAACATCCTCCCACGACACTTTTGAGCCTCCCCGGGCCCATGGCCGGCCCCTTCCATAAGAACTGTCTACAGATTTGCTCTATTCTGTATACTACTGAAGAAGGCAGCCAGAAGATGGATGCCCAATATATATGGATTGCGTGCAGGACTGATTTAACTAGCTGCAGTCTTCCCGCAAAAGATAGAAAGCGATGTGTCCATGATTGGACTCTAGCAGTTAGGAGACATACCAGGGCGTGGCAATCCACTTTTTTCAGCCTCAAGGTAATGATGGGTACACCCAAATAGCGAACCGGAAATGTACCCGTCTAAAGCCAAACATTTGTAATATTTGATCTCTAACCTCCAAAGAGCCCCTGAGATAAAGACTTCACTTTTGCTGGCATTCGGTGTCAATCCGCTCCAAGCGAGAACATGTCAAGCCCATCCTTGATGCATGAGATAGAGTCTAGTCTCGCTTTCCTGAACAAAAAAACATCATCAGCAAAGAAGAGATGAGATAGGCGAGACGCCCTACATCTCCAATAGTAGCAGTATTCTGGTCGCCGAGTGTGGAAGTTTATAATCCCTGTGAATACCTCCATGGCCAAGGTGAAGAGATAAGGGGAGATGGGGTCGCCTTGTCTCAAACCCCGCCCACTAGCAAAAAAACCATGAAGTTCGCCATTCATGGCAATAGAGAACATCGGAGTGCGAACACATGTCATTATTAGATGTGTGAAGTGATTTGGAAACCCAAATGCCCGAAGGGTTGTTTCCAAGAAGTCCCGCTTTAGAGTGTCGTAAGCCTTCTTGAAGTCAACTTTAACGGCACATTTCGGAACATACGACTCGGTATGGAACCCACAAAATAGCTCTTGAGCAAGGAGAATATTGTCGAATTCGCCTCCCTTTTACAAATGCGGTTTGAGCCGGGTGATGATATCCGAGAGGACCGGTCGCCATACGTTTCGAAAGAAGCTTAGAGATGCACTTGTATATGGAATTACAACATGCAATAGGCCGGTAATCTGACACTGAGGTGGCATTGGGGATTTTAGGAATCAAAGCAATAATAGTAGTATTGATTTCCTTTAGCATGCATCCAGAATCAAGGAAATCCAAGACCGCGTCAGTTACTGAGGGACCCACTATGTCCCAATTCTTTTTAAAAAAATCCGCATTATACCCGTCGGGGCCCGGGCTTTATTCCCAAAGAATGGAGAACATGGCATCATAGACCTCTGATGGAAGGAAAGGTTGGGATAGGAAAGTAACCTGGTCCTCATTGAGTGGAGTCTGTATGACCTCTGTGATCTCCTGAACGGATGGTCTCATAGGCACCTCAACCGAGGCTAGGATCTCCTGGAAGTATGAGACAAATACCCGTTGGACATCCCCCATGTTAGTGATCAAGAGACCAGAATTATCCAAGACAGATATGATCCTATTACGTAGGTGCCGATGGGTGACTGATTGGTGAAAAAATTTGGTGTTCAGGTCTCCCTCCTTGAGCCACGATTCTTGACTTTTGCACGAAAAGCGATTCCTCATGGGATCTGAGCTTATAGTAGTTCTTGATATGAAAGTGCTCTAAGTCCACCAGTTCCCTATTAAAAGGGTCTAGGAGCAGGGCTTCTTGAGAAGAGATAAGAGCTTGCTTAGCTTCAGATGCTCTCGCAGTAATATCTGAAAAGGCTTCTCTATTGAGAGTCTTAAGGCGGCCCTTAAGGAGCTTGAGACGACCATAGAGCCGAACATGGGTGAACCCCTTAAGTGTGTTTGCCAAACCTGGGAAACAATCGAAGAGAAGTCTGGATGTGTCATCCACATATTGAAAAACTTGAATGGCGAGCGCCGGGGGTTGGGTGCAAGAATCCTCACTACCATTGGCGTGTGGTCCGATATGCCTGGGGCAAGGAATGACGCTTCTGAATAGGAGAATATGGTACACCAGGAATTATTGACAAGAACACGATCTATTTTCCGTTGTTTCCTGTTAACTCTTGAGGAAGACGACCAGGTGAACCGGAAGCCCACGTACCTTAGATCAAACAGTTCCGCTTGTTCTAAACATTCCTTGAGCTCATCAAAAGCAGGGATCCAAATGTCAGGGCTACCCATGCGATCCGAGGAGTCCAGGATTGCATTGAAGTCGCCTGCCACCATCCATGGATTGTCCTTAAGTGAGGAACTTAACCGAATCAAATCATTCCGCAGGGGTCTCCCGGCAACAAAAGAATGCTCCCCATACACTACCGAGAGGAATATATTAGTCCCTAAGACAATATTATAAGAGATACATGGATAATCTGGCTAGACATATAGAGAACATTTACATCTACCAAGAGCGGGTTCCATCCAACCCAAATGCGGCCACGGGCAGCATAATCATTATTAGCAATCCAAACCCATCCAGAAATGACCCGGAGGAGATAGTTGTAAATCTGGGAGGAGGTACTTTGGTCTCAATCAATCCAACGCAGCAAATATGGTTGGATTTTACAAAATTTCTGACTTCGATCGCCTAACCGGGTCTATTAGACCCGTGTATTCCAAAACCAAAATTCATATATAATATTTATACCATAGAGAACCCGGAGACCTACCTCCGCTTTGGGCGCCCACGCCGTCCCGTCGATACATGGTTGTTCGTGGGGACAATGACTTGGAAACTAAGCTGCCACGAGGCTCAATCTGGGGTTTTGAGGCTGATTTGTAATCGAGCCTGTCCCATGGGAGGGCCCTATGTCATCATCCAAGTCATCCTCTCGACGAAAAGGAGGCTGACATGTATGGGTCCAGCATTCCTTTCGCAGCCGAGGGTTGGGTGGGAGCAGCTCCTGTGATGGCCCTTTTCGTGGTGTTTTTGGCCAGCGTGGAGACTAATGGCCTAGAAGGAATTGGCCGTGTAACAGACGGCCTGGGAATGTCTCTCCTACGGCCTTTTACTTGTTGCCAACCCTCCGCCACAGCAAGCTCCACACCAGCAGGAGGGGGGCTCTGAACCGTTCCTGGATCAGGACTCATGGCAGCTTCCCTGGGGACCTGTACATACAAATCAATTGCAGCAGCTTCCATGGAGTGGGGCGAAGAGTGTATACCATGACCAGACTCCACGGCAGCCTCTATATGCCGGGGAGGGGGCCCCTGAATGGCAGCAGAACCACCATTTACAGCAGGGGGACCCTCCAATAAAGGGGGGGCCTGTAGTCCTGCAGCCATCTCCGGAGAAGATGCCATACGAGCAGCAGCCTTTGAGGACAGAGATGGTCCAGCTTCATCCAAACCAGCAGCCATTTGAACAGCTCCACCATGCATAACAGCAGAGTCCACTTTATCAGCTCCTCCATACGACCTCCCTGACTTTGCAGCTGTAGGTGTCCCGTCTGTTCCAGGCCTCCGAACTTCAGCATGTTGACCAGACGCTTCAGCAGGCAGACCAGCAATACCAGGGAGCTCTCTGGCTTCATTGGAGGACATACGGACAGCTTGATCAGCAGCAATCGCAGCATTGCAGACTGCTGCAGTTGGGGGTTCCACCGTTGTCTGAAAAACAGCAGCACGTATCTCTTGCGCAGGGGCTTGCACTGGACATTTATGTCCGAAAGTTCCACAAATTTTACATGAAATTGGTTTCCACTCATACTCCACTTCCACCACTCGAGGTTCCCCATCTAAATCGATCTTCAAGGAGTGACAACAGTCCTTTGTTGCTGTAATTTCAACGCACACTCTCGCATAAGAGATCAACTTCAATTGTTCCGTGCGTTGATCGACATATAGGGGCTTTCCAATCCGACTTGCAATGGCACTAATTCCCGGGGCTGACCATAGAGCATATGGCAGATTTTTAAGTCTAATCCAAACCGGAACCGCCGTATGGACTCCTTTACGCAACTCTAGTTTAGGTTGCCATTGCTGAAGGATTAATGGGACTCTTGCCACCGTCAACGGTCCACTCTCAGCAACCTTCCTCCGGAAGTCATGGTCAGGTAAATGAAAGAAAAAGAAGCCCTGATCATTTGCCTTAACCTCCTTCAATTGGTGACCCCATAGATGCTTAAGCGCCGTTTCTACTAGCTTAAAGGGGAGTTTCTTGCCAACAAGATACCCCACTAAGCTTTCCTTCCAAAGAGAATCTGCAGCTTCCAACATTTCACCCGAGAAATGCACAACTTCATCATCAACATTAGTAGGCGGGGTGTATGATAACGCATACCCTGTTGTGGCTGATTTAGCCACATTTGCCCAAGTTCTTACTGCTGAAGACGATGGACCTCTTTGCTGAGACAGGGGAGGCAGAGGTTTATCAGTGGCCTTATCTTGGCCTCGCCGAGCTCCGGTTTCACCCAGACCAGATAGAGGGGCTTCACCTACAGCAGAATCACCCCCCCCAACAGCAGAGTTCGACCTAGCAGGAACGTAGGCTATCCCTTTGTCTTTCCGCTCACGGGATTGAACTCTAGCATTTGGCGGTCTGCTCTGGCTACGAGCTCGACCTCCGCCCATCCTAGGGAGGCTATTACCGGCTAAATGCTCAAGCTTACGAGCATTCTCAGTTCTAACAGAGATTTCATTGGAGTCCATGTGAAGAAATTCGAATGGAGCCCTAGCATTTCATAGTGAAATGCTGTAAGATACAGGCTTACCAGGAGAAAATCAAGACGGAGGATGCGAAGGACCAAGACTGCTCTACATCCTCTCCAAATTTCAGCCACAGTCGTCGCCGGTGGCCGCTCGAACGGAGGGGTTCTGTGTCCGGCGCTACAGTAACCAGAGGAGGCGCACGAGAGCAGAGAGGTTGAAAGAGCACTTTTCCAATAATATTTACTTTATGAAATCAATGTAAGTAGATTTTTCACAGTTCTCATTAACAGAATTTTGGCAGATGATAAATATATCACGTAGGTATAATTTTGATATTTTTAATTTTACAGAAAAATTATGATAAGTGCATCCCGGTGAAAATAATTTATATTTTTGAGTGGCTTTTTTCATAATAATAATAATAATAATATGTTCAAGATGCTTTAAACTCAACGGTGCCATCCTAGCAAAAAACTCATTTTTCCACTAGTCAATTCCGTGTTCATGGAGTACTCTAATATCTAGTTGGATGAAAGGGCGAACGATCAGGAAGATTATTCAAACCTGATAGGATACTTGGCTACATTTTCCAATGATAAGTCCAAGAGGAGTGATGACAACGGAGGCCAGTCAAGCATTGGGGAGGACTTGACGGGCTTGACACTCGCAAACTTTTGCTCCGCCATTAACGGAAGCGCATGGATGACCACGAACATGTCTAGTCAAAGATTTGGACACGACTTGGAAAGGTGCCACCACAAAATTGTTGTTTTCTATGAGAGTAGAAGATTCCGACACGACTTGGAAAGGTAACACGACAAACTGGACATCTACCCCGTAGCCATTTATAGCTGGCGACTTTGAGTTCGGGTAACGCACGGGTCAACTTTTTCACTAAATTAGAATTCGTACGTAACACGAAAATAATTTTTAGATATCCGGTATTTAGTTCACATAATGTAAACCAGTTTAGAAATACATTTTTTATCAATGAAAAAGCATACTCAAAAGTGGGAAAATAACTAGCGCTGCTAGCAATTCGATGAGCATTTGCATGCAGCTCTGTCCATCAGTGTGAGACTTCCATGGCCAAGCGAATCCCTGTCTGACCTCCTTCCACCTTAACTCCAACTCTCGCCTCCATCTTCATCACTCCCTCCCTCTGTGAGCAAATCAATTCAGTCCACTCATGTCCTTCAAGAGTCAAGAGACTTCACATAGAAGCCGTTGGCATCAGCTGATTTGTAGGAGTGATATGTATAAAAAGAAAATATTTATATTTGCACGAGCTGATTTGTGGGGGTAATGCCTATAAAAAGCGAATATTTTACCTACTAGGCGATTGTTACCCTAGCAGTACTTGTATGTGTATATATATAGCCTTGTAAAGAAAAAAAATATACTAAAATGATAGTGATCTATTTTTTAACATGGTATCAAAGCAGGAACCTTAGTTTTTTCCACACTCTTTCCACCGGATCAGATCGCCACTTCAGCTTTAGGTTTTTCCTTATGCTACCGCAGCATTGACTTGTGCTGTTGTCGAACTAATCTAACCTAACCAAAATTCCTTTACGAATGAATTGTGATTAGCAATCATGACAAAGCTAACTGATAAGGTACCTCATCAAGACCAAGGGGAGAACTCAACAACTACTTCTCTTCTAGAGAATCTTACAATGAAGTTGACACGGATTTTGACTCAGAGTTCGACTCAGGTATCAACACAATCCCAAGAGTCATCTACTACACAAATCTCAGTCAAATTGGATGGATCAAATTATGGATTCATGTGGTGGAGATGTTCATCTCCGGTAAAGACAAGTTGGGTTATATTATAGTGATCTCCCTCATCCATCACCTACCAATCCTCAATTTCGAAAGTGGAAGACTGAGGATGCGATTGTGAAGGGGTGGCTAGTCAACTCGATGGATTGTGTATTAATAGGAAATTTTATTCGCTTCCCAACTGCAAAGATGGTATGAGACTCGTTGCAACAACCTTCTTTCATGGAAGTGATGCCTCCCAAGTTTATGACTTGAAAAGGCAAGTGACTTGGATGAGACAAGGTGGAAAGACAATTGAGGCTCATTACAATAATCTTCAAGGTTTGTGGAGGGAGATCGATTTCCGCCATTCAAACCCAGTGACATGCCCAGCTAATATTGAGTGGTACAATCTTGCCATTTAGGAAGACTAGGTGTATGTCTTCCATGATGGGTTGGGCGATCGTCTAGACAAAGTGAGAGCGGATGTTCTCTAAATGCAACCATTCCCAACTGTCGAGCAAGCATATGCACGGGTTGGTAGGGAGGATACGAGACAGTCAATGATGCTCACCTATATTGATTCCACGTTTGGGTATATTGCCATGGTGGCATGGGGAAACAAGACAAGTGTCTAAGAATCACAAGTAATGCCAACTCTACAAATGAATAAATCAAGAGCTACACAAGGGGGTGGGTGGACAAATAACGATTCACAAACTACAATTTCATTTGGAGGATGCTCACACTGTGGGAATGCTAAGCATACTCAAGAGATATGCTTTAAGCTCCATGGCTATCCAGAGTGGTGGAAGGAATTGAAGGTGTAAAAACAAGCCAACAAGGGTACTAACAGTGGAAAATGGAAGGTTTTTCTTGCTAAGATGGAACCTCAGCTATCTTTAGTGCCCAAGGTTGAAATTCAAGACCAACCAGCTACGTCCAATTCAAGTAATATCCAAGGTAATTGTGGTTGTGTGTTGGTTCTCCTTAATCACGGTAGTTGTGATGGATGGGTTATCGATTTGGGGGCTACAGAACATATGACCTTTAACCCAGATGATTTTGTGAGCATTACAAAACCAAGATGATGCGGTATCTCAAATGCAAATGGACATATATACCTAGTGACAAGGGCTAGTGTGGTTGCGGTTTCCCCTCAGTTGTCATTGCCTAACACCTTACTTGTCCCGTCATTAACCACAAAATTAATTTCCGTTGGATAATTTGCTGAAGATTTGAATTGTATTGTTCTAATGTATCCTCAATTCTGTCTTTTCCAAAATATCCTCACGAAGGAGATCATTGAACATGGTACTAAACGGACCGGGGGGCTGTATTACTTGGATAATCTCAAGTTTGGAAGTGTGCATCAAGTTTGAGGTTCACCTAGCAATAAAGAAAAACAATTTGGCTTTGGCATCAACGATTGGGATATCCTTCATTTGGCTATATGAAAAAGCTATTTCTTGAATTATTTTTGGATTTAAAAGAGTTGGATTTCCGTTGCTAGACTTGCATTTTGGCTAAGAGCCACCATGTTTCCTTTCCCATAAGTTTGAACAAGAATAACGTGCCTTTTTTCGTTAGTTCACTCTGATGTGTGGGTTGCTTCTCCTATTACTGCTATCTCGAGCTGTTGGTGGTTTGTTATATTCGTTGATGATTGCACACGTATGACTTGGCTTTACTTGATAAAAACTAAGGATGAAGTGGTTAATGTGTTTAAAGTATCTCACAAGATAGTTCAAACATAGTTTGATGCTAAGCTATAAGTTCCTCGAAGTGATAATGGCGGAGAGCATGTGAAGCGACATCCCGAGGAGTACTTTCAGCAACATGGTCTCATTCATGAGACCTCGTGTACATAGAATCCACAACAAAATGGAGTGACTAAAAGGAAGAATCGCCATATTCTCGAGACCACTCAAACCCTCTTAATTAAGGGACATGTTCCTTCATGTTTTTGGGATAATGTTGTTGCCACGGCGGTGCATCTCTTCAACCGAATGCCATCGAAAGTGCTAGATTTTCATACACCTCTACAAGCACTCTCTGCATTTGTCCCATTGCCATCGGTCTTGACAATTCCTCCTCATGTGTTCGGATGTGTTGCATTTGTTCACATTCCAAATAACCAAAGTACCAAACTTGATCCATGTTCTTTACGATGTGTGTTCTTGGGGTATGGTACTCATCAAAAGGGCTATCGATGCTACAACCCATCTACTAAAAAAAATTATGTGACTATGGATGTCACATTTGTCAAAAGAGAGTTCTTTTACCTGAGTACAAATTCTACCTTTCAGGGGGAGGATTGGCTAGAAAGGAAGAATTGGCAAGAGATTATTCTAGGGTTATACCCGAAGAAAGAGACGCGGTTGTTGGGGGTGGTGGTAGTGTCAATGATAGCTCTAACACTGGTGATAACGGGTTGGGCAGGCTTTGATTGATGTTGGAGCAACCATGGGTGGTGCTGGTGTGATGTCCTAAATTCGAGCCCTTTGAGGGATGAATGAACATTAATTTCGCCAATGCATTATTAGTTGATCTCACTCGGAATTGATTACTGCTGAGATATTGACCTTGAGGGAAAAGGCTAATAAGGACATAAATCGTGCGACTAAAAAATTTGACCTAGGAAAATAACTCGACTGTGAGACTTGCGTAAGGATGATCTCATAGTTAGGTAGGCCAATTTTAGGGATGACTAGAAGTCGATTCGCAGACAGAACATAATGGGACGACGGGTGATCCTATTTACTATCATCGAGCCCGTGAACGACCCTATGTCAATCATTGGTAATCGTGTACTTTGAATTGAAATAAAAATCTATCCTTCGCAATTTCATATAGTCAAGAACGTCCATGTGTCGAGAAGTCTTGAACATGATTTGGCACAAGTAAGTTATGCGTGAGTCCTCAAAGTCGCCTATCAATCTAAATGGTACCAAAATAACATTCAAACGAAATTGACATGGCATGAGAATCCAAGATTAGATTTCAAATTTTCGAGAACATTTGGGACAGACTTTTGGACGATACTTCTTAGACGGTCGACAATGTTAGTTGAGCCGAGTTTTTGGAAAATGGGTTTACAAATTGAGGAAACGAGCCTACAAGAACATGGGTCGGGCATGACCAATGTGGGCCTCACGCCCAAGGTGGGACATCCACTATGGTAGACCCGAGGCAAACAAGTGAGCCCGTTGGGCCAAACCGACCATTTACCCAAGCCTATTCCTATTCATTTTCTAGCCCGTTTCTTAGGCCCACCCTTTAGCCCAAGGGTAGTTTGGGAAATGTGCAAGATGGAAATAACCATTTTGTCCTTGGATATTTTGAAGAAATGATAAAATAAAAGAGAGAACATGAGGTAACTTATTTGGGACTTGAAGCAAGCATTCAATGGCCTTAATGATGCCTTCAATCAGCCTTCATTTCACTCTCTCTCTCTCTTTCAACTCACCAAAACCGCACCTCTCTCTTCCTTTGTTTTCTCTTCCCTCCTGCAACTTCTGTTTTTGACCTTTCTCCGAAAATCAAGTTGTTCATGGCCTTCCCATATAAATCATGTCATATGCCACCCGCCATCATGTTCAAAATAGAAAATCCTATTAGATGGCGTCAGTCGTTCGCTGGTCGAAGCCGCCGGCTGACCTACCAATCGACCAACCGGAAGTTACTACTCACCGGAACGTCACTATAGCATCTACATCAACTTTGTTTTTCCTTTTCAGCTGTTTTCCTTCCTTTCCAACCCACCCACCGCCCATACTAGCCACCAGCAATTCCCTCTCGATCCTTGGGTGCCACCGATCGAAGGCCCACCGCTCGCCGAAGCTCCGGCTAGTTCCATTCAGCCACTTTCCTCCTTTGCAATGCTATTTTAAGAGGTTCAGTGGGGAATCCGAGTTTGTTGCTGCTGTGTTAAGCCCAAGACCACCTTAGATCGTCATGGGTGATGTCCCCAGGTGTCGGATTCGTCACCACAACCGCATTCATTTTGTCAGCCCGTTTAACAAGTGAGTTTAGCTCCTAATCCTTTGTTAATGCCTAAAATTGCTTAGGGTTGGGTTAATTAGTGTTAATGTTTTTAGGAAGTTTAATTAAGTTGTATTAGCCCTAAGATAGATGGTTAAGATTAGCTTAGCTTAATCTTACTTAATTATGCTTGATTATGCTTAATTGTATGTTATGTGTTAATTAAGCATATTTTTCTTTAATTTATTGATTAATTTGATTAAATTTTTAATTAATGATTTGTTTAATTTCTTAATTTAATGTTTTAATTATTAAATTCTGAAATTACACTGTTCACAGCACTGTTCACGACACTATTCAACCGGAAGTGAAATTGTGCATAATTTCATGTGGCTTAATCATATGAAGTGAATCGGATGCGACATTGCATGAACATCCACTTAAATCGTGTGATTTTCATAAAAGAAAGGGAAAATAATTTGTCCGAGGACACCAGAAATGGACCGCTTTTATGAGAAAGAAAATGGTTTATCCAAGGGACACTAGAAATGGACCGCTTTGATGAGAAAGAAAATGGTTTGTCCGAGGAACATTGGAAATTGACCCTTTTATAAGAAAGGATTTGAGGTTTTATATGCAAGCATGTGTGCATTGGCTAATACTCAAAGATAATAAGTGAATTGTGATGGTATACTTGCATGGTCACTAAGTTAAACCCGCCGCCCCGGCCAAAGTTCGGGGGTGATAATCCAATTTATCGAAACTCGACGTGAGCACGGAAAGGCACGATTGTGTCTCTACGGAGGAAGGGCACCATAGCACCATGGCGCCTCAGTTGTGGTCCGGATGTAGAGTCATGGTAGAGGCTGGGCCCATGCTCCTTCGAGAATGCCGTATTAGGCAGGGGTCCCTTGATGTCACTGCGCCTCATGGGGGAGGCAATGTCTGGCTATGCTAGTAGACAACGGTGGGAGTTCGGTTGTAGCCATGTAGGCAATAATAATCGGAACACGTATGGATGCAAGAGCGTGTGAGAAACATGTCATCATTGGTTCCGATTATGCATGAAGTGATCACATCATTTATGGCACGCATGCATGAATCTATAATGTGCACGGTGTGGCAATGGCCGGGTGAAATCGCTTGTGATGCGACTCGCATGTGATTGATAAACTACATCATCTAACAGCCATGTGCATTGCATGTATTGTGCTGACTTATAACGTGCAGGATACGGCATATTGGGTAAAGTTACATGCAAACCGACTATGTGATTGTCGGTTGCATTGCTTGTATTTTATGAGGTTTTACGTGCAAGATACGGCATACAAGATAAAGTTGCATGCAAACCGACTAATTGTTTATTGGTTGCCCTTGTCTGTTGTTTGCTTCCAGGTTGCTGGTTATTTGTTGTTGGGTTGAGTGAGGGGTGGTTTTGGAGAAATACCTTAGGTTGAGTTGGTGTACTAACCGGGATTTAGGGAAAGAACTCACTGAGATTTTATCTCACTAGTTATTGTATAACCACTTTCAAACCACTAGAATGCGCAACCACAGTGGAGAATCCTACCCTCGTTCCTCTAGTGATTAACCTGACGGAGCCTAAGTCCGATGGGTCCTGGTGATAGTAGTGCTGAACCCAAGGATTCATATTGTATAGTTAGATTAGCCTAGCCTAGTTTCTTTTTGGACTGTCTTAGAGGATGGATCGGCCCCATTGGTTAATCTAGTAAATTGTATAAATAAGTAGTCAAGGTTTCTGTTGTTCATCCATCTATCCCTATTTGATTGTTTGATTATCTGTTTGGATTGGGGATGGTTTGTCTTCCACTTGCGCAAAATGAAAGATTAAAATAAATGGTTGTCAATAAGTCATGGGACATCGCTTTCAATTGACCATGGTAAGGGGTTATCTTGAGCTCGAGAGTCGAGGCGTGACATCCCCGCTGGTTTTGGTATCATAACGAGGTTGAGACTTTGAGTGGTAAGGTGCATGGGATTTTTGGGATAGTGAGATATGGATGGCTTTTATATTACGTGCATGTGATTGCTTTTGTGGTTTTGTGTTGTCGCGGGTTGCTCAAAGTTTCTAATTTCCAGTTGGGATTGGAAAGTTGGACCAGTGGTCTAGAGTGATGAGCAATCATGAGCAGAGAGACCTACGCGTAGGGCAGCGTTTGGTCAGACCAATGCTAGAGGTAGCGCGCAGGCAAATCCTAGGTTAGGCGAGATCCTACTGGCGCTAGAGACATTGATAAGACAGCAAACTAAGTGCTTATGCTATAGTCCCTATGGTTTCCCTAGTGAGAGGAGAGATCTGTGAGAGATCGATGCCTAGGCCAATAAAGCGGTTCCTAAGATTGAAGCCACCAAGGTTTAGTGGCATAGGTGACCCTAAAGCTACGATCCTTTGGAGAAGGGATTTCGAGAGGACTTTACAGTGCTGAGGTGTTCAGAGGAAGATAGAGTGCTTCTAGCGGCTTATCAGCTTCAAGATAATGCCGGTACTTTGTGGGAAGCCACTTAAGGAAGAGTGTTCCCTGAAGGCATGGCTCGAGATTTGATCGTTTGGTTAGGGAATTTTGGTCATTTTCCTAAAATTTAGGGGCATTTTGCAAAAATTCCAAAACCTTGGGATGAATTTGCAATTTTGGAAAATTTAAGGTCATAGGGGGCTAGACAATGAGTTGGGCCACCTCATGGTGGTGACCGGTGTCGAAGTACTAGTCAGACCGGTTTGGTCCTTCCTTTGTTGGTTCAATCCAATGTTTTCTTAGATTTATACAATTTAGTCTACAAGGGACCAAATTGAAAGAAAATTATACCTAATTGGAAAGACAATGGTCCAATTTTAAAGAGAAATAGTCTGATTTTGACCAAATTAGGCTAATTACATAATATAAATGCATTTCGACAATTTATATTGGCTTAATTACCTAAATATGAAAAATAATGGACCTATGCCATGGGTGCACCTAATTGGACTTTCTAGGCTTTAAATTGAACAATTTTATTTAATTGTTGATCAAAATTCTCAAATTAATTGAAATTGAATTAAATTAAAATTGCTAGACACCTATTAGCTTAATTGCCCAGGCCTATGGAGACCTATTACATTTAAATTGACCTTAAATAGATGGCATGACCTTTTCATCAAAATTAAATTGAGGGCCAAATGAATCAACTTGAATTCAAAGTTCAATAACTCTATTTCCTTAAGGCCAAGTAAGCTAAATCTCTTAAATTGATGAGTTGGCAAGTGAATTTTCTAAAATCAATCCAAATTTTGATTTAACTCACAAAATTGATTAGAATGGAAGTATTTGCTCACAAATTATGTTGAATGGATCTGGATCCATAATTAGGGGCAAAATGTTAATTCACATTTCGCTCTACTCGATCTTCAAATTGATTTAATGAGTGAATGAGCAAATTGCCTCTAGATCAAATGTTGTAAATGGAACTATGCCTAATTATGGCTAGAGCAAAAATAATTTTATTTTAGGTCGATTTCGAACTTAAAATTGAAAATTTCAGAAAATGTTCTTAATTGATTTTCGCAAAATTCTTAATGCCAAAGTCAAATTAAAGCCAAAATGAAGTGATTTATGATTTTTATATTTCTCAATTTTTTTGGTCAAAGGTTTGACCAAAAGTTAAATTTTAATTGACTTTTTACTAAGAGTTTGATTTTATGGTCAAATTTTTTTATTTTTCCAAAATTTTCACTGCTAAAGTGAATTAAACTTGAAAGGAATATTTTTATGCAAAAGGCCAAAATTTGACTCAATGTTGACTTTTGGTCAAAAGGTTAATCATTTAGTCAATCCAAAAGTCAATCATTTGACTTTTTGGACTTTCATGTGGAACTGATAGGAAATTGCCTTCTAAAA
Organism: Angophora floribunda; assembly: GCA_014182895.1. Taxonomy (NCBI): domain Eukaryota; kingdom Viridiplantae; phylum Streptophyta; class Magnoliopsida; order Myrtales; family Myrtaceae; genus Angophora; species Angophora floribunda. The sequence continues at coordinate 15,735,887 of CM024710.1, forward strand.
CTAAGCCAATAAACAAAATTGAAAAATAACACTTTTTGTCTGAAAAACAAGCTCTGTCATGATCAGAATTATCTAATTTGATTTTTTCATATTTATCGATGAGTCAACTAAAAACCAAATATCAACATTACCAATGACTTAGGTATTAGGTTTCTTGTCATGAAAGACAATATTTTCATGCAAAAAAAGTTTAACTTGACCTTTGATGATGAATTAGTTTCTATACAATAAGTTAACTGATCAAAACTCGACTGAGACTTGATTAGTGTAGATTAAATGCGGCTCCTTCATTGAAATGGGTTTTTCTGTTCTAGCGGTCTTGAGATAAATTGATATAGGTATGGTCAATTTCGGTTTAAGTCGTCATATTGTCCTTAACATTCCTCCTCAATCAGCGGAAATTACTTGCACTCCTTGCTTGACTGAACTCGCCTAAGACAAGACATGTTGCATCTAGTTCTCTTGGGTGCGCCAAGGCCGTCCATGGGGGCCAACGAGCTACAAGAAGGCCAAGGCAGGACCAACCTCTATCCTAGCCTCGGCTATGAACTGGCATGGAAGGGAAGCCAGGACAAGGCCTAGCTCGGCCTGGCCATTACTACGCATAGACTGGCCTGGTTTTGCCACAGCGGCTTTGCTATTGCCATGCCTAGCTGTCACATAGCCTAGCCATGGCCGGCTATTGTTCTATAAATTCAAACACGTAATGTATCGGTGTTTTTCAAAGTCTAGGTCACAAGTGACTATCATAAAAAATAGTGTATGCAAAGTGTAATATAAGAAAAATTTTGAGATTGTTTATATTACTCTCCCAGTCAATATTGTTAGACAAAGCCAAAGTAACACACTTCAAGACTTGATACATCCAAAGACTGGTACTTTATAGTTGGAAATATCCGGTGACTGTCGTTACATTATACTTGTAAACATGCAAATATCATTACATTATAATCGTAATTTATTCTAGAGGTAGGGATAGAGGATCCTATGCCGCGATCATTTCATCTTCATCTTCATCTTCATCGCCGTAGTGCAAAAGCATCTCCACCGCCTGGCTCATGGTGGGTCTTGCATTTCTGTCTTCCTCCAAACATTGTAGAGCCACCGTAACCAAAACTTCAATCATCCTAATGTCATATTCCCCTGTCAGCCTTGGATCCACAATTTCCTTTACCCATGTTCCCATGGGAATTCCTGTTCTCTTCCTCTCTCTCACCCAAGAAGTCAACCTCTTGCTCTCATTCTCATCACCACCCTCAGTAATTGAAAGCCCTCCTCCCGTTGGGCTCCTGCCAGTCACCAGCTCCAACAGAACAATCCCATAACTGTACACGTCTACTTTGGAGGTGATTGGCATATTGTAAACCCATTCAGGAGCCATATAACCTCTTGTTCCTCGGATTCTTGAGAAGCTTGAATTCTTCAGGCCCCCCTCTTCAGTATCTTTGACAGTCCAAAATCCGCCACCTTCGGCTGGTATGTAGAGTCAAGGAGAATGTTCTGTGGCTTCACATCGCAATGAAGAACCCATTCCAAGCACTCTTCGTGAAGATAAGCGAGTCCCCTGGCTGACCCTAGCGCAATTTCGAACCTCTTGGACCAATCGAGTTCAGTTGGAAAAGACAAATTTTCCGCTAGGGAACCATGTTCCATGAATTCGTAAATCAAAAGCCGGTGCTTTCCTTCTGTGCAGTACCCCCACATGTCAATCAAGTTCATGTGGTTGAGATTTCCTATGGTGCTAACCTCCGCCAGAAACTCATTCTCACCTTGGTTGGCCTCATTCAGCCGCTTGACTGCTGCAACCCTGCAATCTGACAACACAGCCTTGTATACTGTTCCTCCACTTCCTCTTCCTATTTTTTCACTGAAATTCCGTGTTGCCTTCTTCAGCTCGTCGTATGTGAACCGTCTGAATCCAGTCGGTCCAGCATTGTATCCATCGATGTGAGGTCCACCTTTCTTTGGGCGGGTTCCATGTAAGAAGCACCAAGCCACGAGTGCGACAATGGCCTCTATTCCAGCTATTGCCCCAACAAAAATGAGCAAAATCTTGATTGCCAAAAACTCTTTTCTTTTTACGTAAGTCCTTGGTAGCAAAACTTCGTTGGCTGGACATTGAAGAGCAGTGTACTCTATCCTCGGCAATTTGTAAGAGAGATTGGATTTTGGGAGCCTGAAGTGGATGCCCCCTTCAACACTGGGATAATATCGGCCATTTAACAGAAGCAACTTGGGGGAACAGGTAGTGTTTTTATATTGGAAACCAAAGCAATTGCACAAATCCAAGCATAATTTCTTGCACATTTCGAGTGTGTAATTTGGAAAGGAACCTTTGTCATACCCATCAAAATCGGAATGTGGTAACTCAACGAATTCGGTTTCGACTTTGACGTCACAGCAGCTGTTGAATTTGGCCTTGCATCCTTGAGTCCAGTCAGAAAGGTCTTCTCTTTCATAACCGGGAGCACAAATACAACTTCTTCCTTCTCTAGGGTGGTATGTACACAAACTATTAGGTCCACAAGTGCCATGAATTGTGCATGGTTTAGATTTGGCTTGCCATGAAACTGACCACTCCTCTCCTTCAGACAGACTATAAACTCGAACATTACCATCATAATCGACCGTTAATCTTCTCTGAACTCTTGCACCCTAATCGGATGTTAAGAATTTCAATTCATCAGATGAAGTGAAATTCCCGTAAGGATCAAGCATTGCGACTCTGCTATCATTATAAGGTGATCTTCCAGTGACCCAAATACTAACCGTTGGATCTGGCCAATAGACACTGGTAATCTTAGGGCCATCAAAAAGAAGACGAAGAAGGTTATGATTGTCAAAACAAAGCCTGTAATAGCCAGAAGAAAAGTTGTTCTTGCTTCGAGAGGAAATGAGTGGGGTGTTCCCCGTGAGCTTTTGTAGTGGAAGAAGCGTGTTGGTTGGCGAATCGAAGCTTTGCCACGAAATGACGTTCTGCTCGTCACGAAGGACAAGATTGCCCGTGTCGAGGAGTTGCAGCAACTTCATGGATGGCTCGGAGGATAAGCCGGTGCTTGTGGCCCAAACAACCGTACGATCAGCATCGATCAGTGCAAGGTCACCATTCTTTCTTAAAGAAAGCTTTGAGGATCTTCCGTTGACGGGATGGTCGCGGTTTGCCATCCAAACTACGGTGCAGTTATGGATACTGCAAGATGGTTTGCTGAACCAAATGGCAAAGCAATAAGCATTTTCTCCCACGGGATAAAAGCCCGCAGCGAAAGCACCGTCTTCCGACACCAAAGTATCGCCAGGTTTATCAACTGAAAGGGAGGAACCTTCGCGCAAAGTGAGACGAACTGAAGATGTAAGTGAAAATGGTAAGACCAGGGAGAAAAATAGCAAGAGAAGAGGATTTTTCATGGCATCCATGGGATTTCAGGTGATCTCCTATGTGCTATTACACATGTAACGCGTTCCCAAACTTCACTATGTGATTTAGGACTTGGTGGTGCAACGGTTAGATTGAAAGAAAAGGAATCAATGCACTCATATATTTGGATCTGCAAGACCGGTAGTGGCATTGTATTATGGGCTACTAGAATTATATATTCGTACCGGCTAAAAAGAAAAAGAATTATATATTTATGTGGTATGAGCTAATTAATTAGAAGAAGGTCTAGCATCCATTGCAAAAACTAGATGAATAGCTAATTATTATTATAATCGGTATATTGAAATATTATCTTACATCACTTGACAATAGTTTTAATATACTATTTATAATCATAAGTTCTTCTTCTGAAGAATTATCCAAAAAATCATAAACTTATTGTAATTATGTTAATTCAATCTTAAACTTTTTTTTTATCAACTCAGTTTTAAATATTTTGCAACTATGTTAATCCAATCTATCCAGTCAAATAAAAAATAATAATAAATTATTAAAAAAATGTAAATGTCAGTGTCCACCAAACGATACTAAATTGGCCAAAAAAATTTATAACTAAATTGATACAATTATAATAGCATTAGGACTTTTTTGGTAATTTTGTCCTCCCTCTTTTAATCAATTTAAATTTCTCTCTAACATGATATCAAAGCTAGTGTTATGTAATTCATGTATGCACATCCAACCCCATCAGTCAAATTTCATGTGTCAAAGAAATGTCAAACCATATTCACATACCCAATTGATGATTAACCGTGATCAATGGATTAGACAAAATGTCGATAATGGTCCATGGGCACAGACTATACAGAAAGTCTCTCGACTCCAATCGGATAATCCAAACGTATCTTACACGTTTGTGCGCCACGGCATTATGACTCGGTCCGAATGACAGCGATGAGACGTGCTTGGCGGGGCGAGTCTCTGTTCGAGGCACGTGGAGGTTCCATTGATGGAGGTCCCCGAACGACTCTCATGGAAAATTCGCACGAAGCTTAGATGAGTCCCGCCAACAATGTTTTGTCACCTGCGAGAGAAGAGAAGGCAGGACTGTCCATATAAATTCATGTAGACCCTATTTTCACAGCCTCTTTTTATTAGGACAATTTTTCCTTATATTAATTGATCAAATCAGCCTCTGTTGATTATGACTCAAAGCTTTAGATTTGAATTGTGATCAGCTCTACGTATGTGATCCTTCTCTTTGGCAATTTTAGTGAAACCGTCTTGTCAATCTCTTTGCACAAGGTATGCACACTGCCAAAGCATATTAAGTCGCTATGCAAGATTCGAGGTGATACATGTGTCATAGGAAACTACATAAATTGAAAAATTGCACAAGGCATGATCCAGCATGCGTGTTAATGAAGCATATCTCATTAACTAGGTTCTAGTACTATTTGGACACTCGTCCACATCTGCGAGGGGCTCGAGAGAGATAAAGTTGGACTTCTCACTAAAGTGGAGAATTGTTGATTTTGGCTCGAAGTATTCCCGTTAGGTTTCGAATTGACACGTTAACGTGTTTGACGGGATACTTGGAATGTTTGCAGAGGCAGACCACTAGAGATGCAAGTAAACCAGTCATCTAGCGCTTAGACAAACTAGGTCATTGGGCAACCGCCTAACCAAGGAGTGGCTGACCAAGTCCGGGTGCTCAAACAAAACTAGCAAGGCTCCCGACATTGCCTTGGTAACTATTTCAATGTTCAGTGCAATAACTAGGAGTGAGCAATTCCAAGTTAGTTATAGGTTCTACTTGGAACTTGAAACCTATCCTCGAATATAGATTCCTCATTTTTTAGAACCTAGAACCTACTCGTCAAAATCTGGAACTTGAAACCTACCATATTACAGTCTCTCTCTTTTTTCATATTTAGTTAAGCAAAACAAAAATAAAACAAAAATAAAAATAAATAAAGATTTTATTATCGATTGCCTAAGAAAAAATATCCATATGCACATGTCGAATGGTATTAAGGAAATTTTATGGTTTTCAATGCCCCAATCGCTATTATATTATATAGAATCATTATCTTAAAAGAAACAAATACATGAACATAACTACATCAAAGAAGCAATTGGAGCATCCACTAGTCTCATGGTCTACAAAAATAAAATTCCCCATCTTAAAATTGAAGTTCAAACTAGTGATTCCAAATTAAACACATATCATCAAACATCATGGAATATCTCAAGATTACACGAAGACATAGACTAAAAAAAAATATAAAAACTTGTTTTAGGTTACAGGTTTCAAGTTTCAAGTTTTAAGTTCTACCAACCTAAAGCATAAAGCCTACCCATTGAAACAGGTTCCCCAAATTTTAAAATCTATAACTTACCTTGCATACCTTGGAACCTAGAACCCACAAGTTTACACCAATGCAATTATCAAATTCCTAGTTATCCTAAAATCATGCTCACCCCTAGCAATAGCTAGGAGTCAAACCTATTTTGGTGGGTGCTCGAACCCAAGTTTCCCTAATCCGAACTTGTTGAATCTCGGTTTTCAGAGCCAAATTTTCAAGGAGAAAATGATTAGAAATCTAGTGAGTTTTTGGGAGCCGTTATCTAATTTGAGAGCATGAGAATACTCCTTTTTTGTTATTGATTCTTTTGGGTTTGGGTGTACCTAAGATGTAGAAATGCATGGTCTTTTCTTTGGCGATTGTAGTGGAATCACATCGATCTTTTCCCATTAGAGTAAGCACAATTTCAAATGATATAAATCTATTGTATTAAGAGGTGAGTGATTCTAAGGTAAGTTGGGTCTCAATGTAGAATCAAAAGTCGATCATGGGAACTACAATTCCAAAAGATTGGAAACTAGAACCAAACAAGTTAGTTCTGAAATCATCGGTGCTCAGTTTTACCCGAGATTGGGAACACTTTATGTTTTAGGCCAAATTTTTATAAGAAAATGAAAACTTCCACAATTTCACCACATAAACACTTGGGTCAAGTGACTGTGTTGTTGATTTTCATTTATAAGACCACAGTTTCGTTCTTGATATGGTGCAAAAAGAAAATTAAAAGGCTTCAAAACAAATTTAGAATTGGTTCATTCCAAGAATCGGACTGGTTGAACCAATACTTTGGCGGCTTGGTTGGTTACAGCTTTGGAGTTTGCAATCAAACCGGTCTTGGACCGTTCTAGGTTCGCAGAACCCAGAGCCACCGATTCTCCCTAGAACCGGCCTCGAAGTGGTTGGTCAAGATTAATTTGATCCAATTCTCAAGTTGAATCGGCTCCAGTGCTCACCCCTTGTTATGTTCAGGTTTTATTTTAATACTTATTTCATACTTGAATTGTTTCTGTGATTCACAATTCACACTTCCTGTTAGCCGTATCAGCCTTACACTTTGTTGAGTATTTATTAACATTTAGTAACACCTTTTTAAGGAACACTAACAATCTATGAGCTACTACTTTCATATCTTTGTTCAATTCAAATGTTCTTGTTTTATTCTTTCTTCCACCTGGCTTGAAGAGGACAACTTATTTTCCTTCAAAATAGCAAAATCAAAATTTAAGAATTTAGTTCATTATTCCTTCTAATCTTAAAACCCTGAAGGCTAAAAAAGAAAGGAAGGAAGGATCAATACTATACCTTTTTGCTATTCAATTAGAAAGAAAGTTACTAATATTACTTGTGAACCATGCCCTCAAAAAGTTTTCTAAGATTAAATATAAGTTTGAATGAGAAGAAACAGTAACTAGCCAAATTTTGATTTGCATCAAAACAACTTAAAACTTAGTCAAAAGAAAGATGCACGTTTTCAAATAACCCAAATTTAACAAGGCTATATCTTCGGCAAAATAATAAATTCATGATCGCAAAATAAAATGATTGTTTTTCAACTTCGAAACATAATTTTACTTGGAATAAAAAAAGACATGTTTTATTTTACTGATTCAAAAGAACACTGGAGATGATTCGAAAGAACACTAGAGACAAGTTAACTAACTTCTTTTTGGAAACTTAGCGCAAATACAGCATGTGAAGGAGAGAGACGATAAGATTAATTTCAATCAAAGGGAGAGCGAGGGGCAATGTTAATTATTGATATTGAATCAAATCTTGTGATTAAGGGTAATTTGATTTTTCTAACATAAAATGGCGCAGTTTAGTCAAAATTTGTGTAGAAACCATCGTCGAAATAATGTGGAAACCATCGTCGGGTGCTACACAAAGACCACCACCACCACCACCGTCAGTCGCGGTGGACTCTACTCTCCACCACCCTTGTCTGAACTAGTCTCCACCTCAACCGTGCCTCTATTCTCCACCAGCCAACCCTGTTGCCTCTGCAAACCACCACAGAATGTCGGTCCCTCAATCGTGTAGAGCCTTTGGTTTATTTGGCTCACATTCTTTTCTTGATATGAAGATTTTCCAAATAAAAGCAACTGCCAATAGGTGTAGCCTATTGGCAGTTTTTCCACTTATCCCAATTTAATCTCCGATCAATCCGATCACACATACTGATTGATACGGGCCTCCTCTAATCATACTTGTGGGAGTGGAGGCGGGGGAACTAGCCGAGTGCTCCCATTCTTTCTATCGCAGTCCCTAAATGCAAACAAAGTTACCAAATCATTGTTGACACCTAAATTTTAAGAACATAATCTTTCAAGTATTTGCGGCGGCCAATCTACATTATCAAGAAAAGGAGGGGATGTGACTGGTTCAAAAAGTAAAATATACTGTATGGTCAAGAAAATAAAGGGATGTGGTTGGTTCAAAAAATAAAATATATCCGCATGGTCAAAGATAGGAAAAGAGAAAAAAAATATTTCAGTGTATCCACAATAAGAAAGTAAAAGGGCACCGTATTGTCTTGCCTATAAAAAGGGGATGGGAACACAGAAAAGAGGACACGGACACAATTACACAGAAAAGGGAGAGAGAGCGTGAGGGATAAAGAGAAGAAAAAAGATAGGAGAAGACCAGGGGTTGTTTTCCTCGGCTCCACCTCTGCTGCCACAACACCTCCAGAGCCGAGCTCCTCTGGTGTTATGGCTGCCGACCCCTCCCCACGCGTTGTTCGATGACGACTCGACTTTGCTCGCCACTGCCGACGTGGCTTGACGCCTACAACTCGTCGCCGTCTTCCTTCTTCCAGCGAGTTCCGCCCCCACTACGCCACTGCTATTCACTTGCTGCCCGCTTGTCGACCAACCATTTCGTCCCAGCCTCCCGACGACGAGGTACTGCTGCTCGCCGCCACCAAGTTGCTGCACTAAACCAAGACGACGATCTGCTGTCCTGATTTTCACCACGACCTGCTGCCCAAGTCCCGAGTAGCACCAGCCGAGCTTGCTGCCTTTGCCATCGACACCAGCAGTCACGCCGGTCCTTGAGGAATCCCTCGAGCATCCACGGCGAAGTTATTTGTCCTATTTGCTTGCTGCAGGTTTCTTGACGAGCTTCAGAAAACAATCAGCCCCAATCGTTGTTGCGCTGCCGTGTTTCCCTGCTGCTGATGAACCCAACAACGAAGGCTTTACCCCACTATTGAGCTGTGTTCGCCGAGTAGCCACCGAAAGTCCACCCCTGTGCTTGTTCCGAGTCTCATCACGACTAACGAATTCTCTTTATTTATTGATCAACTCGATGGACCCTGTTGTCCAAGTGTGGTCGTGCTGGTTGTCAGACTGACTAGCGTTGCTGTGGATTCATCGTTGCCATCCACCCAATCCACGGTTTTGCGTTGCCGCCTTGATTTGGAAACATTATTCACGCAATATCTAGGTGAGAAAGCTAATTAATACAATTTTCTCATGTTTTATTGCCTAGTTCGTGGAATTGCAATCTTAGTTGAATATTTGATCAATATTACAATATCCAAAAGATCTCCTCACCCATCGTGAACTAGGAAATTTTTCTTGTTTCACAACGTGATTATGATTGTCAGTCAAATTTTATGCCCGAAATATGACTCGCAATTACACAAAAATCGGCCAATTTGATCTTATCCCGAGATACGATTCATTGATTGTATTTGTTTCCAAAATTAAAAGATGATAACTTGGGTGATGGATTTTATATTTTGTTTGATTATATTCAATCTTTATTCTTATCAAAAAAAAAAATCTCAAAAATATGTAAATAAGATAGAATAGGTTTTAATTGATAAAGATTGCATGCTAGATAGGGTTTATCTAATTAAAGATAATATAAATTAGGATTCGGTCTAGATTAACCCTTAAATTGAATTGGATAATTTCTAGAACTAGGAAATTTATTTGCTTATTTTAATTTTGAAATTTCATGAAAAAAACACAAAAAAATATCATTTGCATGTCATGTAGTTTAGGTCGCATCATATTGCTATATCATGCATGCATTGCATAAAATTGCATCATCCATTGCATGTCAAATTACATGCATCAAATCCATTGCATGTCATCTAGTCATTACATGTTTAACATTATCTAAATGTGTGAAACATTAGATAGTTATATTAATATATTTCCTGGCATTAGATTAGGCCCAATAACTAATGTCGCAAGACATATAACTTGCATATTAAGTTGCACATCGCATGTTATTATAGTTAGACATTTTTGCACGTCATCGCATGCATTACACTTAGTTTTTTTTTAGGCATCATTAAATAATTTAAAACCTTAAAAAAGTTGTTGAATGATTGCATGTTAATTAGAAATCATATCTAGGATTAGTGATGTAATTTTTAAGCTAACATTGTAGATGCTTTCGTTGCTTCAAGATAAGTGTCTCTTCATTGTGCTTGCAATTTACTTATCGCTTTGCTTTATTAATTGTTAGATAATGGTTGCGCACTCGCATGATCACCTTATATGTTAGGGAGTATGTTAAAATCAATCCAAATTGCCTGCAAATCATTTTTTAAAATAAAAGAGAAAAGGTACCGAAAGGTGTTAAAGAAATCTAACGTAATCAAGTCCCCGATCCCATAGTCTCTGGTTCACAGGATTAAAATAATTCTCCCGTTACTTTACTTGGGTTTCTAATCGACCCACCAAAAATAGATTAGTGGCGACTCCTAAGTAAAAATCATTTGCATTCTATAAACTTAAACCCTAAGTCGCGAATTGGTATGGGCTTGGAAGAGCCTTAGGCTTAGTAATCCATTAACCAAACCCTAGGTGGTGCACTCAAGGTGAGGTCGCGACAACTTGGCAACTCTACTGGGGACTTGAGTTTAAAGTCTTAGTGGACTTAGGCCATTTTCTCTTTTGTTAAAAAAAAAACATTTTTTGTTTGGCAGCGAGGATACCAGGTATGTCCCTAACCATTTAAGGTGTTAAATGTTTTTGCAAATGGGAGTTATAAGGGGTGAAGTGATTGTTAACCCCTTGTATTGTAGGTTGGAGTTGGGAATGAATATTTGAATTATTGAAGTGTTGTTGTGAATATAAATTGTTGTGCATGCCTATACATTTACACTACACTCTTGCACACACGACCTACCACCGGACCTGGGCCACATAGGATTAATTAGGATGGTATTGAAATGGATACCACTCCAACCGCATGCCCGCGATACAAGTCATCCATATCAATCCCGAAATTTCTTTCCTGGTGTCAAGAGTACCCACCTCGGTCCATATGCCCACGACCAAAGTCGGCTCTTCGACCAAGCCGAAGACATGAGGAACCAACTTAGTCCGCACGCCCGTGGCTAGTCCAATCATCCTTGTGGCTCCATTTTGTTAAGTTTTCTAGAGTAGAAATCGAGTCACGTATCATGTGCATGTCTATGTGATTGCTACATATCTATCAGTGAAGTAAGTTCTCTTAAATCTCCTTTTGCAATTTATTTAATTTATTATTTTATCGGTCCATGACATTAGGTTGGTCATGAGTCTTGGTCAATATATAATGGGAATACCAAACATTCAAATTATTCTCCCTCCCAAAGAAAAGCTCAACACATGGTGGGGCAAGTTAGACCAAGCTAGCATTGAGTTCGTGGAGTCACATATCGGCCAGCTTATTCCTCTACTATGCATTAATATTCATGGTGGCCTTGTTCAAGTTCTTGCCCATTGTTGGTGCCCTCAAACTTCTACTTTTATCTTTGGTGGTAAGCATGAGCTCACTCCTACCTTGGAAGAATATAGTATTGCCATGGGAAAATCTTTGGAAGCTAAATTAGCTAGTGCACCTATTGGAATAAATCCTATCATGGCCTTGTCTAATTTTCTGAGAATTAAAGAAGATGAAATAAGAAAAGTTTTTAAAGGTCACCGAAATTCATGCCCACTCTCATTTTTAAAATGAATATTTTGAAAATGGCAACTCCTTTCAAATGCATAGGGTCTTCCTATTAGCCATATTTGGGTTTATAGTTTTCCCTCACTGCAAGAATGCTATTAATCCTTTAATTGCTAATTTAGTTAGGCGGGTCCTTGAAGGAAAGAATTTCGTTAACACTACTTTGACCGAAACTTTTCTTTCCCTTACTTGATTTAAAGGTGGTGACAAGATTTTGCATGCTTCTCCTAAGCTTTCACAAATTTGGTTTCTTTCTCACATAAAAGGGTTTGGTGGTTTAATTACCATACTTGATGTTTGTGACTCTAATCACCCTATTATGAGATTTGAGAACAAACAAAAACATGCACCGCATTATCATTATTCTAGATGGCTAGCTTTCATGAAAAAACCATATTCCAAAGGATTCCTATGGCATGCTAAATGGTTTCAAGTTTGTAAGGTGAGGCTCACATGTAGGCGTATTGGCCTTATCCCTTTACTAGATTTACTGGAGCAATGGAGTACTACCCGACTAAAGTGACTCCTCAATATCAAGTTGTGCAAGAACTTCCATAAGCTTTGCAAGCAAACCCGATCCAAGTTAACTTCACTGACAAGAATCAAGATATGAGAATTCCGTTCTTACAATCAAATCGATGTGGGATATGTGCCACCCACGGAAGCTCATGTGGCCAGAGAAAGAGTTGAAGGGTAGAGAAAGAAGGTACTATGCCTCTACCGAATATATTCAACGGCATAAGATTCCAAAAGAGCTACACCTGAAGATACCGAAAGAGCCCGAGAAGATCACCAACCATGCTGAGAATAGATGCCTCAAAAGAGTTGCTGAAGAGACTAAAAGGCATGTGGCACATCTTGCGAAGGAGAATAAGTGATTGCGTCTAGAAATTTCCCAATTGTATATTGATCAAGCCAAGTGAAATGTCTCGAGTCTAATTTTTTTTTTTTTTAGTTGAGTTCTTTGCTTTCCTAGTTCATTTGTTTAGGCCATTTCAAGTTTTTACTTCACGTAAAATACTTCCATTAATGCATAAAAGCGGCTAGACCTTTGTCATGGACTGGCATGTTTCATATGCGATGCTTATGTGTTTTCATTTCTTCAAATTAGGTGATAACGGAACTATCTTGTGCACCCATCATTACAAGATTGAAAGCACAAATGGCTAAGCAAGCTGAGTTGCGTGAACATATTAATAAAATTGGAAGATCAAATGAATCAATGCTTCACTACAATACAACAAATGACAACCGAGTTTAAGGCACTCCAAGCAAGTTCAAGCCCAAAAGTCACACCTCCTAGAACTATAGCACCTAAGCAAAAAGTTGATCATGGTCAATCCAATGAATTTGATGACAACATGCCCCCTTAGAAGATGATGATGTCATTGTTGTGGAAGGAAAGGCTAAAACTCATAAGATCCTTAAAACATAGTAGGATGAATGCTTTGTGAAGCTTGAAAAGAAAGTGAAACAATTGCAGGGTTTGCAAAGTTCACTCCCGATTGATTTGTTTGTTTATGAGAAGGTCAACACACCAAACAAATTTAAAATGCCAAAATTTGAGAAGTATAATGGCACTTCTTGCCCGAAAACTCACCTGCAAATGTACCATGTGAGAATAGCCCAACATATTAAGAATGAACCCCTTATGATCCAGTGGTTTCAAATGAGCTTGGGCGGGCCCACACTCACTTGGTATATCATGAAGAACATAAACCTCCTCGACACTTGGAGGGAGGTGGTCGATGCATTTCTTAAGCAGTACAAGTTCAACATAGATATTGCACCTTCCCAAGAAGATCTCGAGCGGATGGACAAAAAAGAAGAGTGAGTCGTTTAAGGAGTATAATATAAGATGGCGAAATTTGGCCGCCCAAATCACTCCTGAGCCCACTAACAAAGAATTGATGAAAAGCTATTTGTTAAGACCTTCCCTTTTAAGTTCCACAATCAAATGGTTGGCATGTATGTGGAGAACTTTAATTAACTCATCCCTGTGGGTGAACAAATCGAGATGGGGCTGAAGGAGAGGTGGTTTAATGAACCGACCTTTCCAAACAAGAGGTTTACTACAAAGAAAGAGAATGAGCCAACCACTAAAGTAAATGTTGCATATGCGCAACCAACCTCTAATAAGCCTCCGATCATTCATGTCCCTAGGAATTAGCAAGGTGGAGACCACTCTTCTACATCACGACAATTCACCATGAGACAATTCTCTCCACTTCCTGACCATCTATCTCAAGTCTTGCCGATCTTGCAAAAGAATGGGCTGCTCTCCCATGAACTGAAGCAGCCCAATGCAGAGAAATTCTCTAATTACGACTCCTCCAAAAAATGCGAGTATCATATGGGAGAAGTGGGACATTCAATAGATGAATGTATGACCTTGAAACACAAAGTTCAAAATTTTTTTGACACTAATGCATTCTCATTCTACACCACCCAACTAAATGTCAAGAGGAACTCATTACCTAAGCACGAAGGCAAGGTGAAAGCCATATTTGGATTTGACACTAGTCAAGTCAAGAATTTGAGAGTACATGTTGCTGATGTCTATAATGGGCTAGTAAAGGCTGGATACTACCCGAGTCATGAGGTGGTTCTCATATCCTTGATGAAAGAAAGGGTTGCTATGATAGCAGAGGTTGGTTTGATTGTGTATACTAACCATATTAGCATGGTCTCCACTATATACCAAGTCGTTATTGATTGGGAGGAAGAATTGGCTACACTGAATGCTAATAAGGATAAAATCAATCCATTGCCTGTGGATATGCCACACCAAAAAGATGCAGAACCATCTACTAAGGTCCCGGTGCACAATGAAAGGATAGTGATCGAGATACCTCAACCCTATGAATATGTTGATAATAAGACGGTTCATTGGTCCTATGACCTGGATGTTGACTCGGTTACTAGGTCTGGCCGAGTTTATGCTCAAGCCAATACTCAACCTACAAAGCCTATTACTGATGAAGAGGCTAAAGAATTTCTAGCTATAATCAAAGCAAGTGAGTATAACGTGGTCAATCAATTACGAAAATTACCTGCTCAAATCTCTTTGCTTGAGCTCTTGCAAACATCTTCCACACATCATAAGTCTTTAATGAAGGTGTTGAGTGAGATTCATGTACCGGAGACAATTGAGCCTAGCAAGCTCGAAGAATTTGTTGGGTCAATCCTTCTAAAGGATTTGATCACTTTCTCTGACGAAGAATTCCCTATTGAAGGGAGAGGACATAATAAACCGCTATATATATATATATATATATATATATCAGTTAAATACAAAGCTTCCCATGTGTCCCGCATGCTTATTGATAATGGATCTGCTTTGAATATATGTCCATTGGCCACTCTTCACCGCCTCAAGACAGATCTATCCCAGATACATGATATGAAGACTTGCGTTCGAGCTTTTGATGGGACTAGAAATGAAGTGATTGGGGAGATCTACCTTGATATGCAAATAGGACTAGTAATCTTTAACATCACATTTCGAGTAATGGATATCCCCACCACATTTAATTTTTTGGGTCATCCTTGGATACATACAGCTAGGGTTGTGCCATCAAGTCTCCATCAAAGCATGAAATTTGTGATTAAGGGGAAGTTGGTCACTATCCATGGTGAGGAAGACCATCGGGTTTATCATGAAACCGCTATTCCTTACATCGGGCCAGATTCCGAGCTTGAATCGAGTTACTACTCATTTGAGTTAGTGTCCACCAAACATGCTTCTCGAGGTTCCTCGCTACCCACTCCTGAAGTCTCAAATACTACTATTATGGTAGGGAAAGTGATGGTTGGAAATAGTTTTATTGTTGGCTATGGTCTTGGAAGGAGAGGTCAAAGTATTAGAAACCCTATTGAAACCCCTCGGAGGTCCCATTTTGTTGAATTAGGGTAACATAGAAGAGGTGGAGAAAGCTTTGAGGGCAAAGGCAACAAAGGCAAAACTCACTATCACGACAAGGACAAAAAAAGGAAAACTCACTACCTCTTCACATTCACGAGATGTTCCCTAGTCCCACTAGAATGATGCGGGATAATAGAGAGGTGATAGATACTTTGGGCCAGCCGAGTGGCAAATTTGATTATTATGTGAATTATTCGACTCCCCCTAATTTTTACATTGACCCCCGTGACATTGTGCCGGATGGGTGGGGTGGAATGGATGATCCGGTACCTCTAGGAGAAGAGAACCTTGATGATGCATTAGAATGAATCATTAACCTATTTGATGATTTCCTTATAGGTGCTATTGAAGAAGAATCTTCAGAGGGAACGGGCGCTAGCCCACAAGAGTAACTCATTTATCATTTTCGTATATTCCCCTACGTGGGAATTTTTACTGCATTTTAGGGATTTTTCTTTCCTTTTCTTCTTTTTCGCTTTCTTTTAGGGCTTGAATTCTGTATTTTCCATTCAATAAGATGTAATTGATTGATGAATTTCAATAAAATTACTAGTTTATTTTGAGAGCATGATGGGGTACACCAAGCCAGCCCAATGATGATAAAAAGAGAGCAAAAATCAAGGAGAATTATGAGACCTGGACTTCATCATGCCTCCTCGTGTCAAAAATTTCAAAAAGAAGAAGATATTTTAGCAAAAGAAGTCTAAAAGATGCTTTTACAAAAAAATCTAAAAAATGTCATTAAGCCCCGTTTGTCTTTCTAAATTAGCCACTTTGTGTCTCATGTTCAATCTTGCAGCAATAAACAATGGTGATCTTAATGAGGACTCCATTGAGATACAACATGAATGGGAGCAGCATGAAAAAATCAAAGCTCTCACCTCTAACCAAACCATCACTATCAATTTGAGCAATGCCGGAGAAGCCAAGGAAGTGAAGATAGGGGCAAATCTCCCTGAAGAAGAGGTTAAATGCCTGACCCAGCTACTAAAAGGTTATCAAGATATCTTTGCTTGGAAGTATGCTGATATGCCAAGTTTGGATCCATCCATTGTGGAGCATTCTTTACCTATTAATTCGGGTAGCAAAGCCTGAACTCTCGAAGAAGATAGAGGAAGAGGTAATGAAACTTCTGAAAGTGGGATCCATTGAAGTCCCACAATACCCTGAATGGGTGGCTAATATAATGCCAGTGATGAAGATAAATGGTCGAGTTTGGATTTGTGTCGATTATCGAGACTTGAACAAGGCTAGCTTGAAGAATGATTTTCTGTTACCACATATAGATGTCCTCGTGGATAGCACTGCTGGATTTGAGTTGTTCTCATTCATGGATGGTTTTTTCGGGTATAATCAAATAAGAATAAAGGAGGAAGACAAGGAGAAGACTGCATTTATCACCCCATAGGAGACCTTTCATTATAAGGTTATGCACTTTTGACTCAAAAATGCAAGGGCTACTTATCAGCGAGCCATGGTAACACTATTCCATGACATGATGCATAAGGAGATTGAAGTTCACGTCAATGACATGATTGCAAAAACTCAACCCGGAAAAAGTCCACATAAAGACCCTAAAGAATTTATTTGATCAAGCTCCACCTAAATCCTGCCAAGTGCATGTTCGAGGCTACATATGGTAAATTACTCAAGTTCATTATGAGTAGTAAAGGCATCGAGATCGACCCATCTAAAGCTAGGGCCATATGCGAGTTGCAACCCCTATTGACCACCAAAGAGGTTCAAAGTCTTTTAGGGAGATTAAATTACATTGCCCGATTCATTTCCCAACTTTATGAGACTGCCAAACTATTATTTAAGCTCCTGAGGAAAAATGCACAAGTCAATTGGGATGATGAATGTCAAGAAGCATTTGAGAAGCTGAAGCAATACTTGATGAATCCACCAATTCTTGTCCCACCATTACCAAGGCATCCTTTGATTCTCTACCTCACCATTCATAGTGAATCATTGGGCGCAATGTTGGCTCAAGAAAGTCCTATCGATAACAAAGAATGGGTCATTTATTACTTGAGCAAAAAATTCACTATATCAAAGCTAAAATATTCTGATATCAAGAAGACTTGCACTACATTAGTGTGGGTATTATATAGACTATGACAGTATACATTGCATTATCAGATATTTCTCGTGACCAAGAACAATCCCATCAAGTACTTACTTGATCAACCAGCCTTAGTGGGTAAGCTAGCAAAATGGCAGATTCTGATTTCAGAATTTGACGTTCAATTTATGTCACAAAAGTCAATTAAAGGTCGAGTGATTGTTGACATATTGGTCGAAAGTCCCAGACTCTTGAATAGTGATGATTGTTCCTTGGATGATCGCATCTTATACATAAGTGAAGATTCATGGACCATGTTCTTTGATGGAGCTGTAAACTTGTCTCGTTCTAGCACTGGACAATTTTGATATCCCCATATGGACAACACCATCTAGTAACTGCAAAGTTGATATTTCCATGCACTAACAACTTAGCCAAGTATGAAGCTTGTATTCTTGGGCTCCAAGCCGCGATTGAGATGGGAGTGGCTAAATTGAAAGTGTTCGGAGACTCCACACTGATCATACTCTAAATTACTCCCATATCATCAGTATCTAGAAGAGCGGGTGAAAAAATTTGATGAAATTTCTTTTGAGTACTTGTCAAGATCTCACAATCAGTTTACGAATGCACTAGCAATGTTGTCATCAATGTTGCTATGATGTCTTGAAATTCGAGCCCTTTTTGGGATGAGTGAACGTGAATTTCGTCAATGCATTGTTAGTTGATTCCGCTCAAACCTAATCATTTCCGAGATACTGACCTTGAAGGGAAAGGCTACTGAGGATAGAACTCGTGCGACTAAAGAACTTGACCTGGGAAAACACCTCAACCGTGAGACTTGCGTAAGAACGATCCTGTAGTCATGTAGGCCGATTTTAGGGATGAATAGAAGTCGATTCACGGACAGAAATAATAAGACGACGAGTGATTCCGTCTACTGTTTTCGAACTCGCAAACGACCTTATGTCAATCCTCTATAATCATATACTTTGAAATAAGAATCTATCCTTCGCAATTTCATGTTGTCAATGACGTCCATGTGTTGAGAAGTCTTGAACATGGTTTGGCACGAGTCGGTTATGCGTGAATCCTCGAAACCGCTTGTCAATCTGAATTATACCAAAATGACATTTGGGCAAAATTGGCAAGGCATGAGAATCCAAGATTTGACTTCAAATTTTTGGGAATGTCCAGGACGAACTTTTGGACGATGCTTCCTTGACAGTCGACAATGTTGGTTGAACCGAGTTTTTGGGAAATGGATTTTTGGATTGAGGAAACGAGCCTACGAGGATGTGGGCCGGGCAAGAGTAGTGTGGGCCACACGCCCAAGGTGGGATGGCCACCGTGGAAGACCGAGACAAACAAACAAGCCCGTTGCACCAAATCGAGCATTTACCCTTCCGAGCCCGTTGTCTAAACCTGAGCCAATTTGAGCCCAACAAATTCCCGACCCCGTTCCTATTCATTTTCCGGCCCATTTCCTAAGCCCGCCTTTCACTTTCAACCCAAGGACACATTGGAAATGTGCTGGAAATGACCATTTTGCCCCTAGATATTTTGAAGAAAAGTCAAAGGAAGAGAGAGAAGATGATGTCATTTGTTTGGGGGTTGAAGCAAGCCATTTAATGGCCTTGATGAGGTCTTCTAGAAGCTCTCACTTCACTCTCTCTCTCCCTCTTCAGCCCAGAAAATCGCAACCCTCTTCCCCTTGCTTCCCCTTGCTTCTCCTTGCAATTTCTGCAGTTTCTGTTTTGGACCTCTCACCGAAATTGGAGTTGTTTGCTGCCTTCCTGGTGGAATCTCGGGCTAAGCCACCTATCAATTTGATCAGCACAGGAAATCTGTACTAGCCACGTCGGCCGATCGCCGGAACCAGTCGTCGGCTGTCCCATACAGTGGCCTAAAGTCGGCGGTCCTCCGTCCGTCACTGTGCAGCGCCTCCTATGCAACTTCGATTTTTCTTCCATTTCTCTCCATTTTTGGCCTACCCACTACCCACACCAGCCACACACAACTCCCCCTTGACCCCCTGGAATCACCGGCCACTAGCTCGCCGAAGCTCCGGCTAGCTTGTTTTTGTTCTGACCAGCAACTTTCTCCCACTGCAATGATGTCCTTTGGAGTTTGGGGTTTGAGCAGAGATTGCTGCTATGATTTCTGGCTCGAGACCGCCTTGGAGTGTCATGGGAGAAGTCCCCGGGTGTCAGGTTCGTCGCTGCCACCTCACCCGTGTCACCGGCCCACTTAACGGGTGAGTTTAGCTCTTAAACCCTATTTAGTGCCTAAACTTGCTTTGGGTTGGGTTAATTAGTGTTAATGCTGGTTTAGGAGGGTTAATTAAGTTGTATTAGCCCTAAGATAGGTGGCTAGATAGGTGATTAAGATTATCTTCGCTTAATCTTGCTTAATTATACTTGATTATGCTTAATTGTGCTTAATTGTGGATTATGTGATAATTAAGCTTGTTTAACTTAATTGATTGATTAATTTGTGTTTAATCAATGTTTTGTTTAATTTCTGAATTTAATTTATTAATAATTGAATTCTAGAAATTACTATTCATGGATTACTATTTACGGATTACTGTTCATTGATTATTGTTCACGAATTACTGTTCATGGTTACTGTTCACAGCAATGTTCATCTGGAAGTGAAATTGTGCATAATTTCATGTGTCTTGATCATATGAAGTGAAATTGATGTGTCGTAACATGAACATTCGCATGAATCATGTGAATTTCATAAAAAGGGAAAAATGGTTTGTTCGAGGGACATTGGAAATGGACTGCTTTTATGAGAAAGGAGGGAGAAAAGGACATAGGAAATGGACCGTTTTTGTGAGAAATGATTTGAGGTTTCATATGCAAGCATGTGTGCATTGGCTAATGCTCGAAGATAATAAGTGGGTTGTGATGGTATGTTTGAGTGATCACTAAGTTGAAACCGCTATCTTGTGAGAGTATCCCTTGACGTTCTGTGGGCATGCCATCTTGGAAGAGTATCCATTGACATCCTTTGGGCATACGGTCTCGGGAGAGTATCCATCGACATTTGTTGGGCATGCGATCTTAGAAGAGTATCCCTTGACGTTCTTTGGGCACGCGGTCTTATTCCTTGACGGCATCTTGGAAGAGTATTCCTTGATGTCTTTTGGGCACGGAATGGCACAGTTGCGCCTCTGCGGAGGAAGGGCGCCGTGGCACCATAGTTGTAGCCCTGTGAGGCAGTAATAATCAGAATACGTGTAGATGCGAGAGTACATGAGAAAACATGGCATAATTGGTTCCGATTATGCATGAGATGATCATATCATTTATGGCACGCACACATGAATTGAAAACATGCAGGGTGTGGCAATGGCCAGGTGAGATCGCTTGTGATGCAACTTGCATATGATTGATGAACTGCATCATCTAATGGCCATGTGCATTACGTGTATTGTGTTGACTTATAACGTGCAGGGTATGGCATACCGGGTAAGGTTGCATGCGCACCGATTTTTGATTGTTGGTTGACCCGGTCTGTGATTTGATTATTGATTGTTAGTTGTTTGTGGTTAGGTTGAATGAGGGGTGGTTTTGGAGAAATACCCCAGATTGAGTTGGTGTACTAACTAGGGCTTAGGGGAAAAACTCACGTTAGATTTTATCTCAACCCGTCGTGATTAACCATTTTCAAGCCCCTAGAATGGCGCACCCATAGTGGAGAATCATTCCCCCACTCTACCAGTGATCGACCCAACGGAGCCAAGTCCAATGGGTCCGAGTGACTATGGTGCTAAACCCGAGGGTTCATTTCATACAGCTAGATTAGCCTAGCCTAGTTCCTTTTTGGTTTGGCTTAGAGGATGGATCGGCCCTTGTTGTCAGGCTTGTAAATTGAAAAACGATCCTCCGTTGGTTAATCTAGTAAATTATATAAATGAGTAGTGATGGTTGTTCTTGCTGTTCATCCCTCTATCCCTGGTTGATTGATTGATTGTTTGTTGGACTGGGGATGGTTTGTCTTCCGCTTGCACATAACGAAATATTAAAATGAATGGTCATCGACGAGTCTTGGAACGTTGCTTTCAATTGACCATGGTAAGGGGTTGTTGAATGCTCAGGGTTCGAGGCGTGATAGTTGCAAGTTACCGATGGATTAGAAGTCGAACCATTGAAAATAAAGGTTTTGGTGAAACTGCCTTTTTGTATGGTCGTGACTAAAGAACATGATGGGAAACCATGGTATTATGATATCATGAATTACATTCAGAAATAAGAATTCCTTGAAGGAAATTCCCCAGCTGATAGAAAATACATAATGAAGATGGCATCCAAGTTCTTTGTCAACAGTAACAATTTATACAAGAGATCTTATGATTTAATCCTGTTGCATGTGTAGACATAGTCGAAGCTATGCAAATTATGCAAGAAGTGCACGAAGAAGTTTGTGGCCCGCATATGAATGGGCACATGCTAACCAAAAAATTATGAGGTTGGGATATTACTAGTTGACATTAGAGAGTGACTGCATCCAACACATTCAAAGTTGCCATCATTGCCAAATTCATGGAGATAAGATAAATGTCCCTCCAACTAAGTTGCACTAGTTATCCAAGTCATGGCCTTTCTCCATGTGAGGCATCGATATGATTGGCCCAATAAACCCTAAAGCTTCAAATGGACATCAATTCATTTTGGTGGCGATAAATTATTTCTCTAAGTGGATTGAAGCCACATCGTATGTTAATGTCATTGCCCGAAATGTTGTGAAATTCATCAGGCGTGACATAATTGCCCGTTATAGGGTCCTTGAAGCAATTGTCATTGACCATGGAACAAACTTGAACAACAAACTTGTGGATGGGTTGTTCACTGAGTTTAAGATCAAGCATCTAAATTCATCCCTTTGTTGCTCGCAAATGAACGAGTTGTTGAAGCAGCCAATAAAAACATCAAGAAGATCTTGGCAAATACAGCTGAGAATTATCGAGATTGGCATGATAGGTTACCTTCTACACTAATGGCATATCGGACGTTGACTCATACTTCTACTGGGGCAACCCCTTTCTCTCTAGTATACGGCATGGAAGCAGTCTTGCCTGTGGAAATGGAGATCCCCTCCCTGAGAGTCATATCCCAAGTGGAATTATCCAAGGCAGAATGGATGAAGTAAAGGTACAAGCAATTGAACCTAATTGATGAGAAAATGCCAAAAGCTCTTTGCCATGGTCAGTCATACCAACAAAGAGTAGCCAGGTCCTTTAACCGAAAAGTACAGGTGAGGCAGTTCAAGGAAAATGATATGGTCTTGAGGAGGCTATTACCAATTTTTCCCAATCTCGAGAGCAAATTCGCTCCGAATTACAGTGGCCCATATGTGGTAAGGAAGGCACTCCCCTAGAGGCACCTTAATCCTTGCAGAAATGGATGATCATGAGTTTTATAGTCCAGTAAATTCGGATTCTATCAAGAAGTATTACCCCTATTCTATTATTTTCATAATAAATGAATCACAAGTCGGTTTCTCCATTTATTTATTTGCAAATGTTGCATTATCACTTTCGGCGAAATAAATTGAATGTGTCAAATGGGATACATTGAAATGATGAAAACCAGGCATTGTCCTAAACACTTTCCCATACACTAATCCCTAGTGAGTTGAGCGGAAAGATTCCATGCTTGCAAGGCAAAGAGTTCTCTCGCAAAAGGTACGACGACCGAAATGATGAGGGTCAATTTATTTCTCTATCCCAAACACTACAATTGATCCATTGATTAACCTCTTTGAGCATCATACATTTGTGGAGATTTCTTTCAAATTACCCCTGTTAAGAATTACCCCATATCGGGGCAAACTAGAGGTAAGTTGGCATCACATGGTGAGAAAAATAGATAGAAATTCTCCTGCTCTCACTTGCATCAATCTTTGAGTATCTTATTGCAGATGAACTCGAACAATAATCCAAGTGCCTTAAGATGACGAAGAGCATTTTCTCTATCCTACACACTTATATCCATTGCATAGCCCATTTGAGCCTACAAATTCATTTCTTTGAACCTAGTTGGCAATCATTCCCCACACTGGGGTAGGCACAAAGTAATCATTCAAGAAGCGGCAAGGTCTAGAGTGCCAACAAAATGTGAAGACCTTCAAAAGTCCAAATGAAAAATTGATACATTGTAAACAGTGTGTCAATGATAAACATAGACATAAAAGGGGCAAGAAAAAACAGTGTGCCTGGTTAAAGCAAGGCCAATGCCCATAGACATAGACATAAGAGGGGCAAGAAAAAGCAGTATGCCTAGTAAAAGCAAGACCAATACCCATAGGAGAAAATGAAAAAGAGTCAAGATAAATGACTATCATTTGTGAAAACTTCTATTCCCAATGGAGTGGTACTCAAAAAAAAAAAACTCAAATGTAAAGCTTTTACAATTAATAGAGCACATTTTGAAGACAATCATTGATGATGAAGATGAAGACTGGTAGTAATGTCGAGATGATCACCAACTCTTACCCATCTATAAACATTTTGAGCTTGATAATCCTTTCATTTCTCAACCCGTGAACCTAGCCTACGTTACATCCCTTATAAAGTCTCTTCAAATTAGGGCATTGGATTAATGTGGATGTTCACATGTCTTAAGCATTGCTCAAAGAAGTGCAAACAAGATTATTTCTATCTCATTTTGTAGGGTTCTTGACTTGTAAACCTGGAGATGATCATGGAATATTCTTTCTTTCAATAGCCTTGACTGAAAAAGTCCCTTTGTTAAGCCATTAACCAAGCCCATATTATGGTCCATGTTAAAGAGGTTTCAGGTTGGTAAAGTCATACCAATTGCGAGAATACTCAAACCCCTATCTAGTATGATGATAGTGAAATAGAATGATTCTCAAATTCCCACATCAATTATTGAAATAAAATAGCCTTTTCGTGAGAGTGAATGAAAAGTCCTTTCAAATCAAAGAGGTCTTTTATTTGACACATTGATGACACTCGTGTTCTGAATGGATTGTTCTTCAGAAATTCTCGCCAATGCTAGTTTGGTAATACACGATTGATAAAATCATGACACGTGAACCGCAAATGGATTGGAAATATCTAGTGATGATGAATGCGTAAACCTATTGTTACTAACCATGTTTGACAGGTAAAGTTCTCATGAAAATTGAGTAGCTGTGATGCTCGATTCACTCTCCGAAGCATTAGGACATGTTCAAATACTCCAAGATTCCCAAAGCATTGCTAGCAAGCAACCTTGAGGTAAGCCAATCAAGCCTCAGCAAGGAAACCTCAGGTAAGTATCTTATCTCCTCAAGTACCCAAAGCAAAATTTGGTAACTCCTCCCATAAATTAAAAATGCTTGGATATCCTAGCTAAAATCCTTCAATCATTAGTTAACATCTCAATCTAGATCTAAATGTTACACTTCTTTTTTGAACATTTCATTTTGGGTATGAATGTTCCCTAATCTTTTTCGTCATACCTTAGTCTCGGTCTAGGTATTTTGAGTTATCTTAATCTATTATTTGACTCACCTAACATTTAGCATCTATTGGCTAAATTGTCTTAATTCAATTTTCATCTAACCTAACATTGAGTGTTTATTGATTAAGTTTCCCAATTTTGGATATTTTAGTCTAGATCTAAATGTCTCAAATCTTTTCATTGAACATTTCATTCTGAATATGAATGTTCTTTGATTTTTCTCATTATACTCTAGTCTGGATCTAAGTATTTCAAGACATCTTGTTTCAATGGTCGTCTCACCTGACATTGAGTGTCTATTGATTAAATTCAATCGGTTGCCTCAGTCTGGATCTAGGCAATTCAATAAACATCAGACTCCTTAAGAAATCTGGGATAAAAACTAGATGCTTGTGGAGTAAAGATTCATCCCATACCTCAAGATGCTCTACCGTATTGATTGGTAAGTAACTACAGGTACATTTTCTTTTCTTCTCTTCTCTTTTTTTTTTCTTCTTTCATACTTTGCATTAGCTTTTCCATGCATCATATCATATTGCATTTTAAAATGGGATTCATTTTCCCACAAAAAATAACATTACATTGCATGTACATGGTCAAAATTTAGGTCTCAATTTATCTTTAAATGCAACCTCTGCGAGCTCACCTTTAAAGAGGGATAGTTGTTGACACCTGAAATTTTAGGAGCATAATCTTTCAAGTATTTGCAGCGGCCGATCTGCATGGTCAAGAAAAGGAGGGGATGTGGCTAGTTCAAAAAGTAAAATATATCTGCATGGTCAAAAAAATGAAGGGATGTGGCTGGTTCAAAAAGTTAAATATGTATGCATGGTCAAAGATAGGAAAAGAGCAAAAAGATATATTTCAATGCATCCACAACAAGAAAGCAAATCATCGTGTCCTTATCGTGTTTTTTTTTTAGGGCACTATGTTGTCTTGCCTATAAAAGAGGGACGGGAACACAAAAAAGAGGACATGGCCACAATTACACAGAAAATGGAGAGAGAGAGTGTGAGGGGGATAAAGAGAAGAAAAAAGATAGGAGAAGACCAGGGGTTGTTTCCCTCCACCTCTGCTGCCACAACACCTCCAAAGCCGAGCTCCTCTGGTGTTATTGCTGCCGACCCCTCCCCACGCGTTGTTCGACGACGACTCGACTTTGCTCGCCAATGCCGACGTGGCCTGACACCTACAGCTCCTCCTCCCTCCTTCTTCCGGCGAGTTCCGCCCCCACGACGCCACTGCTGTTCACTTGCTGCCCGCTTGTCAACCAACCGTTGCATCCCAACCTCCTGACAACGAGGTGCTGCTGCTCACCACCGCCAAGTTGTTGCACTGAACCGAGACGACGATCTGCTGTCCTGATCTTCACCACGACCTGCTGCCCAAGTCCTGAGTAGCACCAGCCGAGCTTGCTGCTTTTGCCATCGACACCAGCAGTCACGCCGGTCCTTGAGGAATCCTCCGAGCATCCACGACGAAGTTATTTGTCCTATTTACTTGCTGCAGGTTTCTTGACGAGCTTCAGACAACAATCAGCCCCAATCGTTGTTGCGCTGCCGTGTTTCCCTGCTGCTGATGAACCCAACAACGAAGGCTTGACCCCACTATTGAGCTGTGTTCGCCGCGTAGCCACCGAAAGTCCACCCTCGTGCTTGTTCCGAGTCTCATCATGACTAACGGATTCTCTTTATTTATTGATCAACTCGGTGGACCCTGCTGTCCAAGTGTGGTCGTGCTGGTTGTCAGACTGACCAGCGTTGCTGTGGATTCAATGTTGCCATCCAATCCACGGTTTTGCATTGCCGCATTGATTTGGAAACATTATTCACGCAATATCAAGAGCTAGGTGAGAATCCTAATTAATACAATTTTCTCATGTTTTATTGCCTAGTTCGTGAAATTGCAATCTTAGTTGAATATTTGATTAATATTGTCATATCCAAAAGATCTCTGACCTCGTGAACTAGAAAATTTTCCTTGTTTCACAATGTTTTTATGATTGTCAGTCCGATTTCATGTCCGAAATACAACTCGCAATTGCATGGAAAATCGGCCAATTCGATCTCATGCCCGAAATACGATTCATTGATTCTATTTGTTTCCAAAATTAAATAGATGATAACTTGGGTGATGGATTTTATATTTTGTTTGATTGTATTCAATCTTTGTTCTTATCAAAAAAAAATTTCAAAAATATGTAAATAAGATAGAATAGGTTTTAATTGATATAGATTGCATGCTAGGATAGGGTTTATCTAGTTAGTGATAATATAAATTAGGATTCAGTCTCAATTAACCCTTAAATTGAATTGGATAATTTCTAGAACTAGGAAATTTATTTGCTTATTTTAATTTTGAAATGTCATGAAAAAAACACAAAAAAATATCATTTGCATGTCATGTAGTTTAGGTTCATCATATTGCTATATCATGCATGCGTTGCGTAGAATTGCATCATCCATTGCATGTCATCTAGTCATTACATGTTTAGGAATATCAAAATGTGTGAAACATTAGATAGTTACATTTAATATATTTCCTAGCATTAGATTAGGCCCAAATAACTAATGTCGCGAGACATATAACTTGCATATTAGGTTGCATGTCGCATGTTATTATAGTTAGACACTTTTGTACGTAATCACATGCATTACACTTAGTTTTTTTTAGGCCTCATTAAATAATTTAAAACCTTAAAAAAATAGTTGAATGATTGCATGTTAATTAGAAATCATATCTAGGATTAGTGATGTGATTTTTAAGCTAACATTGCAAATGCTTTCGTTGCTTCGAGGTAAGTGTCTCTTCATTGTGATTGCAATTTACTTATTGTTTTATTTTATTGATTGTTAGATAATAGTTGCACACTCGCATGATCACCTTGCATGTTACATGTTAGGAAGTAGGTTAAAATCAATCCAAATTGCCCGCAAATCATTTTTTAAAATAAAAGAGAAAAGGTACCGAAAGGCGTTAGAGAAATCTAACATAATCAAGTCCCCGATCCCATAATCTCTAGTTCGCAGGAGTAAAGTACTTCTCCCATTACTTTACTTGGGTTTCTAATCAGCCCACCAAAAATAGATTAGTGGCGACTCCTAAGTAAAAATCATTTGCATACTAAAAACTTAAACCCTAAGTTGCGAATTGGTATGAGCTTGGGAGAGCCCAAACTAAGTTTAGGCTTAGGAATCCATTAGCCAAACCCTAGGTGGTGCACCCGAAATGAGGTCGTGACAGTCATCTTTGTGACAACCCTAGTGACAACTCGCATCGAGAGGGATGGAATTTAGGGATATTTACTCGTGAGCTCACACTAGAGCCCAAATTAATCGAAAACATCATCACCTTGCCTTTCAATCTCAACTCATTAAGCTTGAGGTCTACATGAACACAAATTCTCTCAAACCCATATTTCCATGCAATAGTGGGAAGGTGTTGTGACTCATTCCACAAAAATGGTGCACCTTTAAATAAAGGATACCAAGTATGAAAGACGAATTTTAGGGGTATATTTAACCATGGTAGTCCTCTCCACCAAAAAGATGGCATCACTATGTCATTTTGGCTAAATCCCTTCAAATATGCTAAACTGGGGTGAATGCTCCACGAGACCCATACCCCGCATATCCAAATTGATTAACAACCTAAGATAAATATTTTGGAGTTGCCACTAGCCTTAATTTTGAAGGGCTGGCTAGAAAGCTCAATCAAGGGTTAGAAGAGTTCCCTCAATTTCTATGCAACTAAAGATCTAAGATTCGGGGACTTCGGTTACACTAATATTTCTATTAGTGCCCTTTTGGTACCTAACAATCATCATGCTTTACCTAAAGTGATCATGTTTGCTTTTTTAACTTTTTCATGCCATCAAAATGAAAAGACGATCACGTGTAGATATCAGTTTCATACCATTCTATTTCTAAAAATTAAAAAGGAAAAGAAAACAATTTAAATTGAAATTGGGTGCGGTAAATAAGCACTCAAATAGGTCCAAAGACCTTATTTCTTATTCAATCAAACAATTAGTGTACCAACACTAGTTCACTTCATCCATTCAACATGCATCAATCATGATCACAAGCATCGAATGTTCATTCAACAGTCTTTTTTATTTTCTGAAAATTTTTGCATTTAAAGTTTAAGAAATGATAATCAAAAGTCATAAAGACATCAAATATTAGCTCCGCATGCATCATTTTTAAAAAAAAATTAGAACATGAGCACATTACAAAAAGTAGAACAATGGAATATATAACACCTTAAAAAAGAGCGAGCATTAAATATAACACGATATGCAATTGACTTTTAAAAAAATTACAGCACATCAATATTTCAATGTAGAACAACTTTCATCAAGAAAATTTTCTCGAAAGAGCAACGGATGATTTTATAAAAATCGAAAAAATGATCTAATGTACCAGAACAAAACAGAGAAGCAACAATTTAAGAGGATGTCATGGCGATATGAACATGAAAACAATGCTGGAAAATTCCTAAATTTTACCACATGATAGTCCTAAAGATGAAAAACAAAGTTCATGAAGGAGCTGGCTTCTAAATCACAACAGAAAAATTCAAACAAAAATGGCAAAGTGCAGCATGAAATGGTTATACATGTAATCCGAATTTATCAATTTCTCAGTTTTAGGGCAACATTTCAAAAAATGACAAGTGAGCCAATTGACATGAAAATGACTTGATTTTGATGTCATTAGAAAGTTTGGAGAATTTTCTAAGACTTTCTAAGAGATAACATGTTCAGTGAAGACTGTTCACCCATTCAATTTTGAACATCTTCATGAACATACTAAATGGTCATATTCAAAACAACCATTATATCAAAAAGATGCATGGTTTATTACTCCTATATGACATGATAAAAGTATGAGAAAATCATGTATGTCAAACATTAAACCACAAACATTTTCCATTAAAGTGTCTAGGCCCAAATGCAATCACAAAACACGGCACAAAAATGGCAAAAACAAGGCAATGAAGGTGTACATGCATAATGACAGATTGATATCTCATTAATGCGTGCAACTAATGAGTTAATAAAGCTCATTTGAAGTGGCCTAAATGTCCCTAAGATGACATTAGGGCATGATATGACATTCATGAAAGTTTCATGGACAAAAAATCTCAATTTTGTGCATTATTGCACATGATAGTACACTTGGAAAAGTAGATTTAGGATGATTTTTGGAGAATTTGGCCTAATGAATGTTATTTAAAAATTTTGGAAAAAATATATTTCATGATCAATATCTATATAAAAAAAATGATAGAGTTATCTCGAAAAGAGCTCACGAAAAATCACAATAAATTTGACAAAATGAAAACACTGATTATGAAATTCACTAATTAACAAGACCAGAGAATGATTTTTAGAGGATTTGACCAAGATATACTCATTGAAAAATTTTGAAAAGAAAAAACTATGTCATTACCAATATCTAAACGTGCAATTTTCATGATAACTCAAAGTCAAATTCTCAATCAAATATTCGGCAAAAAATCGAGAAATCAAAACAGACGTTCAAAACATGTAGAATTCAGATATTAGCACAGTGATGTCAAGACAGTTCATCCTAATCAATTGTTCTTTGAAAGTATCAAGAAAAATATCTGTTCTTGATGGACATATTGTAAAAAATTCTCCTGAAGGAATCAAGTCAAAAATCAAATCACAAAATTTGGTAAAAAATCATGAAGCCGCAAAGGTCGAGCTAATCACAGAACACTCAAAATCAGAGAACAATCACAAAACACATTAACAATTTTGACAAAATTTTTCAATTATCAATTGGTGTCCAATCGAGGCATTCTATAGCCCATCGGAAAGATCATCGAGTCTATTTCGAAAGTCATGAAGACCTCAAACATAATCAAATTGTTTTCAAGCACAAACGAAGAGCTTTTTAGATCAATTACTCTACCATCCGAAAATTGTAGATTAAGCTCAAACACCAAATCAAGCCATATCAATCCATATTCATCCAAACAAATCCATTCTAAATCATCCTAACATCATAACAGCCACAACAATCATTAGATCGATCCTAAACTTGAGCCTTAGTCCCGATCATCTAGTACGATCTCCCTTCATCAAGCTTGAGTTTACGATTCCTACATTTATCTGAATTTTGTCGCCAAATCGAACCTAAACTTGTAAAACCAGAACAGCAGCCACCACTGCACTATCAAGGGAATGCCGAAGAGGATCCTGGTTGTCGGAGGGGAGGAAATTGGCGCCGGATATGCACCGATCCGAGCTTGGACAGAACCGGTCCTATTTGGACCTGCCTTCGACCGCCGCAAGGAAATCAACCAGAACGGGCTGATCGAAGGGCTGCCAAAGTAGGCGCCGACCACTACTAGCTCAAGGAAGAAGAGAGGATTGTCGAAGGAGGAGACATCAACGGAAACGTTATCGGCGTGGGGCCGATCAGCAGCAACAAGGCAGCGACAAGAGGGTAGTTGTATGGCTGTTGGAAAAAGGATTTGTGTTGATCCTTGATTGATTCCCTAGCCAGATTCCAATTCATTGATTGATATAGGTGACCGTAGATTTAGAATAATTTAGGAAAATTAATATTGCGTACAATTTCCTTATTTTACATTTCTTGTACTATATAAGTAGACATATACTTGTACATTGACAATGTAGTGACAGAATATATGAAATTATATTCTTCATCCTTGTTTCGTGTCATGGTATCAAAGTGGGTTCTTTGACTCAGCTTCCGTAAATAATTTTTCCTTTAATTGCCTCCGATTGTTTTCTAGTTTGTTGTTGCGATTCCCATTCTTGCAAAACAAATTAGCACGTCAGATTGGAATTCAATTTTTTCATATCCAAGATGGAGAATCCAGCTGGTCAAGAAAATTGAAGACTCACACACACTGAAAACTCATCCATTCAAGCTCCAGAGGAAGTGCAGCAGATTGCACAAAATCCCTCAGCCCCTTCAGTCCAACCTGTTCAAATCCAATGGCCGTATATGCCATGGATACCTGTCCAAGGGCCATGGGCTCCCGGGCCCAATCAATGGACTCCCGGGTCTAGTCAACGGTGGGCAAACCATGGCCCACAGCCCACCACTGAAGATCTAGCCCCTGTTTCTCAAGGTCACAAACCCGAATCGAATCTGAGTGGGTCAAGAATGAATCCCTACCCGAATCTGCTACCCGAAATGATGCCCCTGCCGTTTCCGACCGCCGCAAGCCACCTCAAACCCAACAACCTCTATACACTTCGCCGGCGGATGGACCGGAGCTGCGACTAATCACCCTTCAACTCAACTGGATCTGACCACTATTCAATGTGGGTGAGAGTTCCGGCGAGCCCTCATTACAAAGGACAAAGACAAATTCCTTGATGGATCCGTCCCCTTTTCGACCGACGACCGCATGCAATGTCATTGGCGCCGATGCAATCAACTAGTCCAGACTTGAATCGGAAATTGCGTTGCACCGGAAGTCGCGGCCGGCTTCCTCCGACTGAGGATGCAAAGAAAATGTGGGAAGACATTAAAGAAATGTATGGAAAACTCGATCGAGTAAAGGTTTTCTCTCTCACGCAAGCCCTCTCGGAGTTGAAGCAAGGGAACCTCTCGGTTACCGCTTGGTTCAACCGATTGTCGGCCCTTTGGAATGAACTTGAAGTGGCGGAAGAACGCCTCGAGGGATCGGAGATGACCCTCAAACAATACAAAGAAATCAAAGAAAGGGAGAAAACGACTCGATTTCTCTTAACCCTAAATGATAATTTCATACCTTTTCAGTCGCAAATCCTCGCCATGGATCCGGCTCCGATGCTCGGGAGGATTTTTCAGCTAGCCGTCCAAGAAGAAAACCAGCAACTTGCAGCCACCGAAGAAGGGAAAGGAACCAAAGCCATGGCCCTTGTTGCTCGGATTGTCGACCGATTCCATGGCGGACGACAGCCGCCGCAAGGGGGAGAAGTCTCGGATGAAACCCTAGAGGAAATGAGGAAGAAGATGCTGATTTTTCTAGAAGGGACCAAATCAACGGTCCAGATCTAAAAGGGGAATCCAATGGCTCAAATTAGCTAAGATCCAATAGTGGAGATCTTAAATATGGGCACGGATCTAATGGCCCATATCCCTTCCGAGCCGACGGTGGAGATCAAATCAGTTGGCGTAGATCCGACGGCCACATTACTCCCCGATCCGACGGCCCAGATCAGCGGCGAGGAAGAGGATCGGATGGCCAGTATTCAATCCCCTCAAACCCTAAATCTAACGGCCCATATAATGCCACGTCATCACTAAAAGGGGAGGTCAAAATTATAAATTTAAGGGTAAGTATT
The DNA here is from genome assembly GCA_014182895.1 of Angophora floribunda. Classification (NCBI taxonomy): domain Eukaryota; kingdom Viridiplantae; phylum Streptophyta; class Magnoliopsida; order Myrtales; family Myrtaceae; genus Angophora; species Angophora floribunda. The sequence continues at coordinate 15,769,405 of CM024710.1, forward strand.
GTGAATATTTTCGTTGTCCATATCATACTATAGACACATGTTGCAAATTGCATGGGAAGCCAAATGACAAAGAAAAGAAAGGGAAAGAATTTTCTTCTTATCAAGTGTCAACACAAGGGAATGACAACGTCCATCGGCCAATTACTCAGAATCAGTATCAAGAAATAATGAAGGCGCTCAATCAACTGAGGACGATTGACAAAGCTGCAAATTTTTCAGATACTTCATTGTGCAAAAATACTAATATTATAGTTTATGCATGGATTATGCAATGAATATTTATTTTCAAATATCTACAGTAAACTCAATCCATATACATTTGTCCGTCTTCCAAATGGGAATATTACTAGTGTGCGAAAAATTGGTACTGTCTACCTTAGCCCAAACATTATCCTTAAAAATGTCCTCTATATCCCTGAATTTGAGTTCAACTTTATATCTGTTTCCAAAGTCTGTGAGGACAATTCTTGTCGAGCCAATTTCAATTCTGAAAATTGTTCCTTTCAAGACCTTTCGACTGGGAAACTGATGGGCTTGGGTAAAATGGAACAAAGATTATATTTTTGGATCGCACTTCCCAGTGATTTTGATTTGTCTTCCTTAAATAAAAGCATACAATGTAATGTTATTGCTAGCAATAAAAACTCCCTTTCTCATAGGCATCTAGGCCACAGCGCCATTTTGCTTGTCCTAATTGTAACATATGCCCTTTGGCAAAACAATCTTGAGTGTCATTTCCTATTAGTGGATCTCAAGCCACTAGTATATTCTCATTGATTCACATTGACATTTGGGGTCCATATCATACACCACATCGCAATGGATCTCGTTTCTTCCTTATAATTGTAGATGACTATTCCCGTGCCACTTGGATATTTCTCATGCAATCTAAAAGTCAAACTTTTTCATATCTGTCAAAATTCTTGTCCATGATCAAAAATCAATTTGAGAAAACCATCCAAAGAATTCGCACCGACAATGGGGGTGAATTTTTTTCAAATGAGTGTTAATCTTTCCTATCATCTCAAGGAATACTTCATAAGAGTTCTTGTGCTTACACTCCTCAACAAAATGGAATTGTTGAGCGTAAACATAGACACCTTCTAGAAGTTGCTCACGCACTCAAATACCAAGCAGCTATTCCTGAGTCCTTTTGGGGTGATTGTGTGGTCACGGTGACCTATTTGATAAATCGCATGCCAACTAGAATATTAGAAGGGCACACACCATTTGAAATGCTGTTCGGAAAAAGACCAAACATTAGTCATCTTAGAGTATTCAACTGCCTATGCTACATGACAAACGTAAGACATAAAAATAAAATGGATCCCCGTGCTCTTCAATGTATTTTCATGGGATACCCCACTTTACAAAAGGGTTATCGAGTTATGGAGATATTCTCAGGACAGTTCTTCATCAGCCGAGATGTTGTCTTTCAAGAAGATGTATTCCCTTTCAAGGATATGGCATCTCCAGATGATTCAATGATGCCAACGTCGAATCAACGACAAATTTTGTCAGAGGATTTTTTCTCTATGGCTCCGCAACATGTGTTAGTTGTGCCTAATCCAAATTCTAACATATGTCCAGAGACAGTATGTCCAGCATCCCAAATCACATTAGAAGAGAATTCTAAGTCTTCTACTCCAATATCGCCACAAAACAGCAATGACTCTTCATCAGCACCACATGGATCCTTATCACCAATGCCGATGGCTCAAACCTCGACACTCGGGACAAATAGTGCGCCCTCCCACATAGACCAAGGACTATGTATGTTCTTCCTTGAAGACTAAAGGTACACAATATCTAGTCTCTTCTTATGTATCATTCAGTCGACTATCACAAGAACACATGTGTTATATTAGTCAAATTTCTGAAGAACAGGAACCTTCTTCTTATGAGGAAGCAGCACGTGACATACGATGGCAAAAGGCCATGAAAGAAGAATTGGCTACTCTTACAAAGAATAACGCCTGGGATATTGTTTCATTGCCTCCCCACAAAAGACCTATTTGATGCAAATGGGTGTACAAGATCAAATATAAGGCGGATGGCTCAATTGAAAGATATAAAGCTCGGCTTGTCGCTAAAGGTTTTACGCAGAGTGAAGGTTTTGATTATCATGAAACCTTCTCCCATGTTGCTAAGGAAGTTACTATTCACTCTTTTTTATCTGTCGCTGCAATTCGAAATTGGGATCTACATAAGATGGACGTCAATAATGCTTTTCTTCATGATGATCTCAATGAAGAAATTTATATGGAACTTCCACAGGGATTGTGCAGACAAGGGGAGTCACGTGTATGTCGTCTCCGCAAATCCCTCTATGGGCTCAAGCAAGCTTCTTGACAGTGGTATGCAAAATTTACCATGACACTTACAAATGCAAGTTTTCAGCACTCCAAGCATGATTATGCACTATTCACATGGATCAATGGTATTTCATCAATCTACTTGTTGATTTATGTCGATGATATACTTATCATGGGAAATGATGATGTTGCAATTCAGAGCCTTAAGGAATATATGCATTTAACCTTCCATACTAAAGATTTGGGACCACCCAAATATTTTCTTGACATTGAAATAGCTCGATCCAGTGAAGGAATTTGCCTCAGTCAATGAAAGTTTGTTTTGGAAATAATATCAGAAGCAGGGATGGCAAGATGTAAACCAGCTACCATACCTATTGAGCAAAATGCCAAATTGATGACGTATGACTATGATGTAAGATCTTCCTCCCCAAATGAAGATTCACTTCTTAAGGATCCATCAGTATATCAGCGACTCGTTGGAAAATTGATCTACCTCACCATGACCAGGCCTGATATTTGTTATGCGGTACAAATACTTAGCTAGTTCATGCACAATCCGAAGCAATCACATATGAGTGCAGTGCTAAAAGTGGTGAAGTATTTAAAGGGATGTCGGGACTTGGAATACCACTATCATGAGACTGCAACATGAAGATGATGGCCTATTTTGATACAAATTACACCACATGTCCCATGACGAGAAGATCCATCACTGGTTTTTGCATCAAATTAGGAAAATCCTTAATTTCGTGGAAGACGAAAAAGCAATCACCAGTTTCATTATCATGAGCTAAATCGGAATATTGAGCTATGGAAAAAACTGTTTGTGAGGTAGTTTGGTTACGAGGATTACTTTCAAACCTTGGTGTGCAAGTTGATGGCGCAAGTGAATTATTCTATGATAACGATGCAGCTCTCAAGTTAGCAGTGAATTGAGTTTTTCATGAAAGAACAAAGCACATTAAGGTTGATTGCCATTTTATTCGAGAGAAGATTCAAGAGGGGATTATTACCACTTGAGGGATTGGAACTGCAGAACAGCCTGCAAATATCTTCACTAAACCTTTATGTCAAAGGCAACACACATATTTGTTAAGCAAGCTAGGCATCTTTGACATTTATAAGCCGCCAGCTTGAGGGGAAGTGTTGGAGAAAAGATTTGTGTTGATCCTCGATTGATTCCCTAGCCAGATTCCAATTCATTAATTGATACAGGGGATCATAGATTTAGAATAATTTAGGAAAATTAATATTGCGTACAATTTCCTTATTTTACATTTCTTGTACTATATAAGTAGACATATACTTGTACATTGACAATGTAGTGACAGAATATATAAAATTATATTCTTCATCCCTGTTTCGTGTCAACGGTGATTATAGAGGGAGGAAGAGAGGGGGACATATGGAGGGAAAATAGAGAGAAGAGAGACTAATGAAATCTAGAGACAGGGTGTGCAACTACAAAATGCCCCCCTTAAAAAATGAAGGGAAAAATCTATATATAATCCAATTTGATTTCAAATCCTACCCATCATATTAATCTCTTTGATCTAATAAACTCCTTAGCCTTTAAGCATATTTAAAATGTGCTCATTTTAATCAATGATCCAAATTGATTTTTGAAAATAATGACCTAATTAGGGGCAATTTGGTAATTTCACGAAAACCCTAGGGCATTTTCCCAAATTCTAAAAAAATGAGGGTATAGGGTATTTGATTTTGAGCTGGGCCACCCCGTAGTGGTGGTCACCAGCCAAGAACCTGCTAGAGGACCAAATCGGCCTCCTCCATCGTTAGACCAATCATGCATCGGTTTGACTAGTTTGACCAATTCTTGGCCAATTTGCTCCTAATTCTCCTTGGGTTTATTCAATTTAGTCCACAAGGGACTAAATTGAAAAGAAAATTCACCTAATTGAAAAGCAAATAGTCCAATTTGAAGAGAAACGATCCAATTTTGACCAAATTAAGCTAATCAAATCATATAAATGCAATGTTGACAATTTATATTGATTTAATTGCCTAAGTAATATGGAAAATAATGGACCAATGCCCTAGGTGCACCTTTTGGACTTTCTAGGCCTTAAATTGGGTAATTCTACTTATGCTTCGTTCGTTTCATAAAAAATAACTTTCAGGAAAATATTTTTCAGATTATCCAACGTTCATTTCACGGAAAATAAATTGGTTGAGGAAAACATTTTCCATAAAAAAAAAAAAAAAAAAAACCTTCTAAAATAGGGGAAAATATTTTATACTTTTGAGAAAGAGGAAAACATTTTCCACACATTCTTTCACCTCACTTCTATTACCAAACATTTTTTTTTTTTATATTTTTTTTCTTTTTTCTAAAAAATTGACATTTTAATTATTTTTTAAATATTTTTCTCTCTTTTTTTTTCCTTTTCTCTTTTTCATCTTCTTCTTCATTTGGTCAATTGCCAACCACGGTGATGGCCAGTGATTGACCACAAGCAAGCTAGAGCCATGCCATAGGCCGGCGAGGCTCTAGCTCTCTAACTCCCAATGAGGTCGAACCTCACCAGCCTATGATGAGGCCGAGCTTGCCCAATGCCGACAACCTCAAGCCTTGCTGAAAATTGGCAACCAGTGCTAGGCAAGGCTCGAGCCCCACCCGATTCACCGAACTTGGTGAGGCCCGAGGTCACCAGAGATTCGCTGACCTCCTACAACCTCGGGTGAGCCTCGGGCCTTGCCTAGGTCATCGAATATGGTGAGGCTCGAGCTCACCAATGTCGGGCAAGCTCGGCCTTGCCACAAGCTAGTGAGGCTCAACCTCACCAAAATCAGGCGAACTCGAGCCTTGCTGACCTATGGCGAGGCTCCAGCTCACCTGCGGCCGATTGTCAACCACTACCATGGTTGAAGACCGACCAAAGATATAAAAAGATTTTAAAAAATTAAAAACAATTTCTTTAAAAATAAAATAAAAAAAATTGATTTAAAAAAGAAATGGAAAATACCACTAAAAATCTCAAATCATTGTACTTGGGACAATTTTATCCTACTTTTTTTTTTGGTATCATCAAAAACCCCAAACTATACCACTTAGGACAATTTTACCCTACACTTTTTTTCTTACCATCAACTTAAATTTTTTTGTGCTACCAAAATTCTCAAACTATACCACTTGGGACCAACTTTACTTTGAACTTTTTCTTGTGTCACAAAAAACCATCGCCCAATGTCAAGGAGGGTCACCCCCACTAGATCCAACAAGGGCGTCCCTCACCTAGCTTGACTCAAGTGAGGGTTACCCTCACCTACCCTCGCCAGATGGCAAGCAAGGCAACCCTCGCCCGACTCCGCCACCAACAAGAGCCTACCCTCTGCCGACCATGGCAAAGGGAAGAGAAGGAAAGGGAAAAATGACAAAAAGACAAAAATGGCCTTTAGCTAAAGAATTTAGAGTAAATGTGTCTCAAGTGACATAGTTTAAGGTTTTTTGTGACACAAGAAAAGTTTAAGGTAAATTTATCTCAAGTGCCATAATTTGGGGTTTTTGGTGGCGCAAAAAAAAAAAGTTTCGAGTAAAATTATCCCAAGTGACATAGTTTGAGGTTTTTGGTGGTATTTTTCCAAAATAAAATAATAAAAAATTATTTAAAAAGAATGTACAAAAAAAAAGATTTTCCTTATCGAACAGTAGCACTTCATTTTCAAGTTTTAACTGAACACTGGAAAAAATTATATTTTCCTGAAAATGGATTATTGGAAAATATTTTTTGTGAAACGAACAGAGTCTTAATTGTTGACTACAATTCGCAAAATTGAAATTGAGCTTAATTAAAATTGTGAGACACCTATTAGTTTAATTGCCCATGCCTAGGGAAAATCATTGCATTCAAATTGACAATTAAACATGACATTTTCACCAAAATTAAATTGAGAGCCAATGTTGAAATTGAATATCAATTCATCAAATTAAACCTTAATCGTGAATGAGTCATATCAAATTTCTTGAATCATAGCTCAACAACTCTATTTCCTTAAGGCCAACTAAGCTAAATCTCCCAAATCGATGAGTTGGCAAGTGAATTTGCTAAAATTGATCCCAAACTTGGATTTAACTCACAAAATTGAGTAGAATAGAAATAATAGCTCACAAATCATGTAGAATAAGTTCGGACCCCTAATTAGGGACAAAAATGTCAATTCATATTTCACTTTGCCCAATCTCAAAATTGATTGATTGAGTGAATGAGCAATTATCTCTAGATCAAATATCATAAAAGGAACTAAGCCTAATTATGACTAGAATAAAAGTAATTTTTTTTTGGTCAATTTCAAACCTAAAACCGAAAAATTTGGAAAATGAGGTTATTAATTGATTTTCACAAAATTCTTGATGCTAAAGTCAAATTGAAGCTAAACTAAAGTAATTTTGTGATTTTTGTATTTTTTCAAATTGTTTGGTCGAAGATTTAACTAAAAGTCAAATCCTAGTTGATTTTTCATTAAGAATTTAATTTCATGGTCAAATCTTTGAATTTTTCACTTCTAAAGTGAAATTAGACTTCAAAAGAACATTTTGGTGCAAATAACAACAATTTGACTCAGGGTTGACTTTTGGTTAAAGAGTCAACAAAAAGTCAACTGTTTGACTTTTCAAGTTTTTGTATGAAACGTATAGGAAATCTATTTCTAAAACTAAGGCAATAAACAGAATTGAAAAATGACAGCGGGCTCCGTTGCAATTGAAAACCCCTAATTTGATTTTTTCTTTTTTTCTTTTCTTTTCTTTTTTTTTTTTTTTTTTTTTTAGTCCTGTGTGCTACGTAAGCGGGAGGACCCACGTAGCGGGACCCCGCAATTGAAAACCCCTAATTCATCGATTTTTCTATATTTATCAACACATAAACTAAAAATCATGTCTCAACAATCTTGGAACAAAAATAACAGTTTGCTAGTGAAATTAGAGCAGTAGCTTTTCAATCCTTAGGTAACTTGGATCAAGTTGTTCATAGTTGTGAAAAAGGAGCAAATGGGCCTCTATAGTATAGTTTGCGGATCCACAAAATTGCATTTTTCTAAAATGGTTATGAGATTACCACCATAGGTTCAACTTGACACAAAAGGGCTCTAAAATTCTTCTTACACTCCGTTTGCCAAGTGAAGTTGAGCAAAGAACTAAATCCAGGTCCCAAATTGGTCAAATTGTGTTGATAATAAAAAAAAGTATCATATCAAACCAACACCCCACCAACAGGTCCAATACAAGCACGAAAACCAAGGGTGAGTAATGGTCTAGTTCAGTTTGAGAAGCATTGAAGTCCACCGGCAGGTTTAGAACAAGCACAAAACCAAGGGTAAGCAATAGTCCAGGTTCAATTTGGGAAGCATTGGAGTCGGCCTTGCTAGTTTGGTTCAAGGCTGATTCCAAGCAAAAGCTCATTCAATTTGGTCTTTAGAGATGGGCCTTTATGGTATACCTCAAGGATCCACATAATCCCATTACTCTGAAATGGTTATAAGATTACCACCATAGGTTCAAAGTGATACAAATGGGCTTTGAAATTCAACCTACGTTCAGTTTGCCAAGGGGAAAAAAAGGTACCATATCAAACTAGCATCTAGGCACACTTGCAGATCTAGTACAAGCATGAAAACCAAGGGTGAGCAATAGTCCAAATTCCATTTGAGAGGCATCGGAGTTGGCCTTGTTGGTCCAATTCTAAGGCTAGTTCCTATCAGAACATTGTATATTCATTTAGTTTGGTACCCAAATTGAGCCTTGGGCCCGTTGGTTCTCAATAACTCAACCACCCAACACGATTCATAGTTAGAACCGATTTCAAACTAGCTCTAAACCTATGAAAAAAAACATATTTTATTAACAAGTTAACAACTCGAAATAATAATAAAAATAAAAGAAGCTCACAAAGATAAAGTCCCAACTTAAAATTTAAAATAAAAAAAGAAGAGGATTGCTTACTTATTTTTAAATATTTCTAGAAAAAAAAAATGGATGTATTCCTGATTTTATCTAGAAACTAGCCTAGAGCTTGTCGATTAAGTTCCATGCATTCACACGGTAAACCATTTCAATTCCCGATTTTAACTCTTGTTCAAATCATGCTCACTTCTTATTATAGCATTATAAACAGAAGTACAAGGCTCCATTTATTTGCTGGATAATGAATTCTAGGAAAATATTTTCATCTTTTTCAATCTTTGGTGTCAAAAAATTCGTTAATCAGGAAAAACATTTTCTCTAAACTGGAAAATCCACGTTGAAAAATAAGGAAAACGATTTCTTATCTTTGAAATACATACATCAATTTCGCACACTCTCATGGCACACCATCCTTCACCATCATCTTCTCTGTAAATATTACATGCACCAACACCGCGGCACCACCACCATCATCAGCCGCTAAACCATGCACTACCACCGCCAGCCGCCACACGTCATTGAACCATCGTACTCATATCCATCATCAACATCTTCTTCATCATCCCAAAACCGAAAATCAAAATTAAAAGAAACAATTTCTCGCCACCGTAGGACTTCCCTTTTGCGCAGCCACTCCCCTTGTTTGAGTGCCATCATCATCTTCTACCATCCACCATCAATGACGCCGCCGCCGCTGCCGCCGCCAACCATAGCCTGGAGCCACCATCAAGAGCCCATAGCCACCACCGACCACGATGCCAAGTGCACTGAACCTTCACCACAAACCTGATCATAATGCTTTTGAGGTGAAAACAACCATCCAAGCAATCCTGTGGCCATCGTGTTTGGGTTGTGACTGGATTTAAGGTGTTAGGCTCCCCTGGACACAACAGAAAAGGGACGAAGAAAAGGGGGAAAAAAAGAGGAAATGGGAAATTCTGAGTTGGACTACAAAAAGTGAGAAAATTAGTCGGGCCCAAGCTAGATATATAGCCCGCCAGCAGCGTAGGATGAGGAAATGTTGACAAAATATCATTAAATTTTAGTTCGACAAAACTTTATTCGAAATTTGATAAGTTAGGTTGTGTAGTCTTTATATATCTTACGAAAAGTGCATACCTCTTTAGGAAAATAAAAGCAATATTGCCTTTACAAAACACGGAAACTAATTTTCAACTCATTTTTGGATTATAGCCAAACACAAAAAGAAAAAAATATTGTCATTTTTATTTGGAAAATGACTTTTCAGAAAATATGTTTTATAAATATTAAATTTTTCATAAAACAGACAGAGCTTTAAAAGAAATTATTGTATTAAGTAATAATTGCACCTAGATACACCCCATCTGGACCATCTAACCGCTCTCTTCTTTTAGCTTCATGGACGAGGTCAGAAAGATTAGTCTTGGTTCTATAGCTCCTGCATAGATAAGTCATTTGCAAATTGCATGTACCAGTTTGATTATCATTGCTTCAGTTAGGTCTTTGAATTGTACAACACTTGCCATGGTTTTCATTCCTGGACTGTGTGAGATGATGACTATATATTCTTTTTTCTTAGCCTTCTTGGTTTTCTCGTATTTGATCAAAGTTCCATCATCACCAGCTTCACCTAAGTACTGTTTTCTAGTGAAAATAGCAGGGAAATAGTCCGAAAAATTATGAACCTATTGCACTTTTATCAATTTAGTTTCAAACATTTTAATTGTGACAATTGAATCATAAAAAAAAATTAACAAACCAAAAAAAAAAAACATAAGCATTTTCATGTTTTTCCAATAAAATCCATCAAGCTAATTATGACTAAAAATCTTTGCTTCAATATTGATTATAATTGTTTTAGTTAGGTCTTTGAATTGTACAACATTTGCCATGGTTTTCATTCATGGACTCGTGGGAGATGCTTACTAAATATTCTATTTTCTTACTCTCGAACAATGATTATTTGATCGAAGTTCCATCATCACTAATTTCACCTAGCTATTGTTTTCTAGTGAAAATAGTACAGAAATTGTTGGAAAAGTCTTGAACCTATTACACTTTTGTCAATTTAATTTTAAACATTTTAATTGTGCCAACGAATCATAAATATTTTCATGTCTTTGCAATAAAATATGTCATACTAATTTTGACTAGAAATTGCTGACTTGAATATAGATTGTTTTACGTAGCACAACTAGTATTAATATGGATAATTTTTAATAATTTTTTTGAATTTTTTATTTTTTTATCTCCCTTTTTCTCTCTTTTCTTCTATTTTCCTTCTCTACTTCTTTCTTTTTTTCCTTTTCTCTTTTTCTCTTTTTTCTTTTTTTATTTTTCTTTTTTCCACGCATCAGAAATATGTTGTGATTTGGATCAATTAATTAACTTAAATGAACTCATTCGTGTAAAATTTTGAATGAATGTAAATCCAATTGAATATATTAACTAATTTGAAAATCTACTCATCAACAATCTTTTTAAATGAAAGTATTTTATTGTATGGCAACTCAATTATTTTTAAAATCCATTGAAAATAGACAAGAGCGATTGTACTCTCTTAACACATGCATTCAAATGCTTGATTGTCGATTGTGATTATCAAACATGTCAAATCTCGGGTCAATTCCAAAAAAAACCCCAAACTTTAGGTCCAGTCCCAAATATACCCTGAACTTTTTTTTGTCTCAAGAAAAACCCTAAACTTTAGGTTTAGTCCCAAATATGCCCCAAACTTTTCTTTTGTCTCAAAAAAAATCATAAACTTTAATTTTAGTCCCAAATCTACCCCAAATTTTGTTTTGTCTAAAAAATTTTCAAATTGGTACACATATGGCAAATTTACCCAAAATTATTTTTTTGACCACCAAAACAAATTACCATATATTATTTTCCGTTAAATTTTATTGTCAAATTTCTAAATTAAATAACACATCGTAATTAACAGGTATAATAATTTGGGGTTTTACCCTCTGTTTGTACTAAAAAAATCACTAATTTTTTATATGTTCTCAAATATACCCCATGATCTAGTCCCAACTTAACATGGCATTTCTACATAGATAATAAATACACATAAATAAGATGTCATGAAAATTATTTTCAAAATAAAACCACTTTAGGACATAAAAAATTAGGGATTACTAATATGGCTTTGGGACAGAGGTTAACGAGAGCAAATTTAGGATTATAGTAAAATTTGCTGATTTTTTTTTGACAAAAAAAATTGGGATAGATTTGGGAATAGACTAAGAGTTTGGGGTTTTTTCTGAGACAAAAGAAAAGTTTGGGGCAGATTTGGAACTAAATTTAAAGTTTGGGGTTTTTTCTGAGATAAAGAAAAGTTCGGGGCAGATTTGGGACTAAACCTAAAGTTTAGGGTTTTTTTTTTAATTGACCTGTCAAATCTCACATGATCATGCCAATTATGTTTGGCATAACGCGAGATTTGATTTCTCAGAGGAAGTCCTCTCAATTTCAGAGCTGCGATGTACCCACTTCCCAGAACATCCGGCTAATTACTACAGTGATGTCTAAAGAGCTCGGTGTGGTCCGAAGACGGATTTCCCTTGGATCTTGTCCGATCGGTGCAGACCCAATACGTCCATCGTTTAACGCGTTCATCGCTGCATCATGCTTAGGCGATGTGAACGAGTCTGGCTGTACATCCAGCTGTCAATGTCGGGCGCTTTTTCCAGCGACAAACAATTTTCGACTTTTCAATGGGCTCTGTCATGATTCAATCTTTTGGCGATTGTCAAACATTCCTCTCTGTCGACAAAATATGCTGCGTTTGACTTGAAAATGATGATCCTTTTGGGGGGATTTCCAGGCTTAGCATGGCGATGTACCATTTCGTGGGTCAAGATCATCCAAATCAACTTTCCATTGACAAAAGTTTGCGTGTACGACTTTCTCTTTTTTATCAGCAATAAGACGTTTTCATTACGAACGAACGCATAAAGTGCGTTTGTGAAAGGGGGAAATCCACGTAAAATTTGCATGAGAGGGTATTAGGAAGGGTTCCTCGGTGGGCTCTTGCGGTCCAATTTGCAATTCTAAAATCATGCGTATCTCCGTCCACGTTGAAGAATTAGCCACAAGAAAACAGAATGGCAAAGAGATTTTTCTCTCTTTTTTTGCAAAGGAATTACGGAGCGACACTACACACTAATATTAAAAAGTACAATTAGTATAATAATCGATGCATAGACTACAAGTGAATATGTAAACAAAAGTTAATTTATGCTCAATATCTTAATAATAACTAGTAAATAACTTTCTTTTTTTTTTATCGGTCTTACTCTAATGCTCAAATTTTTATCATGTCTCTTTATAGGGTATGGGAGTCAAAATTTACTTTTGAAATTAAATCATCACCACCCCAACTCCTCTGAGAATGTAGAGATTCAAACCCCCACCTCCCCATTCTCATGTGAGAATGGTGACTACTCCAATGATTGGCAAATAACTTTCATATACTTTGCATTTCTCATTATATTCCGAGTATATGAGAGACCCCAAAAAGGTAACAAGTGAAAGTCAAACAAACTAAAGGTGGGAAAATTATCAAAAAATCTTAAACTTATTACACTTTTATAAATCAAATCATAAATCTTTTAATTTTGTCAATTGAGTCATAAATCTTCACATTTTGCCAATTGAATTCATCAAATAAATTTTGACTAGAAAATGGTAATGTGGACAATGATTATCCTACAAAGCACACCGGTACTGATGTAAACAATTTTTTATAATATTTTAATATTATTCTCAATTTTTCTATTAGTTTAATTTCTTTTTTTTCTAACCCCAGGCCAACAAGGTCATCAACCAACCCTCACCTAGATATGGACAGGAGCACGAAGGCCCTCAACTGTGGCCAACAAGGGTAGCATGAGGCTAGCCTAGTGATGGTAACCCTTCATTAGATCAAACAAGGGCAAGGGGGAACTTGCTAGCCTAAGCAATGGCAACCCTTACCCAACCAAAGTAGGGTGACCCTTGCTAGGGGCCAACAAGGGCAACCCACGCCCATCCAGGGATACCGTAAGGATCGAATTTGCACCTAACCCGATATGAGACACGAATCATCCAGTTAAACCAACTATCAATTTAATTAATGGGAGAGATGATGCAGTAGCCAGCATTAACGACGCTGTCAAGACATGGGGGGCGCACCACGAAAAGAACACATGATTGCAACTTGGCATGTATTGCATTGCATGGTGATAACGCTCTATATTCTCGCCGTGGGAGATGAATAAGTTCGAATATCAAATATCAATTCACAACAAGTGGCTTTACATGGGAAAACCATTCAAAAGTGTTAAACCCATTACACTTTTGTCAATTAAATCCTAGATTTTTTAAATTTTACTTAGAGGTATGCAAAATGAACTGCTTGAACCAATAATTACCCGGATGGAATCGAATTGGGTGGTTTGGTCTGGTTTTCAAGAGTATCGATCCTGTTCCCAGTTTCTTAAAGTATTGGTTCGGTTCCCAATTCCAATAGGGCCGGACCAAACAAACTAACTATATTTTTTTTATTTATTCAAAAAAATTAGTAAAATATGAATTAAGTACTATCTTAGTCCAATTTCAAGTAGTGGGAAGAAAAGGTGGCCATGTTGGAAATATGATTTGTGCAATTGATTTGATTGAAAATACTTAAATCAATCTAAGATTTAGATTGATATCAATTAGTGATTCAAAATGATTTAATTTCTTGTAATTTCCTTTTATTGTTTACACTTTGTAATATAAAAACATGTATCAAATCGAAGTAATCACAAAGAAATCCAATCTCCTTTTCTCTTTCATTTTGTGTCAAACCAATTCCATTAAACTAAACCAAATTGAGAATCAATCACCCTTAATTTTACCAATCAAGTCCTAAACCATTTTCACATTTTAATAATTAAGTTCATCTTATCAATTTTAGCTGGATGAGAATGACCTCAATGAAGAGAGGTATGTCTGATATCAAAACACACATGTAAGGGAGGCAAAGGATTGTTGAGGTGCAAGAATGGAAGTTTCACACACATCGGAGGTATATCCTGGTTTGGAGTTATAAACACAACTCACTTAAACTCATTTGTTTAAGATTTGTAGGAACCAAAAAGGATAACAAATAGCTTTCGAGGATTTGGTGGGGAGAGAATGACACAAAAGAGAGACAATAATTTTCAAAGGCCTTGCGTAGGCTTTTATAAAAATTCGCACCACTAATACAAGCTTAACTTTTCTAGGCTAAACTCACTCTCTCTGTATATAAAACCCTAATGAACCACATCTATATTTATAGGGCTTTCCACCGCCAAGTCTACCGCCTCTTCAGCCGTACCTTTTCTTTCAAGTCAAAGTAAAGGAAATAAAAGTAGAAAGAATCAAAGTGAAAATTTTCCTCTCCTTGGATGGCTCCTGATTCTTCTAGATTTCTTCCTTGATCTTTTCTTGTTGCCAAAGTTGCGGCTAAGAAGTGTGTAGAGAGATCCTTCAAAATCTATTTTATTTATTTCCTAACAGCCTCCCTTAAAATTGATTTTGAAAATCAACAACACCGAGCATCATCTTCAATTTCTCGAACGGATCCGCCTTCAATGGTTTTGTCAAGATATCCGCAACCTGGTCTTCGGATCTACAGAAATCAAGTTCAATTTTACCTTCTTTAACCAGCTCACGAATATAGTGATACTTGATGTCAATGTATTTGCTTCTGCCATGAAACACAGGATTTTTGGCTAATGCAATCGCTGACTTGTTATCACATATTACTTTAGTAGGACCTTTCTATTCATGCATTAGCTCAGAAAGCATCCTATGAAGCCATATCGCTTGACATGCTGCTGAAGCCACTGCTATGTATTCTGCTTCAGTTGTTGAAAATGCAATAATTTGCTATTTTTTCGAGGACCAAGAAATTACTCCTGATCCAAGAAAGAACGCATATCTGGAAGTACTCTTTCGCATTTCAATATCACCTGCCCAATCACTATATGTATACCCCACTAAACTGAAATTGTTAGTGCAAGAATATAAAATTCCATGATCACGAGTTTCACTAACATACCGTAGAATTCTTTTAGCTACCTGCAAATGTGATTGGTATGGTTTCTCCATGAACCGACTAATAATTCCCACGCCATAAGTAATATCCGGTCGTGTGGAAGTAAAATATCTTAAACTACCAACGATGCTTTTAAAATAAGTGGGATTTACCAGTTCACCATCTCCTTCTTTCTTCAGCTCCAACCGTTCTGCTACAGGAGTTCGAATTGATTTGAGCGATTCCATATTGAATCGCTTCAAAATATTATTAGCATGTTTCTATTGTGATACAAATATGCCATCATTTGTCTGCTTCACTTCAAGCCCAAGAAAATAGGACATTGGTCCCAAATCTGTCATTTCAAACTGACTAGTCATGGCCTCCCTGAATTCAGCAAACATTTTTTCACAGTTGCCTGTAAATATCAAGTCATCAACATAAAGGCATATAATTATGAGATCACCATTAGTATTTGACTTGATATACAGTGTATGCTCATATGGGCACTTTTGAAAACCATGCTCCAATAGGTATGTGTCAATCCTCGTGTACCAAGCTCGAGGTGCTTGTTTTAGCCCATATAATGCTTTCTTCAACCTGTACACTTGATTTTCATGCCCTTTCTTCACATAACCTTGTGGTTACTCCACATATACTTCTTCATCAAGGAAACCATTAAGAAATGCTGATTTCACATCCATTTGATGGATCCTCCAAAGGTTTTAGGCTGCTAGTGCTAACATCATTCGAATAGTATCCATTCGAGCTACTGGTGCAAATACTTCAAAATAATCAATACCTGGCTTTTGCTTGTAGCCTTTCACGACCAATCTAGCTTTGTAACGGTCCACCTGACCATTGGGTTTGTACTTTGTCTTGTACACCCACTTGACACCAATGGGCTTCTTACCAGGTGGTAAAGAAGTTAGTGCCCATGTGCCATTCTTTTCAATGGAGTGGATTTCATCATCCATTGCTTGGATCCACTTCTCATCTACTGCTGCATCATCATAGGACATGAGGTCACATTCTACAAATAAACAGAAATTTACCATTGTGTCATCAGTAATTTCATCGTTGTCACTATCATCATCTCTTGTGACCACATAATCCTTGAATCTAACTGGTGTCTGCTGCGATCGTTGCGAACAACGAATCAATGGTTCTAAACCTGTTGTTGGTGAAGAAGACAAACTTCCAGGTGAAGCTGATGGATCTTCAGTTGAAGACCTTTTTGTCTTTCCCCCCAATGGTTCATCTTCAATATAGATACTTTTCTGGTTAACCTTTTGATTCCAGTCCCAGGCTTCATCTTCAAGAAATTGAACATCCCTGCTGATAATTACTTTTTCTGTGACTGGATTATACAGCTTATAACCCTTAGTCACCTCACCGTAGCCGATGAAAATGCACTTCTAGCTTTTGTTGTCCAACTTTTTCCTCCGTTCGTCTGGTATATGGGGATATGCTACACACCCAAATACTCGTAGGAACAAAACATCTGGTTTGTTGCCGCTCCAAGCCTCTTCTGGAGTTCTTCCAAGAACACTCCTTGTTGGACACCTGTTTAGTATAAACACAGCACAAGCAACGGCTTCTGCCCAAAACTTCTTCGGTAAATCTTTAGCCTTTAACATACTTCTTGCCATTCAAAAATTGTTCTATTTTTTCTTTCTGCTATACCATTTTGCTGAGGAGTATAGCTAGCAAATCAATGATGTTTCACTCCATGAATTTTACAAAGTATTTGTCAAATTCATTGGAAGTAAATTCTCCACCTCTATCCAACCTTAACGTCTTTAAATTGAACCCACTATGTTTCTCAACATAGACTTTGAATTCTTTAAATTTGCCAAGAGCTTCGGATTTTTCTCTTAAGAAATATATCCATGTTTTTCTAGTAAAATCATCGACAAAAATTAGTGTGTACCTTTTTTGTCTGAATGATTCCACTTCAACAGGGCCACAGATGTCAGTATGTACCAGCTCCAAAGGTTGCTTGGCTCTTCTAGCTTTTCCAACTGGAAAAGATTCTCGATGCTGTTTTCCAACAAGACATCCTTCACATAGGCTATCGGGATCAAGTCGATCAAAGGCATGCCGAGTCACCATCTTTTTTTCGGACAAGTAATTTTAGTCCACGAAAATTTAGATGACCGAACCGAAGATGCCACAGCCACTTGTCATCTTTCGCTATTGCTTGAAAACTCAATAGAGTTTTTGTTTGAAGAAATAGAGGGAACATCCGGTTCTTCGTCATATGTGCCGTTGTGATCAACTTATTGTTTACACCTCTGATGGTGCAAACTCCATTTTCAATATTAACTTTATGGCCTTTTTCAGAAAGTTGCCCAACACTTAGCAAATTCCAACAAAGTCCTGGCACAAAGTAAACATCTGCAATAGTAACATTAGTACCATTTTTTGATTTGATATCAATGTTACCTTTGCCCATCACCGGAATTTTTTATTTGTTCCCGAAGTTGACTTCACCACGAACCGTCTCATCTAACTGTGAGAATAGCTCCTTTCGGCCACACATGTGATTACTGCACCCGGTATCTAGGTACCATATTTTGGCATCCATGGTACTCGAGTCATCCGTTTTGCACGCTAACACCACGTTTTCATTTGCATCAACTGCATGTACCTGTTCTGATTACTCATGCCCCATGTTTGTTCGACATTCGGATTTGTAATGTCCAAATTTGTTGCACTTAAAACACTTGAATTTTGATTTGTCATGTGTTTTATA
Source organism: Angophora floribunda (assembly GCA_014182895.1). Lineage (NCBI taxonomy): Eukaryota > Viridiplantae > Streptophyta > Magnoliopsida > Myrtales > Myrtaceae > Angophora > Angophora floribunda. The sequence continues at coordinate 15,787,437 of CM024710.1, forward strand.
CCTTCCAGTGGAATTCAGATTTCCACCTCTACCTCGAGCACCTCCACGACCTCGGACACCAGTATGGCCTCCTCAACTTGAGTGAGTGACTCGACTTTGCAATGCTTGCTCGGGATTCAACCAATGGACTTCTAATTCATCCTTTGCTCATGCGAACATAACGAACCCATCAACCGCTCCAACGTCATGGTTGATATATTTTGGCCCTCTTCGATCGCTGCAACCACATAGTCAAATCTTTCAGTCAAAGACCTCAAGATTTTTTCTACCACTTGTACATCTTGTAGTTCTTCACCATTAACCCTCAGTTGGTTAACGATGGTTTGTACTCGATCAAAGTAAGCCGAGATAGATTCAGAGTCATTCATGCGTAATGACTCAAAATCTCCTCGAAGTGTTTGGAGCCGCACCCGCCGACACGATCATCGCCTTTGTAGGATTTTTGCAAAATATCCCACGCTGCTTTTTGCGGTCTCCGCACTCGATATTTTTTCAAATATCGATTCTTCTACGGCTTGAAAGATTGCATATAGGGCTTTCTGATCTTTCTTTCGGGCCTCCACCAACAAATCTTTCTCCTCCTTCTTCAAAGCATTGAATTCTTCAGCATCAGCCACTTCGGTGTAGCCATTCTCCACCAGGTTCCACAAATCTTGGGATTTGAAGAGAACCTTCATCTGGACAGACCAGTTGTTGAAATTCTTTCCGTTCAACTTTGGAAGTTGCAATTGAACGGAATTGGTGGATGCCATTGCTAGCTCTGATACCAATTGTAGGAACCAAAAAGGATAACAAATAGCTTTCGAGGATTTGGTGGGGAGAGAATGACACAAAAGAGAGACAATAATTTTCAAAGGCCTTGCGTAGGCTTTTATAAAAATTCACACCACTAATACAAGCTTAACTTTTCTAGGCTAAACTCACTCTCTGTATATAAAACCCTAATGAACTACATCTATATTTATAGGGCTTTCCACCGCCAAGTCTACCGCCTCTTCAGCCGTACCTTTTCCTTCAAGTCAAAGTAAAGGAAATAAAAGTGGAAAGAATCAAAGTGAAAATTTTCCTCTCCTTGGATGGCTCCTGATTCTTCTAGATTTCTTCCTTGATCTTTTCTTGTTGCCAAAGTTGCGGCTAAGAAGTGTGTAGAGAGAGATCTTTCAAAATCTATTTTATTTATTTCCTAACAAGATTTTGAAAGAACGTGAATTTAAATAAATATGTTAATCGGTTTGAAAACTCACCTCTCGTCGATCTTTCCAAGTGAAGGTATTCCGCTGCACTACAAAACAGTTATTGTTACACTTCATCATGTATTCGAATGCTTGACCGTCCACCTGATCCTCGAACGTATCAAATCTCACACGGTCATGCCAATTACATTTGGCATGAAGCTGGATTCGATTTCTCCGAGGAAGTTCTCTCAATTTCAAAGCTGCGATCAGAATATCCGGCTTATAACTACAGTGACGTCTTAAGAGCTCGATGTGGTCGGAGGACCCATTTTCCATGGATCTTTTCCGATCGGTGCAGACCCGATGCGTCCATCGCTTAACGCGTTCATCGCTGCATCATGCTTAGGCGATGTGAACGAGTCTGGCTGCATAGTCAAAGGCGCTCAGCTGTCGATGTCAGGCGCTTTTTGCAGCGACGAACGATTTTCAACTTCTCATTTCGATGGGCTCTGTCATGATTCCATCTTTTGCGGTTGTCAAACATTCCCCCCTGGCACACGAAATATGCTGCGTTTGACTTGAAAATGATGGCACTTACGTGCGTTAAGATCGTCCGAGTCAACACTCCCATCTACAAAATTCTACATGCACAGCTTCCGCTAACACGGAATCATGCGACACTCGCTTCATGCCGCGTTCTCTCCGTCCGCGTTGAAGAAATAGCCACGAGAAAAGGGAAAAGCAAAGAGGTTTTTCTCTCACGTTTTTGCCAAGGAATTACGGAGCAACGCTAGACACACTAAAATTGAAAAGTAAGTTTAATATAGTGATCGATGGATAGACTACAATTGATAATATAAACAAAAGTAGGCCATATTCAATATCTTGATACTGACTGGCGAATCAACTTTAATATGCTTCGCATTTCTCATTATATATCGAGTATGCGAAAGACCCAAAAAAGGTGAGGGGTGAAAGTGCAAACAAGCTAAACCCGGGAAAATTACCTAAACATTCTTAACCCTATACCACAACACCCGCCTTCACCCATAATCCCAGGCAATCCGATCATGACAACAATTCCAATTGACAAATGCAATGTTTAACAGGATTCTTCCTTGAAATATTCATGAAACACCGGAACAAATTTGGGTTTCAACAATCAACCATCAGTTGTAATCATTTGTTGTGTTACACAATTCAAGTCCGATACCTTCAATTACTAAGAAGAATTCTAAGTTTGAATGCGTAAACTAGAATTTATTATTACTCTAAGCCACACAGAATTTTTTACGTCGGACTTTTGTAAACTACTCAAACATGCGCCACGATAATAATAATGGGATGTTAAGAAGACGTTGAAGGAAAAAAGTAAACTCACGCATCGTGAGGAGCTACGGTTGAACTTTTCGATGGTGAACTTGTGGCTTATAGTATATTTCCCAGAGGTAAATACTCCAAGATTGTCCTCTGTGGTGATTATATCGAGAAGACCTTTTTTTCTGCATTCTTTTGTTTAATGTACAAAATGATTCCATAGATGATGCAGTTGATGACACCAATCATAGTATACATTAGGCAAAATTGCAACAATAATCTTAAATGCTTTGCCCAATGCAAAAATAAATTCTGAGGGTCAGAGAATGGATAGTCCATGGCAGTCCACAAATTCAATGGGCGGATTTTTAACTTTTTAGTATAAGTAGGTAGGTAATGCTAATGTGGTGTCATGTCAAAAAAAGTTGTTTTTTGTAATTGAAAAACCTAATCAACAGAAGAAAAGGGAGAGGGAGAGAGTGAGACATTGGGTGGGGCACAAACGACATGGCTCTGATAGAGGTCGGCGACCCTCACCGTGGGCAAGAGATGGCTCAAGCCACCATCACCTAGGGTTCAGCATACCTTCTCATGATTGTCATGAGGGTCGATCAACCATCATGCAGTGATTAACGTGGGCCATGTTAACGTCACGTCTGCACAATTTATGCTTATAAAGTAATTTTCCATATCAGCAATACCGCTAAGCAGTGACTACTAAAAGAGCTTGATTTCACTCCATTCAAAATGTTTAAGATTTGATGGTACATTTGCCTATTTTAAGACTTGAATGCCCATTGGGCAAATTGTTTGAGACTCTTTGTTCAATTTTTCCAATAGAAAATATATTTGGGATAGCATAAATATGTTTTGTGCGAAACCAATGTGAACTGCACTCTCTTAAAAGATTAATAATCAAGTCGATTGAAATCGATTAGACAATATCTATATATTAAAATGGTGAACATTTCGTGACACAAACTTCCTTTCAATATAACTGAAAGCATGTTTTGACAAATAGTGAATTTATGGTGTCAAATGTGTACTTTCTCATGATGAAACTTATCTTACTAAGTACAACGGTGCAAATTTTTTATACGTGTTTAATTCGACCTAATAAAACAAGTCTAAATAATATTTCTCAAGAAGAATAACATAACGCCATTTATCTCAAGAAAGCATCTTATGCATCGGATATATCAAACCGAATCAGTCACATCCTTTTTATTTTTCAATCAAAATGTTCGATGATTAGCATTCGAGGATCTTGTTAATCGCAATCATCCCGAGCAGTCGCCAATCATTAATCGCGATCATCACGCAGGGATTTGTTTCCACAGTCCGGACCTCTCTCCACCGTCTTTTGCGCGCGGCAAGAGGAATAGACCGTTCACCAAACTCCCCGGGCTGTCATCGTCGCCCCCGCCCCACCACCCCTTTTCGTCCCGGAACCATCTCTGCAACCGCGGCGGCGACGACACGTGGGGCTCCGACACCCTGTTCTCTCCTCCCTAATCCCTGTCGAAACTTTCCGAGGTTTCTCACCGCGGGAGCGGGAGCGGGGGGTGGCTCCGCGGGGCCACAAAGCGTGTGAAACCAGAGCTTGCGAACGTGCAGAGAAAAAGAAGGAAACTCGAACCCTGCGCTGAGAAACTGCTCGCCTCGTGACTTCATCTGCAAATGAAAAGTCAAATTCGGACAGCACATAAAGTTTCAAACTCTCTCTCCGGAGGCCGAGTCAGGACACCAATTTCTCCACGAAAGATTCAAAGGTCCCACCGCACTTAAACACAGACCGAAAGGTCTTGTAGCTAGGCCTCACCGTCCTTCCCACCCCACGCTCTCTTTCTTTCTTGGATATATATACAGCACATCGCAAACCCAAGTTTCCAAACCATTCGAATCGTCAAGATCGAGAAGACAACACGCGCGAAAAGTGCTGCTTTGGCAAGTTCGAGAGGCGACCGGGAAAGAGCAGCACCAAGGAAATGAAGAGCTCCTGTTTGGTCTTGTGTCTACTGATCTTGGTGGTGTCCGCACAGTTCGGCCACATCGATGGTCGGACTCTTCGGGCCGATATGGGTTCTGGGTGTGGAGAAGACCGAGTTCGAGATCGTCGTGCATCGATGGGGGCGATGGTTTCGTTCGCATTCTCTTCGAATAGCAACGAGACGACCCATCCCTTTTCTGGGAAGAGTCTGGCGTTTAAGTTGGCTTCGGGACCCAGCAGAAAAGGACCTGGGCATTGATACACTCCACCACCCGTCACTCTTCTTTTCTTGTTCCATTATTTCGTGCACAGACAGTTGCAGCTCCATCAGATTTTGATAGTCTCTTGCTAGGATTTTTCTTTTCCTTCTTTTTTTGGTTTTGGTAGAGGAAAATATCGATACTCGTGCACGATCGTACGTCTAAGACGTGACGTGATTTTATTGAAATGAGACGACGGCCTTGAATTCTTGCTCATGTATTACCATCTTGTTGGAGGGCAGCCAAGCAAATTCTCGTGTATCAGAAGTAGGATTCTTTATGCTTTTGTGTATGTCTAGTTGCATCAGCATGAGCACTCAAAAATTCTCCATGGGAGTTGATTTGAATAAGGAAGGAGAATCTTTTAATCGCGCATAATATGCAAGACTATTCACTAATCACCACGATAAACTCCCCCTCGAAGCTTATCGAAAGTGCAGAAGCAATCTAACTTTTCACAATTCAAGACCCCAGCAAAATATATAGGTAGCAGCTGGTGCATTTTTCCAGTAATTTAGCCGGTGGCAATTGCCTTTGAAGAGTAAGGTTTTCGCTTAGTCATGGTTCAACCTCACTTCGACCTCCATTCCCTCCTCTCTCGTACTCTTTCAGCGGGAAAAGAAAGTTAACTTTGAACTGCAAAAGCTTTACAGGCCTTGTGACCTTCAAAATTATCAAAAAATACCAAAAAAAAAAACTCTCATGAAGTTTTGGATCTGAACCTAAACATGCCACCAAGAACAGTAATTGTGCATGCTCCCTCTCCTATGTCACTCTCTTCATTGCCCAACGCCGGTGGCAACCTGAAGCTGCAAACGAGAATAGCTACTGGCGGTGGTAGCAATGAATGTTGTAGGGTGTTTGGGTGCCAGTGTTCGTGGTGATTTGTGAAAAAGGGTAACTTCTGATCTTTTCAGCTTACCTCAGTTATTTTCACCCGGAAATCGAGATGCAAAGCCGGGGTTCTAAAAGTAGAAGATGCCAAGTGATAAATGAATCAAATGCGAAAATGTTTTAATGAATTTTTCGACACGATTAATATACATTCTATAGATAATCAACCTTGACTGCTTCCACATAATTTTTTTTAAGCTGGAAAAGGGTAGTTAAGCTGACCACGTAAAAAGCGGAGCATGTTAAGTCAGAAATAGAATGGTATAGGCTGATGAAATCGCCACCTAATTTCCCATCGACGTCATCAAGAAGATCCTGGGGATGGAGACACAGACGTCAACATTAATTCTCACGTAGTGGCACGCAGTTCAAATCTCCAACCAAAACCATTTGTTCCTTTGTATTCAGCTTCTTCTTCGTCCAGATTCCGCATTGACCCGAATCGGTCATCACCACCATACACCCTCTCGTGTAGAATATATCATAATCGTGTCAGTAATCATCCACCTAAACTAGTACCGGCAATGAACGGTAGTACTCTTCGTTGAATAAGATTGATGACTGAATTTACGGTGAAAGCATGTTAGCGAATCGAATAAAAGAAAGAAGGGGAGTCGCTCAGGGAGGACAAAGTCAAACCGCAGCAGCTTGTTGCTTTGCTTCTTTTTCACGAGCAGCACCTACCGAGACTGTTGAAATGGACGTATGCACATATTCAATCTCCGTCGGGCAGCAACCATTGACCAGAAATTAGAGCCAAAGTAGACTTTCGGAGCAAAAGTGGAGGCAGCATGAATCGATTTTTCTGTACGGCCGTGGTGGACATTTCGCATTTTCTTATGCATTCATGGGGGATCATAAGATGCCTCATTTAGAGATGCATACCAACCCGAAATTTTGACTCGCCTGAGCATGAGATTGGTGGTCTATAAAGTAATCGATATAGAATGCGACTGATAGAATCTGCACCCCAGATCAAAGAAGGGATTTGATCAAATAAGCAAAGTCAGTCCCATACGTAAACTATCCAAAAAGTTCTATACTTATTACACTTTTGCTAATTAAATTTAAAATATTTTGGTAATTTATTAATTAAGTCCATCCGACTAACTTTAACTAAAAATCATATGGACGCCAATAGAGCCACATAAGATGATGTGAATTATGCATTTTTTATTATTTTTTAAATTGTGCATTTTTTTATTTTTTGTTCTTTCTTTCTTTCTTTCCCTTTTTTTCTATTAAGTCTGACGAGGGCTAAGGTAGAGCATCAATCTAGGGTACTCTAGACCAACCCAACCCAGCCAATCCTAGTTCGATTCTTAAGGAATTGAGCCAATCCTTGGTCCTAGGGCCACTAGAACCTATATTGTGCAAGTTGATCCTTAATCTCAAGACTTTAGGATTGGTCCAACCCGAACCAACCCTATAGACACATGTGCGCATGCGCGTGCGTATATTTCCAAACCCTAGTATAAAACTTAGAGTGCCCAACAACTCCTCCTTTTTCATCATATTTATAACCCACTCCAACCTAGACCAACTTTGTGTGTCTAATTATAAATCATGAATTATACATATATATATATATATATATATATGTATTATTCATGGTTTATTATGTTTTCTTAACATTTATTGTTTAATTTTATTTCCATAGTATAAAACTTAAAGTGCCCAACACCTCCTCCTATTTTATCGTATTTATAATCCAATTCAACCTGGACCAACTTTTTGCGTGTCTAATTATAAACCATTAATATATATATTCCTAGTTTATATTACGTTTTTCTTAATATCTTATTGTTTAATTTTATTTCACATGTTTGTCTTCTATGATTTGCTACTTTTGATAAGTGGAGATTTCGATTGTGGTCTTATCTTAGATTTTTATTTGAGTTGTACCAGTGTTCGTGATTTGATTGCCCAATATTGCATTGTTAATAAACATGTAATTATAAAGAGCCCGTTTATCATTTGAAGGAATACAAAAAATAAAACAAAAATAAGAATTGGTTGATCCTGAGTTAACCCTAAAATCAGACCGGACCCATAGGGTCGATCCAATCATCAGTCCCAAGCTCAATTGGATCAGTTCTCGATCCTAAAAATTAAGGACTGACACTATGCAAGTTAGTCCCTAAGTTAGATGCTGGATCGGCCCAACCTAGATTATGCTCACTCCTAGCGAGAACCGCTAGCCAACCCTAAGGGTTGACGGACCCTCTTTGACCATTGGGTGAGGTAGAGGACCCCCGTCAGCCACTAGACAAGCACCACAAAGCCTTTGCCAATCACAAGCGAGGATCGCAACTAAGAAAAAGAGAGAAGAACAAAGAAGAAAAAATTTAGAATTTTCCAACTCAGCACTGCTTATGTCGCGTACGATGATTGACACCTACATTAGTAATTTCTGACTAATATTAGCCGGATGGACTCAATTGGATAGTTGTTGAAAGGTTTGAAAGGTTTGGAACTGAATTAACAAGCACCTTTGAGACGCAAATGATAATCATTTTGTCTCTTCTTCTTTTTTAAACAAGTTTGGAACGGAAATCAGTTTGATAAAATAATTTCATTTTATTATTTTAGGGACAAATTTTTTAGCTGAAAAAATAGGTTTGGAACATAAATTATTTTTATCTCTGGAACATAAATAAAAAATAAAAAATATTCTCATCGCTCACCTTCTCCACCAGCCCACCGCTCGCCTGTCATTTTCTGCCACCCACCAACGGCCTGAAATTGAGATATTTCAGAAAGTCTATCAAACAAAATTCTATTCCGGGAACAAAAATTGTATATGTATTTATTTGAGAAACTAGTCTAGAGAAACCAAAATTAGGGCCCGCAAATAAAATGACCATCATTCGTGCCCTTGGACAATTTTCCCTAGAAACTGTTGCACCTCAAAGAGAGCAAGCAACCAAGAACATCACTTCTATCTTATCTCATTTAGGCACAAACGAATTTCGATCTAACATTATCTCGATTCTCAAACTCTTGTCAAGGAGTGAATCCACCAAAACGAATTGAGCTGGTCACGATCTCTTCAACCTCGTAGGGCACTCCCTGTGCAGTTCAAGGAGCGTGAGCTTCAATGATGATAGGTGCAAGTTGAAACACCGACAAGCAGCTCAGTAGCATGATCAAGTTCTTTTTACCATTTTCCCCCCTTAGGGGGGGGGGTGGGTTCGTATACCATTTAATTTGTTATTGTAATGTACATTTCGCCTGAGCTCATATAGCATTGCACTTGCATTTTTTCTCTGAGTTTCCGATAACGAAATTCAAGTTAGACTCAGGTTTGCTCGTGATACAACGCAACTCACGGTAATCACTAACAAGCTCGAGCATGGGCATGATGAGTAATGCAATTAAAGCTTTGATCACTCAAGAAGAGCATTTACTATCGCGTCCAAACTTTAGTTGAGCATCCTGCTTAATTTGTCGAGAGAAATTAATTTGTCGAGAGAAATCAACTTTGAGCTATACAGTGTGACAACTCGATTACGTTCTACACCTAAAGGGGAAAATAGAAATTAACTCTATTATCTCCCTAATCTTGATAAACCCTTTCTGCAACTAAATTTTCCTTCTAATCAAGCCCCACATACGATACTTGTCTAAGTCAAATTGAACAACCAACAAAAGAATCATCTATAAAATACCACACGCTAAACAATGAGCCAACTCATTTATCCGATATCCTTATAACGACCATCAGCAATTCAAATCTCTAATCAGTAACTTGGAGTGGACATCATCAAACACAACTGATGATCCATCATGTTAAAAGAACATACTAACAAACAGGAGTTCCATGAAGAGCAAGGAAAATACAACCTAACGAATTAACCACGAGTAATATGGTTTCTACAGAAACAAGCCACATTCTAAACCTTGTATTCTTTGTGGAAAGTGGATCACTCCATAGGTCGTATCAGGCCAGTAAATCAGAACAAAAGAGGCAAAAGGGTAAAGTTACATACCATTTGTCTAAACATGACAACTAGCTAGTGAAAAGTGACAAATTAGTCACCAGAGTAAGGCGGCTACAAGCTCCTTCAAAGAAACTAAGTGCATCTTACTGTTTTCCAATCCCTCAGAGTAAACTCATTCCTCATATCAGCATAAATCATGCACATATGCATCTGCCTAGATAAAATGTCCATGCAGCCTCATCAATCATTCTAGTTAGAATGAAGTTCAAGATTCATAAAGAAGCGCACACTATATTTCCTTTAACAGGAAGCCCCAGGCATCAACCATATTACCCTCCCCCTCTTCCAGTCATCGAGAAAATTAACAACAATCGAGGATGTGGTTTAGCACAATAGCGAGTGAAAGAGAGGATCATGGCACTAAAAAAGAAAAAGTACCCTTTGCATGCTCATCAGATTAGTGGTTACGGTTATGGAGGACACTCTAGATATTACATTCATGCCTTCTCAAGCACTCCCAGAATCATTCCAGCTAAAACTAAGCTTTGGTCTAGAAACACAAACATCTCAAACGCATATGTGAATAGAAAGACATAACAATCTTCAGTTCTCATTAAATAAAGCTTCTGATTTTGCCATCACATAGCTTGACAGAATCCAACACCCTCAAAGCACCAATAACTTTAATGCGTTAATACTCTTTAGAATGCACTGGCAGACATACCAATTGCTCCTGAAAAAACTATGCAGGATGATTATCAGTTTGTTCTACTCTTAATGGGATTTGCCAAATCCTACCAAGTAACAATTAAGTCCCCATGCCAAGCCAGAAAAACAACTCAGACACATGCTCTGTCCTCAAAAAAGTGAAGATCCAACTCTCAGAGGAGATCAAATGACAGAAACAAGGAAAATGTAAAAAGAACGATCGAGAAGAATTCAGGTAACAGGACAAATCTTCTCAATCATAATCTTTCCTGTCCCTGGAATCTTATATCCATAGCAAGAAAATCTCCATCCAAACAAAATTTCCAAGAAACATAATGACACAACAAACACGAATTGATACTTACATCATCTAGCCAGTATGTCAACTGATATCCAACATTTAAACTAAAATCAAAAACTGACACAACATGCTAGCACATTGCTACCTTATCCTGAAGATTATGACACGGTTCTCCTGAAGGCTATGACACGGTCCTGGCCTAAGCATAAAATATAAACAGAATCCACTTCTTTTTTTAACACATATAGTAAGCAGCTATTTTAACCCAAAGGGGTAAATGCATTATTTGCATCTTTTAAAAGATCTCACAAATCAATAATGATGATATCAAATACCATTATGACAATCTTTTTGAAAAACATAGGCAACATATTGTCTGCTAAGTAGATAACAATCACGACTTCCTGAGTAAAACATCTAAGCACCTTCAACATCTGAAATGGTTTATTAAGATACAATAAGGATCTACTGTCTCTTCTTAATTGAGAAATAATACAGAACAAAATTAGCGAAATCAAATGAAGAACAGATTTAAAAAAAAAACCGTGGAAGATGTAATAATGACCTCAGCAGGTAAATAAATAAAAACATGTTCCAGTAGAGTCACAGGTTCAGCGATGGCTACACCATAAAGATAACTTAAGTTCTACACATATAACAATTTAGGGAAATGACTACATTATAAGTTCCCATCAAGCATGTGCAGTAATAAAATTAAAGAACAACTTCACAAACTTGCACCATTTATGGAACCAGAACTGACAAAGAATGAATAGTCAAGCATCAGAAAGAGCGACAGGAAAGTCAGAAGACTAGCACTGAAAAGCTACATGCAAAATGTGTAAGGAAAAGACAATGGTATTCGGTGATATAACAAGAAACTCTATGCATGCTAAAAGATAGCAACCCAAAAAGTTAGATGAAAAATGTCCAAGTCATATCGATTGCATCCAATGATGTATGTCACTTGAAAAAGAAAAAAAACACACAAAAACATGAGCAATCCACGAGGCAACAATTTGCAAGAAGCAAGAAAGTCATATGCAATATGTAAGTAAGATAAAAACAATTGCCTCCAATGACAAAAGAACCAGTAAAAGTAAACTCCGAAAACATGCAAAATCCATATAACACCGCAGGAATGAGCTCTCCGAATAGATCAAGTAGAATGGTTTATGCAGACAGACGCGATTAAAAGCATTGACAAGGATGCTTACCATCCAAAACTGCATATGCTATACCCCTAACAACCAAAGAAGTAAGCTAAATATTGTCAGCCAAACAGAGAAGAAGACTACAGAGCACAAGGTTTACAAGGCACCAGACACTAACCAAAGGAGCTTGGGCGAAAAATGAAAGAACTGGCAAGCAAAGATAACGGAGAACACAACATATTCGACAATCAATGAACAAAATGCCCTGAAGGCAAATGGAATTTGAACAAAAGTGCACAATGCAGCAAGTGATCATGCTCATATAGGGATCAGGGGTGCCCTGAAGGCAATCGCAGAGACCAGGATATGGATAGATCATGACACCATTCTCACATTAATGACCACCATAATCGATATTCAGTCCAAGCGAGCCAGATCAAGAAAGATACTAAGTAATAACCCTCAATGTATCATGATAAATATCCACATTAGATCTCTAAACCGACAACAACAAAAAAGAACCGCCTCCCTCACGAGCTGAAGAGCAAAACCTAAGCCTTCGACCCAACAGTAGAAGAGGCCTCCTCGTTGGCGGCGGCGGCGGCGTCTCCGCCGGTGGCGGGGGCCGGGGACGCGCCGCCCTCCGGCGTCGCGGCGGGGGAGGCGGAAGCGGCGACGGCGCGGGTCTTGACGGAGTCGAGCATCCGCTTGCTGATCTCCTTGGAGTAGATCTGGAGGACCTCGATGCCGTCGTCGTCGGCGGCGGCGGCCCCGCCGGCGGCGTTGAAGGCCTCCTCCTCGATGGCGCGGGCGGCGGAGGCGGCCTCGTCCTGGGGCACGGTGCCGTATCGCTTGGAGAGGACGGAGGGGGTGGAGAGGGTCTCGATGAGGCGGGCGACGACGGCGTCACGGGTACGCTGCGATGGGGGCCAGATGCTGAAGGCTACGTTGGGGGCGGGGCCCGCGTCCTTCCTGGGCTCCGGAGCGGGCGGATCCTGGACGGTCTCCTCCATCTCGGGCGGCGGGGGCGGGAGGTATGGTCGGACGGCGGCGGCGGCGGCGGAGGGGAGGCCTCGTTGGCGGCGGCGGTGGCGGTGGCGATGTCTGAGTCCGACATTATTTTGGGGGCGTGGGGCTTTAATTTGGAGGGGCAGGGGGAGGAGGCGAAGGGATTTCCAGGGGGAGATTAAAATATTTTTGGGGTAACAATCGGGTGTGGTGCAGGAGCACGTATTTATGGTGCGAGCGCGCGCGTATGGTTATGGACAACTGTAGATTATGATGTAGATGAGGGGTCACCTTAGTGGTTGGATCTGACGGTTGACGTTCGAGCTTCTCCTTCGTTCTTTATTGTCTTTGAAGGTACTCTACTTCTTTCTTCCGACCAAAAAAAGGAAAAAGCGGTACTCTTCCAAAACGGCAATGAAAACCTTAAAACGCGGTGGACAGCCAGCCAATTGCACCCTTCCGACATCGCACTCGAAAGACAATTCTTAGTTGTCCACCTGTACACTTGCCCCACCGCACAATCCTTCTAGGAGTGACCGGTCCCGCAGGGTTAATTTTCGTGCCTGGAATCTAGAATTTGGATCTAAAATCTAGATCATACCTATTTTTGAAATCTGAAATTTATTTTGTAGACTTTAAGACCAGCCAGAATACTTTTATTTTTTGTTTCATCACCTAAATGATTCTATAAAGACTTGATGCACTTGCATTGCTGCGTCGGTACATCATTTCCATGGAATATTTGTACCACCATCCAATCTTTAACTTTCTAGCCGGTTAATTCAACGACGATGATAAAGCAAGCAAAAGCTTTCATGGTGATGTCAATAGCAATGATGATGACCAATTGCATTAGTAGAAGATCTTGTAGCTAAAGAATATATGTTTTCCTAAGTCTGTTGGGATTAGGTGTACAAACACAACGAAATAGAGAGTAAAAGCAAGAAAGAAAAATCGAGACACAAGATTTATCCTAATTCACCCTTAAACGAGACTCACATTTAATAGAGAATTCCATTGTAATTACCACATTCTCTCCTCTCAGTTACAATTCTCAATTACAAAAGAAAGAGATTATATATACTCGATAGTTATTAGTAGATCCAAACCCAAACTACTAATAAAATATGGGCTTAAACTTTAGAAGCCATCTAAAAGTATAGAGGCACTGCCCCCAACAACCACACCAAGGCAGCCCCTGAACCCCCAGTCGCTCACCAAGGAGCGGGACCCTAATGCATTCTTGTCATATGGGGAATATGAACCACACCCCCAATAAAGTTGAATCAATTCGGATGCATACTTCTACCTTCTAGGAAATTCATAACCATCTAAATTGTCATGCAAAAAAGCTCAGATGAATCGGTTTGGATGCAACCATCTCTTTCCGCTCCCTATCTCTCCTTCTCCATGCTCCTTCTCACTCAGTCACACGACGACCGTGACCTAATGGGCCCAATTGGTCTTGGCCATTTAGACCTAGGTCAATCCATTATGGCCCACAAGTAAAGAGGCCATGCTTGTCGCCACCTTTTTTGCTAACGGGCTCGGCATGGCACGGCCCTCGACAATGAGGGCCAATGCCTAGCACAAGCGCGGGTACGGCCTGGTCATGCCATGCTAAGGCCGAGACAACTTAGACCATTCCTATATCCACATGAAAATTAGGTTGGTCTTGTTTTAAGTTGTCTGGCCTCATCAAATACTTCCATTTTGCTTAATGGTGGTGTCCTAGACCCTTTTGATTCATCAAGAGGTTTAGGATAAGGTGACCCCATTTCTCCTTATATTATTGTTCTCTGCATGGAAGTCCTTTCGCTAATGATTGAAATAGAATGTGAGAACGGTAAAAGAAAACCCATTATGTCTTATGGAGGATGTCTTGCCTAAGTTGCCTTTTCTCACCTCTTCTTTGCACAAGATCTTCTTCCTATCTGGTGACGCAGATGAGCAGGCATGTGATACTACTGTTGAAACGGTTGAATCTTTCTGCAAGGCTTCAGGGCAAACGGCAAATGTTGTCGAACTAAGGTTTCTTTTTCTGAAAATACCGATAAATACAAGATACCATCTATCCGAGAGTCTAAGGCCTCTCGAAATATATGATTGGACCTGAATTTAATGTCTGGGACAATAAATTGAAGGACCCATGTCAAGGGAAGAGGAAAATCGACAGGTCAAAGATAGCTTGAGTATCAGCACATACGGGATTTATCTACTCTATCTTTCACCCTCCCTGATCGCGGTGGTGTGCTAATTTCAAAGTTGACTATATGCAGCAATAGGGAGCAAGAGGATGACTAGGCTTTTTGGAATTACTTTCATGATGATTAGGGCCTACATGATAATACTATCGAGAATAACTGATTCTGTTATTTTGTTCCCGAGAACATATTTGGAATAGAAATCCATTTGGTAAATTTTTTGTTCCCGAGAACAAATTTGTTCCTGAGAATAGATTTGGAGTAAAATCAAGAATAAAAAAAAAGTTGATTCTCACTTTCAGAAATAATTTTGAGAATCAATTTTGCTCTCTTCTCTTTATTCCCTTCCCTTTCTTCTTTTTCTTCCTCCTCCCAACTCACTACCACCCATCGTCACCCCTGGGCCACCGCCGCCGAGCAGCCGAGCGAGGTCCAGTGAGCTCACTGGAGCCCCATCAAGCCAAGGCGAAGCCCAGCAAGCTCACCAGAGCAGCCACTGCCGATGGCGACAACCGCCCAATAAAAGAGGAAGAAGAAGAGGAAAGGGAAAAAGAAAAAAAGAAAAAGAAAAATACAATAAATTATAATAAAAAGATTTAAAAATTAAAAAAAAACAAAGACTCTTACCAAACGCAATTTATTTTGGGAATAAAAATTTAAAATATTTTATCAAACACCTTAAATATTCATAAATTATTCTCGGAAACAGAATAATAAAAATTTATTTTTAATCAGAAATTATTCTCAAAAATAAAATTATTACCAAACAAACTCTTAAATTGCCTGTAACAACACTAGAGGGACATATCCTTAGGATTCAACTTTGGTTGGTTTTCCATAGCACTACTTGTTAGTAGTGTGGCGGACAAGAGGAGAGTCCGGATGCACCATCCTATGTAATTGTCCCATCACCAGGAAGCTTCGGAGGGATGTAAATGCTTCCCCAATCAAGCAAGAATTTCGTCTAGTTTCTTTCAAGGACATCAAAGTGAATGTCAACTCCAAGAATTGGCACAGAAATCCCAGATATTCCTATGAAAATAATGTTTCCAAAGAAATTATGGACTCTTTCGCTCAATAGACGTGCTTCATTATAGAGTTGAACCGAAGATCCCCTTGCCGAAGAGTTCTTTGCTGTTAAATTTAATAAACTCGGAACACAAGAAATTGCAACAAGTTGAAGCACAAACTTAATACAGTGTTGCCTAAGGGGGCAATTGAGTTACCGGAGACAAAGGTGTTATGAGAGACGACTACGGCACTTCAAGGGAAAAGAACAGCCCAAGTGTCAAAACTTGATACGAAAGACACTTAAGTGCCAAAAATTACAAAATGTACACTTAAGTACTATCTTTTTTTTAAAATTGGATCACTTCAATGTTAACTCCAATGACCCTTCCCGAAAATCCTATTTGGTAATTTTTTAATAATTTTTAACACCTATGTGGCTTGTCGGAATTCCACATCATTTTACCTTCATCCAAAACGATGTCATTTTGGCTTACATTTAATTTTTAATATAAATATTTATTAAATAATATTAAAAAAAAAAAAAAGGCAGCAAGGACAACATAGACAAGAGGGGTTCCCCGCCTATAGCTACCGCCCCATCGCTGGTGGGGTGGCGACAATAGGCACGAGGGTTGCCAACACTAGGCGAGGATCAACAACCCTCGTCAGACGTTGGGAGAGGGTGGCAACCCTCTCTAAGGTTTGGACGAGGTCATCGGCCCTTGTGCAAACATCGGCGGCCCTCACATAGGTAATGTTGAACCTCATCTAAGGTCTAGCAGCGATGGGCAAGGGCCGCCAGCCCTCGCCCAAGCAGGGGTGAGGATGGGCGACCCAACTACCCTCACGGCCACAAGCCAGGCAGCCCCTCCCATCTATGCCGTTGCCATTTTTAAATTTTTTTTTAATATTATTTAATTAATATTTATATAAAAATCTAATTAAAGCCAAAACAGTATCATTTTGAGCTAATCTAGCTATATCAAAGCCCAAAACGGGGCTTATTTGGCCATGTCAGCGCCCAAAATAACGTCATTTCAACCTCAACTTGCCAGAAAAATTTCATGTCAACATTTTGGCCAGATTTTTTCGCTGTTAGCACTTAACTGATCATTTTTACTCTGATTTTGGTACTTAAGTATATATTTTCGAACTTTTGGCCATTAAGTTCCCCCGTGCCAAGTTTTGGTATTATAGGGTTCTGCACATCACACTTCAAAGAAAGGATTCGACCCTGCCAAAGCAAAGTGTCGGGCCTCAAGGAATGCAATCGAAATGGCTTTGAATTACGGATGCACTTTTCTTAAAATTGAATCCGATGACCTACTGCTCCTACAAGCTTTACAGAGTGGGCATTCTTAAAAAAGTCTGATCCTCAAACCAGCCTTCGACGCTTGCAGATCGCTACTAGAAATGTTGTGGATGTTTATGCTATTGACTATAACGGTTGCAGGACAACTAGAACTGTCTACTTTGCGGTTTTGAGTGCTTGGAATAACTGTAACTGCTCTGTAGACTTTGGTGAGGTATTAAAGCCTTCGTTTAATTTATGCAGGTCTGAAGTGCGATCATTTTGTAAACTTAGGTACATTATTAACCGGTATCAGGTCAAAATAAAATTTAATGATTAAATTTAGCAATACAAACTAAAGTTAGAAGTGGGGGCATGCCGAGTAGCGTGAGGCGAAATTGGGGGTTGCTCCCAATTTATCGGGAAAAAAATGCGTAATTGAGTCATTTGAATGAGGCAAACTTTCATGGGGCGAATCCCATCCAATTTATCCGGCCATTAACAAGTTGGGATGTATAGCTCAAATCGGTTGTCCGTTTGGTTCATGATTTCTCTTGGTTATATGATTCGTTGGATGGAGAGATCAAGCTTCAAGAAATACTGAATAATCTTCTTAGGTACCTAGAGACAAGGAAGGGCTCAAGAGTGTGTTTGATAACATTTTTATATTTGGAAACAATTTCTATTGAGAATTTTTTTTTTTTTCATTTTTATTCTTTGAACGAGTTTTTGAGCAAAAGAGCATGTATCATGTGATCCTCAAATTAATAGAGAAAGAATGCAAAAGCATTTGGTATGATCTTCAAATTTTTTTGTGACGTCATATTTTTGTAGGTTTTTAATAAATTTTTGATATTTTTCTAATTTTTGAATTTTTTTATTATTTTCTTTTCTTTTTTTCTCCTTCCTTCTTCCACCTCTAGCTAGTCATTGAGCCTCAATGGTGGCCGACAACTAGCCAAAGACAAGGGTCAGCCTTGGGCCAACCTCATTAGGGGCTTGACCTTACCCAACCAACGCAAGGTCAATCCCGCCATGGCTAGGCAATGCCAACCTCATGGTGGTTGTGCAAAGCTTGCCCTAGTTTGATTTCGCAAGGTCAAGCCTCTTCGACCCATGTTTCTAGTTGGTCGCTGGCCATTGTTGAGGCCCATCGATTGGTCGAGGAGGAAGAAGAAGGAAGGAAAAAAAAGAAAGGAAAATGATCTTGTTTTAGAAATTGTTCCTGAAAATAAAGAAATAGATTTTTTTCAACTTATTGTTTCTTTTTGAAAATTACTCTTTGGCCACTTCTCTATTTTGAGAAATAGAAAAATTATTTAACGTTATCAAACGAATTTCAATTCTTTTTCAATTTCGGAAAATAGAAGAATAGAAAAATAAAGAAATGGAAGGGTTATCAAGGGCATGCATAATAATCATTCTATTTATGTTTCAGAAGTATTTTTCTATTTCAAACTTGTTTTTAAAACAGAAATTCTTTTAGTAAAATAATTTCATTTTTCTATTTCCGAAACAAATTTTTATTCTAAAGATAAGAGGTAAAAATTTCTACTTTTCAATTTCTAGAATAGAAATAAGAAATGAAAACTTTTCTCAATGCTTATTCTCGCTACTAGCCAGTCACCCACCTATTGTTCGCCATCGCTACCACCACTCGCCACCACTGCTCTCCATCCACCGCGGCCCACAATCAATAGCGACCGGCTGCCATCCGCCACTAATCACCATTCATCGCCGCCACCTGCCAACCTAACGGCCAGCCACCACCATCACCGATCATCATGTCACCTCGCCATCCGTCGCCACCCGAGAGGGAGAAATTTTGTGTTTTTATTTCGGAAATAAAAAAAATTGTGTAGTTATTAGATGCATATCTTTGATTATAAACTCATCCAAAAACGAAAATTAAAAAATCTATTTCTATTTTAAAAATTATTTTCTGAGCAGAATAATTATCATTTGCACGTTAAGCGGCCAACTTATTATAGGACAAATGACCATAAAATGGATTGATGTGCCTTTTTGGTGGCCCGAAAGCAAAAGAGTGCCGGGGATGTGCAATTCCCATAACAGCTTTCAGGTACATCATAGGCAAATTTTCATAAATGATAAAAGATGGGATTTCATGGACAGATTTCAAGAAAAAAAAAACGTAGCTATTTTTTTTTTTCAAAAGGTAAAAGACTATAATGTTTGGAAATAGAGAAAAAAATTCTGTTTTTGGTCTGTGAAATAATAATAAAATAAAAATTCTTGAAGTGTCGAGAAAAAAATGGAATTTAGAAGGCTCAATCTAAGTTACGAGGATGGACTCAAATCATGGGGAGATAAGAATCATTAATGTTTAAACTTGAAAAGCGTTACAATTTTGTCGAATCAATTGTTGTAATCTCTTTGATCAAAAGAGAAAAATTGTTCTAATCTGCACTATTTTGGAATTAAGCGTATAGACAATCTCAAGAATCTAAAAGATGATTTCATTTGGCTATTGAAAAGATTTGAGTTGAATTGAAGCGTATGGATCGACCCAAAACATCGAAAATCACAAGGTGGGTGCTTAGCATGCTCGACTCTAGCATAAACTGCAGGACAAATTGGGCTTGTGCAACTTTTTGGAACAAAGAGCCAACGTGCTTGCTCTAGCTCCTACCTAAAAAGCAGTATGGCAACTGGAGCCGCTGAGTCGTTTTTCTACAAAGCACAAACTCATCTGAGTTTTCAGCAATGACAGCATAGAAGGATAGTTAACTTCAGTCAATTTTTAGAACATGATTGGAGTGAATTAGGTCACTAGGACAATATCATTAGTCTTCCGTTGCTGACTTCCAAAGCAATAGGCAGAATCAAACGACATCTACTTCACCAGAATGCAATTTGTTTGCCAATGAAATTAACGCAAACCTTTCTTATGGAAAACTCTACAAATCAAGGTTAGCAGCTCCTTTTATTATGGACAACATAGTTTTCCTCATCAGCATTTTCTGGTATGACTAGCAACATATGGCAGTCCTTGTCAGTTGTTACACTTGCTTGGTGCATAGCCAATTGCAACTCTATGCTGCCATATCAGCTCACCAACGTATACCCAACCCAACATTTGCTTGATCACTCATTGACATCTTTGAAATAAGAGGCCGGGATGTCTGGAGGAGAAGACATGACAGCTACCCGTTTAAACTGAATACGGTTGGGAATTTTTGTTAGTGACTGATTTCAATAGCAATGATCACGGGTGCATCAATACATTCAGATATTAGACGATGCAAATACCTTGTGCTGCTTGTATTTTTCCCGTACGGTTTGCAAGGAGCCTCCTCTTCTCCCCAGGTGCAAATCATGTATGATCTGAACGCACTCTTTCAAGTCCTTTGCGTTGTACCCTGAATACCTCTGTAGACTTGAAGTCTGAAAAGTAGGATGGTCTTTATAACAGACTGAAAACGACAGCGATTATAAGCATCATCATAAAGTAGGCTCTTACCCAGGGGCGAGTTATTGGTTTCGTTATATATCTTGCTAAAAATGTGACAGATGCAGCGACAACAGATGGCAAGAATTTCACGCAGGCATAATCCAACAAACTTAGCTCGGCAAGGTAGTAGCCCAAGAACTCCAGTTTCAAATCCGTAGTCTGCGAGTTATGATGTGTTGTTAGCCAATTGGACAACCTTAAGATAAGCAAAAAACAGTTACCTTGTGACCTTCTTGAGCAACTGTGCTGAATCTTCTGTGAAACCGAAGGAAACAAAATGGTCATTGTAGGTCAAATTTAAACTCCAAACTAATTGAAATAGGATATTAGAAAGGAGATCATCTCATTTGACAAAAAACAGGAAGATGGCTTCTTGCCTTAGGAATGTCCTTATTGTGGGATTGCCCAATTCAAAGTCCAGAGCCTTCAATAGATCTTCCTCCATTTGAAACACCTTAAAATCATGAAAGAAAAATGCCGCTTCACTACTTTACATAGCATCCTTGAACAGGCTAGATGCATCGACCAAAATAAAAATACTAATGGTGTGATGGCAAAGCGAGAAGATACCTCTTCTTTAGTATAACTGTTGTCTGTAATGTAACAGAAATCTTCTACATGACGAGGCTTGATTTCTTCATACTTTCTACACATCAGAACAGAGAACCAAACAAGAATGACAGCAAATCAGTACCGCAAAAAGGCACAAAATATCAAACCAGAAGGTAGAAGCCAAGGCTAGGTGCTACTACTTATGACTTACGAGGAAATGAGCATTGCGGAAACACCAAGCAGCTGAAGCTTATGCCTAGACAAAGCATTTGAAGACAAGAACCTATCGATGTAAGAGATGGAGAGATACAGCGTGTCCGAAAGAAGCTGGTACTCCTCCGCGACTCCCACCAGCCAGTCCACCAAAATCCCTCTCATATTGGGACTTATATCATTCTGAACTTTCTCCATGTAATCAGGCAAAGGTCTCCTCTGTGGCTCCATCTGCATCATAACCAACACACCCAAATTACCCCCATCCAAACTGCTCAAAAAGCTTCTGCATTTTTTCCCATGTCCACCATCAAATTGAACCCCAGCTAAATGCCGACCGAGCAGGCAGATTCACCCTAACCAGTGCACTAAATTTCATTGTCGGGTCAGTACCGAAGTAAATGAACTTCGATGTATGTAAGCTCGCGCGCCATTCCCCAAAAAAGCTTAGGCATTTATCATTTTAGCCTTGGAAAACATGATCACAGTGACTACGGCATGATCATCCATCCAAAACCCAATTCTCCAAAGCCCATCTAATTGTTCGGACGACGCATGATCATTCATACAACGTCAAAAGAAAAGCTTCATGTCCAGTCATTCAGGTCATCAGATTAAATCACTTCCTTTGCAAGAAAGCTCGCCTTAGTGAGGAAAAACGAGAAAAGAACATATAAATAAATAAAATAAAATACAAAGGCACCGACCTCCATCTTGCGGAGGTAGCCAAAGATGTCGGAAACATAAGCTCCGCATGTCGGTGGTTCAATTATGCCGTCGCCGCCCTCCTCTGTCGCCGTTGAAGGAGCGGATGCTGCAGCCGTCGACTCGTCGACGACCTTGACTTTGGTCTTCTTCGTGGTGCCGCCGCCCTTCGCCGGGACGATCGGATCGGGTAAATTGGTGATATCTCCGAGCGCGACCCTCTTCCTATTCGCCGCCGCTAGCTCCTGCCCGGCATCGGCCGTCGCGTCGGCGGCTCTCTTCTTCGCCGCCGCTGGGGTCCGCCCGTTCTCCGCCATTGCTTCTGTGCACGTGTGTGCGCCCGTGTGCGTGTGAAAGAGAGAGAGAGAGAGAGAGAGAGAGAGAGAGAGATTGTAAGGGAAGGAAGCAACGCGCCATCCGTGGGTTTGAATGTCGGGTTTTGCCGCTTGAACTAACGTGAGACAACGTTTTAGGTTAAAAAAAAAAAAGAGCAAAAGCAAATGTTTTTATTTTCCACAAAAAAGTTCGAGATATTGGTTAAAACTTAAAAAAAAACTATAAGATTTTATTAGTTATTACAATAAACAAAAATAATTACATATGTACCACCTCATTTCAGATTGAAAATTTGAAGAAATTAGAGACAAATTCTTGTTTAGATCATTTTTCCTTTTTTTAACCTCTACAAGCTCCACGTGAAATTCGTCAATCTAAACGATCAGGTTATGCAATTAGCAAGCTTCTCACTCAAAGTGAGGATAAAATAATCGCTTCTTTATCCATTGAATTTAAGTATTTTACGACTCTATACTAAATAACCATAAAAAATGTATTCCATCACGTATTATGCATATGTTAATATTACATGCAACTATAATTGATGGACTCTTTTGTAATAAGAAATTGTACAGAGTATATGATAATTGACGAGTTTCGTGCTCTATTTGCCGAGCTTTGTAACTCGTGCTTCCAACGTTGGTTTTAATAAATGGTAAACATCCATTTCAAGTATCCTCAACCCGCCGTCATATTTTCTAATAGCAGTAATTTGTGTCAAATATGTAATAAATAGTCTCAAATTTGTCAAATCGCTATTTATTGGGAATTCGTGTATTGTAAATCTCCCATTAGAAATCTATGGAGTCTCGAGTATTAGTTAGAAAAACTTAAAATCAATATATCTTAAAAATCTAAGTCTAACAGTAATTAGAACCTAGGTATTAGAAGGCGGTTGTCATTGAAAGATGGCATATTATTCTAAATTATATTTTTAGTGTTTTTACATATTTATAAATAATATCGAGAGTTTTATCATAGCGAGGGCAACCCAAAAAATCCTAAAAACATTTCAAATCCTGATATGTACACCTAAGGAATATAAGAGAAACAAATTAAGGGTAACTTCTATAATTCTACATGTTGTGCTCGGGTATCAAATTTCCCAAATATAAAATTGGAACCCCAATGTTTGGTAGATAGAATACAAGTTAGGAATACATTACCCAGGATGAGATAGAGTTTGATATAAGAAAGGCATAGCTTGGATAAAAGTATTACATGGGGGTAAAGATATATGGGATTTTTATATGCATGATATAAAAATTATTTGTTTAGAAGGTGATTGATCATGTTTTCTCTATGTTACTAAATTTGGTATACATTGGCTAATCTATTTGGTCGATATCACTAGTACTTGTTTACATTTCTTGTCATGATTGAACCTATGTGTTGACATCTAAATTTTGATTAATCATTAATAATTTAATGCATACAAATTTATTAATACCCATAAACAAAAATATTATAATTAAATTGCATAATATATAGTTTTAGAAGCATTTATTATTATTGCATTTGTAATGGACTAATGGCGGATGGACCAATTGATGGTTCTAAACTTTAATTTAACGAGTTGGACCAAGCCCACGATGAGAGAGAATTTGGCTAGGCCTGTTAAGGAGTAACAAATTGGAAGATGAAAATATTCCCGAAAAGATTTGCTCTTCTAATATTCAATGAATCTTTTATATATTTATACAATACATACACCATGTGATATATTTCTTCACAAAAAGAAATGTGTCAGATGAAATATTGAAAAAATATTGCATGCGAGATACGTATTCTTTGCGCAATAGCTAGATTTTCTTGAATAATATAGTCATTTTACTTATAAAAATAGGGCCACATAATTCTATAGATTGACACGAAATACAGAAAAAGAAAAAAGAAAAAAAAAAAGAGCAGGACTCTTCTTTTTGGTCTCTTGGTCAGAAAAGAGAGGTCTTCTCTCTTTCTTCTCTGACACGCGAGATAAAGAAACAAGAAAGAGAGAGAGAGAGAGAGAGAGAGAGAAAGGAAAAGGCAAAAAGGGGTTGTTTTCTTCGGGAGGTGCCTTAGGCCGCAACCAGCCTCCCTCCGACGTCTCCACTGCTGCTCCTC
The DNA here is from genome assembly GCA_014182895.1 of Angophora floribunda. Lineage (NCBI taxonomy): Eukaryota > Viridiplantae > Streptophyta > Magnoliopsida > Myrtales > Myrtaceae > Angophora > Angophora floribunda. Next base: position 15,812,081 of record CM024710.1, read on the forward strand.
CACCGAGAATCGCGTCAATCCACTGTTCACGAGTTGCCGAATTTGGAAGCAAATATTCAGATTAAGTAAACAACATCTTGTCTGATTTTATTTTCGAATATTTTTTTCCTTATTCGAAATATCGTTGATACAATTATCATGTTCACAAAATCGAGTAGCCTTTTAAATTAAGAAATTTTTTAATTTCACAATGTGCATATGTGACTTGCAATCACATGAAAAAATTATCAATCCGAACTCATGCCTGAGATATGATTCGTAATTTTCTAAAAAATTGGCCCATTTCAATCTTATACCCAATATACGATTCGTCAATTTATTTATCTTGCAAGGTTTGGTGCCATGCTCGATAGAGATGTGATTTCTTTCTATATTTGCTTGATTTGAATTTTCTTTCTTTCTAAAAAAATCAGAAAAAGATTAAACAATGAATTTGAGTAGATTCTTTTTAAATAATATTACATATTTAGGGTAATTTCTTATTCTGATTTTTTTAAAAAAATAAAAATCCAAAAATATTGCTGTAGATTAAATTTAATTATATTTCCTTCATTAAAATTGCATGTTTAAATATAGGTTATTTTTTATTTAGAATTTTCATTAAACAAAGAAAAAAAAGCATAAAAAATGTCATTGTCACGTAGAATTATGTCATCTTTGGCACATCTTTTTAGTTAGACATTTTTGTACGTCGTGCATTGCACATAATTTTAGGCCTCATTAAAAAAGTGAAAACCTTAAAAAAAACATTTCAATGATTGTGTATATATCTAGGATTATTAATGTGATTTTTAAGTTAATATCGCAGATGCTTTCATTGCTTTGAGGTAAGTATCTCCTCCCTATGCTCGCAATTTATTTATTGCTTTACTTTATTGGGTGTTAGATAATAGTTGTTCATATTGCATGTTCAGGAGTAAATTAAAATCAATACAAATTGTCTGCAAATTATTTTTTTAAATAAAAGAAAAGATGTATTGAAAGAGTGTTAAAGAACTCTAACGTAATCAAGTGCTTGATCCCCTAGTCTCTAGTTTATAGGAATAAAGTAATTCTTCCGTTACTTTATTTGCGTTTCTAATCAACCCCCGAAAAAATATTAGTGGCAACTCATAATTGAAAATTATTAGCATGTTAAGAACTTGAATTCTAAGTTGTGAATTGGTATAAGATTAGGAGAGCTTGAGCTAAGTTTAAACTTAATATTCCATTCGCCAAACCCTAGGTGGTCCAAGCCACTTTCGAAGGTGAGACGCGACACTATGGCTTTGGATGATATAATGACCTCATTTATTATTTAAGATTTCGATCGTATGATAATTATAAATTGATAAGTTATTTTCTATTTATACCTTCATGGTTTCTTTAACAACGAATCGCCTATTATGCCTATTGTTTGGTATGAGCGGCATATCATTGTAAATGAATCTAAATATTACACAAATGGAAATGGTAAAAATCTTTCAATACACTAATGTCTACTTCATTTTTATTTGCTTATTTTTATTATTATTTTTCCCTCTCTTTCTTATTTCCTTTTTCCCTTCCATCATTCTATGATAAATGTTTATTAAATAATAAACTATACTAATATTTCTAAAATATCTAAAATATATAATTTTTATTTGTTATTTTGAAAATTTTAATTTAGAATTCAAATATTATTTTAATTTATATTAATTTAAAAGTTTGTTGTTCGAGAAAATTAGATTTTATATTATGAATATTAGAAATCCTATCTATTTTTATCCTATTTCCTCGTGGTACAATTTTATCCGAGATTATATTCTATTTATATCCAACTTTATTATATCTTTGGTCATCCCGTCATTGGTATGAACCAAACATGGGATATGATTAATTTGTGTCCTTGGCTATCAGTGTTGTATAAGTTCATAATATACTAGATTCTTGGTTATGAATAGTGCGTATGTTATTAATATGTTGTCTAGGACTTAAACTTGTATAATTTATGTTCAAGTAATCTTTATATTGATATCTATTTCTACCAAACAATGAATACAATAGGATATAAAAATATTCGACTTTAAATTCACGGTCCACCAAACAGTAAATAAAATATAACAAAATTCACATATTTCTTATCATATTGTATTCAATCCCGCTCCAATTATAAATCCAGACAATCAAACACAACCTAAAAAATTTCAGTAATTTACCCCAAACCCATCCCACTTCCCCAAATCCATTACCCGTTTACGTCTTGCTGAGGTTTGAATGGGCCCTCATTAGGCCATCTTAGGTGGGCTCTGAGTGGGGTTTAACAGATTGTCAAGCAGACATTAGCATTGGCTCTTTGCTCTGATTCTTTCAAATCCTACGGCTCGCAACTTGATTTCTCATCAATTTTAAACCTTGTTATTCTGGCACCGCCGCTAACTTATTATTATTATTTTTCAAAATTTGTGGTCATAGCCGCTAACTTATATATTCAACTGGTCAGAAGCCCAAGTGCGATGAAATTAGTAAATTTATTTTTGACATATCATAAATTTTTATGACTTAGGGATTTGATTACCTTAGAAAATCTAACACCCATCGATTGCTAGCTTTTCTTTAATGAAAAATACCACAAAAAATCCCAAAATATACCATTTGGAACAATTTTATTCTATTTTTTTTGTGCTATCAAGAATCTAAAACTATGCCACTTGGGATAATTTTACTATAATTTTTTTATATGACACCAAAAATCTCAAATTATATCACTTGAGACAAATTTACCCCGAATTTTTTTATCGTGCCAAAAAAAACCATAAATTATGCTATTTGGGACACATTTACCCTAAACTCTTTAATTGAATAGCATTTTCGTATTTTTTTTTTTTATCCGCTCTTCCCGCTGCCAACCATGGCAGAGAGAATCCAACAAAGGCTACCTAAGCCCTTGCCGGCAATGGAGTCGGGTGAGGGTGGCCCTCCTAACATTGAGCAAGGATTGCCCTCGTCTGAGTTGGGCTAGGCGAGGGACACCCTTGTCGGATCTAGCGGGGGCAACCCTCCCCAACATCAAGTGATGGCCGCCCTCACTCAATACCAAGGAGGGTTGCCCTTGCCCGACTCCACCATCGGCGAGGGTGGCCCTCTGTCATGGCCGACAAAGGGAAGAGAGGAGAAAGAAAAAAAATAAAAAAGGAAAAAAAGGTGAAAATGTCCTTTAGCAAAGAGTTTGGGATAACGTGTCTCAAGTGGCATAATTTAGGATTTTTTGTGGAGACAAGAAGTAATATAATTTAGGGTTTTCGATAGTGAAAAAAAATTAGGATAAAATTTTTCTAAGTAGTATAGTTTAAGATTTTTAATAGTACAAAAAAATTCAGAATAAAATTGTCATTAATGATATAATTTGAAATTTCCGATGGTATTTTTCTTTTCTTTAATTAAGTAATCGGGGCAAAAAGCCGAAAAAGCTCCGGTCACCTACGATTGCGCTGCTTTCCCGGCACAAACGCGTCACCGATTATTCTCCTTCGCTTTTTCTCTCACTCTTTCTGGGGATTTTCCATGCCCTGTCAGCAAAAGAAAGGAGTGCCCGACCCAACAGTCCCGCATCTTTTCTCGCATGCAAACCAGAAATCCGCCGACCCGACGACTCGCCGGCGATGCCTTCTCCGACCACCCGACCCGACCCCGAAGAACGCAACCACCGCAAGCACCGCGAAGACGACGAGGAGAACCGTCTCTTGCCCTCCAAACTCCTTTCTCCGCCGTCGCCGTCGCCGTCGTCCGACGATGACCAGGACGGCGAGTACGGACCCGAGTCCGCATTCTCGACCCGGGACAAGGTTCGGGTCTTCGACGTCGACGCCGCCGAGTCCGCCGCCGCGCCCCCCTTCTCGTGGAAGAAGCTCTGGCTCTTCACCGGCCCGGGTTTCCTGATGAGCATCGCGTTCCTGGATCCGGGGAATCTCGAGGGAGATCTCCAGGCCGGCGCGATCGCCGGGTACTCCCTGCTCTGGCTGCTGATGTGGGCGACGCTCATGGGTCTCTTGCTGCAGATGCTGTCGGCCCGGCTCGGCGTCGTGACGGGCCGGCACCTGGCGGAGCTGTGCAGGGAGGAGTATCCGAATTGGACGCGGCTGGTGCTGTGGGTCATGGCCGAGGTCACCCTCGTCGCTGCGGATATTCAGGAGGTTATTGGGAGCGCCATCGGGATCCAGGTGCTCAGCCGCGGGGTGTTGCCGCTCTGGGCCGGGGTCATTATCACCGCGTCAGATTGGTAGGTGACGATAGATCTTCAGTTGTTTTTTCCTCAGGTTCGAACGCCTAAGTATATCAAGATTGATTTAGAGAGCGACAGCGATGAAGTCGACATTTAAACAATCGAGCCAAATGCAGAGTTCGCTAAGTTCTGCCACAATGTTTTATAAGTTATTCTTAGTAGACCATTATTAGTTTATTTAGCATTAGTCTTACCTAGAATTATATTATGGCTAACATCATAGACAAACCAGTCGTAGTGAATAGCATTTGAACGAATTATAGCTATTGGTAAGTGGTGGGTTAGATGCTGAATGGTTGATTATGTTTTGATTCATTGCCTAATAGCCTTAGAAAGTATATAACATAAATCCACGTCACAATGTGCATCCATGATTGTTTTTAGTTATCTCAAAGCAACAAAAACATGGATATCTCTGATGTTGTTTAGACCCTCTGAGTGGGCATTAGCTTATTCTTCGATATCACTACGTGTTATCTTGGGTGCGGTTGGAACTTTCGCAGCTTCATGTTTGCCATTTTGGTATTCGTCAACTTATGAAAAACTTTTAACATTAGAAGGAAACTTGATCATTTATCATAGTTTGTCCCTTGATGCTACTAGAGCTTGTTTGCTGCCTTTGCTGCAGCTTAGGCAGGCAGACTGAGATCTATGCTTCTTTTGATAGAATTAATCTGCATGTCTGAGGGAATCCACCATACTGGTCGATAGGGTTGTGACAAAAAGAGAACTCTCTGAATTGCATCCCATGTTTTGCACCTCAGAAGTTGAAATGGAGCTTAAGTCACAGTGAAGAAAATGATTGAACCTGTTATTATTAGTAGTAGCATATGTTTCGGAGTTGATTAACTTCTCAAAAAAAGAAAAGTTTGAAGAGTTTATGAAAATCATCAGTTTCTCACTGTGATAGAGAAGTGCATTCTAGGTCGCATTGAGGTGAATGTGGTTTGGCTTACTATACGACGGGGAATACAGTTTTTATATGCATTAAGAACCAAAGTGGAAGGTGTGCCTCACCACAACTCTTTTACACCTAGGGCCCTTGTACAGGGGAGAGAAGACGAGATCTTTATGTGTACAGACATATAGTTTTATTTTGTATACAGTTGTAGCTATGTTGGTAGTAATATATGAATCCAGTTCCTAGCTATATGTGCTGCAGCATGTACAGTTTCTCATGTCTTTAACTCATTGTTGACAATAACATGTCCTTAGAGATGCAGGCGAAATTTGAGACCTTGCCAACAGGTGGTTATTCTTCATTTTCAGTCTTTCTAAGCAGTGGGTGTACAGTACTCTCAATCTGGATTGTCATTGTAATAATTACTTATTCAAGCTTATGTCCTTTCCTTATGATGATTGCCAACTTTGCACACTTATCTTTTACTGAATAAATTGATATTATCTGGTATGCACCGATAATTAACTGATTTCTCTTTATGACTAGTTTCATGTTTTTATTCCTCGAGAACTATGGAGTGAGGAAATTAGAAGCTGTTTTTGCAGTTCTCATATCAACAATGGCCTTGACCTTTGCCTGCATGTTTGGGGAGACAAAACCCAGCGGGAAAGAGCTTATAACCGGTAAGAAACTTTCCTTGTCACTCCACTCGTGGGTTCATCTTAGTATCCACAGGATGCTATAAATGCAACTAGTAGCTATCCAGTGCTCAGATCCTTCCTGCAGGTCTTCTCCTTCCAAGACTTAGTTCAAAGACGATTAGGCAAGCTGTGGGAGTCGTGGGCTGTGTTATAACCCCTCACAATGTGTTCTTGCACTCTGCCTTGGTGCAGTCGAGAAATATTGATCACCAGGATAAAGGTCGGGTCCAAGAGGCACTGAATTACTACTCCATCGAGTCGTCGGCTGCTCTTTCAGTCATGTTCACAATAAATTTGCTTGTGACATCTGTTTTTGCCAAGGGATTCTATGGTACAGAAGAAGCCAAGACAATCGGGCTTGTGAATGCGGGTAATTATCTTCAGGAGAAGTATGGGGGAGGGTTGTTTCCAATACTTTATATATGGGGTATCGGTTTGCTAGCAGCTGGACAGAGTAGTACAATAACTGGCACATATGCTGGGCAGTTCATCATGGAAGGTTTTCTCAACCTGCGTCTTAAGAAATGGCTTAGGGCAACTATCTCAAGGAGCCTTGCCATTGTGCCCACAATAATAGTGGCTATTGTCTTCAACACATCTGAAGCTTCCCTGGACATTTTGAATGAATGGCTTAATGTGCTTCAGTGTATACAGATCCCTTTTGCGCTGATACCTCTTCTCACTATGGTATCCCAGGAGCATCTAATGGGTTCCTTCAAAATTGGTCCTCTCGTTGAGGTGATTTCTTTTTACTCATCATTTGGTAACAATATATCCTTTATGTGCTCTTGCAGGTTCTCTTGGACCCAACAAGAGACTACTTTTGGTAATTTTGTTGAAATCACCATTCTACTTGCTTCTTTTTAGATCCCTTTGGGTGAACAACTTGAATTGACATTATGTTGTGCCAGTGCCCAAATTTTGAGTTCATGCTAGCTTTTCATATGAGATGATGGTTTGGAGAAAGGTAGAGCTGGAGGGTTAAGCTGCAATAATCCCCTTAGCCAATTGGAATTGCAGTAAGTTTGACAAGTTTAGAGGGTTTCCAAAAAAGTGAAGGTGCTTGTTGGTTGAAGGAATGAATAAGTGAGCATTTGCAAAGTTGGCAAGAAATGAAGCAATTAAAGGTTAAATAGAAATAAGGGGCGCTGAGACTTGGGTGTTGAGTTGATTAAAATAGAAGTCAATTTTTCCTCTGCCTGATCATTCTTTGCCATTAGTATACTTTCTTATTATGGCTGACTTCTTTTTGGGTTTGCACTTTTGTGCACATCTTACTCATCACCACCTTATTTTGGGTCCAAATTTTGTCAAACTCTATGCAGAAGTACTTAAGGATTGTTGAACTAGACATGATCTACTTGTTACAGCTGATGCTCCCCTGATGATTGACTTGTTACTTTTTTATTGGTATAATAGAGAGTGGCCTGGACTGTGGCTGCAATTCTGATAATGATCAATGGCTATCTGTTGGTGGATTTCATAACTTCTGAAGTGAAGGGTTTGTTCATCAGTTTCTTGGTTTGCATCGGCACAGCAGCCTATATATCCTTCATCATATATCTCCTCTTGTTTGGTCGCATAATTTCTTCTGCTTGGCTCGGCACAAAGTTCTCTCGCATTGGAAATTGAATCTACAGACATTTCCATTCGCAAGAAACCCCATCAGAGAAAAATCGCACCTGTAGACCTTGATTCGAATGTCGCTCGAATATGGTCAATGCAATTTGTTCACATTTGAAGCGGCAATCTAACTTTTTGTGAGGAGCCAAGAGGGAAATGAACCCAAGTAACCTACAGAACTTTGTACCCAGCTGTTGAGAAGCATAGTGAACTCGCTTCAATCAAGGTTCGTGCACCTCACATGGTATATTTCTTTTGTTCTTTTATTCCTGCCTTTCCACTTTAGAAAGCAATACATAGCAAATGGGACAGAACATATATTTGGAATGCTGGCTGAGAGAAATTGAAGAAACACAATAGATTGTTGAGTGTAGAGAAGAGTAGAGAGCATGACGAAAGAGCACTACCCAACCGTTGTGATTGGAATACTGGGCATTTATTTTGTTAAGCCCAATGTTGTCAAGAATATAATAAAGTCATATTTATCAAGTGATGCAGCAAATTCCTTTCGATTACTTGAATGTTGAACATGGGACCAGAGCATATTGCTTCTTGTTATGGTAAACCTGTCCTTGTGCCCTCGGCACTAATTTTATATGGAGATCATGTGGGTCGTGCTCATTATCTACTCTGATTTAATCTCCGATTTGATGGAAGTGGACAGATTATTTTAGGGGTTTTACTTCCATCTTGTCATGAAAGTTGCAAATGGGATTTGCAGTTTGCGCGGTTGAAGGGTCTTGAAAACTGGCTGATGAAGGGCATGATAATAGGTCATTTCTTCTAATTATAATCTGGAGTTGCAGAATACTTCAAATCGAACTTTTCAATTCTTTTCGTTTCTACTTTCAGGGGAAAATTAAGTTTCACTGTTTTCCGTGTGAAAGATTGAGCTGTCTATGCGCGAATATCATGTCATATACATGAGTATGAACAACAAACGGAGATCATCAAGTTTTCCCCCTATCGTTGAATCAAGTGTAAAGCATACTTCGCTAAATTATACATGAAGGGACAAAGATGGATGTCATGTGGGTATGATTAATCAAGCGCTACAAAGGGCTCATCACTTCTCTAGACATTACACATGAAGGGCGATGCCTTCCATAACATAGGTATTGAAGCCTGACTTATAAAGTGATTTCATAAATTGTGAATGAGAGCATGTCAAAGCAAATACAGCATAGGTAAGTCCAACCTAAAAATCTAAATTAATAGGTGAAGGGCAATCACATGAACGTAAAGAGTATATGAACCAAATCCTGTAAACAAACAATATAGAGATTCTTTTACGGTAATCATCTATTTGACAAGATAAGGACGTAAATGATAACTATCTAGTTCCATAAATCAATTTCTAAAAAGAAAATGATTTTTTTATTATTATTTTTATTCCGCAGACGAGTTTTTGAAGAAAAACTAATGTTTGATAACAATACAAAATTTTTGTTCTCAAAATATAAATTTGTTTAATGATAACATAAAATTTCTACCTTTAGAGTGGAGGCAGGAGGTGGGCGAGCAGCGACCAAAGGCGGGAGGGTGGCGATTGGTAGTGGCAGGTAAGCGGCAAGCGGGCAATAACAAGAGTGAGTGAAGAGAAGAGCTTTAATTTCTTACTTTGTTCCAAAAATAGAAAATTAAAAAAAATAAAATAATCTAATCTCTATTTCAAAACTAGCTCTAGAGTAAAAATTTGTTCCAAAAATAAAAAATGAAATTGTGTTACCAAACATATTAGAAACATAATGATTATCATGCGTATCCTAATTGATACTATATTATTTCTCAATCACTTAAGGACAATTATAAAAAAAAGAAGTATCTCTTCAAAAAGTAACTGTATAGAGAGTGATATGAATTATGTTTAAACCCAGGACAATCTTGTCACTTCGCGCACGAAAGCCGATCTAATGAAGAAAGTTAGAAGAGTGAACATCTGTATATTATAAAGCAAATTTGCAGGGTTTCAACCTAGACGGCTTTGCCCCGAAAATTCCATGAAAGCACGTGCATATTGCACATTCTAAGTAGATAACAATGTATCTTTATCAAGTGAGACAAAATTGTAATTTGAATTTCTCAAGGTACTTGTCATGCAATATCACAATCTCTGTAATGCCTAATTCGAATTTGAATTTAGATCCATCTCATCCTCCAATTATCGTTTGAACTAGCATTAATGCGTGTGATATGAAAAGGACAGAACCCAATGATAATTAAATTTCATAAGAAAATAAATATCACTCCACACCGATGGTATGAAGAGTGAATCCCAATCATGTGAAGCCCTCATTTGCAAAATCTCTTCATGCATAATGTCCTCCCGTATAAATTACTTGTGTATGGCGTGCATACATAACATAAAAATTGAAATTAAAATAAATAATCTAGGGTGGCGCTATTTTCACGTTCTTTGAGCTACCCCATTTTTATTTTAATTGAATAAATTTCCCTTTAACCACATGATTCGGTTCAATATTTCTGATTAACATTAGCCCTCTTGATAAGATTTAATACCATATTTGTGCCAAATTTCCAAAATTGAATTAATTAACTTATGTACGACATCCTTTTGTTTCGGTAAAACTAAAAGATGCCTTTGTTCTAACTAAAACTATATTTTTAAGTCAGAAGATATTTTTGCCTTTTGCGATTATGAATTCATCGATTTGTTAAAAGATATAATGTTGTTAATTTGACTTGCTAGAAGATTGCTCAATCTTTCTTATGTCCTAATTTTAAGTGATTCTGATGGAACTCCAAATCTAATTACATCTCCTTCGCATTCAAACTTATAAATATTCATACAAAAAGAATTTTGAGGATAAGATTCGCGAGCAATATTGATAACCTTCTCCATGATTGAAAAATAAAAGAAATTTAGTGTTGATCTTTCTCTTTTCTATTCTTTTTAATTTTTTAATATCTTTACAATCTTCAGTTTTTAAGATTGGAAGAAACAACTTAATTAAAATCCTGAATTGAGTTTCTAGTTGAATATGCAGTCAAATTTGTTTTTTGTTTTTTTGCTATTTCGGAGGAAAACTAAATTGTCCTCTTCAAGTTAGGTTCAAGAAAGAATAAAAACATGGAAAAATTTCAATTATATCGATATAGGAAAGTAGCAATTCATTGATAATTAATTTGCCTATGGATGTATCAGTAAATATTAATACATGCTTTATAAAGTTGAGACTAATTTGGTCAATATATATAAAAAAAGGGAGTGTTTTAGCAAAAGAGAGTGAAAATAGCACCAGGTAGTTATAATTCCTAAAATGCAAAGAATTTTCAATTTTGTGATGCCATCAAATTTTATATCATGACATCTAATTTATGTGAGATAATGTACTTACCGTCCAAAAAGGCGAATTGGGTACTTAAGATTTCTATAATAGGAGATATTATGAATTGAACTAAGCACTTTTGACTATCTTAAATATAGACTATTCTTAAAATTCTTTCTTTTTTTTCTTACTCTATTCCTATTTTAACTATCTATCGTACTTTTGCCTTGTCGCAAGGTGTGAAAGTTGAAACTCACATCTAAAACTAAACCATTCTCATCCCAATCCCTTGAAAAGGTAAGGGATTCGAACCCTCCACCTCTCCCTTTCCAAGTAGGAAAAGGGTAGTCACTCGAGCAACATTTAGTGGTTGACTATTTTTTAATTTCAATCATGTAGAGAATAACATGGTTCCCAATTTGCATTCTGCATCATCGGCAAAAGAGAAGTGAGTAAAACCAACGAATATAGGAAGAGAAAAAAAAACATATATTTGAAGATTTGTCTATGTTGGAAGAAATAATAATCTTGATTTGATGCATATTTAAATTAGGCAAGCGTTAGGCATTCACAAAATCATCTTATTGCCATCTTGATTTCTCCCCCATCTCATGCTATACGCATGATATTATACAGATATGGTTTAACATGGTAAGATTCACGAAATTTATTGGTTTGGTTTGATATTGAAACTAACATGAGTTTGCTTCAGATAGATTTATAATATAATATTTTCCATGCAAACTAAGAAAGATAGGGCAATAACATCTATCTTAATCGAGCCCACCTTTAATTTTCGGTAACAGCTTTAAGTGTATATGTTAGGATTACTTTATGCGATCTACATAAATAACCTTAAATCGAGCCCCTCGAATGCAATCCAAAATTGCTCCTAGCAAATGCAAACAAACAAAATGGACAAGCGGATGAATGCAAAGTAACAAACCCCGTACACATTTCACAAGAATATAAAGTTACTTAAAATTTATAATTGATTAGAAGTGGGATAATAATATAAATAGTTCACGAACTTTGACTCAATATGTAATGTAGTCTCTGGACCGTAACGCAATATCGTTTTTGAACTTTTAATTTATTTAATGTGATCTTAAAAATTTTCGGTACATATTCAAATCAATCTCCAAACCATATAAAATAACATTTAGCACATTGCCCATTCATCAACTCAAATTCATGGACCATATCAAGTCAACCATTTTCATATGGTTCGGGAGTTAGACCCTATGACATTAACCTTTTTCATATAGTTCGAGAATCAAAACCGAACATACATCGAAATTTCGGGATCATTTGTGTCATCGTCCCTTCCGAGAAAGAACTCCAAAAAGGGATTTGGCGAAGAGAATCCAAGTGGACCCCACCAAGAGATGGGACCCAAACCAAAAGAAAAAGGAAATAAACCTCCCGAGCCTCTCTCCCTCCCATTGGCTACCCAACCTCTCCACGCCGCGTAGCTTCTTTTTTTTTTTTCTCTCTCTCTCTCTCTATCTCTATATAAATTCAGAAGACTGAGAAACCAGGGAAATCCTCCGAAAAGGTCTGTCGTTTTCGCCTTCATGAAAACTTTCCATATACTGCATGCAGAGGAGACTCATCCCTCCTTCTCTCTCTACTTTCTCTCTCTTAGTCAAACCGATTTCCCGTTTCGCAAATTTTCCTTCCTCCTCCCCCTCCGACCCGAATGCCCTTCTCTCCTCTCCCAGCGATATCATCTCTCTCTCTCTCTCTCCGAGTCTTGATCGATTCTCCTTGGAAGGAAAGATCTCATCTTTGATTATCTTTCTTTCTCCCTCCGTATCAGCGCCTCTCTCTCTCTCTCTCTCTCTCTCTCTCTCTCTCTCTCTCTCTACATATGCACCACCACCACCACCCCCACAAAGATTTCTCCTTGCCCTCCTTCCCCTTCTTCGCCTCCCCGGAGTAGTGTGGCTAGAGACCGACGAGCAGGCGGCCAGGCCCCTCGGTTGGTTCTTCTGCTCTCGACCCATGTCGCTTCCCTTCGAGTACTCCGACACCCACGTGCCCCCGCCCCGCCGAACCCCCACCTCCGCCGCCGCCGCCGCCGCCGCTCAGAACCGCGCTCCGGCCGAACCCTTTTACGCCCGAGCCCTCGACGCCGCCCTGGCCCGCCTCAGCCTCCTGCCACCCTCCTCCGATCATGGGATGTGCACGTACTACCCGGGTGGTCGCGGCGTCGAGTCGTACGGCGGCGGCGTGGACGATGTGTGCCTGGCTTTGAAGGACTGTGAGCTGAGCAGCTCGAGGGGGCGGAATTTCGGTGGCTGGTCCCCGGAGCTTCGCCACCCCGGGGAACTTCGGCGGCTGCTGGGTTCTGGTCCTGACGGGCGAGAAATTTCTGGGACCGAGCCAGCGTTTAATACTTATAGCCAGGTTTGCTTGTATAGGGATGGGTCGTCGGACTATTACACGGATGGGATCAGCCAAGTCTCCCAAAGTACAAATCTTTCGCAGCAAAGCGGGTCGTTAAACGTTTATTCCAGGCTTTGTTCTGGTGGGATTGATGATGGCTTTCGGGTAAACAACGGGCTCGTTTCCAGGAGTCGTCTGGGGGATAGGAGGGCGCAATTTGCGCAGGCATTGTTGAACTGCACATCTATACAGGCTATGCGAGGCCGGATAGAGTCCTTCGCCACAGACCCAGAAGGCTTCAGGGTTTTGCTCTCCATGATGGAGAGGATGGATGGGGATGAAACGGAACTGGTTTTCTCGGAGACCATTGAACGCGTCGGCTACTTGATGACCGACCCTTTCGCCAACCATGTTGTGCAGAGGCTTGTTGAGGTATGCAGCGAGGAGCAGAGGAAGCAAATTTTGTATGCGGTGACCTGGAATTCTCAGATTGTTAGCATATGCCTTAGCACGTACGGGTATGTCTTGGCTTCGCTCGTATCTCCTCGTGAGTCTTACGTCCGAGTCTGGATTAACAAATCGTCTGGTATACTGATGGTCTAGTTCTTTTGCAGGATTCGCTCGATTCAGAAGTTAATGGACACACTCACCACTCGTTGGCAAAAGAATGTGTTTATACACGCCCTCGCACCTTTTATGTATCAATTGATCAAGAACGCTGTTGGTCATCATGTTATCCGGCATTGCCTTAAGGTCTTCTCTAATGAAGAGAATGAGGTAGTGTGACATTGCATTGGTTTTCTCTCCTGCTAAGCTCCTATATAATAGGAATTAAACTGGTGGCTTTTTTTAATTGTCTTACTCGTCTTTACTTAGGGAAAGGAGATTATCAATATTTGTGGAAGTTATTCACAATGCTCATATTTGTAGAGTTATTCCTCAAAAGCAGCAAAATATGGGGTGCCAAGCACCATCCTTTTGAACCTATTTCTTAGGGAATATTTCCTCTCTAAGACTTTAACTACCCAGTAATGCACTAAGTTCTAGTGAGAGAGAATGAAGCTATCAGTTCCAGTTTGATGTTCCTATTTGAGAATTATGCAGGAGAAATCCAATTGTGTAGTTTAGCGACAGTTAGTCATGCGTCTGGCAAATTCACCATTGCACGATCTGTTTTTTTCAGCGTGATTGAAGAAAAGCTGAGGACCGTCATACTTTGGTTGCTTTAGCTTTAAAGCATTGAATAATGCGTTCTATTCTATTATTTAGACAAAAGATCAAGTCACTAGTGTTCTAGTCCTGAAGTTACACACTATCCTTGAGCTCAACCAGAAGAGATGATACACATTTATTGTATGCTACTTTCACGTCGCCCTGTGTAATTTTCGTAGAGTGTAATCCTCTTTCTGTGAAAGAAACTGAACAGAGAACAGAGGTTGATCTAAAAGGTTGAATCAGTGCCGCTTGTGATAACAAACACAGAGATATATATGCCAAATCAGACATAGGAGTAACAGTTGCTAGGTGAAAAATATTTTGAGTTTGGATCAACTCTAGTTTATATCTGGTTAATGTATAAGTTGTCCTTGGACCAAAAAGAAACATAGAGATGTCTGAACTTTGAAGACGTTTATTTTAATGGATTGGAAGCCTTTTTGTTGGACTGATGCAATGATGATGATAATAGTTGGATCTGACTCATAAGAAAAGACAATGAAGAAAAGCAATCATTGGGTCAGTAACAGCAGGCACTACCACTTTTCAAACCTTTGTTTGTGCTGCCCATTGAAGTGGGCATTCCTCTACTTGGTTCAAACTGTTCTTACTATTCTCAGACTTGCTCCATGATGGATAACCTCCACTTCTCTGGTATCTACTGGCTCCATTAACTATCTAGGTTCTGCATTTGTTGCGCAGATCCTTTATGATCTGGTGGCTACAAAGTGTTATGAGATTGCAACTGATAAAAGTGGATGCTGCATTCTGCAACAATGTGTTGAACATGCTCAAGGAAAGCAAAGAGATCGCCTCGTGGCTGAAATTACAACCCATGCCCTTCTGCTAGCTGAAAACCGCTATGGGTTAACTTTCTCTATACCCTCTTCATCCGACTCTTATTATTCGATATCAACCTCAAATTCATTCCAATTCAACTAGTTTTTCTTTGTTTTTTCCATCCAGCAACTATGTGGTACAGCATCTGCTGACTTTGGAGATCCCACATGTTGCTGATGATCTTCACAGACAGTTCCGCCGCAACTATGCAATTCTATCCTGCAATAAGTACGGTAGCAACGTGGTGGAGAAATGCTTGAAAGAGATGGGATACAACCAATTCGAACATATTATCGTGGAGTTGCTTGAACAGTTCCTGACAGTCCTCTTGAACGAATTTGGAAATTACGTCATCCGAAGAGCAGTTGAGGTGTCCAAGGTCAGTTTTCACATGCATTCCACAGGCCATAACGAGTTCCGTATTTTTCTCATACATGATCAGCATTCGTGGACAATTTGTCATCACAGAGCTCTAGAATTTCAATTGATTTTCTTTTCTTTATGCTTTGTCCCCCTTCCCAAACCCTGAGTCCCCAGGAAAAATAGAGAAAAAGGTAAACTGCTAACATCAATATTCGAAGATTTGCAATAATTGCGATCCATGTGTTGTCCCAAGACAATGCCATGTCAATCTTATCAAGGTTTTTAAACCTTTATAGATTCAGTAGATGTTCTCTGGACTTCATTCCGACATTGGAGATTAGCTTCATGCAATTTTGCATGATCAATCCCTCTGATTGCTAGCCTGCCATGGCATCTTTCCTCATTTGATGCAGGAGCAGCGGCAGACCCAGATCTACTGCATTTTGTCGGCAGAGCTCAAGAGATATGATCCACTAATCAAGAGCAATCCTTATGGCAAGAAGGCTGTCTCTCGGCTCGAGAAGCAAAACATATTGCCCTGATGAGGGATATGTTTTTGTTCAGAAATACAGTTGCATACTTTGAGTTTTGCCAATTGGTCTTTAAGCTAACCTTTCTGTCGGTGTTTGTTGTTGTTGTTGTTGGGGTCTTAGGCTAATAAGTTGTTCTGCGCTGGTGTTTGGTACAGTGCTCATCTTGTCATTTGTGGCTTGTGAAATAGGGAGACATGTTTGAGTTCATTGAAATGTTGTTTCTTATTATTCTCACACAGACTTAGGAGGTCAAAAGCAATTTGGGGAGTTGCCTTTACTAGTGTAAATCATTGGATCTGCCCACTGTTGATTGACTTATACTCAATTGTTGCGAATATAGTTCTTGCTTCGAGTTCATCTCTCTGATTGTCTGTACTGTGCTTGTCAATGAATCACCAGAGTGTCTGCAAAATCCCGGTCTATGGGCAATTCGCACGATGGTGTCATCGACCCCATCATCCTAGGAGATTCCGTTTTCTTTTGCTTTGAGGAGTTTCCCAGCATTGCAGAGACCACTGATCCTGATTGACGTTTCCCATTCATTGTTTGGAAGGGATTCGTTCTTTAGGTTGCTTTAGACTCGAGCAGGCTTGGCTTGACTCCAATGACTAGTGTAGCTGGCTCAAGTCTACTGAGCGGTCTTAACTCGTCCATGGATTATTCTTCCTGATTTTTCTCTCGTGAATTTCCTTGGAATGAGATGAATTTTGCTCATTGCTTCCAAATATCTGTTATCAACCCAGAATTTTATAACAGAGATTTGGTCGATGAATGTTGTAAAAGTAATGTTTTTTGTTGAACCCACGTTCATAATGATCCTCGTTGATTGGAACTTGGAAATCACAGCTGCATTTCAGTACATGAATTACTAAATAAAATCAAAATACATGCTTTGAATTAATTCCTATAAATGGTATATTAAAATAAACCATTGAAAAATAAAGATAAAGGAAAAGAAAGGAGTTGAAAAAAAAAATGAATAACAGAATTCCCTCTATTTGTTTGTCTGAAAAAAATTGAAGGGATTGAATGAAATACTAATTCAACAAATGTAATATATACACTTGCATTTATTCAAATTATGTTTAAAACAGAATCTAGAATAAAATTATATAATAAAGTGATTTTTCAATTCAATATTCATGGATAATTAATATTTACTTCTATTGAAGCGAAAGAAATGAAACCTTAGGAATAAAAAGGAAGAACGCGTTGCTTGTTAAATAATAAGAAAGAAAGAGAATATCGCTTTGACTATGTAATGTACAATTTAATTTATTTAATCATCTCTTCTCTATCTTTCATTTTTTTTCTTAGCAAGCAACTCACTCAATAGGCATTCCATTTTGAAATGATCATTTCATTTCCAAGTCCTAACCAAACGAAAGGGGGAAAGGAATGAGCATTCCATGAACCAAACATCCACGTAGTTTATATATTTGTCCATGCATGTGATATTTTGTAATGAATGATTGTGGACCATTAAGGAAGAAAAAAAGGATATAATTCCTTAAAAATAAGATTTTTTTTTTTATACACTTGAGCTTAGTAGAAATTGTTCAAGCAACAATCCAGTCCAAGCCTATTTTATTTTTCCTTGAGAAGTGAAAATTTACTGCATAAAATTTACTATTTATATTTTTAACTTTTTTTTTTTGGGTGGAATTACACATCTCTTCTCATTTGTGTACACAACTCGAGACTCTTTCGAATGAATTTTTGGAAAAGGAAAAAGAAAATATCGTCTTAAAAAATAAAAGAAACTTATAATGGCTTGTTATTACCTATTTATCATCATTTTTGTAAGATGTAAAAAAATTTGGATAAGTATACCTATGGAAGAGGGAATAAGAAGTATCCCAAAAGCAGGAACCCCTAACAACAACAAATTATTATTATTATTATTATTATACTAATTAAAGAAAAAGGATCATTGATTGGCCTTATTAATTCTGCCAAAGGCCGATAATTCCTACTTTCATGTCATCACTAATTTTATACTAAATCAGGAGCACTCCTTATATTTCCTTGAACCTGGTGTAACTTTTATTTTTTGTAATTTTAATGATAGGTAGTTACATTTTTATGGATTAATTAAAAACTATGAAGAGGCCATTAAATAATTAATGGACCGTGTAAATTGCGAAATAAGACCTAGCAAACACCCAAACATGAGATTCTTAGTACTTGATGGTGGAGGAATCCTACAAATGCCATATTTTTTTATTTTAATGATAGCTATTTACATTTTTTCCGACAAAAGAAAAGTCCTATTTTCCAAAATAGACGCTCCCCTTGAATTATTTATCAAAGTATAATTCTCACTACCATGTTACTCTCGGCATATTTTCATCACCCTCTTTATCCTAGCCACCTTTACTACTCTATTCTTAAATTATTATAAGGGCAGCCCTATTTCCACTCCCTAGACTAAATCCACTCCCATTTACAATGAAAAGACAGAATTACCATCAATAGGAGATGGCCCCACTCCTTTTTATTTTTATTTTTTTATGATATTTGCCATAATTAAGCATTTAACAATTTTTTTATTGTATTAAAGAAAAATGAATCCTCAGTTATTCCTATAATGTTTTATATGTTCTGTGAAAAATTATCTTACTTATAGCAAAAAAAAAAAAGACAATTTTTGATATATAATAAAACTAAAAATTCCCTTCTTCATCATTGATCTTATAACAACTTATCTATATTTTGTCCCTCTTATATCAAAAGCTCACTTTCTTCATGATCTTTTTATTAATCTCATTAGTCTAATATATATATATAAAGTATTTTTAATTGCTATATAAAAAAATTAATAATGTTTCCTTACTATATTGGTGATATATTTTTATACAGAGTATGTAATACATTAGAGGAATATCTAGGAATACACTAAAAACATGCACAATGAGATACCTTGATAGGTTTTTGTAAATAGTTATGGATGACATTAATTTTCGTTAATCCAAAATTATGAAATTTTAGTGGTATTTTCAAAAAAAAAAAAATCGTACTTTATGCGATGTTTTAATTTAAATGACTTCCATCTACTTAACAATTTATCCATAAGTTTACATCGACACATATAAAAGTAGATTTTTTTTTTTGGAAATTTCAGTTTTTGACAAAACAAGTTTTTATGGAAGTAATATCTACAATGAAAAGAGACAGTGCCTTTTATATACATGGAAAACCTTCTTAATTAATGTACGCAAATCTTACATGGATAAAGAAAGTAAATAAATTTAGGATCATCAATTTAAATTACCATTAAATGTAGAGGATAATTTTGACTTTTTGGTGAAAATTTGGTGAATTTAGTCATATAATGGGTGGAAATAGTGCCGCCCTTATTATAATTCAAAACTTAAGCACATTCTTTATATTTTCCAGAAATCAATCCATAATGAATAGTTAACACGGGCAGAATTTGAACACATTCAACCACTTGGGTCTAAAATCAAAATCTAAATGGGATGAAAAGTTTAAAATATATTTTAGGACATTATGGCTTAAGTTGAATATAACTATGAAAGTGAAATTAGGTAAATTATTTATTTAAATTGAAAACCTAATAGTATGCTCTGTTTATTAGCAAAAAAATTGCAGTGAGGAGTAGAATTATTATTTTTAAATGAAAGTTATCTTAAAAATAAATTCACTAACTTGAATATAACTATATTTTTATCAATGTACATTTTCAAGTATATAATTATTTTCAATAGGGGAAACTTCTCTGGGGATTGAGTTTACTTATTGAAACCTTAAACGAAACAAAACTATAAAATAAAAAAGGAGACAGAGAAACGAAATAGAGCTTTTGTAGAACGTGCCATAACATTAGCTTATTTTAATGCAGCTTATGGAAGTTTAGAAGAGAGATCAACTAACTTATGCGTCTCGCAAAAGTTAAACGGTAAGAGCAAAACCAAATAAATTTCTTTTATTTAACTTCTATAAGCTACAATTTAAAAATAAAATTTGTTTTTTCTTTGTTTTTTTAAAAGGATTACTATTCTATAAACAACATATACTGAAGGTAAGTTGTATGTAAATTAGTACATAGTTTTCATTTTTGTATTTCAAATTTTTGGTTTCATAGTAATCTTTTAATTAAGATAACTTTTATTTTAAGAGAAATTCTACTTAATGAAAATAACTTAATAATTACGAGTATAAGAAAATTTTAGTTGTTGACAGGATATAGTGATCTCTAGTGAATTTTACATTTTCAAGAGAAATTTCACTTTACAGTACATATCATGAAAATACTTGTTAATAAAACACATTATTTTTCAATTTTTTTAACTGTTCAGGTGATTGGAATTAGTACATATCATGAAAATACATGACAATCCAGTATGTTCTTGATTAATAGATATAATCATATAGCATGTGCAAATAGAATTCCTATAGGTGTGTGTTTCTTTTGGCAAAAAAGCTTTACAATAAAATAAAAACATATGATATTTTCCCATTTTCAAGTTAAGAAATTCATTCGTTAACCGATCATTTTTGGTAAATTAAATGTGCGGAAGTCAAAAAATTAAATTGGCGGGAATTTCTAGGATCCATTTGTTTTGAGAGAAATTTTATGATAAAATAAAATATAATTTTTAAGGAAAATGTTTTAAAAAAAAAATCTTGATTCCGTTGTTTTTGCCGAACCATGTGACATGAGATGGTAAATGATTAGATTAGTCCTCCAAAGAATGCGTGGCGTATGTGCTCCGGCGAGTGTCCCGCCGCCCCTCCAGAGTCCAATATTCCCAAAACGAAGAGCATTCTCCCAAAAAACAAAATCCCCTAATCACAATTATTTTATTTATATTTCCGGATTATACTTTCTGGTTTTTTTTGGTCAAATGAAAAACACCTGCTGGTATTAAATAAATAAATAAAATAATACGCCGCAATTTATTAATTTCTAGCAAATATGAACGTAAGAGTTCGTAGTTTGTTCGTCTTTCTTCCTTCATTTTCCTCTCGTTGACTACCCAAAGGCAACCTCCAACTCTCTCTCTCTCTCTCTCTCTCTCTCTCTCTCTCTCTCTATCTCTCCGGCGACCGTCGTCTTCCCATGGCTCCGGCCGGGTCTCGGCTCGCCGCCGCTCTCCTTCTCGCCTGGTTGTCCCTGGCCGAGCTCGTCGTCCCCTCCACGCACTCTCTCTCCCGTCCGAGCAATCGCCACCGTCCGTTGATTTTACCTCTCTCTCGAACGCCCCGTGATTCTCCTGCTTCTTCTTTTTCTTCTTCTTCTCGCGCGAGAGATCATCACCGCCGGCGATTGCTCGACTCGGAGCTCCCTCGCTCGCCCAGCGCTCGCATGCGGCTCTACGATGATCTCCTCTCTAATGGGTCAGCTTCAAGTCCCTTCCTTTCTCGAGTAATCGTTAAAATTTTCTTGGTTATTCATTTTTTTCGGCTGAAATGTTTGATGGGTTTCTTGTTTTTTTGGGGGGCCTGTTTTGCAGATACTATACGACGCGTCTTGCCATCGGGACGCCTCCTCAGGAGTTTGCGCTGATTGTGGACACGGGAAGTACCGTCACTTACGTTCCGTGTTCCAATTGTCAAAAGTGCGGTAAACATCAGGTCTGGTTTCTCAGCTGCTGTTTCAGCTTCTTTCCTTTATTTAGCAATCATGGCTGAACTGGGCAGTAATAATTAGTTTCGGTTTGAAAGTTTTTTAGTAGTTTTAAGCGGAGTACCCGTGATTATGGTGATTCTGTTGATAGCTTAGATTGTCTAGAGCTCTCAACGACAGTTTTAGTAAGAATGCTATATAGAAAGTCTAATTTCTTCTCTCATAGGCCTGATTGTTTACTGAAGTACTTAGAACGATGGTATCTGCTCTGGTGGTTGGTTTTTTATGCTGCTGATATATTGTCAATGTGGCTTGGAGAGTTACCAAGAGAGTGTTTATGATCTGTCGTGTTTGTTACCACTGTAATAATCGATGGTAATGGTCCTTTTCTCCTTTACCGAGAAAATTTTTACTTTTCTTCCTGAATTTCGTTTTCTGTTCTGTTCTGTTCTGTTGTTCAATGTTCAGTTATGGACAGTTTTTGTGTCTTTTCTGGATTTGGAACGATCGGATAAGTTATAAGATGTTCTTGACTGGTGTGGAGGACCAGGATATCTTCTTCATTCTTCTTTTGGTTTGTTTGTAACTGTCTCTTGAAATAATTTAGGATCCAAGATTTCAACCTCAATCATCTTCCACCTATCAACCTGTCAAATGCAATGCCCACTGCTCCTGTGACACTGCAGGAAGGCAGTGCATTTATCAGAGACGGTACGCTGAGATGAGCTCCAGTACCGGCTTGCTGGGAAATGATCTTGTATCGTTTGGGAATGAAAGTGAGCTCACACCCCAGAGGGCTGTTTTTGGGTGTGAAACTGTGGAAACTGGTGATCTGTTCAGCCAACGAGCAGATGGCATAATGGGCTTGGGACGTGGTTCTCTCAGCATTGTGAATCAGCTTGTTGAGAAGCATGTTATTGATGACTCTTTCTCATTATGTTATGGTGGTATGGGCATGGGTGGTGGTGCAATGATACTTGGAAGTATTGTTCCTCCCACAGGAATGGTATTCTCACATTCAGATCCTCACCGCAGGTAAACAGCCCCTTGACATATTGAATTAGATTGCTGACATCCTTGAGGATGCAAATGCAATTAGTGCATCTCATACATTTATGATAGTATTGGGATGTTCACAGTCCGTATTACAATATCGAGCTGAAGGAAATACATGTCGCTGGGAAGCCATTGAAGTTGAGGCCAAGTATTTTTGATGGAAGACATGGAACAGTCTTGGATAGTGGAACCACATTTGCATACCTACCAGCAAAGGCATTTCTGGCATTCAGGGATGCTGTAAGGTTTCATAGCCTGAGTTAAATAATTCAAATTCTACATTAGCAGTTTTCCTTCTGAAACATTTTGTTTGATTACTAAATTTTGAAAGCTTATCCAATCTTTCTATTAAGGAGCATTTATATTTTCATAAAGCAGAATGTTTGAGCCTGGTGCATAGTTGGCGCTTCAGATACATTATATACACTAAATTAAGCAGCTTGCTTGAGGACCTCCTGGAACTTATTTACTTATTTGCTTGCATTAATATCCATGAACCCATATGCTGATTATAATGAGCTTATAATGCCAAAACATGTTCAAAATATGATAACTCTTGTTTTCTGGAATTTTATCTTGACTGGTAATTCCAATTCTGTGAATAGATTAGGCTCAAATGACAACTCATAAGGATTCATGTATTCATTTCGACTCTGATAAGGCTTTGGGAAAAAGCTTCTATGATCTCAAAAGTTGAGTTACTATGGCAAAATGTCAATTGACTCAATTTTTTCTCTGATTTAAGGCTAGGACATTGTAGAAATTAAGTTGGTTAACAATGACTACAGATGATTTTTGTGCTTCGTATTTGGTAACATCATCTTGAGTAAGCCGATTGACTTTGCCACAGATGAGAATAGGCAGCATCAAATAGCTCTCTCTTGCTAAAATAACTTAAAAATGAGTTCAACTGCATTTGAATGTTAATGGAGCACTAGAAACTGAAATCTTCTTCAGAAGCCTTGTCCGTGAAGTACGTTGCACATGCTAATTGAAAGCTATGCTATATATGATGCAATTCTTTATTTCCAAATGCAGGTTATAGAGAATGTTCAATCCCTGAGAAAGATTCAAGGACCTGATCCAAATTACCACGATGTTTGTTTTGCTGGTGCTGGATGGTAATGGCAGAAAAACTTAATATGCACACTGGCAAGTTTTTTTTACCGTGCTTAACTGGAATTTGTTGTTGACCTATGCTTAGGGACATCTCCAAGTTATCTGAAGTATTTCCAAAGATCGATATGGTTTTTGGCGACAAGCAAAAGCTGTTGCTGTCTCCTGAGAACTACTTGTTCAAGGTTACAACCTTGTAGAATGCTTTATTTATGCTTTTGTTTATGGATGTATGTATTACTAGTTGGCTAAGAATGCTTTATAGACAAGAGAGACTTGTATTAATGCTGCCTTGCCCCACCTTATTCGAAGACAGAAGCTTGATTTGTTTATTACATAATTTCAACCTCTATTGCAAACTTCCTTGATTTTATTTAGTCTGATATATCTTCTTGATTTTCAATTGTTGCCCCAAAATGGTTTGTAGCATACAAAGGTTCCTGGGGCATACTGCTTAGGAATATTCCAGAACGAAAATGATGAAACCACTCTCCTAGGAGGTACTTTTTATTATTTTGAAATTCTCTCTCTCTCTCTCTCTCGCCGTGTTTATTTATTTTGGACTGCTTTTGGAGACATTGTTTGGTTCTTGCTGTTGTCCCTTCTCTTTTCTTTTCCTTTCTTTTTGTTTTGAATGCTTAGCAATTTGTGAACTCTGATCCAGCCTACTCTATGTTTTTGGCAGGTATAATTGTCCGCAACACCCTTGTTACTTATGATAGGGAGAAAAATAAGCTTGGCTTTTGGAAAACTAATTGTTCTGAACTTTGGAAGCGACTGCAAGATACTGGTAGTCCTACACCTGCACATTTAGTTCCTCAGAACCACAATAGTACTTCAGCTGTTCCTCCTAGCATACCTCCAAGTGGATTGCCTCCAAATTCTTTTCCTCCAAATCCTTTTCCGGGTAAGAAGAGTAACTTGTACAAGCATTTATATGCCCTTAGCTGTTTTTGTACATTAAGTTATTTACTGGAGTTAGATGTAGTTAGCAGGGTATGCATGTTGATGGGTGCTGCACTCTGTCAATTCTGGCATCCCCCTCCTAGTTGTTAAAATGCTGCTTGAAAGAAAGATGGAAGAAGTTAAATACATTAATTGCTGTGAGATTACTGTTAAATTTTGGCCTCCTTCCATTTCTAGTTCTTGAGATATGTCGACTGTAAAATACTAAACAGTGCTAGGTCTTCCTTTTGACTGAAATTTATATCCTTAGATTTTCCTACTGCCTTAATATTTTCAAAAGCATTCCACGAATAAGATTATCTTGATTTTCCAGAGTGTTTTCTCTTACAAGATGTCATCTCTGTATCTTCATCATGTTGCTATTATGACTGAAACTCCTGAAGTTCCTGGGGGATTTGACTTGCTTGTCTATGGCTTACTTATCATCTTGCAACTTCGTAAATCTTCTTCTAAAGATTTATTTACCATTTTTCTTGTGCTCAGTTGAATTTCGAGTAGGACTCATAACGTTCAACATGTCATTCAGCATCAAAAGCTCCAGCAGCAAGCCTAACTTCACTGAATTTGAAGAACTTATTGCTCATGAGTTGGGAGTGAGTACTTCACAGGTAAGAGTCAGATCTTGCAGGCACCTTTACAGATAATCTGTGTTTGAGTATGCTTGACCTTATCTCCTGAGTTCACAAAACTCTCGTATTAATATAACCAGCAACCTAATCTTCTAAATCTAGCATTGCACTTCTAATATGTTCAATATTTTTTCTTCAGCAAGGGTGTATACCCTTGTCATATCTTTTATCAAGTGTGAGATATTGACCACTATCTGGATTTTACCTCCATATGAACTATGTGACTTACTCTAGTTGTGTGCTTAGCATGAGCTTCCAATCTTACCTGCTTCTACCTAATACTCTACTCAGGTCCATTTGCTGAACTTCACTTCCAGTGGAAATCAGTTCCATGTTGAGTGGGCTGTCTTTCCAGCTGACTCTGCCGATTACATCTCTAACACCATCGCAATGGTATTGCTTCTTTTCTTTCATAGAATTTTATCTACAAGTAGGCTCTTGTAATTGCGGGTTCGCTCCTGACTCGTGTGTTTGTATGCAGAGCATAATTACACGCTTAAGAGATCATCACGTGCAGCTTCCTGAAAGATTTGGTAGTTATCAGCTAGTTGAATGGAAAATTGAGCCTCAAAAGAAGCGGTGTGGTTTCATTTTCCTCTTCAATGTCTAATAGTTCAGTTGTGATTAACTTTGTTGGTGTTCCTTTAGATTGAATAAATCATCTTCATGAATTTGAGAAGCTGTATGAATTTGGGGAACAATCGGCTATTGATGGTTCGAGTAAAAATAGTTGATTGCAGAAAGAAAAAAAAATCGCGACTGCACTTACAAAAATCTTTACTGAGTTGCTGAGCAGTCGCAGCATTGGAATTCTTGGACATTCAGCACTTTTAAGATATGTTTAAGTTCAGAGAGGGATGGCCAATGTCAATGTCTAGGAACTATGTGCCAATTCGACTTGCCTTTTTTTGCTGCTTATTATTTCTCTAACAGTATCCTCTTCTTTATTGGTGCAGCACATGGTGGCGGCATAAGTATTTTGCAGTGGCTGCCATAGCTTCCGTAGTACTGTTGCTTACCCTAACAAGCATTGCACTATGGTTTGTTTGGAAGAATAACCGGCAACAATCTGGTGCATACAAGCCTGTAGGTGGTTCCATTCCTGAGCAAGAGCTTCAGCCGCTTTGACTCAGGCATGTTCATCTTCTCATTATGATTTTTTGGCGGGCACAAGTTATTGAAATACATCGATAGGGGAAGGATTTCTAGCTGCATCGATCCCATCTTCGGTTGGAGGAAGGTCACGTTCGACGTAGTGTCCTACCAGGGGTATATAGTTGAAGCCTACAAAGCAGTCCCTTGTACGGTTATACAGTAGAAAACATACTAGGAAGATGAAAAGATTAGAAGATTGCGGAGTGTAACATAGGCAGCTGCGCCGCTTTTCTCGAGAGAGAAAATTGCCACACAAAAAACTGTCCTTGCGGCTAACCAAGTGAACAGTGATGTATTGTGCTTGATCACTCGGTTGGATCAGGAAAGCACCAATTTCTATTGATTTTGCAATAGATGAGTGCCGTAAAAGAAGTTATGTGGTTTTGTGTCTCTTGATTTGTGTACTTGTAACTTAATCTGGTGGTGAATCTTTAGCTTTTACATCACTCACATGTACTTGTGAATCCTTTATATAGACGATTTTTAGACCATTCATTTTCTGCAAAACAAGACACAGAAAAAATTAGAGAGATTCTACTATGAAATGATTATGTTCTCCCAGATTCAAGATTGTACACGGTCAAAGTTCACTCTTGGAACCACCCGAACTGCTTTAAACTATAAGCATTATAATGCTTCATTTTCATGGCTTATCCACATCCAAAACCAACTCATGTGACTAATAATACAAGCTGATAACCAGCCATCTATAGTCTCAACCATATGATATCTCTAAAGCACTTCATATGCACTATAGCGTAGGATAGGTGATTATTTTGGATAATTCATAGTTAATGAATACTTAAGGCAGTAATGATGCTCAAGGGCATTTCGGCTTGCCCTTGGAGTTCTTGAGGTCGCGGTAACAGGGGCACTCGTGCTTGTTGCCGTAGGTGCCGGAGGGGACGCACTTGCACTTGTCGCAGCAAATCTGGCAATACTTCTTGCACCGATCCTTCAGCCCCGCCTTCGAGCACCTCGCCGAGCACTTGGACCCGCAGAAACCTCACAAAAATTCAATCGAACCTTAGATTAGTCTTTTAAGTGAAGTTTAGTTGGCATTTGAATATTGCCAAGACATCGCCCTCGGTTTGACATATCAGGGTTTTCATAGGTTAGTATTGCTCTAACAACTACGCGTCATGATGTGCTTACTTGATCCGGCCATCGTCGAGTCGAGCAGGGAGGAGCTGACAAGGAGACATGCGAGAAGGAAAGCTGTTGCTCGAACCATCTTCATGGTGTGGTGAATGAAGCAGAGATCTTTTGAATTTGAGTGTGTATGTGTGAGTTTGAGTGAATGATAGTGCGAGGAAGTCATGGTCATTTATACATGAGAAGAAGAAAGGCAAAGCGATGGGGTGTGCAGTTGAAAGTGAATTGCTCTTTGCGCAACAAAACTCGTACCGGAGAGATGGAGAGTTAGGGTGGTGCTAGAAGCTCCCGTGATCAATGTTGGCGTTGGAGTACAGGGTGTCATGTGATGTAGGGTTCACCAAGGGCCCTTCTGCCCTGCTCTCGAGGGCCCGCCTTTTGGGTCGGCAGGCATCAGATCGTAAAAATACAAATATCGATTGATCATGTGTAACCAACATGACGTTTCAGATCGGAATTACAATAGAATGTGTCCTTAAGCCACTTTGCGATCCACATAATCTTTCTCGATCCATCGCAGAAGTTGCCCGGTTTACCAAACGTACGAAGCACTTTCGAAAGTCGTCGTTTCGTACTACAGGGTGAATGAAGAAGGCCTTGATGGTCTGGAGAGAAGTTTTTTCCATGACATTGCACAGAAACGGACCGCCTTGTTCCAAACGGCACCACTGCGACCGCTTAATGCTCGGCCCACTTTAACTAATGTCGAAATCTTCTTTACCATCAAATTATTTGTCCAAAATATCACGACATGTATCGGCATTTTTTTTTTGTCGGTGTATCGGCATGCTATTGAGTTACAAGACCTATGAAGCACATTGAACAATGTTCTTAGAACACTTAATTTAGGCTCATAAATTATAGAGTCGATATCATGAAAAAGTCTAAAGTGACATATGTGACAAATTTACTTCAAATTAATTTTATATTTATCACAAATTTACCATCGATTAATTTTCATTATATTAAATTAATATAACGAAAAACCACAAAATAAACTCCAAATTAATACATTCATCAACTCCATGTATCATCCAACTTAACAATTTGACGGTAAAATTTATTGTTACGGATGTACTAGTTTAGAATTAATGATATAAATTTATAACACACATTAATTTGAGATTTTTCGTGATATTAATCTCAAGGTATATATGTATATATATATATTGTTTGATTGATTTAGGCATGAATTCGCCCTGATTTTGACACTGTGAAGAGTCAAAGAGGAGTCTTTCTTCTTCGCGTCGGGACTCTTTCTTTAGTCCGACAGAAGGAAAGGGAGGCAGGGGGAAAGGAATGTCAGCGACCCCCGTTTTAGCCTTTCGCCAGACGAAGCAATCGGTCCCCACGCGGTTTCGAAAGCCGGTGAGACCTGAGGTTGATTCCAGTTGTAACAGCATCATCTTTAGGCCTGGTCAAAAGCCCCCTGTCCCATGTAGCCCCACTTTTGAGGCCAATTCGCGTACCATACAAGTCCCATCGCTTCACTTCCCCGAAGGAAAGGGACGCTGTTGGTAACTTGGTACCATTGTAGCCATGCCCGAGTGGGGCCAACTCGGGTCTATGCCGTGTTGTGCTTTTCACTCGCTTGCGAGTGAGATCCAACCTTGATAGGGGCGAGTATCGGGTTCACTATAGGTGTCGGTGTGATATTCTTGATTTAATTCACTTTAGATATTATCTATTTTGACCCGTCCCATATGAGCCTCACGATTTTATTATTTAGCTTATAAGTAGACACTTTCTTAGATGGTCAACATCTTGACAGTGCTTTAGGTTGAACAAGCTTAACTTTGGAGTTTCAAAATAAAACTTGCCATTACGTAGAAAGTCACCCCTGAGAATTAATTTGAATTTCACACACACAATATCTCATAATCCTCTTGCTTGATGTACAATTTGGTTTATTCTTTCCTCTTTTGCCATCTCATAAGTTTGTTAGGGATCGCTCATTGTCCGAACCTCTAGCCTCAAAACCACTCATACCCTTGTTGGACTGAGTCGTTGCAATTGGAGCTAACAAGCCTAGATTGACAATTCAAGCCAATTCTAAAGAGAGCTAGCTTGATTCTCAATTTCACGAATCTAGAACTGGCCTAGTACCGATTTGATTTCTAGTTCCAAGGGTGAGATCACCGGTTTCCAAGGTTGAATGTTTTTGAAACCTCTTTAAGAAAGCAGTATACTTTTGCACCCATAAAAAATTGAAGAGCGGTTTTCCACATGAGCAAATGACAAGATAACCACTTGACCAACCACTTTTCTTTTGTAGTGAAATGTGACAACTTTGGTTTTCAACATGTTTAATAATAAGAATTTGAATTTTTACCCAAAATGCAAAAAGAAGTCGGTCCTCGAGTTTTAGAAATCGACCTGTTTGATTCTTGATTTTAATTTGTTGGAATCGGGGGCCAAAGAGTTGGTTCTCATTCTAAGCAGGGAAGCGACAAACCCTAGACCAATCATCACTACAACTCATACCTTATCTTGTGTCATATCATGCCATGTAAGGGCATTGTCTCTTATAGGGTTCATTCTCACTTTGAGATCATTATACCTCGTCACTTGCATTCATGTCATTGAAACTAGAGGTGGTAAGACCTAACTTGACTTGTAAAACTTGACTCGACCCAGCTCACTTGAAAGCCAATCTAATTCGACTTTACTAAGAATAGCCTATGGCATGTGCTACACTCAATCCGTACATGAAATAACCCGAACCTTCAAATTTTGAATCATCTAACCATTTGAATGCGACCTGATCCGACCTACTAAAAATTCGGTCCAATTGAGTTGGAGATGACTAATAGAATTCGAATGCTATAGGAGAGCCGTTCAGAGGTCCACTTAGGATGCAAATAAAACTCGTGACTTCATAAGAGACATGCGACACTATTTACAATTAGGCCACCACCTTAGTGGCGACACCTAAATTTGTTACAGATTTTCATTAGGATTAACACCACGAAAACCCTTAAATTGATATGCTAGTGACATATTTATTTTAAACTAATTTTTTAACCGCAAAAAATCCCAAACTAGTATATGGGTGACATATCTACCCTCCCCTTAGCTTCTGTTAAATATTAACATTAAATTGTTAACTTGTAATTAACGAGTTAATACCACAAAAAATCTCAAACTAGTACACATATGATAAATTCACCTCAAACTAATATAATTGTAATAAATTTATCCCTAATTGATACACCTTTGACCTAGGTAGTACCAACATAGACACGCGGCACGTGACACAACATAATATGACATGCTGACACGTCATTTCTAAAAAATTAGAGAATTTCAACATGTTGAGACACATATTTAAATTAATATTTTTATATATACATAATAAGTCATTATTTTTATAATTATTATAATCAAATTAATTTGATTCAAATTCACAATTAAATAGATAATAATAAATTAGTCACAATGGAACTTGATGTCCCCTAATGCTTTTTAAGTTTATATATAACTAAAAAGGCCATATAACAAGACAAAGAAAATTTGGGCCAATGATGATGCAATGGACCGATGACCCAAGGCCCATGTGAAAAGCCCATGCCGCTTTAGTCCCCCATCCCTAGTAGAATAAAAACCTAAAAACCATGGCTGCCTCCTCCTCCTCCTCCTCTCCATTTTTGCTCTCTCTCTCTCAATCGCTTCGTAGCAGTAACTTGCCACCTCGCCTCTAGCCCTTCCTCCTTCGTAGTCATAGCCTCACCTCCAGCCCTCTATCGTAGCATTGCCATCGCAGTCGCGGCCTTTTGGTTGCCTCGGTCTCCACTCTTCCTCTAGCCCTCCCTTGTAGTCGCGACCTTGCCTTCGCTCCTTTACCCTCACCTATACCCTCCATTGCCTTTTTCAGTGATTCTCTCTCCCTTCGCACTTGCAGACCAACCCTAGAAGTTGAAATTGCTCGAATGATTCTATGCATGTCGAACGTGTGCCAAAATTCCGGATTGGCGTGTTGGATGTGTTGGGGAGAGTTGATCACGTGTCGGATTTTTCAATACATGCCGACTGCGTGTCGGAGTGTGTTTGAGCATGTTGGATACGTGTTGGAGTGTCTGACATAAAAAGGAAGGTTCCCAAATGTGTTTGTGCTTCCTTGCCTGTGACAATATTTACTTCACATTAATTTTTGGATCACTAAAAACTCTGACATGTACATAAGCAACACATTGACCCTTGGTTAACCTCCGTCAAATTTTATAGTTTAATTATGGTTTCCGTTAGCTTCTGTCACATCGCCACAAGTAAAATTATGGTCAACCCTGCGTAATCAAGTTCCTCAAAATAGGTTTAGGCTAAATGCTAATATTCAAGGACTATTATTTTACCCATGACCATAATTTTACGCTTCAAGGCACTCGTATATTTTGGTTAACTTATGTTACTTCACATTATTCGAGAGCCATAGTTTGTCCTTCGAAGCAAAGCATAGGAATTGTGCTCACTCTTATGCAGAAACGAAAAAAACTATACGAGGGAGAAACATTTAGGAATTACTTTTGAGGAGTTGCATATTCAAAAAATTATCACAGTCAAACTATACGAGGGAGAAACATTTAGGAATTACTTTTGAGGAGTTGCATATTCAAAAAATTATCATAGTTAAAACGAGTTTGAGGTTTTACCCCAAACTTTACAAGTGTCCCGAAGCAATCCTTGAATAATCATACGGAGAAATTATGGTCTCTATTAGCTACCACTGAATATCACAAGTAAAATTCTTACCCTCCATGAGTTTCATTCAAATTCTACCTAGATTTATCAAGAAAAGGTGTCACCTCAAATGTTCATTGCCCTTTTAAATAGGGTTCGGAATTTTTACAATTACTACGTAATACCTATGAAAAGACACTGCTTATGCTCATCTTAAAGAGAGACTATTGATAGAAGGTTAGGCAAACCTTGCAAGGGCTAAATCCATTGTTAATGTTTTTACATGAGATGCCACATTATGCTGCGATTAGGTCATATAGTGGTACTTGGTTGAGCTACTTTGTCAAGAGTACTACTAGAGTTACTGAATAGTTGTCACTATATGATGTTCACTATTTCCCCTACCTTAAACAAAGACAACAAAGGAGGACTCAATGAAGTGGAAGATGATATAGAGTTCTCGCTAAATTTAATAGTAAAATTTGATGGAAGTTAATGAAAGGTAAATGTGTCATGAGTGTACTAGTTGGGGTTTTAGTGACTCAAAGATTAATTAACAGTAAATTTGTCACAAGTATACTAGTTTGAGGTAAATTTATCGTGGATGTACAAGTTTGAAGTTTCTTGTAATATTAATTCATCAATTTCACATGATATCCAAGTCAGAAATTTATCAACAATATTTGACGGAAGTTAATGGAGAGTAAAATGTCACACGTGTACTAGTTTATGGTTTTAAGTAGTAAAAAAATTAATTTATAGTAAATTTGTCATTGATATATCAATTTAGAGTTTTCATGATGTTAACCCTTTTCATTATATACAAACATAAGAGGGTCCTACTCTTAGATGGGTGGGCTGGGCTGCTATTTTGGGCTTTACCTCCTTTTTTCTGCCATATATTGATGAGGATTGGCGCTTAGTCATGTTCGGGCTACGAGCAAGGCCCATTCATTAAGAAAGAGCCTTTGACTTCGACATGGAATTCGGGCTACGACCAAGGCCCATTCCAGGAACATATCAGATGCTAATTATCATGATTCGTGACGATACTATGTATTTTTATACGATTTGGCATCTGAACTAGACCAAGTCGCACTGATACAGTTTGCACGAAATAGATAAAAGTAAAATCAACCAAGCTAAATTAAATAACTGTTTCAAATGAAACTAAACGAAATCATACCCTATTAATTAATTGGTGTGAAACCATGTAAATAAATCGAATTATTTTTTTCTTGTAGAAATAAACGATAAAAAGGTAAGATTAGTAGAGGCTTCAACATTTATCCAAGTTGAAAATTTGTTTAGACAAATTAAAAACTCAATGACTTTATTGAATAAAGCGCATACATTCAAAGAGAGAGGTGGAATTTTTCCAATTCCAATTAGAATGTTAAAACATTTTGTGAGCAAATCCTGATTTCCAACAATCTCAAAAGTTGCAACTACCTCAAGCAAAACCATGATGCTTAAGAAATTTCGTTGATTTTACATGTTTTATAACTCAAGGGTACAAAAATAGAGACCGATTATCTAAAGACTCATGAAACACTCTACAAGTCCTATAAAGTAATAAAGTTTGGACCTTTAGGCTTTGCACTTAGCCCTGACTTGATTTGCCAGCCGAAAAGATCTCCAAGAGGGTCGATGGCCTTCTCGGCTCCCGAATTTGAAATCCCTCGATTCCCTAACCAATTGCCTGAACTTCATTTAATCAATTTTCTTGTCGAAATGATTTTACTCACTTGCTAAAGACTGTCCGGACAAAAGCTTCATATCAAGAGACATTTGCTTTCTTTTTTAGGATTATTCCTCATAAAAGCATTCCTGTAA
Organism: Angophora floribunda; assembly: GCA_014182895.1. Classification (NCBI taxonomy): domain Eukaryota; kingdom Viridiplantae; phylum Streptophyta; class Magnoliopsida; order Myrtales; family Myrtaceae; genus Angophora; species Angophora floribunda. The sequence continues at coordinate 15,846,361 of CM024710.1, forward strand.
CACATGAATATTTCATGTGAAGCAACCTTATGGGGGTGCTGCTACCGAAAGGGAACATAAATCAACCGACTGAGGACTTAGGTTTATGAAAAAAATAAAAGCTACCCAAAGTCATATTCCATTGCTGCCGACCATATGACCAACCTTTTTCTCACTGATCACATCAATGAAGCCTCAATTTTCTAATTTAGGTGCCAAATTTTTGGACTATAATAACTGGCTGCACATACCCTACCAACCCCAGCCCACCTAATTTGCGTCACAAATTCATATTGGAGTTAGTATTTTCCTTATTAGAATAAACTCAATCATAGCCCTCCAATCACGTTCTCGATAGTCAGTCTAGTTAATGAATGAAAAGGAACCTTCAATCGTTCGATAATACCAAGCCTATAGTCAATCTAGTTAATGAATGAAAAGGAACTGTCAAGCGTTCGACAATACCAAACCTAATATCAGAATAATTTTTTGAGAAAAAAGCTCGATTGAGATTTGGGCTTTGTGGAGCCACTTGACTAATTTCGTAGATTGCCTCAATCTGTTATGTCATTTGAGTACGGGGAGACAAGAAAAAGTCTATTGAAAGGGATCCCAAGGGAATTGTCTCCAATGGAACATAAGAACCTAATAACAAAAGCTGCCATTGGTCATTAGGATCCTAATTCCTTGCTTGGCCGGAAAGTCACTCATTCAATCTCCATTTGCCACTGTGATTTCCAGTAAAAGGGTAAAATAAAGAAAAAAAAGGGTTCAATTCGAAGTGCCTCAAAGGAATCCCACGTGGCAAAAAAGAAAAAAAGGAAAAAGAAAGAAAGAAAAACAACCTGTTTCATTCTAAAAAATGATTAATCCACATGGCAAGTGATTATATCTACATTATATCCCTTTCTCATCCAGCTTTCATAGAATTTTTATAGGCCACAACTTCATCATTGGTGTTTGGATGTGTTCATAAATAGAATCAAGAGAATCCACAACAATCTCTGTATTTTTTTTTATCAAAATGAAATGTGATTGATTGGGTTCAACTAATTGACGGTCAATATTTTTAGAACTTTTATCACACTTTTTTTTTATAGGGACAATCGCAGTCTTTTCTTACGTATGCTTGTGCTTTACTTTGAATTTGTGATACTTTCTTGTAAATCTTCAATTCGTAGATAGCTTTGCTATATAACGGGAAAAATGCCCTAGACATCTCAATATGGTTTGTGAAACCTTCTCCTCATTTGGAATTATAGTTGATGACATAACATTCTGAAGTCTATGCTCAATTTCAAAGATTCAAAAAATCAAATTATTGTTTTACCAAATGGGCGGGTCAATTTGGATCATACCCAAGCATTAACTTTCCTCAATATCGAATCCTTTTTTCCTTTTTTTTTATCTCCCGCTCAACTAATGGGTCGTAGATTAGACTCTCGAGTTTTTTTTCTCCTACGCACGTCCCCACCAAGCTCTCCTTGTTGACCTCATTGCCCAACTGTTCAGCTCCCACCTAAAAGATATGAGCAACTAGCGATTCCCTTCAACTTTAAGGCATATGCACTACATCTACTCAATTCAATTCAACATGCCATTGTTTTTATTTTTTTTAACAAGGGATCAATTTGGATCGTACCCAAGCATTAACTTTCCTTGATATCATATCCTAATTTTTTTTTCCCCGTTCAACTAATGGATCGGAGATTAGACTCTTGGTTTTTTTTTACCTACACGCATTCCCTCCAATTTGAACTCTTTGTTGACCTTCATGCCCAAATGTATAGCTCCCGTTTCCTAAAAGAACTATCGACTAGTGATTACCTTCAACATTATATCAAATCAATGGTACTTTTCGACGGTTTTGATTATGTTTCTAAGGCGGAAGAGTTCTTTTGAAATTGATCATTTTCTTTTGTTTAAATTTCTGTAAGATCAATGTACTGACAAAGCTATTTTATGTCTAGTGGACAGTGGCATGCGATGTGATACGAGGATTTCTTCATGAGCCACCTCAGGACGGAATAAAAGCGATGGATATTTAAATTGAAACAGCACGAACCAAATCATGAAGAAGATCGAGGGGCAGTGGGCCCACCACTTCTAAGTTGGCGAGATGGGCCCGGGCCCTAAAGCCCTTTGTTCTCGAGTCCCCCCCCCTCCTTTTGACTTTTTCCGCGAACCAATCTCTGCATGATCTTCGATAGAATTAAAAATTATAAATAATAAAAAATAATTTCCGAGATTTAATTTGGATTTTCTTTTAAGATCTCGAGATGTTGTGTTCGTTTTTTAATCTTTTTTCATGTGTTTTGGAAGCTATTTGGTTTGGTTGGAATCTTTGACTTTGGCTCTGCTAGTTAGACTGGTAACATAAATAATCAAGTAATTTAATGCTACTCGTGACTAATTTGAGCGTGACTCGCGCTTCTTTGAAAGAAAAAAGGGTTTTAGCTCTCTTTAATTCTCCATCCATAGATAATAACAGCCTACTTCCTTGGCAAGCTCGAATGCCGATTCACTTAATCCTTATTTCGAACTCTTTAAATGCACGTGGTCTCCTTTTACTGTCGGTTTGAATTTCTGGGTTAGACTTTCGAATATGGCAATCAGAGCTCGGTTTTCGTTCCAATTTCTTTGGCACTTGTATTAATCCGGTTGGTCGAATTTCACGCGCTTGCCCCCTCCCTCCTTTTTTTTAAAAATATTTTTTCAAAGGAGGCTGGAGAAAGAAATGAAATAGAAAGGGGCTGAATTTATTAAAAGAAATTAACTTTTTTTTAAAAAAAATTTCCCCGTGATTGACGACGTGACATGGAAGAAGTGGGAAGCCAATTGTCGTCGTCTCTTTTTGGGGTCGATAGACTTTAAAGGGCGGGCGGGCGGGAGGGAGGGGCTCCGTTTGTCGGGTTCCGCCGGTGGTCCGGATGGAGACAAGGCGGGCGACGCTCAGCCGCACCTGCTCCCGTCCCTCTCCCCCCCTCCGCTTTTCACCCACCGACCCTCCACGTGGCCCGTTCCTCCGCGCCAGGTGGGCCCCCTCGTCCCACGTCATTGGATGGGCCCCTCGCTAATATAATAATAAAATATCATGAGCTTAGACTTAACAGATTTTTACAAAGGCTCCACCTCAGTTTTCATTCGGACCACGGAATCACCCATCTGTAAAAAGATTATAAAGTGTGCGGGTAGAGCTAGTCTAATTGGAGGACAGGTCATGGAAATCCCTGCGAGAGTCCTTTGCATCGGGTGAGCCCCCTCATTGCACAACATGGGGGGCCACTCGTTAATATAATACAAGCTTATCCTAGGACGAATTGGGTGTTGCTTTTGGCACGGAGAATTATTGCCTTGGGTTGGCTCGCTCACGACACGATCTCGGACGGATTTGATGTTGTCGTTTCTCCACGTTCCGCAACGTTCGGCTCCAAACACGAATTGGGGTTTAGAGTAATGGCGTCCTCGATAATAATCAAATGTGAGTATACGACAATGAGCTAAGGTACATTGATTAAGGTAAGCAATTGTTGTGCACGTTCGTGGGATGAGATCCCCCTTATCCCTTCCTTGGCTCACCGCGTACCCACCGAAGTTCGGGAATGATTCCATCGATTGCCTTTGTCTCTTCTGATCATTCCGGGCCATAACGTACTTTGAATGTTCATCTAATAGATGTGTATTCAAATTATGCTCGGTGCATGACCTTGTAACATGCATGATCCAAACACATGAGCTCTTTGTACATTGAATGGAACTCAATTAATCAAACAAGGGGTGTCGTCCTAAAAATGATGTTGCCGAGAACCATGTGAATTTTTGGATGTGGAATCTGTTTGTATTTTCCATCAATCTCTTGTCTTATGATTTTTTTTTTGAGTTAATATCACGAAAAATTCAAAAATGGTACGTTTGTGATAAATTTATTCAAAACTAATTTTTTGACCGTAAAAAATTTCAAAATAGTACACATAGGATAAATTTATCGCAAATTAATTTTTTGACCACAAGAAACCCAAATTAATATACCCACGATAAAATTTACTTCAAATGACTACGAAAAATCTCAAAATAATACATATATGATAAATTTATCTCAAACTAATTTTTTGAGTAACTCCAAACTAATACACCTATAATAATTTTACCTCAAATGACCACAAAAACCTCAAATTAGTACACTTTTCACAAATTTATCCTGAAATAATTTTTTGATAGTAAGAAACACTAAATTTGTATGTTACTTAGATTAATATCACAAAAAATCACAAAATTGATACAACTATGACAAACGGAGAATAAAATTTCAAAGTGGTATTCTAATCGATTATCACATGTTATCCAACTCAGTAATTTGCTAGAAAATTTAACGAAAACTAATAAATGATGAATTTATCACAATTACATCAATTTATCGTAAATTTGTTAAAAGTGCATTAGTTTTGAGTTTTTAGTGATTAGAAAATTATTTAGAGTAAATTTATAAGATGAACCACTGGATCTATCTTTCTTATGAGAAGGGGGATGTATCTTAAAGGAGGTGGGATGTGGGTGTAGATTTATGCCATGTGAGGAAGTAAAGTAAAAGTCTAAGAGTGAGAGTTAAAGTAGGCGTATAGTAAAATCGACAAAAAAAAATTGTCAATGATATATTAACTCAAGATTTTTCGTGATATTCTTTTTTTCCTTTAAATGAAAAAAATGGTTTTTCCCTTTTCGTATTTTTTTGGATTAAACTTTCGATTTTTTTTTGGGGGAGGGGGGGGGCGGTTTCACTATTCACTTTAGTCGCCGCAACACATCACATCTCCAGTTTGACCAGGCACGGGAAAAACCCTAATCTTTGACCGTTATGCGCGGCGCCAAACCCCACATTTGCCTCCGTGTTGCACGAGAAAGCAGCAGCACTAGCAGCGCCCGCCCCAAAAAGATCTCTCTCTCCCTCTTCCCATGTCGTCCTGTTTTCCTCTCGCAGGTCTTTTAAGCTTTAACCCTCTCTCTCTTTCTCTCTCAAGATTCAAGAAGAAGAAGACGACGACGACGAAAGTGTCTCCGGAATAAACTACCCAAAAGTATTTTCGGGTAATGATGAGAGGTGAGACGAGACGCACGTAAAGAAGCAGAGGACGAACCAGAAGCAGAAAGAGAAGCTGAAGAAGAAGAAGAAGAAGAAGAAGAAGAAGAAGGCCTTGGTCGAGCATAATTAAAGCATCCATCTTTTTTAGAAAGACAGAGAGAGAGAAGCTACGACCCCATCATCACCAGATTCATCCTCCAGAGTGAGGTGAGAGTGAGAGAGAGAGAGAGAAGAGAGAGAGAGAGAGAGAGAGAGAGGCTTTTGTCTCGCGGCTATGTATTCCAAAAAGAGAGCTACCAAGACCCAATAAGAAGAACAACCCCCATCATTCCCCACTTCGCCATTTGTTTTTTCACACCCTTTCCCTTCCCCTGTTTCCCTCTCTCCAGCTCAAACTAGACATCATCATTCTCTCTCTCTCTCTCTTCTTCTTGCTTTTCCTCACTCTATGCCCAGCTGCTGCTGCGTCTGGGTGAAGCTCCCCTGTTTCTCTCCCCGCGTCTCTGTATTCGTGAATATGGAGAAGAAGCAGGGGTTCTTCTCGGCTCTCAAGGACGAGGTGGTGCGCGGCCTCTCCCCCTCGCGTTCCCGGCCTCGCTCCAGGGCCAAGAGCCCCCGCAGCAGGAGTGCGTCGCCGATGAGCGGCCTCTTCAGGCGGAGGAAGGGCGGTCAGGTGGTGCCACCCGAGCTGCTGATCTCGAGATCCGGGAACCTGATGAGGCCCGTCGAGGCCCTCTCGCCGTTGATGGAGGGACCCGATCCGGACGGCGCGGAATGCGGGGATTCCAGGAGGGGCCACTGGATGCGGGTGCCCTCCGTCTCTTCTTCCTCCTCCGCCGCAGCCGCCGCCGCCGCCGCTAGCAAGCAGTCGGATCTGAGGCTCCTGCTCAGCGTTCTCGGGGCGCCGCTCGCTCCCGTGCACGTGGCCGCCTCCGATCCCCTCCCTCACCTCAGTATCAAGAACATCCCCATTGTTAGTTCTCTCTCCCTCTAGATCCCTGTCGGTATATTTCATGGAAAGTTGACACATAACCATTTTTAAAAATTCGGGATTAGCTTTTTGGCTTTTGTTTTTTCTTTGAGTGAGTCATGGTGAGGTGATGAAACTAAGCATGCTCTGCCTCTGCGCATTTTCTAACAATTGTCGAATGGAATCGCCAATGCATGTATGTTTTTCTCTGCGTTTCTTCCATGGAGTGATGTAATAAACTGCCACTGGTGAGCGAAGTATGCAACATATGTCTAAAAGTAGATTTGCGTTGGAAAAGAACTTCGATTTGAAGAAATGAGTCAGGATTTTTCTTCTGATTTTGTTAAAGGGGCGATTTTGCAGGAATCCTCGTCCGCGCAGTACATCCTGCAGCAGTACATGGCAGCGTCTGGAGGACAGAAGCTCCAGAACTCCATAAACAACGCGTACGCCATGGGAAAGGTCCGGATGATAGCCTCCGAATTCGAGACGCCGAACAAAGTCATCAAGAACAAGAATGCCTCCAAGGCTGCCGAGTCGGGTGGCTTCGTTCTTTGGCAGATGAATCCCGACATGTGGTATGTCGAGCTGGCGCTTGGGGGCAGCAAGGTTCATGCCGGCTGCAATGGGAAGATTGTATGGAGGCACACGCCATGGCTCGGCGCGCATGCAGCGAAGGGACCCGTTAGGCCTCTCCGCCGTGCCCTCCAGGTGAATATTTCTCGGTTCTCTACACTGACTATCAACAAGAGGAATTGAATTGGCTGAAATATTGAATTATCTTGCGTCTGATCTTTAGCATAGCCGGACCCAATTAGCAGGATAATGATCTAAAGACACCTTGTTGAAAAATAGTACTGATTGAGTGTCTTATTTCAATTGTGTTATTCGGTCGTGTACCAGGGTCTTGATCCGAGAACCACGGCAAGCATGTTTACCAATGCGCGGTGTATCGGGGAGAAGAAGGTCAACGAAGAGGACTGTTTCATTCTTAAGCTCTGCGCAGACCCCGTTACCCTGAAGGCCAGGAGCGAAGGACCGGCTGAAATCATTCGGCACGTTCTGTTCGGATACTTCAGCCAGAAAACAGGGCTCCTCGTTCACTTGGAAGACTCCCACTTGACCCGGATCCAGAACAATGGAGGCGATGCCGTGTATTGGGAGACCACGATCAACTCCTTCCTTGACGATTACAGGCCTGTGGAGGGAATTATGATCGCACATTCGGGGCGGTCGGTAGTGACCCTTTTCAGGTTCGGAGAAACTGCCATGAGCCATACCAAGACCAGGATGGAGGAAGCTTGGACCATCGAGGAAGTGGCGTTCAATGTCCCAGGACTGTCGTTGGATTGCTTCATCCCTCCTGCAGAAATCAGATTATCCTCAATCAGCGAAGCCTGCGAGCTCCCTCACGGTCCGAGAGCAAAGAACGCAGCTGCTAATCTCGGTAGTGACGTCCATCGTGCCAGAGTTGCTTCACTAGACAGATCTCACGGTAGCCTGGCCCGCAATTACATTTAGGGAGACGGATGCTCGGAAAGGAAAAAGATGCGGCCGATCTTTTCCCAGTGTAGTATCGTGGAGTAGCTTCCGACCACCGTCGGAAGGTGTATCTGAATCAGCACTTGATCAAACATCCAAACTGTAAATAGAGCACGACCGTCGCAGGAGGTGCCAGACTGCCAGGGAGCAGGATTTTGATGGAATGTGCTGGTCGAGTTTTCTTTTTCCCCTTTCCCTTCCAGAGCAAGATCAGCTCTTTTGTCCAAATTTTAAAATCATGATATCCTGGAATGACGGTTCGAAGTGTGATTCTTGTGGAAGTTGCTCGTTGAGCACGTAAGCCAATCGACATACACTAAGATGAACAGAAAGACATGTGAAAAACCCGAGCGACTTCGACAATGTGCATAGTCAAAATTTTCCCGAATTCCCCACCTGAGTTCCATCTTTGATTGTGGATGTAATCGTTCGCATTCGAAGCCAAATGAAACACCATCAAAATGACACCTTCAATGAGAATGCCGTGAGAAATAAGATGACTTGTTCTGTTGAGTTTCTTTGCTTGTACTGCTCTGTTTCTTTGCATTCGGTTCAGGCAACAAAATCCTGCCAGCCCCACCATGGAAGTCATGCAGTACAAAATACTTATTCGGACGTCCGACCAATCTAGTACCTTGGACGTGAAGCTTGTACATTCTTGTCCTATGCATCTTCAAATGTTTCAGGGGGGAAAAGATCCCCTCTCTACAAAGTGGGCATGTCCACTTTTTCCTTTTGACTGTCGATGGTTAGAATCTGGATTTAACGAACTGCTTCAATGGGCCTTTACACTGGTCCTGGCCACAGCCAGAGGACGTCACAGGTTCCAAAATGCCCTTTGGTACTACTTGCCCCAAATCTTCCAGATTCGCTCAGAAAATGCCCTGGCCTCGCGACTATGATCCGCCGTGAGTGAAAAATAGATCTTAAATCTATTTATGATTCATTTAAAATATAAATAGGTCATAAATAGTTTAGTTAAATCTTAAAGAGGTTATTTAAATGGATTTAAAGATTCAAAGTTTAGAATAAATGGATTATATATGGATAAGATTTAGAACCCATTTCTAAAACTATTTAAGTAGTTCACATTCTCACTTTTCTTTTTTAGTCTTATAATAAAATTAATTATAAAAATTGAAATTATATTTTTTTCTTTTTTCTTTTTTTCCTTTTTTTTTTCCTTCTTCTTTAGTTGGTCCACGATGATGGTTGGCGACCGGTTGGGCAAGGGCCTCATGCTAGCTTGAGCTCGCCGGCTCGTCGGCCGGCTGACAAGCTCAAGTTCGTTGATCTGTAAGGTCGAGGCCTTGCCAATGGGTCGGCGAGCTCGAGGCCTTGCCTGAGGTGGGAGAGGCTTGAGCTCGTTGGATCTAGCGAGGTCAAGGCCTAGCCGAAGGTTGGAGAGGCTCAAGCCTCGTTGACCTCGCCAGCCTCGGGCATGCTCGATCTCACCGGCCTCGGGCGAGCTCGATCTCGCCGGAGTCGGGTGACACCAGCTCGCGTTCGGCTGATCACTGGCCGTCGTCTTGGCTGGTGGCCAAAGGAGAAGGAAACAAGAAAAAGGAAAAAAGAAATAAAAATTTAATTTTAAAAAATAATCAAATTCGATTTTTTAAAATAAAATAATTAAATTTTTTTAAAAATATTTAAAAAATACATGGAGGAAAATTGAAAAGATTTTTCAATTTTTAGACAAACACCTAAAAATATTGTTATTTTTCTATAAAATGACTTCATAAAAACATTTTTCAAGAAAAATGGAGCCTCAATTTTAAAAAAAAAAATTATAAAAATCATTCACTAAATTTGTATTAAATGAGAGTATTTTAGCAATACCATTTAGAAAAAATAAAAAAGAAACAAAATTTCCTAAATTTACAAATATTTTAGCAATATAATCTTTAAAAAAATCATAAGAATAATTTTTTTTAAATTTGGTTAAACATAGAAGTATTAGCATTATGGTATCGATTGGGTATGCGTTGGGTCGGGTATATGTCAACAAATTTATATTATGTTTAAATTGTTCATAAATAAGTTAATGGGTTAATTTGGGTTGGATCATTTATGACCCGATCCGACCTACCCCGACCCGCCCACTTACTTAATAGGTTTAGTGAAAAGGGCTCACTCCTTTGAAAGAGAGCCATGTGAAAAATGTCGTTGGTTAGCAATATATCATTAGTTGCATTATTCAAAGGTCTCAACTTGGATTTCTATGCATCGATGTTTGTTGTGCTCTTGCCGAGTGCGCATACTGTGCTTCTGTCAAGTAATGCCTGTTGAGCATAGTGGGGTTTGGGATTCAAATATACTGAGAAAATAGGAAGCGAAGATTTTGGATAAATGGCTAGACAAATGAACAAAAATCTGTGGCTTGCAGGGTATGTCATAAGCACAGCCATTCGGACCAAGCAATCATGCTCCAGGCAAAAAGTTCAAGGGATAAAAGAACCAACCATTATGCAAACATGGGCAGATCAGAGATTTCTCTCCCACAAGTTTGATGAAAACACTATACATAATCTTTCGGAATGTTAATGACGGCTGACTGAATAGAAAATACCCACAATTTGCCGACATACTAAATCATTGGCTGAAAACCCTCTTAATTGCTGGTGCTATCTTCCAACTGTCTTAACGACGCTATTCTCGATTATTTTCACCAAAATGCGCAATGCTTTAATGCAGTGAAGTTTCCTAGACACTTCGTTCTCAGTTGAAGTTTGTCATACTTGCATACCAGAGTCAAAATGCACGTTTATCCTTGAAGAACAACAGGTTTTTGACCGCATTGCTGTTATAAGAAACTTTGTAATTAATGTAGACGAACACAGAATTCTGTGTGTCACTTTCTAGCTTGTCCTAGTGGTTGAGCTTGCACAACTTCAAGCATGATTTTTCGAGACATTAACCATGTTAGGTTGAGCTCATATGCCTCTTTGTTTCTACAACTGCACAGGCGGTCTCACGGTTTTTGTGCTGGTCTATTTACACCAGCAAAACTGAATGTAGATGACGTGTGAGTATTTTAAAATCCCGGTGCTTAAGCTCTTACCTCACCATTTTCGAAATCATGTATAAATCCCATTACTGAATTTGAAACCCTCCTTGGATTAACTAGGTGGGCTCCTAAATTATTTTACCAGCCTTGAATAAGTTTATTTCACGCTGCAATTTAGATGCATGTTTTTCTTCTTCTGATTATATTCACTGTCAATGCAGAAAGAGCATAATTCCCTTCCTGGTATCCATGCAATCAGTCTATATAGCTTGCCTAGCTCCAATATGTCATTTTCCCATGTCGGTCATTGTCTCAATCACATCAGCTTGCCTATGCTCAATATGTAGTAAATTGCTTTTGAAACAGTGATTTATCTTTACCTGTCACTTGATATAGTTTATCTGCATTTTACGGTGGACAAAAGATTCATGACTTTGAATGATCATTTATTCGTCTTTCTGCAGCTTGGCATGCTGTATTTCTACCATCTCCACTGTCACATGAAAGAAGTACCATGTTGTATGCAGACATGACGTCACTGATCAACCAAGTATCTACATTTCCGTCCAAGACTCAATTTGTGTTTAAAAATCTGCAAAAATCAATGTCTGGGGATTGGTTAGTGATATCAAATTAACATGTCATGTGGTACTAAACAATGTTACACAATGTGCTTTCTCCGGTTGCATAACTACCTCTATTAGAAACTCTGACCTATAAATCAACTACACTGATACGTATATGTCACAAGACTGAGTATAGAAGCTTCCTTCACTACCTGAGGTCGATGACATCAATTACAAAAGGAACAAAATCTGCATCAGATTAGGAAGGCTTACTATTTCTGCATATTTGCATCATCTACGGCGACAAACTGTGCAATTTCTTTTTTCCTGATCAGGGACTTTGAAAGCAGCAACACTCTTTCCCCGCTGGTTGTCTGCAGCATTTGTGGACCAAAGCCAGATAAGGACATCCTAAAACGCCCAGAATTCCCACCACACATCTAGGAGTCATGATTATATACTTTGATATGCAACATGAGTCCTCCTACACATCCAGATTCAAGTCGTGTTTAAAGATCTGCAAATCCATGTCTGGGGATTGGTTAGTAATATCACGTTAACATGTCACATGGTACTAAACAATGTTGCACAATATGCTTTCTCCAGTTGCATAACTGCCTCTATTAGGAACTCCGACCTATAAATCAACTAACACTGGCACGTATATGTCCCAAGATTGATTGTAGAAGCTTCCTTTACTACCCAAAGGTAGATTACATCAATTACAAAAGGAACAAAATCTGAATCAGATTAGGAAGGGTTACTATTTCTGCTTATTTGCATCATCTGCAGTGACAAATTGTGCAATTTCTTTTTTCCTGACAGGGACTTTGAAAGCAGCAACACTCTTTCCCCGCTGGTTGTCCGCGGCATTTGTGGACCAAAGCCAGATAAGGACATCCTAAAATGCCCAGAATTCCCTCCTACACATCTAGGAGTCATGATTATATACTTTGATATGCAACATGAGTCCTCGACACGGGCTGCATATTTAATTGCTGTCGTAAACCACATTCCTAGAAACTGATTCGGATTTCTTCTCGTTCTTCAGGCTCATTATTCTAGTACACTGTGTGCTTTATATATAGTGACTGCATATTCTTGAGACCACCAACATTCCTACTAAAGTACCAATAAGCGTATAAAGCTTCTGTACTTGGGAACTTGAAGTTGTGGGAGAAAATATTTGTCTGGAGGAGCAACCTGGGAATAATGTCAAGGGACCACAAACACCATGTTTGAAAAATGCCATTGCAATCCTGATTTTCAGCTGTGGTCCCTCACAAGCTGTTTGTGCACTCCCATTCTCAACAGAGCTGAACTCATAAAGTGGATGAATCAGGAGGATTTTCTGCAAAAAGAATTCATGCTCTCTCTCTCTCTCTCTCTCTCTCTCTCTCGGGAGTCACTGTACATTACAGCTTCAGAGTTTTGTGTCATTATATTAAGGGTTCCTTCCTCTTGCTCATTGTCAGAGATTGTGATATCTGTAATTTCTTCCCCACAAAAGTTCTGAGTTGGATCAATTGCTGCATGCCAAAGGTAGGAAAAAAATTGAAAAGACAATTAGGGTTTTGGTAGTTGGCACTTAGTAAGGCTAGAGCGGGTTTGCAAGTAGCCGTCTTTATTTTGTACTGGAAGCTGATGGTCAAATCAGGTTTCCTAGAGACTATTGCTCCTATGTCGAGTCTAATAAGCTTATCCAACACGATTTGAACAGCCAAAGCTCCCTAAAGTTTAGAAAATGGGGAAATGAATTTCACGTGCCTCTGAAAATTACACCCTTCAAATTCTACTGAATATCTATATAATGGATTTATATCTAAAAGTTATTTCCAATTACCTCGATATAAATAATAAAGTAGTGATAATCTCTTTGATGTGAGAGAATCTACATTCCAGACAACATGATGGAAGTGCACAAAAGAATTTAAAGAGTTTTCTTCAATATAAATTAAGCTTGAGCTTCATTAGATTTGGAAGATTTGTTCTCTTGCCCATAGTCTTTAGGCTGCATAAGACAAAAGAGCTTTTTGAGCAAAAGGGAAAAAGATGCAACATGAAAATTGATGATTATTTCTATACCAAAACTAGACTTCCACTTGGAATTTGTTTAAACTCTATGCAGGGTAAGGACCACTGAAGTTGCTTTTCTGATGTTGGAAGCACCAAGCTACGAAGGTAGAGCAACTTTCTGCTTTTTAAAGGTATTATGGTGCAAAGTTGAGTAAAAAATATAAAATTACTTGAGCATGACTTTATAGTTCAAAATTACTAAATTCTCATCTCAACTTGTTCTTTAATATTTGATTCAATCTAGATATCGTCTTTACCGCAACAATAAGTTCTAATGTTTGGGATGAAATTATTAGCCAAAAAAAACTATGGTCAACTAAATAAATTATCAAAAATCAAACAAATGACATGAATCAACAACTTCATTTGACTATCCATGCATTTGAGGGGAATTAAGTTTATAAGTTATGATGCTCAAGTGAAGAGTATACAGGAGATGAGATATAGGGTTGTTAAAGAATTCAGTGCCAAAATTGAGGTTAAAAGCAATAGGGAAGGTGGTTTGCGATAAACTAATGACCTTTGACTACTCTAATAAGAGATCACCTGAGAGTACTTCTTCCATTTGTTCAAAATGCATATGTAGACGATACAAGAAAATGATTGTATTGTTCAACATGACGATGATCAAAACAAAAAGTAGTTGTTATGCTCAATTTATATTTACAGTTATTTTGATTCATGCCATAGAAATAAAATAAAACTGCTCTTGTTTCCATTGAGATTATATATCCCGAATAAAGCAATCACTAAAAAGAAGCAAGAACTATGAACTTAGACACACAACTTCAGCCAAAAAAATAAAAACACTAAAAAAAAAACAAGCTTTTTCTTCATATAAATACTCATATGAGGTCAATAATGGAAAATGCTTCAAAAGCACTAGATTTTGCATTCTTTTCGGGTACACCCTAGCTATTCACTACATGGGTCACTAATTTTCTGGTTTCAATCCACTCACTTCCCCACAAGTCTTCCATTAATTGCCAAGTGACCTCAGTAGAATAAGCCCCAACGAACACTTGAAACTTCCAAAACCCTAATTTACCTCTCTCTCTCTCTCTCTCTCTCTCACACACACACACACACACACCACCCACCAACCAGTACAATGGAGTTTACACAAAAGCATGAGAAGAGGAAGAAGAAGATAAACCCTACAACTACCAGTACCAGCACAAGCCTATCATCAAGTTGTTTCTTTTGCATAATGGAGGAGCCAGCCCCGTCACTCAGAAGAGCTGGTATCACGAGATGCTTCAAGGAGATGCTTCATAGGGACAACCAAGAGCTAGTTCTCATCCTGAGTGGACTGTGGCACATTGCCATGACTCACACTGATGATCCCGAATACCCGTCCCTCGGAATCTTTGACCTCTTGAGCAACTTGATCATGAAGGGCATTAGTGACAACGATTGGCTTCTTAGGGATCAAAACATTTATGTACCTTACTATGCAGCCCACATTATTGGCTCCTACACCATGAACAAGGCTGAGTTTGCTGAAAAGGCAGTGGAGTCCGGCGTGATACCAACATTGATCGAGCTCCTGAGAGGTAAGTTGAGCTGGGTTGAGCAAAGAGTTGCAGTCCGAGCACTAGGCCACCTTGCAAGCTACGAGACTACTTTCAAAGCGGTTTTGGCCTACGAAAAAGAAGTGGTTGATTCAGCCATGCAAATAGCAAGCACTTGCCTCAAGGTCGTGTATTCCCAATTCATAGCACTAAATGGAATGAAGAGGTTGAAATACCAATGTGATTTGCTGACACGCGGTGTCGGAAGGACTGAGTTGGAAGACCGAAAGGCTGAGGAGTGGGCAAGCCAGCTCCAATGCTGGTCTCTCTATCTTCTGAATTGTTTTGCCTGCAAGGGAAGGAGTCTGGATTTGATTTGCAGGGAAGAGTTCCTGAAGGACTTGTGCGAGATGTGGGGGGGACTTGTCAACCACTCTAATCCTGGTGGTGTTGGGCTAATTCGGATCTTGTGTTACACCAAAATTGGAAGAGAGAGGATTGCTGATTGCAAAGAAGTCGTACAATATCTCTGCAACCTCTCAAGATCTTCAGATGATTGGCAGTATATGGGCATCGATTGTCTTCTCTTACTTCTCAGAGACCAAAATACTCGGTACAAAGTCATTGAGATTGCCATTTTTTGTCTCATGGATTTGATAGAACTCAATAATCTTGGAAAAACAAGGATCCACATAGGAGAAGCCATTTCAAAAACCCTCCTTCAAGACCACAGCAAAATGATAAGATCAAGATTCAAGGACAATCCAAAAGTCCAAGAGGCATTAGATGAATTATGGATCCTAAAGGTTGAAAAAGGGAAAAAGGAGAGACTTTTGACCCAAGAAAAGGTTGAAGAAAAAAGGGTCTTAGTGGATCTCATAAAACAACAAGCGAAAAGCATGTTTTGGGCAGGTCACATAGAGGAGGCCAAGTTGAAGTACAATGAGGCACTAGAGATTTGCCCATTGAGGCTGAGGAAGGACAGGATGGTGATTTACAGCAACCGAGGCCAGTGTCATTTGTTGCTTGGAGATGCAGATTCTGCCATCAGAGACACAACAAGAGCTCTGTGCTTGTCGAGTCCGGCAAACAGTCACCACAAGAGCCTGTGGAGAAGATCGCAGGCTTACGATATGAAAGGGCTGAGCAGAGAGAGCTTGATGGACTGCTTGATGTTCGTCGATGGGTGCATGAGGTCAGAGAAGAAGAGGGGCAAACGCGCGAAGATACCGTACTATGCGGCGCGTATGATCAGCAAGCAGATGGAGGCTGCGTGGCTGTTTGCCGGTTCAAGGTCGAGGGTGATGATGAGCTGTGCGGAAGTAGGAAAACGTTGAAGATGAGAATTGTGATCTGAAGATGAAAGACACGAGTTGGTCATAAAGATAATGTAAGAAGTTCTTGCATGGTAAGTTTATGTCTTCACAGTTTAGGACTTAATTTGTCTGAAGTTCTCTCTCATCTTGGTAATAATGTTGCCACTTCTTTCTCCACTTGTATCCACCCACCTTCCACTGTTTTGCATCGATTAAAGGCGCAATTTTTCTTAATGCCAAGCTTTACTCCTTTGACACACACAGAAATGATCATTCAAGATCAGCTCTAAGGATCGTGTCTGGTCATATTACTGTGGAAAATGGTTAAGACCGATCTATTCGGCCATGGGTTTTAGTGACAAGTGAGAATGTGTCCAATGCAGTTCCCCACTACATATCCTACAAAGAAGTACTGATGTAAAACTCACCTCCTATATGGGTAATGTTATAAAAAACAAAATTGCAGTTCATTGCTCCAAATTTGATATTGCTTTAGTACTGAATTATTATGAGCACACGTGTTGCCGCAGGTGGTGAATAGCTTATTTCAATATTATTTTTCTCTATTAAGACTGAATGTGTTTATTGAAATTTTATATATAAATATATATACACATGTCATCTCATACTATTCTTGTTATATTGTAAGTCGATAAAATGGACTAATTTGATAAAGAATTCAATTTAGATAGAACTAATTTCTGAAAAAAGATATGATCCTTATTTTCGTATTTAGAAAAAATATGAAAAATTAGTACAAATAAAAACTTCATTGTTAGCAGTGCTAGGACACATGAAAATTTGCACGTGGCGCTAAGTGGTTTTACGAATCAATAAGCATAAATAAAATGGATTAACTTGATGAAGGAAAATAACTTTTTATCAAAAAATTAATTCACTATTTTGTCGCACTCTTTTGTCAAACTAATTCCTCGTTTACTTTATTTTCATTAAATGAGTTACTTTGATAAGAAAAAAACTATTGATATTTGGTCATATCATTCAACAATAACATTGAAGTGTTCTTCTCCATTATTCTACATTTGATTTTCGAATAACAAATAATTCTAGAAAGATGAAATGCAAATTCTATTTATTATTTAATTGGAAAATATTTTTAAATGTGTATAGACAAAAAAATAATAGAAAAAAAAAGAAAAAACATAAATTTTCATAAAAAGTGTATAAGTGATTTGATTTGGAAGTATGTAAGTACAAAAGTGCAATCCTCAAGACAGATTGAGAAACAAAGAAGAAACGATAAATTTACCTTTCAATAGAGTAAATGAAATAAAATAAAAAGAAACCAAAAATAAGGGGAAAAAAGGGAAATAGTGGACAATATTATGTTTGTTGGGAGAAAAAAAGAACACAGAAAAAAAGTATAATTTGGTAAAAGAAAACGAAAAAGGGAGAAAAAGGACTGGAGGCTAAAGGGGAAAAAGAAAATGGTCATGGAGGCCCTAGAATTCAAACCTGCGAAGTCCATTTCATAAAAGTGGCCTACTCCGGGAGGAACACCTCTTCGTTTCATTAATTTTTGAAAATTTAATATATTGACACGCACACACGCATATATGCCTAATCATACATATTTAAATAATTAATAATAATAGATGTAAGTGGACGGACCAATCTCGTGATGAGATGTGGTAAAAATAGACCTCGACCTCCAGGACTTAAAAAAAAAAAGGGCTGGTGTACACCTGGGCCTTCGTTACGATGCTATCAAAAATTTTTCTATCTTGCTTGTATTTTATCTCGTTGATAAATGCAAATACATAGAGTAAAACATTGCACTTATTTCACAGAAAAATATTATTCAAACTCCGATTATAAACTTCACTCATAAGACGAATATATTGCAATACTTCCTTTAGTTATCATACTTAGTAAATTTTAAATGATCACAATTTTTTAGTATCTCAGTCAACAATATAAGTGAAATAGTACATACATACATACATACATACATACATACATATATATATATATATATATATATATATTCTAGCTAGCTTAATAAAAATGGCTAAAGTAACAATGAAAAAGAATTTAACAGGTAAATGTCATACATGATCAAGTCACATGGCACAATAATGCACAAGATATATCCATCTATTGATACACACATATGTTGGGATGTGAAACTTAATACTTTTATCTAGAGGAATCACTAATGAAGAGCCTAAATTCAAGCTAATTAATAAATTTTAATTGAACTAACCTTTATTCAGAAGTGTAAATAAACAAGTTATTGACCAATTAGATTATATTAACCGTTTCACAACACATCATTTTCATTGCACTCCGAACACATGTACGCATTCATGTCTCAATGCAAAACCAGCTAACACAAATTTGTCTTAAGCACTTGCCCGTTTTGGTCCCAGGAATAGCCAGTTTTAGAACTAACGGCGCACGGATTCTCCCCCGTTCGGTTCACAACTGATAAAGAAGTAGCTATTCTGCATCTGAGGCCGATTGCAAACCGACATCGGAACTGATTGAGCCGCTCCTCATTGGGGATGCACAATCGTTCTACCCTCTTCTTATCTTGTTTCGCAAACAAAACGTACCATTAAAGCGATCGCGCAGTCATCATCTCTTCTGAGTTGCGTCCTCTTCCTCCATACACGCACAGACCACTCAGTTCGCACCTTCATGGTCATGCGGATTGCTTTCATCGCCAGAATTATCTTGCACACAACTTCCCCTGCACAATGCATTTCCTACCCACTCACTCCACTCTTCTCTACGGCTGCTACTTGTTTATCCCACCCAAGCTACAAAAGAGGACCTCCCCTCCCTCATATGTATGTGCGCGAGGACGACAAGCATCTCCCCATATCCATTTTAAGCGAAGTCTTGCGTGCACAAGGTACATGTTCGCGGTCCTTCAAGCTTTCGGACGTTGCTTCTTCAGCGTGCTTCTTAACTATTCCCCTACTCTATCAACCAGCACACCAGAGACGACCAAAAGAGAGGTCAGAGAGCTGTGAATGTATAGGTGAGGGCAGAGGTTCGGCATTATTTTGTCCACTAGTTGTTTCCTGCTGCTCTTTTTTAGTTACTGTTTTCCCAGAAAAAGAACATATGAAGTGGTGTTAAGGTTGGCTATATAAGTTACGTCTTCTGTGTTGATCTGGAGAGTGAAGTTTGCATCATAAGCGAGAGGTTGTCATGGGAAAGCAGTATGAGGTTGCGTGGAGTTTCATCCTCATTTGGTTCATCCTGGGGTTCCAAGTAGCGGAAGGGAGTAGAGGGGAGAGGTTTCTGAGCAAAGGTGACGGTTATGACATGGCCAAAGAGTCGCAAAGGAGGTTTCGGGATCAGGAAGAAGATGCCTACAGACACGTGACGGCTGGTGGATTAGGAGGTGAAGGCGGTTGTTTCGGTGGTGGCGGGGGAATTGGCAAGGGAGGCGGAGGTTATGGGTCAGGTGGTGGTATGGGTGGTGGCTATGGTGGTGGAAGGGGAACGGGGGGTTGGGGAGGTGGCATTGGCAGAGGGGGTGGTGGCGGGGGATCCAGCTACAACAATGGCGGTCAAGGTGGCGGATATGGTTCCGGAGGTGGAAGCAGAGGCGGCTATGGAGGAGGATCAAATGGCGGGTATGGTTCTGGTGGAGGAGGGGGCAGTGGCTTAGGGCGAGGCTCTGGTTGGGGTGGCCCCGGTGGAGGAAGTGGGTATGGATCAGGCTATGGCTCGGGATTTGGAAGTGGCGGAATCGGTGGAGGCGGTGGAGGAGGTTCAGGCGGAGATTACCGGCATGATGGAGGATATGGATCTGATTATGGCTCCGGTGAAGGCAATGGAGGAGGCTCATACGGAGGTCCAGGCAAAAACTACTGAATCCACTAGGACTCCTAATTTTAGCCGAGAAATAAGGATGACCATTAGGGTTGCCCAACATACATTTCGTCTAGTCCCCTATAGTATTCTTCTGCTATGTCCTTCACCGCAACTGTGAGCAGACACATCTATCATACCATGTCATCCTTACTAATCTTTAACGGTACTGGTATGCCGTCTTGACAATACCATGAACCTATCGTACTCTAATTTAGTGTCATGATGATCTCATCAGAGAATGCTTCGCAGCCTGTAGCACCTTTTGAAATCATGGTGAGAGATCTCATCAAACTGTAAAACATAAATTGCATATAGACAGACCTCCATCTCAGAGTAACTGGAAACAATTTCATTCACATGAAATGTCACTGCGTATCGGCAATGAGAAATCCTAAGAAGCTGCCAGAACAGAGATATACCAGATATGTAGTGAGGAAACCCCCAGCTACTGCCAAATAAAAAAAAAATGGTGGCAGAGCGATCTCTCCAAAATACATGCAAAATCAAAAGAAGGCTATAATACAGATGATATACCAGGAAAATGCACTAAACATCCCTCACTTTAAAGAGGCTGAACTAAGATTAATGTCTACTGCAACCAAAAATAGATGATTGTTTTCCCATCAAGAATGAGTACACTGGTGAGACTCAATCTGGATCAACAGCTTTTTGCACTTTGTCGAATGATTTGAAAAGGTAGCTGGATTAGAAATCAAAAAGCAGAGACCAACATTGCCACTTCAATTATTCACCATTTGTTTCAGAACGAACTTTATTGTAAAGGCGGTAGATGAGACTAGACTTCGCCATCTGAGGTTCCCTTTCCAGAACAGCAATGACATCCTTGACAGAAATTGTACGGGCTACCTTCGGTTGTGATGCAGTAGCTTGGTTCCTTCCCAATTTTCTAATGGCCCCTGCAAAGCACAAAAACTGGGTAAGATGACTGTTTGGGATGCGACACCACACATCAGAGATTGGGAGATTACAATAACACCCAAACACATTTGTTTTTCGCATGGTTAGTTTGTTGAAACAAGTACTTGCTCTCTGTCCGGCATTAGATTTTACAATGAAGAATCATCTTCGGCCACTATTCTTGCAATCAAAACCAGAACTTCGACATGTCAAATTAACAATGATTCTATGACATACCATATGCAGCTTGTCCCCTTTTTCCAGCTACTCGATTGTCTTTGTTGCTTCTTCCAGAAATTGAAGATTTTCGGCTATCTTTACCGACCTGAGATGCTGCCTCCAATCCTCCCTCGCGTTTTTGACGAGCTTGTTCAGCCATAAGCTGCCACTTGGACAACATGTCATCTCCCCCCACAGCAGCTCGAGCAGCAACATTTGCAGCAGTTGCCCTCATCTTGTCGTCTTCCTCTTTGTTTACCTAAGTATAGATGAAAAAGAATGAAATAAGCAGGCTGGATCCATGAGGCGTGATGTGAACCAGCTTAGCTAGTACAATCACTAGGTTGATGAACATTGGAATTCAATCCTCATTTCAACCACTATAGCTAGGGGATTCCAAGGGAAGGGAGGCCTCTGCCAAGCCAAGGCATTGCACCCAAAAAGAAATCCAATATTACCTTCACGGATTTTCCACGGCCTTCGTCCTTTTCTTTATCACCATCAACACCTTGACTGCCCTCAGGCTGCAATAATGTACTCTAGTAAGGACTAGACGGAGAACCAGAAAAGGAGGTGAAGAAAAGAGGGAAAGAGATCAAATATTGCAAACATTTTATCTACATGGACATATATGTTAGATCTGCAAAGATGGCCATACTCCAGCATACGTTGCTTAGTGGCAAAAGTCATGTCAGCTAAGTGAAATGGCAAAAACTCGCCTCATTTTGTTTCCTTAGCTTTTCTGCTTCAGCCTGTTTCTTCTCCCATTCTTCCTTAGCTTTGCGGTTCAAAATCATAAGGTGCTGCCGGACATCTGAAGTGACAATGGTCTGATGTCTGGGCCTCTCAACATCAACCCTCTATAAAAAAATAACTTAATAAGGAGAGACTAATATTTAAATCAAGTTAGTGGAAGGGCGAAAAAGACTCACCTGCTTTGAGACTCTTATTAAATTGCACAGTAGGCTGCGCAACCTTTCCTCCACACTCTGGAAGATGAGTCGGTTAAGACACTAAACAGGAAATGTTAAAGAGCAGAGAAGCCAGCATCTCACCAAAGACAGACACCGCTCCACGTCATTGCTTATATTCTTCACACCACATTGGGCCACTGGCACAAGCATAGAGTCAAATATTTTTACCAAAGAGTACTGGGGCATAATATAAGAGAAACATAAAATTTCAGATGTGAATTTGGAAGAGAGGAATTAACTGATCTCCGCCAATTTTTTCTGCAGAGGAGCTCGCTGCAATATCAGAGTTTCCTCTTCCTCTTGGACAACTCTTCGGGATGCTTCTGAGACTCGACTGTCTTCCTTAGGCCCAGAAAACAGCTGTTCTTCTTCTTCCTAGTTCCGATCACATTTTTCACGGATAACAAACCAATCACTAAAAATTTAATAATTAGTTTAGGACAAAATACAAAGAATTGTGATGTCAATTTGTACCCTGAGATTGACCCCACTAACAGCAGTAACATCAATGAGTTGTTCAATGCTTTGATCTGCAAAGGTCCCAGATACCTTTTGCTTCTTACTGTACAGATTTGGTAGACAACATTAAATGGGCAAAGGTTAATATCAAAAGTGAAATTTCATATACTCAACTAATCAAGAAGGGTATAATCATTTGAAGCCAGATCACCTTGAGGGAGGAGGTGAAGAACCCAGTGTTTCAAGAGGCTTCTTCTGGCTGACAGACGTTTTTTTAGAAGGTGTCCTTGCATTATTCGCAGCGGGTGTGGATGCTGCTCGGGAGCCTAGCTGATAGATTAAATGTGAATAACATCTTTTAAAAAGGCTTACTGGCTGTCAGATCTTTGTCTAATTTTATCAAGGACTGAACTTTTGTGCTTGTTATCCCAAAAAGAACCACCAATTCTAGTTTTAAAACATAGAGCAAAACAAATGACAAAACAATGCTTCAAAAATAAATTTCTACAATATCACTACTCCAGTAGAGGGAAAATGCAAATTATGCAACGGATTCCAATCAGTCTAAAAATTTTACGCAGGATACATGAGAGCAGAAGTTTGTGCACTAAGCATCTCCTCTATATTCACAGCTGTAGATGCAACATCATGTCCAATTAATAATACAATAGCTATCAACCCTAGTGACAGTGTCCCCAGAGAATTCCTTTCCTGAGTGAAAGGATTGTATTCAAATAGTAAATATGCTCTTGTAACAAGTCATCCTTCCAAAGTTTTACCTCATTAACTTTTTTTGCTTCATGATAGAAGCCCAGCCCAGTATGAGGTCTGTTGGCTGCTGTTTTGCTGGCTAGTAATAAAGAGTATTTTCACACCTCTTCAATCAAGCAAATGAAGAGGAATGGCTATCAAATAGTTTTACCACCTAAAGCATGGAGATAAACCTCACAACAGCAAACATCTCCTAGCCATGGCATTTAAGAAACATATAGATAAACCTCTCAACAGTAAAACAAAACTTAAACAGACCCTCAGGACAGTTCTTTTACATCTTTGCCTGTGTGATTAATTGTTTAATCCAGGGGTTGCTATCCAGATTTTACATTCCCACACGCATTTGAAGGAAATAAATGCATTTAAAGAAATTAACTGTATTAAATTGCAAGATAGAAGCATTGTAGAATTTAAAGGACCACCTGGATATTAGAATCCTGAGCTGGCATTGTGGAAAGAGAACCCTGACGCAAAGTCCCAGTATTAGTAGGAGCCAAGAAACCCGTTCCTGGGGACTGCTGCTCAAGTGAATTGTCCCTTGAGGTTTCTTGTTTGGGAACTCTTTTCTCAAGATGTCCAGCTGAAACAGAGGACAAGCCGGGAAGGGAAGACAACTGTGGATTGCTGGAAAGATCAATAGGTTCATGTTTTACAAAGGCTGATGATGAGGCGACACCTGAGCTTTGGTCATTAGCAGTAGATGATTTCCAAGGAACTGAATTTTGTTGGAGTGATACATTACTTGCAAATGGTGGGAGAGCAGAAGACTGCCCTCTCTTGTCATCATTGTTTATATGCTGCCGATCGAACTTTGGTGCAGTCACCAGGCTTACTGTCTGAGCTGCCCCTCCTGGCTGAATTGAACCCAAACTTTGATGATTTGGAATCTGCTTCATTTGTAAATCATTAGTTTGTGTTTTGACAGATGAAGCAGCACTGTTTACATTTGTCCCACTGAATGGATGATAACCACCAGGACCTCCATACTTAGGAAATGTTTGCATGTTCTGAAAATGCTGTTGCTGCTGCACTAATCGAGGCTCTGGTATCTGTTCCACCTCTCCAGACTTTGGACCATTTCTATTCATTGGGGACTGGACTTGGCCTGGCGGAGATGAATCACTGAACTTTGTAGCGCTAGCAGGCTGTATTCTAGGGTGCTGCTGTAGAGCTGTAGTCGAACCCTGAATATGCAATTGCGGGGGAGGCAACAGAAAGACTATGGAGCTTAGTAACAAAATGGCATCCATAGTCCTGTGTATGAGATCAATCATGCTAAACATACCTGTGTCTGCATTTTCCTAACTGCTAACTTCAGCATCTGGTCTCCAACAATTCCTCTCATGATCCGCACAAACCCTTCCTTGGGAATATCATTATTCTACAGCAGTAAGACCAAACAAGCAACTGACAAACCTCATTAAATTTCCCTCAAAAAGTAAGAATCAGAAAGAGCTTTACCAAGGACTCACCTTCAATTTGGCATAGAGGGTTTGCAGTTGCATGGCTCTGTCTTTATCGAGCTGGGGAAGAATCACTGGGAGCAACAATGCAAATGGCACTTGTTTAACAGGGTTTAGCCTATTTGGTGCTTGCTTGGGGACCATTGCCTGTTGATTGCTCATTTGCTGTAACTTTAAGTACTGAGATTCACTGTCAAGAGCATTCACTCTACCTGGCTCTCTCATAGGGAGGGAATTCTTTTCTGACACTTGCATCCCAGGAGATTGCTTAATCTGGATAGAATTTTGTTCTCCCTGCCCAAGTTGTTGACCATCTTGCACTTGTTCCGGCTTCAACTGAGGGTGATTGACTTCCTCCAAGGTGTCATTTTGTTGGGGATCAGCAAGAGATTCATCTTGCTGCAGTTGCATCTGTGCCAGATTCTGCTCTTGATGTTCTGCATTTTTTTGCTCTTGGTGAGTTTGAGAATTTGCATTTGCAGCCTGGTTAGTCAGTTGCCATCCCGGATATGATTGGCCAGGCATATTATTGTCTCCTTGGGAGACACCTGAAGCATTATAGTTTCCTTAACAGTAAGACCCTTTGAAGCAAGAAATACAAGATCAGCAGCCAAAAAGCAAGAGAAAAGGAGGGAATAATTTAGCTGATCTAGGAATTAGGAGCAAAGTTTTTTTATGGTTTTTTTGAGCTGCTCACCAATATGCATATTGACCAAGATTCTACTTCTGCTCTGCATTCTTCCAAATATAACATCAAAACAAGGAGCACATACCAAGCCAATAAAGGTTTCATCTTACATGCATTTCAAATAGCAAACCGCTACAGGAAACCTTTTTCAGCTCACACTGCCAAGCAATGCATTCACACAGCACTGGCTAAAAGTATTATCTGAAACTACACAACAAGCTTAAGAAGTTCAAGTAACTTTTTTCCTCTGTAAACATATTATCCCTGCAACAAATTTGCTTCTCATATCTTTCAGACATTTAACAGTTTCATCATCCATTTCCGATTTAGCCTCTGTTGCTGGAGAGGGGGGTAAAGCCTTATTTTGTTCTTTTGTCATCCTTCTTTTAGATCAAAAGAAATCTACAAAATATTTTGAATGCCCTTCTTGGGTCTTGGATCTCAAAAGCTGGAGTCAGAAGGGGGGACAACTTTTGCTTGCGGTGTAACTTTTGCCTTTTATAAGTTGGCTTTTGATGCCTGACACAGATTGGATGAGAAGCAGAGAGGTAGGAACCCCCCTGAACAATCTCTTAGTAACAATAATCAAAACCTACCTGCTGGTCCTCTTTGTCACAGAAAATATCTCCCACAAAAATTCATTCCCCGTGTATAAGAGGCTTTGCATGTTTATAACTACATCAAGCTAATCCAAATTCACAAATAAGAAAAAGAAACCAAAGAACTTTCATCATGCTCATCCTCACATGCTAGTAGATAATTATATCACATCAGCTCTAGATAAAGTTCACAGATACTTGAACTAACGCATCCCCAACAAATTTGAACTAAATAGGCCAAATTTAAAATTGCAATTTTAATGATTCAATCCACCTTTTTAATTTCTTTATGAAGAAAAATCATAGCTCGAGACAAACAAGGTTGGATCCACCAGAATCTTCAAAATCCTAATTTCCCTTCAATCTCATGCTCAGTAATCCATAATCCATCATTTCTATAGTCAATGCAATATTTGAAGTCACCACTATTCTACAGCGCAAATGAAATTAACCAGAATTAGCCCATCAGACCGAAAATCACTTGCTTCTATCTTATCCACACACCCAACATCTGAGAGGCCTGACTCTGGGTCCACATAAACTCATTAGTTGTGACCAAGGATCCAATTATTAGATCTACAGGTCAACAGTAGTTCTCAGGAATCAACTTAGAAACTTTGATGACATTGCTCGACTTAATTTTCAAAAATTAATCTAAAGCCCCAGCTAAGTCAAACAAGGCATATTATGTCCAAACATTTTAGTTATAATGACATCAGCATTACTTAACATAACGTAACATAAACAGTGAACTTGAAAGACATGACACATCTTCATGCTATTCCGAACTGACAAATTGATAAATTAGAATTGCGAAACACAAGGCTAGATACTATCAACGTGTCGTAACAGGAAAAAAAGTATGATGTATCATCTCTCCGCTAACTTCAGTGGATACAACACATAAGCTGGTCATCGTCACACTAACACGACGTGAAGCAACATCCTGTTAACCGAACAGTTTACATCAAAACTACCAGGAAAAATTCTTAATTCCTAGACAGTGAAAACTTAATGCCAAAAGCACCTTTATCGGATGATGATGATGGTTGAGAAGTCGACGCTTCACCTCCAATATCCCGATTGAGGGCAGCCTGGAAAGCCTCCACATCGGCCCCTGAGTGCATGCTCTCGTCCTGTAGACACGAAATTAACCAAATGTAAGAAATGCCCACCCAAAATCCATCGCGGGAGCAGAACTTTCCTGTATAAATACGGTAAAATAAAAAATAAAAATAAAAATAAAAATAAAAATAAAAACCTCATCTTCTTCCAGGAGCTTCATTATCGAAGGATCCATAGCGTCCAGCACTGCTTCGACGAGTCCGTTTGCCCCGATTGCAATGACCACCGAATCAAAACACCTATCTTCTGCAGAGGAAACTACACAATTCTCGTTTCTTTTTATGCTTGAGGTCGAGGTCGACTATTAGACAGTCGCAAGGGAGCAAAACCAAGAAAGCTGTCGCCACGAATCAGTGTAATGACATGTTGCGTCCGCGGACGTCTCGCGAACGAGCTATTCGATCGCGACGAAAACCGGCGAAACCCTAGCCTCGACTGCGCAGTTCTTCCATTTGCTCGCGTGATCCTCGATCGCGAGCGACGGAAACTCCCCAGAGCTCCGTCTATTCTTGATTCGAGGGCATTGCCGTCCGAGCGAACGGCGCCGGCGCTTCAAAGAAACCCTAGCTTCAGAGAGAGGCAGAGAGACAACGGGGTACGCGACGAGAGAAGAGCTCCGCCATGAAAACGCAACTGCCGAAGATTTTGGCGAGAGCAAGAGAGCGACCGAGACAGAGACGGAGACAGAGAGAAAGGAGAGGGAAGGAGAAGGGGGCTTAAAAAAGGCCTGACGAATGCCTCAGATGGGTTCCGTCCAACCGGGCTAGAAAAAGGCTTTGGCCCGAACCCGGTCCGATTTGGATCCGGTTCGAGTCCAGTCCTTTCACTGAACTCTTGCATATACATGAGGGGTCCTTAAAAGGCCTAAGGAGACGATAGGCGGGAGTTCAACACCGAGACAAGAAACCCTGCTTACCATCCTCTGTATTCCCTAATTGCTAGGGAAGAAAAATAGCAACTTTTACCAAAAGAGATGTAAGGCACGTAAATATGATATGTTAAAATAAAGAACATATTCTGACTAGGTGTTTCACTAAGGGATCGCTGTAGGTAACCCTCACAGATAAGAAACTGCCCGTGTGAAGGGGGGGCACCAAGTTCAACATGAACTTTAGCTCGGTTGCCCAACGAATCCTAGCTTGCCCCGAGATTCAAAAACCGGCCCGGTCTGGATCCGGTTCGATTCCGGTCCTGCCGCCGAACGCCTGCATAAACGCGAGCGTGCCTACCTACCGGCAGTCAACCGCTCTCCAGACTTTGAGGGGAAAGAAGAAAATGGCGGCGAGCTCCGTGCTGCAGCAGCTCCGCCGGCGCTCGACGGAGCTCTCGGTCTCGCGTGCTGACCTCGCCGTCTTCTTCGATGCTCCGTCGCTAGCGAATTCGCAGCGGCGCAGAGCGTACGCCACCTCGCGGAACGGAGCCGGCATCCGCGGAGGCGCCAAGAGCTCGATCCCTTCCTTCGAGCCCTCTCTCTCTCCGCCCGTTTCTCATCGTCGGCCGACGGAGAACGGCTTCCTTGCCTGGTACTTGGGCTTGCTCGAGGCTCGGCCTCTCGTCACCAAGTGCGTCACCTCCTCGCTCATCTACGCCGCCGCGGATCTGACTTCCCAGGTAAGTGCTGGAACAGCGTCGGTTGCGACTTTGGGCGCATTTTCCGCACAAAAAGATCCTAGCTTTTATGGTCCGGAGGGTTTGAATTCTTTTGGGAGCGTTGAACTTGATCTTGCTTCCTAGTTCTAGCTAGTGTCTGGTAATAGATTACTTTAAGGTGAATGGCTCATTTGGCAGGGCTTGGGATAGCATCCGCTCAAAACGATAGCATAGATTTGTCAATTTAGATTATGGAAATGTTGACTTTCCGTGTTACCCATCTTCTCTATTCTGATTACTTGGGCTGATATGATTTTTGCTGACAACTGTTTATTGAATTCTTTAAGATGATTACTTTGCCGCCTTCGGGTTCTTTGGACCTGATAAGAACGCTGCGTATGACCGCTTATGGATTGATTATCTTGGGGCCTAGCCAGCACACGTGGTTCAACTCCGTGTCAAGAGTTCTCCCGAAGCGAGATGCCGTCACCACTCTGAAGAAAATATTTATGGGGCAGGTGATATATGGACCTTGCATGACCACGGTCTTCTTCTCCTACAATGCAGGTCTACAAGGTGATGAGATGCTTTGGCGATCTTTTTTCGTCTCATAAGCCCTTGGTCTTTCACGTACCTAAACTGTAGTGGCAATTTTTGCATTATTTTGTTCCTGTGAGTGATTATCGTTTTGCAAACTATTGACAAATGGTTTTCTCTTCTGAGCCAAGAAATTTTACTAAATCCAACATAACAAAATACTTATAGGTATCTTTGTGAAGGTGAGAGATGGTTCTTTGGTGTTCTCTTTTCCGAGGTAAAGCGAACTGGTTGGTTGGATAGTTGACTCGCCGCAAAGCCTGTTCCTCATTCCTTTCACATTTTATATGCCTCTTTTGGATGATTGAGGGACTTATTGCTGGTTTGTTTTTCAAAAGTTTAGCTTTCCAAGTTTTCAAATGGATGCAGTATCCTATCTTAACATACCCCTGAGTCAGATTCTCTGTTGTCACATAGTATTCCTCTATTCCTCATAGGAAAAGCAGGCTAAACCACTCGTGTACAATAGATTATAATGTTGATGCTGGCTCTTCGACAAAAATGCTAGTCTTAATAGGCTGATGGATCTTGATGTAGTCTCGATGCACTTTGGACATTCTGCTCTATTTGGCTGATGGGCATGGTCAAGAATCGTTAACTTCTGCCCTGATATCCCAAGACTACTAATCAATAGCTCTTTGAGAAGATCCCTATAATGGTTGGTATTGATGATCACCACTTATCACTAAAAATGCTAGAATTGGATAATCCATTAAAGAAAAAAGAATTATGGGACTGATTTGCGTATGAGTGTTTTTGGAGGGTGTTACCTTAGAGGGGATGTGATATGGTGCCAGTTATGCAGCTTAGAGACTCTGACTTATGTTATCTTTAGTCTCTTCCTATTTCACGATGTCAATAGAAAGTTTGAGTGACTACAATGAGTGACAGAATACCTTTCCTTTGCAGCCATTGGGTGATTAGCATCAGTTTAAACCTCTCTATCAAGTGATGTCAAATTTCCTGTGAGATAATGTCCCTAAGCAAGAAATGCTTCTTTATTAGTGAATTTAGTTTCTGACTGATGCAGGTGAAACTTCTGGTGATATTGTTGGCAGATTGAAGCGAGATCTACTGCCAACCATGAGAAATGGCATTTTGTTTTGGCCTATTTGTGATTTTGTCACATTCAAGTTCATCCCTGTGCATTTGCAGGTATGTTTGATTGCTTTAAGCATGCCAGAAGTTCACATTGCTGACATACAAGGAAACTAAACTACTTCAACTAATGTCACTCGCTGGGTACTCATTATAATTTTCATTGGACCTGACTGGATTGTTAGGAAAAGTTACTTTTTTTTTTTTAAATAATCAGTCTATTTTCTTTGTCCCACGTGAAATAACATGTGGATTCTTCTCGCTCTTGTGTTCTGATCATGGCAATGGCTGTGGGGAGAGTGAGCTATTAACACTTCTTTTCATATTGTTGGCAGCCATTAGTGAACAGTTCTTGTTCATTCATGTGGAGCATTTATTTAACATACATGGCAAGCTTGAAAAAAGTGAGTTCTGACTGAAGATGGGATTTGCGAACTCCAACTGTATACATTGTTTGTCTCCAAATAGGGAAAGTGAAGAAAGGAGACAATTGGATTGCCCCAAGTTCAATCCTTGTTGACAGCCCAATCAATCCCCATGAATAGTTGGGGTGTAAGATTCATTTAGTCACGATACATCATTTTTTCAAACTATATACTTTTATCAACTTAGAAAGAAAATTTTGCTAAGTTTCAGCATCCAACCTTGTCAAATTTCAACAGCTGTTGTATCATTGTTAACATCAATAATCAAGTATGCATTGGTTCTGTGGTCTTTGATAACCTTGGTCTCTAGTGATGTGAGCAACATGGAGCTTGGTTTCCTCTGGACTGATCGAGAAGAGCATAATGAAGCCATATGCAAAAGTAGCACAGAACAGTTTAGCAACTAGAAGTTGTTGTACTTCTTAATATTTAATTTTTCGTTTGGCCTCAACTAGGGGTTTGGTGTATTGATTGCTCTTTCACCAGAGATGGTCAATCACCTAGCAATGTCTCTTGAAACTCGTCTCCTTGATTAACACGCGCACGCGTGCACACACATATATTGCTGTTATATTTTGCCAGATAAACATTACTTGGTTGAAGCCAAGTTTTTAGTCATTTGAGCGACGCTCCTGATTTTTAATTTCTGAGGCAGCGTGGCTTTGGTGTTTTGCATGCTTGATTGCATGAAACTCAGTAGCTCTGAACCTCCCTAGATAATTCTGATTTGATTCCGATGGATAATTGGAATCAGATCGAATTCAATGAAATTCCATTGATGTTTTTTGGATTGTTGCAGACGTGTTTGTTTTAGGAAAGACTTAAATGCTCTTTGGGAAATTGCAAATTAAGTTTGGACTTTTATGAATTTAGTTTGTTGAGAATGGTCAGTCAACGAAAATATATGTACTATAATTTTTTTTTTGGTCAGTTATATGCTACAATTTATTGAAATTAATTCTCTAACTTGAAATGATTTCTTGGAGAGTATTTTTTTTTTTTTCATAAAGTTTTTCCCAAAACAAAAAATTCTTAATAAAAGTAAATATTTTTCATGAAAATTTGTTTTAGGGTTAATATCATGAAAAATCTTAAATTGATATATTTACAACGAATTTATTTCAAATTAATTTTTTTATTACAAAAAATCATAAATCGATACTTCTATAATAAATTTATTTTCCGTTAAAGCGCAAATGAAGTGTTGATACGAAAATTACTGTTTTTCCACTCAAATTCAAGGCCACACTTGTAACATTTTTTTCTTCTTTAATTCTGGGTCAAATTTATTTTCGAAAATAAATTTGTTTCTAAAATAGAAAAATTAGTTAGTATTACCAAATAAATTTATGTTTTTGTTTTTATTTTATTCTGGGGGAATAAATGCACAAAAATAATCAAGAATTTGCCAATTACCAAATATGTACGTATTCAATCTTGACGGTATCGGGAATCAATTTGACATTGATGTAATAGTAGAGTTTGAATATCTTATTGATTTGGGGCACCTTGCTCTACTCCGTTGTATAAAATAGCTTTTATGGTTTCCCTCAACTTTCCATTGGATGAACATAGTTCTCCTTGAATGTTGCTTTATAGTCCGTCTTTATCTAGGATATGATTTTATTATCCTGACTATATTCTAGACAGCTATCAAACATAGCCATATTGTACATTGATGATTTTTCCAAATAGATGTTGCCTCTAAAGAGGCTTTATGGGAGTTGAGCAAATCGCCTTCTAATGAAACTTCATGTGTCGCGAGCACAAGCCGACAAATTTTTGACTATGAAATAATCCATAAACACCAAATAGTACATGCATCCCTTGAGACTTACATTAATGAGTGATATAGTGTGGGTAAAGAAAGTGTTTAGAGAGTAGTTTTGATAGGGATTATTAAAAGTTTTCGATGAAGGGAAGACGCCTTATTTATATGTGACATTCTCTTATTACAGCTGTTGATCTCTATCTCAATCTTACCGTACAAATCAACACATTCATTCAACGGATGAGATCGAGTTGATCTAGTAGCGTTGGATATCAATCCTCATCTATGTGATCCGACGGTAGCACTAAAACTCTACTACCTCTTCGTATTTGATCTGGGACGCATGCCAACCTAAAACGCCGCGTTTTGGTGATGTGGGAGCATATAAAATAGCTTCTAGGGTTTTCCTCATCTTTCCTTACAAGAGCGGAAGCAATCCAACAACCACCGCGCGGCGGCGACATCAAGGTTTTTCCGGCCGGACGAAGAGAGAAGATGGGTCACTCGAACGTGTGGAACTCTCATCCCAAGAGCTACGGCCCCGGTTCTCGTGCTTGGTAAACGCCCTTCCCTTCAACCTTTCCATCGATCTTTCGCGTTCTTCTGTAAATTCGCGCTTGGCGCTTGGTCAAATCGATCATAAAGCTTCGAACTCGGCGACAATGCGGTCGGTTCTTGCCGTTTCGACTGCTTGTCGTTGTACTCGCTTTGGGTGATCTCAGCTGATTGATTACGACGCTGGTGTGATGGCCGGTTGATGCAATAGCTCCTACTGTTGTCGTGCCCTTTTGGGATTTGTCTAGGAGATACTCGGGATTGTTTTTGTTTAGACACTGCTAAGATTTCAGTCTATGTGCTTGTGAAACCATGCTGGTCGGTAGAGAATGCCTAGGGGCGAGTGGCGGCGGCACTCTCTCGAAGGAACCTGGCAAGACGGGCCCTGGGAATTCTTGATATGGGCTGCCTCCTCTGAGAAAAGATCTCCAAGCTTATGGTGTAGGAGGTGGAGCATTTTAGTGTCCTGAAGGATGAGGCTAAGGGCAGTGTCGAATTTACGGATCGCATTGCCTCGGTCTTGGAGAATTTTGTAGCTTTGATATTAGTGCACACTGTCTATGGATTTACAATGAGGCTCTACTCTAGGATGTTTCTTCAGATTCTTTATTTATCGAGCTGATTGTTCTTTTCTTCCCGGCAAAACTGCCGGCTTCAGGGGTTTATTCTCAACTTTCAGTTCTGTTTTGTTGGCAGCCGGGTATGTGGAAACCCTCATGGTTTGATCCGGAAGTATGGACTGATGTGCTGTAGGCAGTGCTTCCGTAGCAACGCCAAGGAAATTGGCTTCATTAAGGTGAACTTTTTTTTAGACTCCCCTGATTAATGTTAGTTCAGCGAGCGCCAAACTTTGATTCTTTCACCTCTTTTTGTTATATGTCTTAAATTAATAATCGTATCTGATGTTAGTCCCTCTACTTTGCCAAGAAGAAAAAAAAAGTCCATCTACTTAATAGGCTGTGAATGATATGCTTTTTGTTTGTATGTCTCATCAGTTTCTTTTATCGGTATTGTTATAAAAGGGTAACTTATGATTAGAAGGGAAATATGGTCCGATAGATAATTTTGGTCTTTATCAAAGTCCTTTATTTCCAAATGGTTTACGTGGCCAAAATCTTTGAAAGAAAATCTACTTTCTTAATTATTGTTTGAGAAAACTTTTAGAGTTTCGATCTTTGCTGTTTTTTTTCTTGTGGAGAGAAGTCTTATTGTCATGATTTGTTTCTTGCAGTACCGCTGATTGAAGGGGGGAGTCATGTCAACAACAATTGGAGGAGGTTATGCTTAAAGTTTTGTCTGGATGTGTAATTGTGAACTCTCCTTTCGATTTCATGCTCCAAGTTAGGTGTTACTGAGAATTATTTTGGATATTTTTGGTTGGCTATCCCCTTTTGGGCGCTGTTTACTCCTGGTCTACACTAGGGGTACATCAACATGGTTTATTTGACCTCTTAATTAGAAAAACAAAATGAGCATGAGTACCTCTGAAGAAATTTAATATTATTGACTCGGTTATGCTAGTAATTTGTCCGCAACTGATGATCCAACCTATGTGTGATTTTCTTCTGCCTCCACCCCCACCTCCACTCTTCACATATGTCTCCAGTATGGTCAGTCAGGGTCAGACGTAGATTTTATTTTCCTCTTAACCGCGAGACTAGAGTTTAATTGGTAGATCAATAAATGTTCTTCAAAATAAATTTTTTTTATTTTGGAATTTGGTCTGTGATGATATGGGCTTGGATTACCATTCTGTCTCAATGGTAGTTGCTAACATTATGATAGAGAAATGCATCATGCTGGTTCCAGACATTGATGCAGATTCTGCGATTTGTTGAATTGTCTGCATGCGCAATACATAGTGTTGACCAAGAGCCCATGCTTGATGGAGATCTTGGATCCGAGATTCGCCACCCATTGAGCTGTAATGGGATGGGTCTATTTTCAGATTGGACTTCTACTGTCTTTCCTCTTCTGTGTTGTCTTCTCGCCTCTCTATCGCGGTATGGCTGCTAGATATTGGGAGGACGAGGCTTGATCCGCAGGGTTTCAGCCATCATTTAGTTGCTTGCCTTGCCACGTTAGGAATTTTTGAAGTCAGATGTGAGGATGAAATGCTGGATGTTGGGAGGAAGAAGCTCAGGGGAGATCCAGCATTGTATAGATAACCATGTTTCATATAACCCCAAAATTTACTCAAAGCATAAATGGAGAGTAAAAATTCTATAGAAGTTAAAAAGGGAAAAAGATGTAAAAGCGCTTCTTTTCAGTAGCTGTGGCATGCGCTAGACAAGAAAAAGAAAGCTAAGTGCGTTGATATTCTGATTTGCGACAACGGAGTTGGACGGCAGAAAGACGTCGAATTGTTTGATTATGTTCGTCATCGCGTGACATTCGTCGAGCAATGACCCTCTTCTCCTGTTACTTGCTTTTCATCGTATTTTCTACCAATGAGGTGAAGACGAACTTGGCAATTATTTAATCTAAGTACATTGAAAGAGTCCACAAAGAAAATGGTGGAAGAGTAGAGCTACGCGTTTTCCATCTTGTGCACCTTAGATAGTGACAAACAGACCTTACTCAATATGTACAATGCCATTAGAGTTGACGTGACACACTAGTCAATAGAGTATTGAAGATGGTTTTTATTTTTCATTATCTATTTTACTCTAATTCTTAATTTACTTTTAGACTTTTATCATGAGTTGAATTCCGCATCTTGAATTTAAATCATTCCCACCTTAGGTTTTTAAGAAAGTGAAAATTCGAATTTCTTACCTCTCATTTTCCATAGACAGATCTTTTGGGAATTCGAACTTCTTATCTAGCATAGCCCTCTGCCTCGCTCCTACACACACCCACTTGTCTACTACAATGGCTCAACTTGGTATGATGATAATGTATCTCACTTGAACAAAAGCATATAATATGGGTAAAATAGCAAAGCATCCTCGTCAGAAAAGGAAAAAAAAAAGAAAAAACACAAGTGTTGCGTAGTTCATTAGTCAGACGGAGAAAAAGACACCCCACTTGTCTAACTCCAATGGCTCAACTTGGTATGATGATAATGTATCTCGCTTTAACAAAAGCATATGATATGGGTAAAATAACAAAGCAACCTCGTCAAAAAAGGGAAAAAAAAAACACGAGCTGCATAGTTCATCAGTCAGAAAGAGAAGAAGACAAGGAAAAAAGAAACACGAGTTGCATAGTTCATCAGTCGAAGAGAGAAAAAGACACTCCACTAGTCTGACTAGAATGATTTGGCCGGGTATGATGATAATGTATCTCGCTTAAACAAAAGCATATAATATGGGTAAAATAACAAAGCAACCTCGTAAAAAAGGGGTAAGAAAAACACGAGCTGCATAGTTCATCAAAGCATATAAATGGGTAAAATAACAAAGCAACCTCGTAAAAAAGGGGGTTAAAAAAAACACGAGCTGCATAGTTCATCAGTCGGAGAGAGACAGAAAAAGAGATGAGAAGAACATGAGAAGAAGGTGGAGGTGCGGGGAATCGAACCCCGTGCCTCTCGCATGCGAAGCGAGCGCTCTACCATATGAGCTACACCCCCGATGTTGTTAACTTTCTTTCATTTTATTAATTTAAATGTAATTCATATTAATCGTTGTTTTCTTTTTTCTTCTGTTTTTACCAAAACATAAACGAAAAATATTCTCGGTCGACCCGAAAGGCAGCGAAAGCGTTCACGGTTTTCCATCTCCCCGGTCTGTCTCGGCAACTCCAGAGAGAGACAGAGAGACGTGCCCGACATCCCGCTCCCCACCATCATTAATGTCACTCCTCCACCCCTCCTGCAAGCAAATTCAATGCTCTCTCTCTCTCTCTCTCTGGAAGACATTGAAGCGCTCTTCTTCTTCTTTCAGTTTTTCGCTCTCCACGCATTTTCGAAGAAGTTTCAAGTCTTTCAGGGAGAGAGAGAGAGAGAGGAGCACGACAGGGCAGTGCTTATTATTAGTGAGGTGGGATATGGGCATTCATTGCTCGCTCCTTATTTTACGTGCCAGGTTTTCTGGCAGACTTTTTGGTGCGTCTTCTCTCTAAATCCGGGGGTGACGCAAGGACGCGCAGTTGCACTGCTTTGCCATTCCTGGTCCACTTTCGTTCCAGCACGAAATTCCCACAGCACCGAAAGGAAAAAGAATTCAGCTCCATGAGCTGGGATCCTCATTCTTGAGTTCGCTTTTGAGATTGGCTTGAATAGGAGGGCGCCATCTTGAAGATAAAAGCAGCATTGTTCTGAGGAAAAAAAATCTCATCTGTGGTTCCTTGGCATTAAGCGATTTTGCTGGGTTTGCATGCACTGGAATCATGAAGGTTTTGGCGCTACTTGCTGTGCTCTGCATGGTCGGAGCAACTTCCGTGTCGCTCTTCGGCTTCGCGGACTCCGTGACTGGCTCCGCCGCTTCTGGCAAGTGCTCTCACATCGTATCAGTTTTGTTTCGCGTCGTAATGTTTCGATGATATGTGAATTATGTCAGACATCGGTTTTGTTTGATCTTCTTGTCTTGCCTTGTCTTGCCTTTTCTATTGCTCGTGTTGTATGCCCTGCCTCAAGTCAATAATTTGTTCTTTCGGGGCATGATGGATGTGTTGGTTGGATCCGTTTGTTATCGCCTGTTGGTGTTGGAGAAGTTCCTGGTTTGGTTGAAGTGTGGAAGTTCAGAGTCAGAATACCGTTACATGGTGTCGGTCTAAGTTAAATCTTGCCAGAAAGAGAGAGAAATCTGAGTTAAATCACATCTAGAAGGTAGAGATTCAACCAACTTCACATAGTTCTGTATGCCTTGGATTGGTTCCGCTTAAACCTGGTGGACGAGGCTATGGCGAGTCGTTTTATCACAGACTTTTAGAAACATGGAGAGAAATTTTAATAAATGAAAATAAAAGACGTGTTTAATTTATAACACATGAAAATAAGACATATCTTTGGTTTATCAATTCAGGAAAATTGAGAGCGAAAGTAAACTAAAATTGTCTTGTCGCCCTGTATGTCATTCTGGTTCGGTTTGATTAGGCTGTTGAACATTCCTGGCTGATGTGGAATCAGTTGCTGTGATCACATTAGGAAGCCAAATTGCCAGGGCTAAGAAAGTCGACACCTCAATAAACTGCCTCATAATGTCTAGTGGTGAAAATACTTCGTCGGCAACTGTGGAGTAACTTTGCTGCTCTGGGTCTGGTATGGATTATCTTACAGATCGACATTGCTTGAAGAAATTATACATGAAAAGTATGAGTTGGGTTGGGCATGGATTATCTTGTGACTTTGGCCTACTTCAGCGCGGCATTCCAAATCAAGTCATGTTGAATTGGTAGTTTGATGAAGCTAGAGAATGTGAATTGCAGCAATAGCTTGTACTTGTCTCTTCTGTTATTGAAGTGACATACTTCTGGTTTGAGTTTTTTCTTTTTTAGGTAATCTTTTCCTGAGGATGCAAGAGCAGCCAATGCTATATTTACATTCTCTTCCATGTCATGATTTCATTATTGGATTCTATAGTGATTCATAATTCTTCTCAGCTCAGCAAAATTTCCTGCTCCATAATTTTTAAATCTTGGCCAGTCATGCTGACATAATAAATGTTTTACGTCTTCAATGTGTTAGCCACTAGGATACCAGTTGAACATCAAAATCGCTTAAGCTGTTTAATTTATAATCCTTAAGCAGGGGACCTACTTTAAAAGCCATTTATGTTGCTGAAACGGACAAGTTTGAAATGGACAAGTTGTCAAATACATTCTTAAGATAAAATCATCCGTAATTAGATTTAACATGAGCAAAATCTTCCCATGCTGATTACCTCTTCCTGCTCAAATGTCATTTCAGATGTTGCATCCACCCACCAAGTTGATTTGATTGTCAACACAATTGCAGGCAGGAAACTCAAGGTTTGTGCCTCCACATCTAAGACGATCGCAATTTTTTGAGTCATATTGCTGAATCAGATTAATTTGGACACCAGAAGTTTCTCCAATGGCATTGCAAATTTTCAAGGCAATCTCTTTCTAAAACCCAGTATCTCAGGCTTCTATCAATCCTTGATTAATTCTTTCCGTGAAATCGCAGGGCAATGGAAATAGTCTCGAATCTGAGTTGAAATTTAGTGAAGAAGGAAGCGTGAGTCTGGAGGATTACAATCCTGTCGACCCAGCTCCAAGCTCAAAGACCTCCATAAAGCCGGGACCAATCGTGCATGGAACTCCTCTTATGCCATACATACCGAAGCCTTCACCTCCAGGTCCGCCTAAGCATGGTGGCTAATCTGTAGCCCAACCCTCAGTTCTTCTTGATGCATATTTATCTAGATGTGCACTGCCTTGCAACTTTGTTGTTCTTTAAGAATGCTGTGTAGCTACTTGTTAGCATCTCCCTATAGTATATGGGGGTTACTACTGTACTTATCAGTCCTAAATGTCTCGTTGCCATGGCATGACTATTGTCACTCTGTGGTTTATATTTGCATTGTCTAAGAAATTTCAAAGTTGCAGTGCAGATTCTTTTCCCTCTGAGCCATGTCCAATGTGGCTTATCTTGAATAGTACACTTTTCTTTCGTTTTTCCAATAATTATTTCTGGTACTTGTGACTTTTGGATCCTGTCAACGCCGTAGCCAATACGAGTGAAACACCACATTGAGTCGAGAATGTTGTGTCTAGAGCTCATGGCTCGCCTATGTCCAGCGACAAGTCAAGGCAATGTAAAGCCAATATTTGACCAATAGACGTATATAATCGTATGCTCTCTGAACTTTTGAAAAGGAATAACAGAAATCAGCTACGATAATTGAACAAGCCTTATTGCTCGTCTAGGCATGGCCTTTTTCTCGACTTTGATTCTTGGTCAGGTATTTGTTTGAGAAAAACCAAGAAGCTTCAAACATGAGATCTCTTCTTCCTGGAGTCAATCTCATCGCCAATGCCGATACCAGTCCAATCATTCATTTTCACAATTTGCAAGTT
Source organism: Angophora floribunda (assembly GCA_014182895.1). Lineage (NCBI taxonomy): Eukaryota > Viridiplantae > Streptophyta > Magnoliopsida > Myrtales > Myrtaceae > Angophora > Angophora floribunda. The sequence goes on from CM024710.1 coordinate 15,886,505, forward strand.
GAACTCCATCAATCTGCATCTCCCCAGTTCTAACTGCATTTTCCTCTCCCCCTTTCCAACGAAAAGAAAAAATTATGACACTTGGCGAGACTCCGACTCGATGTTCTGACATACATCATGGCCCCCGTCTCGTAATGGTTCAAACTTTTGATAAATAAACAATAATTTCAGTAAAGTGGCATGATCTGATCAAAGAGGTCTAATTCCTGACTAGTATTTTCCTCCTGTTTTTCCCTGTTCAAGACATGATACATCCTCCTTATTTCGTGTGTAAAACCTGAATTTGCACCCAGGAGGGAGTGTCTACGTCTGAGTTATGACTTCACGATATGACTCGTATCAAAGTAACTATGACATGGACTCATAAAGAGCTGATCCGTGTTCCGAGCATGAGGGTTGTCATGGTTCTCTTTCACCAATGAGCTCGTAGGCCCCTTTGCCAATCACTTCTCTGATAATGAAAGGGCCGTGCCAGTTAGGGGTAAGCTTTCCACGTTCGGAGTCCGACTTGCATTTCCTGAGGAGCATATCTCCTGACATCGAAATCTCGACACCTAGGTTCGTCGCTTGTGACGTCTGACGAGACACCTGATATTTAGTCAACCTGAGTGCTGCAATGTCGACAGAGTTTCATCATTCGAATCCTTAACTGGAACTCAATGCGCCCATAGTACACTGGCTAGCTCGTCCGCCCAAAGACCAGGGGAACCCCTCAACCCTCCGGTAAAATGGGCCGAGGAGAGGAATTGGATAGAGATAGGTAGGAGGGAGTCGCCGAATCTTTCCAGGTTTCCGGCACGCTTCGCATTGTCGGGCGTGCATCTCTGCATCTTTCATGATCTTTGGCGGCTTGGCCAGTAAAACCCTTCCTGCCTCGTCACCCCTGTGCAAGAAGACGATAGACAAAAAGTTAAGAGCTCGAAGGAAACTTTTCCTGTATGGAACCAGCCAATTTCTCGTCGCATCAGCTTCCAGCAGCTGCAAAACACTATCAGAATTCAGTATTTGAAGAGAATCAGGGGCAACACACGTGAGTTTCGACTGATTCTCGAGCTCTGTTAATGCGAGCTACATTGCATATGCCGGCGAAATGGGAAAGTTGCTGAAGTTCTAAGCTGGAGTTCAAATGGAGCTGGCATTTTGGCCGACTAAACATGTCAGGAATGGGGAAACTGGAAAGAACAGGAAGATTTCAAGTATTTCAAGGACTTGCAGAGGACGATATCTGAATTGTGGTATTATGGTCACCCTTCCTGACCCCCTTTCATAATCCACAACAGAGTATGAGATAAGTACAGAATCAAGTTCCATATTTAATGTGCCTCGGATTATATGAAATTTAATTGAGGTACCTTAACAGTTTAGTCATAGATTATGTTATTTCGCGTTGGTGATATTAGTAGTTTTTACTCCATCTTGGATCCCTTGAAGAGCAAAATATAATAACCTTTTGACCAAGGCTATATTTTTCATTTTTTGTATTAATGAAATTAGATGCGCTTGACCGATTGAATTATAAAGATCCAATTGCTTGTGGCAAATTGTATATCGTGAACTCATGTGGTCAACTTGTCAAAAATATATCTCTCATGTTAGATAAAATTTGATTTAGCAGTATTCATAGAAATTATAGATGAACTTCGTTTTATGTAAATCCATTCATTATGGGCACTGACTAGGTTAGAATTGAGATAGATTTGAAAATTTGTAGAAAAAGAAAGTACAAAAAACTTTTTATTAGGTATATTGATTCATATGATAACTAGTTTTTTTTTTTTTTTTCTGATTATATTGATTTTTTTTTGAAGATTTATTTTACGTCATTCCCGAATAGTGTTTTTCACGTGACATACAAATATCAATTACAAAAATTATACCATGACATTATGCCAGCAGATTGTCTTGCATATCGAAAATATTGGACTTCGAGTAAATTTCACGTATACGAGTATCGGATTACCAACGTAGCTGGAGGTACAAATTTTTCCACTTAAGGCATTTCAAAAAATAAAATATCTCCAAAATCATTGAGGAGATGGATCCCTTTATTGACAATTTAATTGCTTTTAGAACATTTAATTGAGCGACTAAAGGCGAATGAAATTGGACTTTTGACAATGAAGGTTAAGAATGGAAGTGTAATTTTAACTTATAAATTCACAAATAGAGAGAAATTATTGATTTCCGATATTTTTAATATTTAGATTAGGGGAAAAGGCTGATAGTAGTACCAAGGATGTGGTAAAATCAAATATTAATGTCAAGCTGTGGGCAACAAATGTAACGTGGCACCCCACCAGGATAAATTCTGAAAGTATAAAAAGATACTAAAATTGAAAAAGAAAAAAAAAACCAAAATGATTGGGAAAGTGAATATTAATGTCAATTTTCCATTTATTCTTTATTTTTCGATTAAAACAAAAATGCATTTAGGTTTTAACGGGTTTCGTTGGACATATGCACGGAAAAAAAATCAATGAATACCGCCGAATCGAACTTTTCATTTCATTAAAAGTTGATAGTGCTAACAGAAGGGCTAATGTGGCGGAAAGCTACTAATTTTAGGATTCAAATGCACGGAAAAGAAGTGCTAAAATTAAAATGACAAATGGACACAAGTTTTAGAATTCTTAGTGTCATTATCCGTTTATTTATATGAGGAATTTGGGGTTTGATTAGGCTAAGGATAACTCTTTCAACTCTAGAACAATTTCTACAATAACATTTGTCCTTTGAAAAATAGCTTACCCGAGTTAACTGAATTGAGGGCGCATCATTTCATGTCGATGAGGTTTGAATGGTGGTCTTGAAATCCCTCACATACCGCTTCATTATTCTCATTATCATCTTGGGGCATTGAGATAGTTTTGGTGCCATCAATGCACCCTAGCAAAACATATTTATTAGGGGTGTTAAGAACCGAACTAAAAACAAACCAAAATTTTATGTGTTTTTGGTTCGGTTGGTTTAGTTCAGTTAACCAAAAAATAATTGTTAACTTTTCGGTTTAGTTAACTGAACCAAATCAAAATTCTCAATTAAAAGTGAACAATCTCTCTTCTTTATCTTATCTTATTCACTTTGGTCCCAATAAACAAAACAAAAATAGGAAAATCGAAAAACATCCCGAAGACGGTTTCAGTTCGATTCGGTATCATCCTTATCAGTTCGGGTTTTTTTTTAAAAACCGAATTGAACCGAACCGTTTACACCACTAATATTCATTTTGGGGCACTGCTTCACAACAACACTCTCCAATGATGGGAAATTGAAGGTGCAACCCATGGGGGAGAAGCACTCAAGACTTGGTAAACTAGCAAGTTTCAACTCTACAAGCTTGGGGAAAGAGATCCACTCCACTCCATTTCCATCGTCTGTTACCACGTCTTCCATTGCACCACAGGATAGCTCTAGCTCCACAAGGTGCACTAGACTTTGAACTCCGGAGAAAGTCCCCATATTAAGTAAACCATTGCATTCTGATACCTCTAATCAAGTCAAGCTCCAAAATGAAGTCGGCGATGGGCATATGACTGATAAACTGGGGCACTCCGAAACATGGCGAGTTTCAATCTGTTTAAGGATTTCAGCCATTAAGGAGCCATCTTTCCAAACTTGCCTCAAGTTGCACCGCTTCACCAGACCAAGTTCCTTCAAATTTGCAAGTGCCTTGAGAGGGTTTTCCATGTCATTTAGTCCTCCAAACGCATCTTCTGTAAATATCTACTCGAAGGAACTACAATACATAGTAAGCATTTCTAGATTGGGGAATCTCTGGAGATGGAAGTCGGAGGGAAAAGCAACATTTTCATCGTGGTCGCATGACAAAGCCAGATGCGTGAGGCTGCCAAAGATGTCATGCAGCATCATCACAACATCCTTTCTCGCTAATACAAGCGTACGCAAGTGTGGAACGACCTGTGGGATTCCGGTTAATTAGGCCACCAAAAGTCCATATCATAGCCATTGGCACAGCCACAGCCCAATGACTAAAATGTCATTCCATTTAGGGAAAAATGGAAAAAATAAACGAGTTGGCTTTTAGCCGGTTCTATCTTTAAAATGAAAAAGATAAAGATAAAAATTTCAGGAGCCAGATGAGCAATCATCGATGACCATTACAAAAGGGTTATTTGAAAGGGTTTGTCGTTAATGATGTGCCTGATTTTAATCAAAATATGTCATTGGATTTGATAAAGAAATTTATTAGTCAACCAAAGAAAAACATTGATACTAGAGCTATTTTAATCGTCAACTAATTAAATTTAAAGGGAAAAATAAACGCATATGAAATTCAATAAGTTCGTAGAAAAAACTTTAAAACAAAACTTCTTTTTTTACCTTGTTTCAAGCAAATGTTGGTAGATTGATAAAATAGTTGTAATTTTTAAAGTATAAATAAATATTAGTACTTGTCAAAACCTGTTGATAAGTTACTAACCCATGATCAACTAAACAAGTCACACGCAGCATTTAAGGGTTAACAATCATGTTCACCATGTACAAGCATGGAACCTTGTTGCATAATTAGAACCACAGAAATGCTAGCAATTTGAACAAATAACTGCTAGCCATTTAGACATGCCCCTAACATAATGGATTAGGTAAGACGTGAGTGGGTCATGAGAGCCATGACTGTCCATGTAAATTGATCCAATAAAATGTTTTTAGTTTCCAAAATAACAACTGGGATCACTAGAGAATATTCCGTAGAACATGAGCTGGAAATGATTAACTTCAGCCAATCTTCAAATTTTTTAGCAATTCACGAGTGTGAGTATTAACAAGCAAATTTCCACTTTCATATAACAAGCACTGGGAGATATGCACATGAACCAATGTAGACAAAGGTAAAGAGCTAGCATCAAAGATCGTACATTTTCAATAGAAAGAGCGCAGGTTGATTCTCACTTGTAGTAGTACCTTGGCAGCTTTGGATTTCACATAAGTATGAGAATAACCTTAGCCGCTGTGTTCCACTCGCACGCAATGTCTCCAAGAGTGGCCATGAGTGCTCTTGTTTTGCCTTTCACATTGTGCGCTTGTAGACACTTTTTACCATTTGCTTACATTTTCCTTTTGGATAATGATAAGGATGATGATGATAGTTGGAGCTGAAGTTTTTACTTCAACTTTCTGAATTTGACAATGTTTCTTACATTAATTGGCTCCTGGTTGTTTCTGATTATCATGACCCATCATAAACGTATTTGATAATTCTCATGTCAGATTTTGAATGTTGGGCAATTGGGTTCCTTTCTCCTTGGATAATCATCAGTAAGTTTTCATTTATCTTACAATTAGTTTGTCCTTTTGGCAGTCCAACAACTTCAAATATTATCATTGCCAGTTAAAAACCCACCATCAAACAGAAAGCATAGTCGCTCCACATCATATTTGCGTGATTGTTTTGAGTAACGTACTTTGTGCTATTTTCCTATACTCTCAAATTAGCTTGACTTTCTCTTTTGATTGCTATATGAATTCAGGGTCAATTAGTCTTTTCTCACCAACACCGTCCCAACAAATAGAAGTTCTACATTTTCAACTATATAGAGCTTTAGAAGGAACCGTCCTAATATTAGAATGATAGCTACTATTATAATAAAACTCTGCCATATGAAAGTGTTCGTCCCACGAGCCACCAAAGACAGAATCTCAACAAATCCTCTAATATGTGAATCGTCCTCTTTGACTATCCAACTATCGATGGGTGAAAAGTTGTAAAGAAGTTTAGTACCTAACCCTTGTAAGCTTCGCTAAAAATTGGACACAAATCTCGGATCTCTAATAGAAACAATGCTCATCGGAACTCCAAGCCTCACTATCTTATTGGTATACCACTTTACTCGTGACTTGGTCTAGAGTTCATGCAACCGTTGGCCTTTCCACCAAAAAAGCCTATAATAGGAGAAAATATTGGGTGCCTCTTACGTGTCAAGGTGGCAAATAAGAAGGACCGTAAGCTTATGACATGTGCCTTGAGTGGGCCTCACATATCACTCTTGTCTCTCTCCTCCCTTTGCACTCTCTCTCTTAGGGCTGAGCATAATAGACTGCCTAAACCAGGACCAAACCAAACAGGCCAATTTGGTCCAATTTCTGGAGAGATCAGTCCAATTCCCCATTCCAAATGGAACCGGTGATTTTTGGTCAAGTTCCCAATTCCTAAAGGAACCGAACCGGACCGTACCAATTTTTATAAATATATATTTTTATTTTTAAAAAGTATTAATAAATCTTAAAATAGACTATTTTATTTTTAGCGGCAGCAGAACAAGCGAAGGAGGAGTAGATGACAAGGAGCAAGGTTGAATCAGGAGAAACTAACAGCAATGGATCGTCAAAGCAGATCAACAATGTGAATGGTCATATCAGTCATTCGGTTCAGCGAAGGAGGAGGAGAGGTTGGTGAGAAGGTTGGTTTCAATTGATTTTCCATTCGGGTAACCGAATTGTGTGATGTTCATGAATGGCAATCTTTCGCTACAAACGCAAGCAAGTTGAGAATAATTGATGATTTCTTAGTGATTCAATTGGAGAGTAGAGAAATCGTTGGGGTTTGTCCTGGTAGTAACCCTAAGAGGGAGGTGGGAGGACGATTAGTGGGCTTCGACTCCATGCCCTGTACAAAGATAAGGCAAAAATTTGAGAAATGAGTTGAAAATTAAAGTAGAATAGACAAAAAAAAATGGAGAGTATGGAGACATGAAGTGTCAAAGAGTTGTGGGATCATTGATAATGTTTGAGATGTGGCACTCCATCACTTCATTATTGGAAGATTTCAAAGATTGATTTTATTTTTTATTTTTTATTTAATCAAGGTTTATCTCATCCCGTGTGGCTTTCTTATCGATATTTTATTTGGGTATATCTTTTTTTTATCCAGTTGAAGGACGTCGCAAAACATATGAATTGACAATTTGTTGTCCCCTTCCGATTCAAATTCGGATTATCTAACGTAGTCTTAAGTAAATTAAAGTTATTATCTCGATAATGGGGTTATCTTCATTATATCATTCTGTTGAGACAATTACTACCATGAGATAATTATCGAAAAAATTCTTATTTGATCCTCCATGTTTTTTCTAAAACACAATTTACGAAATCATATTTAGCCTCCGTTTTTGTTTCGCGGTAAATGAACCATTCGAAAAATATATTTCTAAAAACGACTCCTCATATTGCTTATAGATACAAACGGATTAATACACATCCACCATATGCGGAAATAATGAAAACATTCTTTTTATTAACTAATTATGTGGAGCGACTAACTTTTTTTTTTTTTTGTGACCTAGGAACCGTCGGAAACACTTCCTTTCGCTTACGCTAATCGGGGTCACACTGCCCTCCGATGCCTGGTGGCACCGTCAGACATCATCGCAAGCCACTATTTAAACATAAACTTCGGGGGAGACTGGTCCAACCACCCACCGCCGGGGCCCCCACTTAAATCACGAAACTGCTCTGAGAGTTGTGACAAACGTGAGTCGAATCCTGACTTTGGGATCAAGAGGCCAATCCTCAACCAGCGCAGCCATACGTGGGTGGGTTGGAGCGACTAACTTTAGGATAACATTTTCCGAAATATTTTATCTTTCACGGAACACGCGAACGTGAAAAGGAATAGCCGACACATGAAACAAATGGTAATCTACAATTCTGCCATCGCTTGCGGACAACTCTTTGAAGGAGTTTTTTCTTCTTCTTTTTTGGGGGTTTCGGTACTTGGAGTTCCACGTATCCACTTTCTATTAAGTAAAGACCGGCGCAACGACTAAGACCAAAATTAAGTCTTGGTCCAGTCAAACTTTTTTTTTTTTTGGGAGGTTGGAAACGTCGCCATGGTTAGGTGGGTTTCCAAATAAACGAGAACGGCTCCTTTGACTAATTCGACCAGAAAAACGGAACTTCCATATGAATTTGCCCCCTCCTCGAGCCTTTGGGATCCTCTTCACGTTTGACTGAAGTTCATCGCTTTAAGATTTCGACGCGTGGTGACAATCAACGGCCAAAGGTTCGTCGATCCTCCATCGGCCTTACTTTTTCTCCTCCGTCATCTAGGGTTTCCAGCGTTGGAGGAATCGCCGGCGCTCCCTCCTCATTCCATCTACGCTTCCTCCTCCACCGCCCCCACCGCTGCCATTAGCGCAGCGTCCAAAGCGACCACTGCCGGGCGTCCAACCCTCTTCGTCGTACTTGTGGTCGCGCTTCGTGGGGATGGAGCCGGCCATGGCAGAGGAGGGAGAAAGAAAAAAAATGAAAAAAAGTAAAAAAAAAAAAAAAAAGAAAACGAAAATATTTTTAATTAAAGAGTTTGAGATAAATGTATTCTAAATAATATAGTTTAGAATTTTGACGGTGAAAAAATTTTAGAATAAAATTGTGGTAATAATTTGAGGTATTTTATGGTATTTTCTTAAAATAAGTGGAGGAAGGAGAAGAGAAAAGAAATCAGATTTTTAAAATTTTTTTAAAATCCAACTCCCTTAACACGTGTCTATTAATTATTGGACATGAATAAAGGTAGGAAAAATGTAAAAGGGACACGCTGCTCCACATGAACATTTGACTTGGTGCGCAAATCACGGGCATAATAATTTCTCCCTCGAAAGAGAAAAGAACACGCGTGTCGAAAGCTTTAGCTGGCCAACCACTTTACCAGGAAAAGCGGACATCGCTTGTGAATGGCGCTATCCGCCACCCCTCTTTAAATTTATGTTTTTCTAGAGATGGGTATTTTTATTTTAATTTTTTTATCGGATAAAAGATAGGTTCCTTCAAAAGGCTTTTGTCTCGGTTCTATACGAAAAAGCACCTAGAGGAGCGAGGGAAGAAAAAGATATGAAAAACGAATTGAGGAATAAGGAACGCAGCCTGCAGCCGACACTCCTGGACAACGGCCCCTCTCGGTGATGTTACATCTACCCAACTTTAGCGATCCAAGGTAGGCCCCACCTGGTCACAGGATACAACGTTTCTTTCCCCGGGCCCCATAACGTATTGGAAGCCACGTCAAAACAGTCCATGCGTCATCATCGGGCAAAGAAAATTCCACGCGACGGAAAGATTTTTTAACCCTCCTGCCGGCCATCGAATCAAAGAGCTGTTGGTGAAAGTTTCTTTTTCATGACGTCGGAATACTCTATTTTTAGATGTTGAATTCGAGTTTTTTACTTCTATTGCACGGCACGGAAGGCGCCTTAAATGAGTTCAACTGGTTTCGCAGGTTCTTTTTTTCTTTTTCTCTTTTCCGGCTACGACGTGCCTTCTCTTTTCTGGTACTATTCCGTGGTCTCTCCTTACCACATCATCATGCGAGGAGTGAATTTTTATAATTTTAGCTAATTGCCACTTGACATACCTATTCCAACAAGGAGATTAATAAAATAAAAGAAAAATACCATCAAAAATTTTAAATTCTGTCATATGTAATAAATTTATCTTAAACCTTTTTGGAACACAAAAATTCCGAATTATATCAATTGTGACATATTTACCTCAAATTTTTATTACGACAAAAAAATCCTAAATCTTTACTCGTGTGATACATTTTTTTCCAAATTCTTTGACCGGAAGATATTTTTATCTTTTTTAATTTTACTTTTCTTTATATATATATTTTTTCTCCCTCCTTTTTCTTTTTTTCCTCCAACAGCCTGCAAAAGGAAGTCAGCAAGGGTCACCTAAGTTGGGCGAGGGCAACCCTCGCCCAACTTAAGTGTTGCCCTCGCCCAACTTAAGTGAAGGTTGCCCTTGCCCACCAAGGCAAGAGCGACTCATCGGATCCGGCGAGGGAAGCCCTCACGTGAGTCGTGCGAGGGTGGCCCTTGCCTAACCCTACTCAGGGCAAGGGTCGCCCTTGCCAGCTTCCATCCACTGGCCAGGGTGGAACTTGCTGGTTTCCCTTCGCGGCCATGGACAGGGCTTTGTTTTAGATCTGGAAGTTGGCCATCAGGAAGACGAATAGAGGGAGTCACGAGCATAGTGTGAATTTCTGAGTCGACTTTAGCATTCAAGTTTGGGTTTCAGTTTTTTTTATCTTTTCCGGCGATGAGATGCAATGAAAAAATGGTGACCTTTAACATTCGAGTGTTTCTGGGTTTCCTCTTTTGTTTTTCCCAGCTGCCACAGATTTCCCATAACTCAAGTTGTTTGTGGTCATGTCTTTTACGTTTGGCCAAAAGGACAAGCTAACGGAACCACTGATCTTTGACCCAAGTGTAAAGATGACCACAAAGACGACGGAGATTGACGGAGCTAATAACGAGGACGACGGAGGGGTGGTCTGGTTTGGACGCGCAGCAGTGTTGGCCTGGACAGGCATCGACGGTGGACTCACGGAGGTCAACCTTGGAGGTGACATGGTCGGAGGAGGATGAAGAGAGAGAAAGACTTAACGAGCATAGTTTCAATTTTTTTGTGTTTACACGTGTACGTGTCAAGTGGTGCTTGGCTAAAAAAAAAGCACTCCACTGAACGCGGTGAGAAGAAATCAGAATATTTTATTGAAGCTCATGCTTTCTAAAAGTAAATGAATTTAAGGCGGGAAAAGGTTAGCTGTGCTTGACGAGGGCTCGTACTAAAACAATTAACGCGACTTGAAATTTTAAAATGGTTCCCACTTAAAAAAACGAAAGAAAGCCACATTTGAAACAGCTAGACAGCGATAGGGATGGGACAGAGGGAATTGCCCTCTCCTGAATAAAGTTAATTTTACGAAAAATTCGTGATAAATTTATTTTAAATTAATTTTGATCATAACAAAATTTAAAATTAATATATTTATGATAAATTTATTATTTATTAATTTTAATAAAAATCAGATTAATATTGTAAAAAATATACATGACAAATAAATGATAAAATATCAAATTAGTACATCTATTAACTATCATATATCGCCAAATTTATTCTCTTTATAAATTTAATAGAAATTAACAGAAATAAATTTATCAAAAATTTACTGATTTGATCACTCTCGGACGAGAAAGGGGAATGGTTTGTTGCATGCCTGCGTGGGTACTTCACTCACCTAATACAGAATACCTGCGTGGGTACTTCACTCAATGAGAAGGGACACCCGTCTTCAACGTTTTTTTCACATTCGGCGCATAGGATTCGCCGTTTTATTTGCTTTATTCCAGTCCGTGGGGGACCACGTAGCGCTGGCAATTGGTCACTTGCTCTCTACCTATTGCGTGTTTCGGTCTGTTTTTTAGGACGACTTCCGCATTACTAAAGGTCCTCGATCGTCGTTTCCATCGTCTCCCCTCTTCTCTTGCAAAATCCGTGGCGAAAGAGCAGCAAAACCCGAGCGGAGGTTCGAGATAAGGATGGAAGGAATACCGTCGGCCCAGGGAAGAGCACGCGGCGGCGGCAGCGGATTCTGGAACCCCAGAAACGCGACCCTCCGGCGACCGAAGACGGCAACGGGAAGACCCAGCGCCAGCACTTGCCACCGTACAAATCCTGCAGGTGAAGGCAAAGAGGATATGAGCATGTCAAGTAAAAGAAGAAAGGAGAGAGAGAGAACCGCACCATGTTATTCGTTCGCAGTTGAACATAGGTTTATCTTTTTCCAGGCGCATCAAAGGCTGTCCAGGGTAGTCCCTTTAACGAGATCACCAAATCAGGTTACTTCTTATTTTAACATGTTGCTGACCGCATGTTTCATACCTCTCCTTAATAAGAGTTTTTCTTCCTATCTAATTTGCAAATACCTCCAACTTTTACCATTTTAGAGTTTAGATCAAACAGTTAAGGGCTTGGTTAGATCCGAATTCATTGTATTTGTTTTTTTTTTTTTAACATCCCAAAAATTAACTTTGGATAAATATGGCGCCGGTGTGTTGGTTTTGGATTATCAACGGTAATTTTATTTATTTATTTTTGGTTTTAAATATTGTGCATGAGAGTGGTTGTTTAGATTTAATTAAGCTTCCATTCGTTATTATGCTTTCGGAAATTATTTTACAGGAAATTATTTTTCACGAAAATATTTTTGGGTGTTCAATTAAAATCTAAAAATGAAGTGGAAAATATTTTTCGCTATTTGGCATCTAATTTGATTTTTTCAGAAAGTTACCAATGTAATTTTAGTTTTTATTATGGTGAGGCCTTGCTTGAGGCCATCGTCAAGGAGTCTTGAGCTTGCCCAAGGTCGATGAACTCGAGGCTCGACTGTGACCAGTCATTGGCTATCGCTAAGGCTGGCGACCAACTGAAGAAGATGGTCAAAAAGTAAAAGGAAAAAAAGGAAAAAAGGAAAATAAAAATAAAAATAATTGAAAATTGAGAAAATGTCACCAAAAATCCTAAACTATACCTTCTGTGATAATTTTACCTTGAACTTTTTTTTTTTTTTGTGTCCTCAAAAACCCTAAACTATGTCACTTGTGGCAATTTTAATCTGAACTATATCACTTGATCAGCTTGCCGACCAAAAAAGAAAGACAGAAAAATAAAAATAATAAAAAATCGATTTTTATCAAAAAATAACAAAAAATTCAAAGTTATGAAAAATAAAAAAAATTGATTTAAAAAAATAAAAGAAAGAAGTGAGAACTAATAGGAGGTGTGAGATAGGAGAGAGTGAGTGTGGAAAACTAAATTAGGAGCACTCCTTATATTTGCTTGAACCTGGTGTAACTTTTATTTTTTGTAATTTTAATGATAGGTAGTTACATTTTTATGGATTAATTAAAAACTATGAAGAGGCCATTAAATTAATGGACCATGTAAATTGCGAAATAAGACCTAGCAAACACCCAAACATGAGATTCTTAGTACTTGATGGTGGAGGAATCCTACAAATGCCATGTTTTTTTTATTTTAATGATAGCTATTTACATTTTTTTCCGACAAAAGAAAAGTCCTATTTTCCAAAATAGACGCTCCCCTTGAATTATTTATCAAAGTATAATTCTCACTACCATGTTACTCTCGACATATTTTCATCACCCTCTTTATCCTAGCCACCTTTACTACTCTATTCTCAAATTATTATAAGGGCAGCCCTATTTCCACTCCCTAGACTAAATCCACTCCCATTTACAATGAAAAGACAAAACTACCATCAATAGGAGATGGCCCACTCCTTTTATTTTTATTTTTTATGATATTTGCCATAATTAAGCATTTCAGAATGTTTTTTTTATTGTATTAAAGAAAAATGAATCCTCAGTTATTCCTATAATGTTTTATATGTTCCGTGAAAAATTATCTTACTTATAGCAACAAAAAAGACAATTTTTGATATATAATAAAACTAAAAAGTCCCTTCTTCATCATTGATCTTATAACAACCTATCTATATTTTGTCCCTCTTATATCAAAAGCTCACTTTCTTGTTGATCATTTTATTAATCTCTTTAGTCTATAATATATATAAAAATATATAAAGTATTTTTAATTACTATATAAAAAAATTAATAATGTTTCCTTACTATATTGGCGATATATTTTTATACAGAGTATGTAATACGTTAGAGGAATATCTAGGAATACACTAAAAACATGCACGATGAAATGCCTTGATAGGTTTTTGTAAATAGTTATGGATGACATTAATTTTCGTCAATCCAAAATAATGAAATTTTAGTGGTATTTTCAAAAAAAAATCATACTTTATGCGATGTTTTAATTTAAATAACTTCCATCTACTTAACAATTTATCCATAAGTTTACATCGACACATATAAAAGTAGAATTTTTTTTTTTGAAATTTCAGTTTTTGACAAAACAAGTTTTTATGGAAGTAATATCTATAACGAAAAGAGACATGGTGCCTTTTATATACATGGAAAACCTTCTTAATTAATGGTACGCAAATCTTACATGATAAAGAAAGTAAATAAATTTAGGATCGTCAATTTAAATTACAATTAAATGTAGAGGATAATTTTGTCTTTTTGGTGAAGATTGGGTGAATTTAGTCATATAAGGGGTGGAAATAGTGCCGCCCTTATTATAATTCAAAACTTAAGCACATTCTTTATATTTTCCAGAAATCAATCCATAATGAATAGTTAACACAGGGGCAGAATTTGAACACATTCAACCACTTGGGTCTAAAATCAAAATCTAAATGGGATGAAAAGTTTAAAATATATTTTAGGACATTATGGCTTAAACTGAATATAACTATGAAAGTGAAATTGGGTAAATTATTTATTTAAATTGAAAACCTAATAGCATGCTCTTGGTTATTAGCAACAAAATTACGATGAGCAGTAGAATTATTAATTTTAAATGAAAGTTATCTTAAAAATAAATTCACTAAACTTGAATATAACTATATTTTTATCAATGTACAATTTCAAGTATATAACTATTTTCAATAGGGAAACTTCACTGAGGATTGAGTTTACTTATTGAAACCTTAAATGAATCTAAACTATAAAATAAAATAAAAAAAACAAAAGGAGATAGAGAAACGAAATAGAGCTTTTGTGGAACGTACCATAACATTAGCTTATTTTAAATGCAGCTTATGGAAGTTTAGAAGAGAGATCAACAAACTTATGCGTGTCTTAAAAGTTAAATGGTAAGAGTAAAACCAAATAAATTTCTTTTATTTAACTTCTATAAGCTACAATTTAAAAATAAAATTTGTTTTTTTTTTTTTTTTTTAAGGATTACTATTCTATAAACAACATATACTGAAGGTAAGTTGTATGTAAATTAGTACATAGTTTTCATTTTTGTATATCAAATTTTTGGTTTCATAGTAATCTTTTAATTGAGTTAACTTTTATTTTAAGAGAAATTCTACTTAATGAAAATAACTTAATATTACGAGTATAAGAAAATTCTAGTTGTTAACATGATACAGTGATCTCCAGTGAATTTTACATTTTCAAGAGAAATTTCACTTTACAATACATATCATGAAAATATTTATCAATAAACACATTATTTTTCAATTTTTTTTTAACTGTTCAGGTGATTGGAATTAAATAAATATCTTTGACGTGACTTCTATGATTACATTCAGCAAAATTTGTATTATTCGTGAAGGTTTTTCAAAGTATTTTCTATCGCTAGTTTCAATTTGGACTTAATGACATTTAAAATTTGTGGAATGACAAATCAATGAATTAAAGCCAAGTAATTCTATGCTCTAGCTTTAATTATTTCTGATTAATTGATTTAAAAAAATTCAGACCATTCAAAAGTGAAGTGTTAAAGTTGCTTGTGATAATATAAGGGGACAAATGGATAAAGATGAATAGAAAGATTTCATGTGCTTCGCGAAATATGAATAATTTGAAAAATATTTTCCCCAAACAAGTTTGTTTATATTGTATAAAAAAAAGAACAAACAAAAAAAAAAAATATTTCATTGTTCACGAAAATATTGAAACATAATTTGTTGTCGATAATGAAAATTTTTCTTGTTGACTAATTATTCCAAACGATATAAATGATTATTTTCAAGAAAAATATTTTTTAAATTATTTATTTTTAGTAAAATAAACGGAGCCTAATATACTGATGACAAAGGAATCTCTAGGAGTGATTTGCCATTAGCAAGACCACTTTGATGAGTATTCTAGGGTCTGACCAAAAAAGAGACAAGTAGTCCTGGGAGGGATCCAACAAATTACTTTCAAAAGAACTCCATTGTGGTAGAGAAATCTAAAGCCCGTTGGGCCTCGAGCACATCTTTTTTGCTTGGGCTTCTTCATCAACAGAAAAAAAAAGAGTAGATGAAAACTCTTGGGCCAGGCAGGCTTCTCACGAGCTCAATTGGGTCGGGTCGGGTTTTCTTAACTCCATGCCCACTAGGCTCCAGCAGGTCTGTGAGTCTAACAAGTCTATGATCGCATAAAGAAAATTGAACACAATCACGTACATGGCATATCTTTTGGTGCATCTAATGTATTTAACGAGTCATAGCCATGCACCAAAATACAAATACAAATACTCACGGTATTTGCTTAAAATGGATAACGACTTACTTTAAACAAATCTATATAACTAAATATGTCATTTGGATAGATTTTTTTAGCCGGGATACTTTAGAGACGTGATTTGCTTCCCTTGTACATAATGAACAAATATTCACTCTCTATGTTTTGTGATGTATTCACGTAAGTGTGCCTGGATTATCATGTATGTTCTTGATCAATAGATCTAATCACATAGCATGTGTAAATAGAATTCCTAAAGGTGTGTGTTTCTTTCGAGAAAAAAGTTTTACAATAAAATAAAAACGTTTTTCATGATATTTTCCCATTTTCAAGTTAAGAAATTCATTCATTGACCGATCATTTTCAGCAAATTAAATGCGTGGAAGTCAAAAAAATTAAATTTGCGGGAATTTGTAAGATCTATTTATTTTGAGAAAATTTTTATGATAAAATAAATTATTATTTTTAAGGAAAATGTTAAAAAAAAATCTTGATTCCGTTGTTTTTGCCGAACCATCCAACATGAAATGGTATATGATTAGATTAGTCCTCCAAAGAATGCGTGGCGTATAGTCTCGCCGCCCCTCGAGTAGGGGTGTGTATGGTCCGGGTGGGCGATTCTCACCCTAGAACCGGGAACCGCCTGCTAAGGACCGGTTCCAAAAATTTGGATATGAAACCACATGTTGATTCCATGGAACCGGTCTCATAAGTGATTACACCTACTTAATATGCATTAATGAATCGGTTTCTTAACTTTTATTGTGCTCTTCAAGATTTCGACAATAAGAATTGCAAGGGCTATTCGGCAAATAGGAAATTAGGGCTCCAAATAGAACAATAATAATTAATATTTTTTATAATAAAAATTAATATATATTATTATTATAATACCGGTCCGGTCCGGGTGGGCAGGCGGGCGGATCCGCCCATGGAACCGGGAACCGGACCGGTCCTTTTAGGAACCACCGGTTCCGGACCGGTTCGGTCGCTCGCAGGACGAGTAAACCCCTACCCTCGAGAGTACAAATATTCCCAAAACGAATCGCACGTCTCCTCTCTCGAATCGCACTGCATTCTGACACCCACTGCTCGCAGCTCATCCTCTCGCTCGCACGACGGCGCCGTTGCACACGGCCACCACCGTCGTCGGACCTCTCTCGATCTCTGACCTCCGCTAGCGCCCGCACGACCCCAGCCACCGCGCCTTGCTGGCTTGATTGACCACCAAGTGAGTCTTGTTTCTGTCTCCATTGTCATTCAGTTCAGCTTGTGCTTTGTGGTTGCTAAGAGAGACGGCTGAAGAAATTTGGGGGCATTTCGCATTTTGCTGGATTGGGTTTTGCAAGTAATCGCGACGTGAAAAAGCAAACCCTTGGAGAAGGATTCGCTGGCGACGATCACAGAGGACTCGAAGGTTGGGGTGCTTCATCGCTTTAATTGCAGAGGCTGTGGACAATCTATTACGGGTATTGCTTTGATTCGAGAAAGTTCTCCTTTTTTTCTTAACTTGTATGTGCTTGATTCCACTGCCTACTGTTTGTTGTTCTTGATCAAGTTCTCGAGCCGAATGAGGGCATGTTGTTATGAGATATGTTATTTGCTGATTCGCTTTGCTCAAGTTTGTTCTATCTGTTCGTTTGCTTTTGTGCTGTGCTTGGTATTCTCTGTATTGGTATTAGTACTGTGGAGCAGGGTGAAGAAGAGAACTTTTTGCTGAACTTTGGTGCTTGCTAATTGCGGATTTACAATGATATCCTGTGTATTCGCTTTGTTGCTTCTTAAGAGATATCCAGAAGTAGTTTGGTCATCATGGTTCTATAAATGCTCGATTGTTATTCAAATGTATATATCTGTGGTCTGCCGTTAAATTAGGCGTAATCATTTTGTTTGAATTCGTGCCTATAGAACTGAAGGCCTCATGTTCAGCATGAAGTACCCTGGAGCATATAGAACTGCATGTTTTCCTCGGATCCTCTCATTTTATATTAGAATTGGAAGTGGACAAAAAAACAGAGAGAGGTAGGTGTCTTATGTGGAGCCTTGTGTTGGACTAATATCCTGATGCAAAATGTCTGCTGATGGGGAAAAAAAAAACAGAAGCCCAAGTTTTTTGAGTTTGGAACCTGATGTAATGACATTTCCAGAACAAAGGTTTAATTGGGCTGTAGTTAATTGTGTTGTTTATGTTTGCAAATGCCCTAATTGGTGGAAGCAGCTTTAGGTGCACGTTCTTTCAGAGGAAGGATCATTTAGATGTACTCTACAATTATTGGTAGATCAATCTAGCCTGAGTCTGCAATATGGAGCCAATTTCTGAGCCAATTAGAGTTCTTATCTAATATGAATATGCTGTAAGTCTATCGATTGACTATCACTTTCTGGTGAGCTAATAGTTCTGTCAGTCTTCTGATGCAGTTCCCTTCTTTACCTCGCGAGGAAAGAGCAATTAACCAAGTTATGCTTCTTGAGGGAACCTTAGTACCATTTCAAGAACCCCATCCAGGTGTCTATTTTGCGTAAATTTCCATGCCGACCTCCTTTTTTTCCACTCACAGGTTGTTTCATGTCATAGATGTACTTGATCAGGAAATTTTATCATTTGGGAGCTTTGAATACTTGATGTGGCTATTATACGCATGCATAGAGTACTAAACCCAAGCGTGGCCTCACCCAGAACTTAAATTATAGGTAGCAAAATCCTGAGAAGTAATGGATGGATTGGATCAGGGCAAGGTGGTTTGTGGTTCATGCCAACTAATTTTTTAGATTCCAGAATTTACATTATTTCATCAGACTTTTTGGGCTTTGGGTGAGAATAACACTAAAAGGTCTCAGCAATACCTCAGTGATTGATTGAACAATATCCACAGCCATGTATGGTCATGGCGGGTGGAACTTGTCTTGTGGGGTCATCGTTGCAATCATCGTGAGCGAGAAGCAAATGTTGAGGCTTCTTTCTGGCATCGGTTTCTCTCACGCACCTACTAGAGCTGGCGCGCAATTATTAGAAACCTAACAGGCCGCGTGAACTAGTTGTCTGATTTTCGGAAGTAGAACACTCGACATCTCACTTTTCTTCGGTACTTCTATGTATGTCTATATGCATGCACAGCATGTACCCTGATATGCTCGAATCTGATCTCTTGAGCTTTATCTTTTTCCTATCTTATTCTAGGCTCTTTGGAAGAGAAAGAATGTCAATATGGATAAGATTGTAAGATGAGAAAGAGGTGAAGCTAGCTGGGGAACTGTGATAAACTCTTATCAAGTTAACTAGTTCTAAAAGTAGGATTCTCTACACTATACATTCATGTTGTCGGTGCCACAATCGGTTCTGTCTATATCAGTTAGAGAGCGGTAGTGTCTACTATATTTTCTTCGAGCCAGATTACTACGAAAGCGACCGCATAAGTATAGACCAAGAAATCTGATGATGGCACATGGAACCACGGATTTCAAATTTCCTTTGTCTTTCCCCCTCCAGTCACGCTTTTTCTGAGCACCATAAGTTTGACCTGAACGCCCTTCATTTATTCTGGAGCTAGCGCTGCGAGAAATTTAATTTCTATAAATATTTAAGACAGCAAGTTCTAGGGAAATTCCGGAAAAAAGAGAGAACTTCTGAGGTTGGAAATTGTGCCTTCGATGAATCAAATGTCTCTAAGGAATCATAATGTGTGACATGTCCCTCGGATTCCAACGCGAGTAGTTGGACGTACGAGTATACAGGCTTTGATGTCTTTCCGCGTCTTTTATACATCCTTTCTCTTACCATGCAAATTTCTTGATGCTTCTAGGGTGATTTTGTTGACCGAGGCTATAATAGTCTCGAAGTTTTTATTGTCTTTGTTCTGCTCATGGGACATCCTTTTCTCTTTCAGCATCTTACTAGTGAAGTCCATTTGGCTGCTTTTAGTACCAACTGACTTTCAAGCAGGAAAGGTTTGTAGATGCCTACTTGCTTCTCTCTATGAGATTTCTATTTGCTTGCATTAGGGTTGAACGACTGCTTTAGGGGTGGTTTATTCATATTGCAACATGACAGTTTTCTGACATTCTTCAAATCTTAATATTCTGTCATTCTTGATTTTTTTAGCTTGAATTCGAAGTTTTTAATATTTTTTTTTAATTCATTGAAGATGTGTTCATTTGTTAATTGTCTTTACCTGAGCAGGGAGGAGATAGAAAAGCAGAGAGCTCATGAATGATACATGAGGCTACAAGAACAAGGAAAAACAGAGCAAGCCATGAAAGATCTAGGTAAGCAGTGTTTAGTTGAACAGAAACAGGATTTCATGTGTCTATGTAACTTTATATTCTTGATTTTCATTAGTTATATGGGTAATTTGTTGTTCACATGTGCAACATATGTGGGTATTTATTACCTATATCATGTAAACTGTGGTATAATTAAGCCATTCTAAAATGGTTTTGCACCTACTAAGGCAGCAGACTTTCTAGCTAGTTAACTATGATATTCAAGTCGATTGGTATGACATTTTAAGAACTTGTGTCGAGTTTGTATTTGGTTATTATAATGTTCTATGTTTTTGTTTGCCTGCTATTCGTATTTCATCTCTTCATTGACCTATTTTTACTTATTAGAAAAATACTTTTTACATGTATACTGTATATGATTTTAGAGGTGACTTTGAGAAAAATAATTCATCTTACACCACTCTTTCTTGTATCATTGGATTTACAACCTCCAGCACACTCTCTCTCTCTCTCCGGCAACCGTCGTCTTCCCATGGCTCCGGCCGGGTCTTGGCTCGCCGCCGCTCTCCTTCTCGCCTGCTTGTCCCTGGCCGAGCTCGTCGTCTCCTCCACGCACTCTCTCTCCCGTCCGTTGATTTTTCCTCTGTCTCGAACGCCCTGTGATTCTCATGCTTCTTCTTTTTCTTCTTCTTCTCGCGTGAGAGATCATCACCGCCGGCGATTGCTCGACTCGGAGCTCCCTCACTCGCCCAGCGCTCACATGCGGCTCTACGATGATCTCCTCTCTAATGGGTCAGCTTCAAGTTTCTTCCTTTCTCGAGTTATCGTTAAATTTTTCTTGGTTATTCATTTTTTTTCGGCTGAAATGTTTGATGGGTTTCTTTTCTTTTTTGGGGGCCGGTTTTGCAGATACTATACGACGCGTCTTGCCATCGGGACGCCTCCTCAGGAGTTTGCGCTGATTGTGGACACGGGAAGTAACGTCACTTATGTTCCGTGTTCCAATTGTGAAAACTGCGATAAACTTCAGGTCTGGTTTCTCAGCTTCTTTCCTTTATTTAGCAATCATATCTGAACTGGGCAGTAATAATTAGTTTCGGTTTGAAAGTTTTTTAGCAGTTTTAAGCGGAGTACCCGTGATTATGGTGATTCTGTTGATAGCTTTTAGATCATCTAGAGCTCTCAACAACAGTTTTAGTAAGAATTTTTTTTTTTTTTAAACCCGGGAACCCTCGCACGGCCGACAGCCGGAGAGGTAAACCCGGGGCGACACGTAAGCAGGAGGACCCACCACCCCCGGTGCCACACTTAAGAATCCCTAACGACTGCGCGGGGATTCGAACTCCTTCCCTTCGTGAGGGGAAGAGAACCCAAAGCCAACGCAGCCGCTGCGGGCGGTGGTTATTTTAGTAAGAATGCTATATAGAAAGTCTAATTTCTTCTCTCATAGGCCTGATTGTTTACTGAAGTACTTAGAACGATGGTATCTGCTCTGGTGGTTGGTTTTTTATGCTGCTGATATAGTCAATGTGGCTTGGAGAATTACCAAGAGAGTGTTAATGATCTGTCATGTTTGTTACCACCGTAATAATAGATGGTAATGCTCCTTTTCTCCTTTACCGAGAAAAAGTTTACTTTTCTTTCTGAATTTCGTTTTCTGTTCTGTTCTGTTGTTCAATGTTCAGTTATGGACAGTTTTCGTGTCTTTTCTGGATTTGGAACAATCGGATAAGTTATAAGATGTTCTTGACTGGTGTGGAAGACCAGGATATCTTCTTCATTCTTCTTTTGGTTTGTTTGTAACTGTCTCTTGAAATAATTTAGGATCCAAGATTTCAACCTCAATTATCTTCCACCTATCAACCTGTCAAATGCACTGCCCACTGCTCCTGTGACACTGCAGGAAGGCAGTGCATTTATCAGAGACGGTACGCTGAGATGAGCTCCAGTACCGGCTTGCTGGGAAATGATCTTGTATCGTTTGGGAATGAAAGTGAGCTCACACCCCAGAGGGCTGTTTTTGGGTGTGAAACTGTGGAAACTGGTGATCTGTTCAGCCAACGAGCAGACGGCATAATGGGCTTGGGACGTGGTTCTCTCAGCATTGTGAATCAGCTCGTTGAGAAACATGTTATTGATGACTCTTTCTCATTATGTTATGGTGGTATGGGCATGTGTGGTGGTGCAATGATACTTGGAAGTATTGTTCCTCCCACAGGAATGGTATTCTCACATTCAGATCCTCACCGCAGGTAAACAGCCCCTTGACATATTGAATTAGATTGCTGACATCCTTGAGGATGCAAATGCAATTAGTGCATCTCATACATTTATGATATTATTGGGATGTTCACAGTCCGTATTACAATATCGAGCTGAAGGAAATACATGTCGCTGGGAAGCCATTGAAGTTGAGGCCAAGTATTTTTGATAGAAGATATGGAACGATCTTGGATGCTGGAACAACATTTTCATACCTACCGGCAAAGGCATTTCTGGCATTCAGGGATGCTGTAAGGTTTCATAGCCCGAGTTAAATAATTCAAATTCTACATTAGCAGTTTTCCTTGCATGTCTCTGTTCATTTCTGAAACATTTTGTTTGATTACTAAATTTTGAAAGCTTATCCAATCTTTCTTTCTATTAAGGAGCATTTATATTTTCATAAAGCAGAATGTTTGAGCCCGGTGCATAGTTGGCGCTTCAGATACATTATATCCACTAAATTAAGCAGCTTGCTTGAGGACCTCCTGGAACTTATTTACTTATTTGCTTGCATTAATATCCATGAACCCATATGCTGATTATAATGAGCTTATAATGCCAAAACATGTTCAAAATATGATAACTCTTGTTTTCTGGAATTTTATCTTAACTGCTCATTCCAATTCTTTGAATATGATTAGGCTCAAATGACAACTCATAAGGACTCGTGTATTCATTTTGACTCTGATAAGGCTTTGGGAAAAAGCTTCTATGATCTTGAAAGTTGAGTTACTATGGCAAATTGTCAATTGACTCAATTTTTTCTCAGATTAAAGGCTAGGACATTGTAGAAATTAAGTTGGTTAACAATGACTACAGGTGATTTTTGTGCTTCATATTTGGTAACATCATCTTGAGTAAGCCGATTGACTTTGCAACAGATGAGAATAGGCAGCATCAAATAGCTCTCTCTTGCTAAAATAACTTAAAAATGAGTTCAACTGCATTTGAATGTTAATGGAGCACTAGAAACTGAAATCTTCTTCAGAAGCCTTGTCCGTGAAGTACGTTGCACATGCTAATTGAAAGCTATGCTATATGTGATGCAATTCTTTATTTCCAAATGCAGGTTATAGAGAATGTTCAATCCCTGAGAATGATTCAAGGACCTGATCCAAATTACCACGGTGTTTGTTTTGCTGGTGCTGAATGGTAATGGCAGATAAACTTAATATGCACACCGGCAAGTTTTTTTTACCGTGCTTAACTGGAATTTGTTGTTGACCTATGCTTAGGGACATCTCCAAGTTATCTGAAGTATTTCCAAAGGTCGATATGGTTTTTGGCGACAAGCAAAAGCTGTCGCTGTCTCCTGAGAACTACTTGTTCAAGGTTATAACCTTGTAGAATGCTTTATTTATGCTTTTGTTTATGGATGTATGTATTACTAGTTGGCTAATATGCTTTATAGAAAAGAGACACTTGTATTAATGCTGCCTTGCCCCACCTTATTCGAAGACAGAAACTTGATTTGTTTATTACATAATTTCAACCTCTATTGCAAACTTCCTTGATTTTATTTAGTCTGATATATCTTCTTGATTTTCAATTGTTGCCCCAAAATGGTTTGTAGCATACAAAGGTTCCTGGGGCATACTGCTTAGGAATATTCCAGAACGAAAATGATGAAACCACTCTCCTAGGAGGTACTTTTATTATTTTGAAATTCTCTCTCTCTCTCTCTCTCTCCCCCTGTGTTTATTTATTTTGGACTGCTTTTGGAAACGTTGTTTGGTTCTTGCTGTTGTCCCTTCTCTTTTCTTTTCCTTTCTTTTTGTTTTGAATGCTTAGCAATTTGTGAACTCTGATCCAGCCTACTCTATGTTTTTGGCAGGTATAATTGTCCGCAACACCCTTGTTACTTATGATAGGGAGAAAAATAAGCTTGGCTTTTGGAAAACTAATTGTTCTGAACTGTGGAAGCGACTGCAAGATACTGGTAGTCCTACACCTGCACATTTAGTTCCTCTGAACCACAATAGTACTTCAGCTGTTCCTCCTAGCATACCTCCAAGTGGATTGCCTCCAAATTCTTTTCCTCCAAATCCTTTTCCGGGTAAGAAGAGTAACTTGTACAAACATTTATATGCCCTTAGCTGTTTTTGTACATTAAGTTATCTACTGGAATTAGATGTAGTTAGCAGGGTATGCATGTTTATGGGTTCTGCACTCTGTCAATTCTGGCATCTCCCTCCTAGTTGTTAAAATTACCAAAAGCTTTTCGAATTTGCTCCTTACTCTCCAAGAATCGAGAGCTTTTTTTTCCCCCCTTATGGTTTGAATCGTTACCCGAACTAAATAATGACTTGCTTGTGACCCAGGTGTTCCTACTGCCGCTGCTTCGGCTAGTGTTGCTGGTAACGTGACTGTCATTGTCCGTAACCCCACAAGCGAAACGATTTACGCGAGGTTGGTTGATATGACTTCTGGCACCGGAAGCGTTGACCATGCAATCGCGGGCAACGGCACCATAAAGATTTCACTTGAACGACACAAATGTTATGCACTCTTTTTCGCCACCAACTGCTCCAAGGATAATGAGGGTCGTCTAAAGGATTGTGTTACCGGAATTTGCCCTGAAAGCGGTTGTACTGTGATGGATCCCCGGTGGCTGCCACTGTGATTAATTACAACAACAGCCAATGGACCATCAACACGGCGGCGTGTGGTTACAACGTTGGGGTCCGTTTAGTTTTTGAGTGTTCTGGTTGTAAATGCCCCTCCATTAGTTGTATCGTATCTCCGAACAAATGTTCAGCTTCGACCAAAGTGGAATCGCTCATGGTATGCAACACTGGAGATGGTGTTCCCTCTTGCCCGTACAACCTTATGGCAGGTCCCACCAGTTGCTTTGATAATGCGATTGTGGGGATCACACTCGTTCCACTGCCGAAGGAATGATTAGTTGCAGAGGAGTGATTTGCTTGTGTCTTATAAGTATTTTGCAGAGTCATGATTGTATCTTGTTTTCTCTTTTGAGTTATGGAAGGACTTAAACTTGTTGTCCACTTTTTTCTGGCTGTTTCTTGTTGAGATGTCATTATGATGATTTGAAATTGAATTCATTGTTGTCAATGGTCACAATTGTTCATACTCTACATGCCTCCTGATGAACTGTGTCAATCAAGAATTTGGATTGTCAACAATGTAATATGCAAACAATTTCTGAAAAATTTCATTCTCAGACCTGCTTATTGTGGAATGTGTAATATGTCTTATGGATATAAAGCCTCTCCAGTTAGAGGGCTAAATGATTTAATTACCCTCTCTGATCATGACACATAAGTCAGAGGATTCAAGGGTGAAGCTTGGCTATAGTCGCTTGTTCATCAATCAATCACCAATTTCTTTTTGAGTGTTGTGTCATGATCTCAAGGGGTAAATCGAGTCAAGTTACCATCCCTCTCCCAAAGTCGAGAGAATCCAAATCCTCGTCTTATTTACTGCTGGTGTGCAATTTTGAAGTGCAGGAAGCAAGGAGGTCTATTTTCAACATTACGGACGTTACAATATTGACTAGATATGGCTGGATGACATTTTACCTTGCCGTGTTTATCTAAGGCACTGGTAAGTGCTCTGAGACTACTGAAAGATTGCTTACAGAATCTGGTTGCTAGTAGATGCGGACAGGGAGCAATTGCCTCTGCTTAGGAAAGAAACGATGGATTAGTAGTTGATCCAGCCTCTAATCATGTCAATATGATATGCAGCAACTTGATGATGCTTTCAAAATAATGCCAACTAGAATTTAGCTGGTGATTTTTTCACTGATGCTGTTATTGAACGTGTAGCGTCTTGGCTGCAAAGAATCTGGGTAATGTTGCCTATGACAATTTC
The DNA here is from genome assembly GCA_014182895.1 of Angophora floribunda. Classification (NCBI taxonomy): domain Eukaryota; kingdom Viridiplantae; phylum Streptophyta; class Magnoliopsida; order Myrtales; family Myrtaceae; genus Angophora; species Angophora floribunda. The sequence goes on from CM024710.1 coordinate 15,912,748, forward strand.
CTGGATCGCACATACCTGGCTGACCGTAAGACGACGATCAGAAAGTATTTGGAAACGACAGGGTTGGGCATCATGGAAGAGGAGCCTCCAGAATCCCTGAGAACCTCATCGGTGCTGCTTCTTCTGCAAAAGTCATTCTTGATTTGGACCTTGCAGCGTTCATCCTCCCACAATTTCGAGAAGCCTAAAGAAAGCGGTTCTATATAATTGTGAAAGATTTCTTCTCGCGTCTATTGATCGACTGTAATTAGGCAATCAAATGAAATCTTATTGTAAAGCCTTTTGCAAGATGCATTTCACAGCTCTGCTCCTCCTTATACAAATCCTGCCTGCACGGGCGGGGCACGCAGGTGCAGAGAAACAGGAAAAAAGAGATGCGGGCCTACTGATAAACAGTGACTTTTCAGTTGAAGAGAGCCAATTCCTGTGCTTCTGTGTGCCTGATCCTATGCTTCTTGATGGCTAATGCGCATGAAAAATGTGCCAGAGGTTTCAACTGGTGTTGTCATTCCAAACTCTAAGGGTGACAATTATAAGGATGGCACAGATGATGGAAAATGTTCTACTCAGTCTGATCATAGCTCTGAGACCACAGTCCCCAAAATCGTATCATCATCCTCCCAGGAGCAGCCGAATAAGTAAATCAGGCAGGAAGACTCAGGTAAAAAGGGCTGCGAGGAACTCGAGGAATGCAAGCAAAGTAGCATGCCTTCTCGAAACTCAAGAATTTGTTAGTGAGGCTTCAAAAAGAAGAGGACTTCAATCTCCAAAACAGCCCGTTCTTCCCCCTGGGGTGCACTTCAAAATGTTTCTCAACTGTTTGAGCAGGTGAATGGGCTGGGATTCAGGCAAGTGAAAAGTCAAAGACGAAGTAAAGCTAGTACTGGCCAAGAAAGTGATAAAAAGACAAAGGATCAGCAAGTTAGGAACCCGAACTTGTCCAATGGAACAAGCAGTGGTTCATCCACACGTAAGCATTGTTGCTGATGCTGGTGCAACAACATCATTCAAGGGAATCTGTGCCGAGGTTCCCAAAATGGATGGTGACGGTGAATACAAATCAAGCGTAGATGGATGTCTAGGCAATAGCAGTTCAAAGGAAAAACTTGTTTCCACTGATCCTCGCGTAAGTTCAGGTTTGGAAACTGAAAACTTAGGCACTGGTGTGATTTTAGAAAAGTCCACTGGAAATGCTAGAGAAGATTGTCTTGGCATTACTGATTGTGCGGAGATTGAAACAGCAATAGGAACAGCTGATGGCAGTTATTTGGATCCTGAAACTTCTCCTGATTCAGAAGTAATTAATTTGGTTCCAGAAGCCCAAGGCGGTGAAGGGTTTAGGGAAGACATTGATGAAGCTGTTTTACGTTGTGATCAAGAATTTGTCATTTGTGAAAATGTTGGCTCCAGAAAAGGAAAAAAAGAAAATTAAGGTGCCTCGTCGAGGTAATCATGCTTTGAAAGATGGATCGTCTGGTTCAACACGCACACTCAACGATAAATCTTCAAAGAAACATGGTGGCAGACAGAATCTGAGTGACAGCCATTTATCTAAAGAGGGCTTTACTGCATCAACCATGGCCAATGCTTTCATTGATTGCTTTAGCCAAAGTGAATTGTTACCTTCACCAGTAGAGGCTGGGTTTGCCGTGGCTAGAGCTTCTCGGGAAGTGGATAATGCTGATAGGACATTTCCTGAGGAAGATGGAAGTCTTGGACTATCTGAATCTGAAAATACCAGTATATTAAATTGCTCTACCAAGAGTTTGGGACGTAAACTTTGCCAAACTGCAAAATCTAGCAGAGTGTATAAGCGGGGCTCTAAAAGCTCCAATATGAAAAAGAGCAGGAAGGAAAACCGGCTAAGCCCCTTGGGAAAGAACAAGGTAAAGGCTGAAGACATTGATAATCAGGCCCTGTCTCAAGGGAAAAGTCCCATTAAAGCAGGTATTTAGCTTGTAATAATTGTTGGTTTCATCCTACTATTGTCTTGATTGGAAGAAAATATATCATTTTTAGTAATGTGAAATCAAAATCTTTTGGTAGCCTCAGCAGACGAAGTAGGCTACTCAAGAGATTTGAATTTCTGATTCTTTAAATTGGCATTGTAGACTGTGATATAGCCAGTGACCAGGGTAACAAAACTGACTCTAATGCTGATGCTGGATTAGTCCCTATTAGTACCCCCTGGATCAGGGACAATGTCAAGAGATCCAGGGGAGCAACATTTACCGTCGCGTAATGCTTGGGTTCGTTGTGATGATTGCTACAAATGGAGAAGGATACCAGCTGCACTTGCAGATTCTATTGAAGATACAAATAGCCATTGGTACACTATAGTTCTTTCTTTTGTTCATCATATTGACGATGGTCTGGCTCTAGAATTGTTTAGCTTCAGATTTTGCAAAATATTTTTAGCATCACATGATCTAATTTCAGGGAGATAGTCAGCCTATACATATGCATTACCTTTAAAAATGCCTGCAGTGAAAAGGATCAAGTTTTATCCATACTGGCTTTGTGTTGGTTCTTGTCATATTTGTGGCAGCTGTACAGGCCTCACCAACGTATATCTTACTTTGGTAACTGAACATAAATTCAATGGAAATTTGTTACAGCTATTAGTTGCTTTTTCTAGGACATGAAGGTAACACCACCTTCATTTAGTGGTTGTGAGATTGCTTCTCCTTTTTGGTGATAAACTGGTGCCTTCGAAGAACTTTATGTTTGCTTTAGTTTTGGCCTTTTGAGGTCTAATCTCATAATGTCTTGTGAGTTGAAATTACCATAGAATAATTATTTGCCTCTCATATGGAACATATGTTTCTGAATGTCTACATTGACCAGATTTCTCCTAATTTAGGAAAGCAGCAGAATGTTATGCCTGATTTGTCGTAGTAAACTTCTATCGTTCCTGTGTCAGTGCTTAGGAGCTTTCACTGATTTTTTTGTATGACCTGTAAAGACAACATGGACATAGCTTTTGCTGATTGTTCAATCCCTCAAGAGAAGTCAAATGCAGATATAAATGCTGAGTTGGACATATTGGATGCTTCTTGCGAAGAAGATGAGGGCACTGCTCATCCCAATTATAAAGAATTGGGTTTGAGCCGCTTGACAGGTTTTCTTAATGTCATTGCTAGATATATACGATGATTTTTCTGGATAGGTCTGCATTTTCTCTTTTAGCTTCTGGCTGATCACCCCTTCATCTTAGTGGAATCCCCATGTCATCTTGTGAAGCTGTCTTTTCCCTCTGATGGTAGTAATTTATTAAATCACAAAGATGAGCTTACAAAGACCGCTTGTTGAAGAATTGACATAAACATGGTACTGACAATCTGACAAATCAGAGTTTGCGAGAGATTGCAAGTTAATCAATCTGCATGGTTTACTGCTTTGGAGTCATGTATCTGATCCACGGTACATCATCAACAAAAAAAATGCATTTGATGCATATGAATTTACTGAGGAGGTGGGGCTTTTCTTAGGGTGGGGGGCAGTCCAAGTTTGAGTTGATTATTTTTTTGTCTGTATAGGGCGTGTGGTTGCATTTGTACTTTAAATTCAGGTTGGTTTTTTGCTTTCTGATTCTTTTACTGTTCTTGACTCTATGTTTTTACATTGCAGTCCCTCAGAATCCATCTTTTGTTCGGATAGAATCAAATAAGTTTCTGCACCGGAGCAGGAGAACTCAAACAATTGATGAGGTTGACATTTGATTCTTGTCATTTGAATGTGAACTTGGTTGCTTGAGTTGATATATTGTTTGCCTGATTTTAGCATTGTGCTAGCTGCACCTTCATGATTGATGTCTTGTATCCTGAACCTTTTGAAAATCTTACATGTCAGGGCTGTTAAGATTTTTACCAGTGGTTCTGACTTTTCAATCCCGGCTACTGTTTCTGATCAATTCTGCCTTTTACCTCTATCATGTGTAGCATTTGTTTCTCTTCAAACTTGATTAAACACTCTGGATTCAGTCCTGGAGGGAAGATTTGACTGATTAAATCTCTCTCTTGGCTAGTTGCCTGGTTTTGATTGTTTCTTTGTAGTTTTGACAGGGCTCAGCTTTATATTCTTTCTGCTATAAGGCACTTGAAGTTTGTGGTCATTCATGTCATCTTAATTTGTTGTCTCGTCGTGCCTGTTTCCAGATAATGGTCTGCCATTGCAAACCACCTTCAAATGCCAAGTTGGGATGTGGAGACGAATGTCTGAATCGAATGCTGAACATTGAATGTGTTCAAGGTAACTGCCCGTGTGGGGACCTCTGTTCAACTCAACAGGTATTTTACTTTGCCAATGAAGGGATAGTGCATCTTGCTATTTTTCTGTTTTCAGAGTTATATCTGAAATTATGGATTCATCCACAGTTCCAGAAACGCAAGTATGCCAAAATGCAATGGCTTCGATGTGGAAAGAAGGGCTATGGGCTGCAGGTGCTAGATGATGTATCCAAGGGGGGATTTATAATTGAATATGTAGGAGAGGTAATGTCGGAGTTCGTAAGGCACATGAGTTTAATGTTTGTTCTGCTGCCTGATATTATTAGGCTTGTACTTTGAGACTTTATTTTTTACTGTTTGCCAGTAAGATTTTTTGAATAAATTGAATTTTATCAGGGGCAAGTCTATTTGGGAGTTTTAACTTATGCTGATAATTAAGGCGATCCTGTTGACTTTATTTTGCAAAGTTTGATTGGAAGAACTTTTTCTGCCTTATGTAGACATGTTCTACTTGAAAAGGACATGGTGTTTGGCCATTGTTGTTTCTTCTTTTGGCTGAATGAAGTTTTTACATGGTTTCCTGTACTTATTGTTTTTTCCCCCGAAATTGAATGGACTGAAGTTTAAGATCAAGATTTGATTCTCGGGTCCGTTCAATGGAAAATTTGGCCTTTCAGTTCCAACAACTGTTGTAGTTGATCGTTTGAGAAAAGTGTTTGTTGTTTGCCAGAGAGAGAATTTTGTTGAAATGGCACTTTTAGTAGTAAGTTTTATGTTTTTGAAGTGCCACTTTAATGTGATGTTTGACTTGTGCCTTGGTCTTTTCTATTTTGCTTGTTTGTTTTGTCATACTTGTTACGATGTTCTAGCTTTATACTTACAAGAGTAAAAGTTCTTGCTCAATGCTTTATTGCTTTCAGTGTGAGCATGATGTTTTGAGTTCTTCTGTTAGTTCTCTTGCACCTGCAATCCATTTGTTGCTGACTTATCTATTTGTGATACATCCAGGTGCTTGATATGCCTGCATATAAGAAACGACAAAGGGAGTATGCTTCCCATGGTCATAAGCATTTCTATTTTATGACACTGAACGGTAGCGAGGTATGCCTATATCCCATTTTGACTGCATAATAGTAATGATACACATTGCAAAATAGCACCGGATTGTTCTTAATAGTATGAAATTTGAAGCCCGATTGATTTTATCTATAATTTGAGTAGATTGTGCATTTGGGGGTTGCTCTCCTTTTAAGGCCCACGTGGCATAAATTGATTGAATAGGATTATGACTCTCAATTTGGTTATTGCTCTTGAAAAGTGAAATCTAATATTTTCCCTATTTCGGTGGATGTTTCTCAAATCTTCAGTCTAGATAGGCTTTAGAAGACTACCTTAATGAAAAGGCTGTAAGCAGTTCTCCGAAAATGTGACAGAAGTATCTTTGATGATATTAACTGTTCTAAGAACTGAGTATATGTGCTTGTTTGCTTTAATAGAGACAGAAACCCTTTGTTCACTGCTTAAGTTTCTCCCTGCACAAGGGAGGCTTCCCCTTGTGCCTTATTTATTAGACCTTTTCCTGCTGGTCGGCCCACCCCAAAAAAATCTCGAGTACATTCCCACTGGGATGAGATGGATCAAAATAATTAAGAAAATGAATTTCCAATATATTTTGTTGGATTTTTTATAGTTATGCATTATTCTTGGAAGTATTTTATCCTCTGGGTACATCAAATTGAACTTTTCATCTTGTTTTTCCTCACTTGGTTCTTTAAAATCACAAAGTTGAGCATGAGTTGTCTTCAGTTCCCACCGCTCTTAGAAACTTTAGAATGAGAATCCTATTTAGAATTAAAAATGGTTCCTGCTTCGTAGGCATACTATTATGCTTCGGCGTTCTCCCTGATGAAACCCTTGTAGAGATTTCATTTGTTTTCTTTTTTCTAACTTGATGAACTTTTCTTTGACTTCGAAGCTCTGTTTTTTGTTTCTTTAAGCACTCACGAAAATTGGTGTTTGTGTTTCTTTCTCCATAATCATTCCTGTAACTTTTTACTTCAAATCAAGATGTCTTTAGTAATGATTGGTCTATCTTTTGTTTCAGTTACATCTTTGAGGTTACTTCATGCTTTGCCTTTCTTTTACCTTTCCCGGCATTCTCTTTCAATCCATGACTCCTTTCCACCCTTTCAGGTTATTGATGCGTGTGCCAAAGGGAACTTGGGTTGGTTCATCAACCACAGCTGTGATCCCAATTTCCGAACAGAGAAGGTGGCCTATCAATCCACCTTAAGTGCCTTTTCTGTACTTGTTAATATTTAAAATTGGCCTACATATTTTTTTATCCGTGTCACAAAAGATCTGCTTTCTCTATCCCCCTATGTTAGAAGTGCAAGCTCATCAGTTTCAGTGACTGTAACCGTGAGTATATTTCTCTTGTATAAGTACCAGGGAGTTGTTAGAATATTGATCTGCACATTTATGAAGGCCTTTTTATTTACTGGGACTTCAGCCTCTTCTGGACATTTTCCTAACCAGAGTGCTTTCTTATGGAGACCATAAAGCAAAGGAAAAAACCCTCTCTGATGTCTCACCTTTTCTAGATGAGATGTTGATGAGATAGTTTTATGTCACTAAGCTGATTAGAGAACCCGCTATGAAAATCAAGAGAGAAGAAGAAAGAGAGAAGAAATAGAGAGGAGAAGAGGAGAAGAAAAAAGATCGTAAAGCCAAAAAGGGGCTCTAGGTTTTTGTGTGTTAGAAGCCTTGCACCCATTGTAATATATTTATATTAAACATAAATAGTATATGACCATAATGCCCTTATTATGTAAAAGGAAATAAAGCTAAGAAAATAAAATAAAAAACTAATCTATAAAAGGAATGTAACACTCCCCCTCAAGCTGGAGCATATAGGTCACCCATGCCCAGCTTGTAACAGCCAACGACAAACGCAGGACGAAACAGTGCTTTAGTGAACATATCAACAAACTGATCTCTAGAGGCAACATAAGGAGTAGTAATCAACTTCTGCTTCACAGCATCACGAACAAAGTGACAGTCAACTTCTATATGCTTAGTTCACTCTTGAAAAACAGGATTCCCAGCAATATAAATAGCTGCCTGATTATCACACATCATATCAATAGGTTGATTAATAGAAAATCCAAGCTCCTGGAGAAGAGACTTCAACCACAGCAATTCAGCCACAGTATGTGCCATAGCACGATATTTAGCCTCTGCGCTAGACTTAGCAATGGTAGTTTGTTTCTTACTTCTCCAAGTAACCAGATTACCACCAAGACAGGTGCAATACCCAGTTGTAAACCGCCGATCATACGTTGAACCAGCCCAATCAGCATCAGAATAGCCAATTAGAGTGGAAGAACTGTTCGGTTTATAAATCAATCCCTTACCAGGAGAGCTTTTTAGGTAGTGAAGGATGCGACAAACAACATCCCAATAAGCCTTCTTGGGTGATTCCATAAACTGACTCACCACCCAACAGCAAAAGAAATATCGGGACGTGTAGCAGTAAGATAAATTAGTTTTCTAACTAGATGTCGATATTGATACTTGTCTTCAATATGATCTCCATCATCAACTCCAAACTTCTGATTTGGATCCATAGGAGTATCAATTGGCTTGGAAGCTAGTGTACCGTCTCGGACAAAAGATCAAGAACATACTTTCGCTGAGACAAATTGATGCCTTTTTTACTTCTTAAAACTTCAATACCAAGAAAATATCTAAGAGCTCCCAAGTCTTTAATTTGAAAATGTTGTTGAATAAAAGATTTAATCTCAGAAATGCCAGTTACATCACTGCTAGAAATAATGATATCATCCACATATACAACAAGAATGACCACTCCTGACTCCTTGCGAACAAAAACAGAATGATCAGAATAACATTGGTGGAAACCACACTTAGATATCACTGTACTGAATTTTTCAAACCATGTTCTTGGAGATTGTTCCAACCCATAAATGGTCTTATGCAGTCGACATATTTTATTACTATTCTCCCCCTGAGCAACATATCCAGGAGGTTGCTTCATATATACTTCTTCAGACAAATTACCATAAAGAAAAGCATTCTTGACATCCAATGATATAATGGCCAATCAAAATTCACAGCAAGAGAAATAACTACATGAACAAAATTCAAACGTGCTACAAGGGAAAATGTCTCAAAATAATCCACTCCATAAGTTTGAGTAAAACCTTTAGCGACAAGCCGAGCTTTAAGACGTTCAATTGAGCCATCCGGGTTGTACTTGATAAACAACACCTCACCACATCTTTTCCAAGAGGAAGATCAACCAAAGACCACGTTTGGCGAGACACCAGAGCTTCCATTTCTTCATCCATAGCTCTTTTCCACTCAAGTTGGGACAAGGCCTTAGTGGTAGAAGTAGGAATTGTGTGTGTATGTAATGATAGAGCAAAGTCATGTATTGGAGAAGGAAGATGTGAGAGAGACACATAACGCTCAATAGGGTAAGCAAAAGAGGATTTTTGTGTACAAAAACGAGTACTTTTGTGAAGGGCAATTGGTAAATCGTTTGAACCAGGCGACAATGAGGAAGATTGAATGGAAGGCATGGAAGGGGTGGAGACTAGTGGTGCCGTGGACTGCTTTCGCCGCTGATGAACCTACAAGGGAGGAGGTGCAGGAGAAGGACTAACAAAATCTAATGGTATATGTCGTGGGATAGGAGGATCGACTACAATGTCAGTTGAAAACTCTTTACCCTTAGCAGAATAATATGGTGTGTTCTCGAAAAAAATAACATCAGCACTAATATATTTGGTACAAGTCGTAGGATCATAACACCGGTATCCCTTTTGAGTACGTGAATATCCAAGAAACACACATTTAGTGGCACAAGAGGATAGTTTATCAACGCCGAGACGTAGGTGTTGACACCTAAATTTTGACTAAGTACTAAAATTAAATTGCATAGAAAATTAGGGTTCAATTTGACCCTAACAAAAAAGATTTTTTGCATCACCTAAGTACTAATATTATTTGCATTTACTAAGTTTGATTTTCCTATTTATTTTCCCTTATTTTCGAGTAAAAAAAAATTAAAGAAAAAAAAGACATAGGCCCACGGTAAGGCTGGCCCAGCCCCCTTCTTTTCTTCTTATCCGCGCCAGCCCAAGGCCCAGCCTAGGGCCCAGCCCCTTTCATTTCTGGCCCGGCCCAGCCCCCTCCATCTTCTTCCTCCCTTCCTCTTCTTCCCTGCACGCGAGTAGCAGGAGAGCAGGACTGGAAGACGGAGGCCGGCGACGACAAGGACGTCTCGCATGCGCCATCAATGCCGCCGCGCGAGATCCGGCGCAAAACCCGGACGGAAGAGACGTCTTGGCGGAAGCTTTCAATGCCGAGCGGAGAAGAGGGGATGGGACGCCGGTTCGGTCGAGCGAGAGCCCGGCTGGGTGCCGAGGACCGCCGGTCGGAGCACCTCCGTCGACCGGGCTCCTCGCCTATAAATAGAGGGGTCGAGCAGCAGCAAAAACACAGCAACACAGAGCGAAACAGAGGCGAAACCCGAGAGAGAGCTGCGAGAGAGAGAGATCTAGAGGAGAGGCAGGAGCTCGGAAGGCTTCCCTTGGAGAGACATCCAGGAGGCCGGACGAGCGACCGCCGATCCGAGAGAGAGCTGAAAAACCAGAGAGAGAGAGAGACAGATCTGCAGGGGGGAAGAACCCGAGCAGAAAAGGGAGAGAGGCGTGGGACCAAGCCCCGCCGCCGCGTACGAGCTGTCTGCCTGACCCGACGCCACCACCGCTCAACCACCCCCGTTGCCGCCCGCGTCCGGAGCTGTTCTCACCCACGACGACCCCGCCACTGACAGATCTCGGCCCAACCGCTGCGTCCGAGCCAGCCGTCGCCCCTGCTTCCGCCAGCCGTCGCTTCTGCTTCCGCTAGCCGTCGCTTCCGCTTTAGCCAGCCGTCGCCTCCGCTTTAGCCAGCCGTCGCCTCCTACCCAACCGCCCACTTTAGCCAGCCGTCGCCTCCGCTTCAGCCCGCCGTCGCCCCTGCTCCGGCCGGTCGTCGTTCTGTCGGCTGGTCTCTCGACGGTCGCCGCCGCTCGCCGTGGACGGGAGGTGCCCGGCCATCCCCCTTCAGCGCCGCGGAGAACCTGCGATAGAGAGAGGGGGCAGGGCGTGAGTCGGGTCATGACCGGGTCGGGCACAATGACCCGGTCGACCCACTAGGGTTTGCTTTTGTGGGCTATGGGCTGAAATGGATTAGGCTTGTTGGGCCCTTTTGATAGCTTGGGCCGAACTTGATTTTTTATGGGGCTTGACTGCTTTTCTTTTATTTGCAGGTAATTCCCTTGGGCTAAGCGAATTCGGCCCAGCCGAGGGCCCAGGGCTCGGGAGCCCGAACTGGTCCAGACCCGGGCCGGATCCAGGAGACCCGACCCGGGTCCGGTTTGTTTTCAAAAAATTTATTTTAAAAAAAAAGTAATTTATAATTTCAAAAATATCAGAAAATCCAAAAAATAGTTTTTATTTAAAAAAAATCGAAAATCGAAAAATATTTTATATTTTTCAGAAAAACAGAAAAATCCAAAAATATTCACATTTTCTAAAAAACCAAAAATGTCTAAAAATATTTTATATTTTCCAAAAAATCAGAAAAAGCCAAAAAAATGTTTGTTTCAAAATGCATGAAAAATCCTTGAAAAATGCAAAAATATCAAACCTCAAGTTTAAACAAGATTAGGTACCTAAGGAAGGGCATTAGTGATTAACTAGTGTAATCGTCCCCGATCCTAGTTTCTCTGCAGTTGCGCGAAAAAAATATTTCTCCCGATATTTTACTTGGGTTTAATCGACCCACCCCAAATTGATTAGTGGCGACTCCTTTTTAAATAAATTGAATTGCGGGTTAAAAACTCAACTCTTAAGTCGTGAATTGGTGGGCTGGGAGAGCCCTAAAAACCTTGATGAAAGGCGTTCGGCCCGAGCCCATTAGCCTCCGGACGCAAAAGGAGGTCGCGACAGCTTGGCGACTCCGCCTGGGACTTTTTTTTTTTTTTTTGGACTTAGGCCATTTTATCTTGTTTAAATGTTTTCCTAACTTGGGTATATTTTTTTGTGCGGGTATACTAATTTTGTTGAAATAAATTTTCCCGTATAAATTATTGTGCATGCTTTAAATGTTTTAGCACTACACTCAGTAAGACACACAACCCCGCCGCCGGACTTGGGCGCCATAGGATATTTTAGGATGGTGTTAAGAAAGATACGGCGCTTGAACGCGAGACGCGATGTAGAGGTTGCCTTTCTTTTCCCGAAATTTTAGGTAGAGCCGAGGTTGAGAGAATTTGGCACGAACGCGAGACGCGCTGCGTCGGTCATATTACCTCTTAACCTCATTATACATTTTTAGTTAGAAATCGAACCACACGTATCATCCGCATGTCTATGTGTTTAGTGTGATCTTTGAGAGTGAGGTAATTTCTTAACCCTCTTTATTTGGTTATTTACTTACATTCCCAAATCCATGACAATTAAGGTCAGTCTTTTAAGTCGCTTGTTTTATATGCGATGGGTAGACACGATGTCTAGTTCATTCCTGCTCCCAAGAAAGAGCTCCTTTGTTGGTGGGACCAGTTAGATCAACCCGGTCAAAAACATGTTGAATCAACCATCTCCTCCCACTGCTCCAAATTAGTATCCACTCTAGAATCATGCAAGTGATCCCCATTTCTAGTGTCCTAAGACCTCCACTTTCATACTTGGCAAATTCGAGCTTTCCCAACTCTGGACAAATATAGCATTACCATCGGAATGCCTCTAGGAAATGAGCTTGTGTCAACCCGGTAATTTGGCTAGCTCGATTTTATAAAAAAAAAAATTGTGACTCCTTTGGTAAGAAGGGTTTTTTAGGCTAGTTGGGGTGCTTGCCCACTATCGTTTATAGTTGAATTAAAAAAAAAAAAAAACAACCCATGAAAAAAAAAAAAGCAAATTTTTTCTCCTGGCCTTCTTTGGGTTCATCATCATTTCACGTCAAAAAAATGCTATAAATCCTTCAATTGCATGGGTTGTCAATCAAATTCGTGCCGGGTTGATTTTTGTAAACATGGTTTTACCAGAAACATTTTTGTCACTCAATCATTTTAAAGGAAACACAAAAAAATCTTGAGGGCTGCACCAGAAAATTTTACAAATGCGATCTTTTCTCATATCAAAGGATTCGGGCATTAAGATTTTCATGCACTCACTGCAAATGTTTCAAATCTTAGAAAAATATGCCCTTGGTAGGATATATTTTTGTTGGTTTAATTTCCTAAATGAACCTTATTCCTAAGGCATTCCTATGGTGTGCTAATTTTTTTAGAGAGGAAGAAGCTCGTTTTACACTGAAATATCACAACCCAATCCCACTACTTTGTCTCGCCAAGATCACTTCATATTATCCCTAGGGGTTGGCTTGTCAATGCAGAGCCCTTTTGGAGATCCCTCCACTGCTCAAGCCCGTTTTATTCCCAGTCCTCTTAGTCACATGGCCCAAGATCACTTAGAGGAAAGCCGCATCATCAGGATGCATGGACAAAATGCCACGTTGAAAGGGTCATCATGCCTAGGAGATTGAGAGGACAAGAGAAGGCTCATCATCCCTCCATACTCTGCATTCTCAACCACCGGGTCCTTGGCAACCTACAATCGGTAGTCCCAAATGTGATTGACAAGCCAGCCTAACAAGAGCATATCGAGTCTTTCGAGCAGAGATTAGGAATGAGCTGGATATGTGTCTTTGGGCTAGTCCCAAAAAGCAAAAAGCTTTGTATGACCAAGGCTCCTCATCGCATATAAAATGGCGGTCATATCCCCCATTTTTTTAGGAAATTTCATTTCATTTCTAGTCCCACTGTTTAGGGACTCTTGTTTAATATCTAGTATTTGAATTCTATCATTTCAATTCCAATTTTAGATGATTAGGAACGTCTTGTCCTTGGAATCCTCTTTTGATAAATAAAAGCGACTGAACCATTGCCATGGGTCAATCTCCATTTATCTCGTGCTCAAGCATGCTATTTTTTTGTCTCAACAGGTGATCATGAATCGCCAACCACCAGCCATCCGTGCATGGCCACATGCAATTGTGACCAATCGAGGTGATGGCCTTACTAACATTGAAGATGACGTGGGACAAATCCCCATTGTCTTTCGACAACTCTCGAGGCAAATGGAGTTTTCTCAAACCAGGCCCAATCCCGTGACCGCCCTATCACGAGAGAAAAATCTTTTGTCACACTACGGCATGCCAAAAGGTGACCAACAAACAGACATTTTGTGAGGATCATGAGTAAGCTGAGTAAACTGCGAGATCAAAACACCCTTGATTTGTTTAGTTACACTGCTGTCAAAATCCCAGAGTAGCTCAAGGTGCTTGAATGCGAGGCATTCACTAATGCTTCTCACCCAGAAAGCTACCTGCAAGCCTACCTGGTCCAAAGGATGATTCAATCATACCAATCAACTCTAATTGGCCCCGCCTTGAGATGGTATATCGTGAGGAAAATCACTCGTCTCAAGACTTGGGATGAATTGACCGATATTTTCCTTAAAGAACCTGACATTGACATCAACATTGCTCTACCTCACAAAGAGTTTGTAAGCAAGGAAACAATGAGGAAAAAGTCCGTCATGGCATGTACTACAATAGAAAGAAACTTGACTACCCAGGATGGCCCAGAGCAGAAGAGACCAATAGGAGGAAACTTTGAAGCGATTCCATATGATAGAAGAGCCACCAAACAATGCTCCATTAATGGGAAGCTTCCTACCATGAGAGGCAAAGAACCCGAAAACATGGTTGAAGTTGTAAAACTCGTCCAAAATCAAGGCACCAAGACGCTGCTTCCTAAACTTACTACGAGAGCTAGAGTCCAAAGGGCACTAGCACCCATCAACCTAGGGAATGAAGCTCCACTGACTCCCGGTACCCTTGACAAGCTCAAGCTGGCAAAACGAAGGGCTTTACTCAAGAAGTCAGGACGGGATGTCAAGAAGGGAAAGCTGGAACGATCCAACACCCGCCACCAAACAGGGGCAAAGTTCGACAACCAAAGAACTGCCACGCCGCGGCTTTGAACATCGCCTGTGGTACAGTCCTATGGAGAGTTGCCAACACTATACGGATGAAGACGACCATTCACAGGGTAACCACCTCCCGCTCGCATACGAACCCCAGGGTTTGCTAGGTGTAGGAACACTCGCCCTTCATGATTTGGTTTCCAATGGGTTGCTAAATTTGTCACCCAACCATCAGGGTAACACAGATGCCTTATCCTCAGTAGGAAATTTCAACCCAGAAGAAAGTGATGAAATGATCTCAAAAGAATCCAGCTTCCCTGAAAGAGCAGAATTTGATGCCGCCATGAAAGGATTGGCAACACAACAAGAGGGATGGTTTCTTAACCAAGACGCTACATGTCCATCTCACCTTAATAGGATTATCGTTCCCAAAGGAATGGAAATAGCTGATTTCCGTAAATATGACGGCACGACTTGTCCCATGACCCACTTGCAATATTTCCAGGCCAAAATGAGTCAATATGCCAACCAGGCACCCTTCATGATTCAAGCCTTCCAAGAAAGTCTTACTGGGTCCGCGTTGCAATTGTTCTTCTTGTCGAAGACCTACCTTATACATGATTGGGATGAGCTGTCCTTTGCATTCCTACATCAATACCAAGACCATATAGGATTTGCATTCCCCTACAAGAATTTGGTTCACATCAGAAGAGAACCAATGGAGAATTTCCGAGCATATGCAGAAAGATGGGAGGCTTTTGTGATACAAGCTATTCCTCAGTTGGCTGAGGAGGAAATGATGAAGCTGTTCATAAAAGCTTTGTCTCGTAAGCTTCATTCCTGGTTGTATGGAATGCACTTCCGTAGCTTCAACGAAGTGGTCCTCTCGTGAGAATACTTTGAGTCTACCGGGGGCAAAGAACTCAAGGGTGCTTAATTCAGGGGTCGACGCTAGCAACTATCAAGATCCTCCCTTTCACATGAGTTTTCATGGGTTTCAGTTGTTTTCCCATCATATCCAGTGTGTTAATATCGCATTTTCTATTCCAGTAATGTAATTTGTTTTTACTAGTGAATGTACAGTTTCAACATTTCATTTTGAGAGCATGAGGGGGTATCCCAAACTGGCCCAGTGATGCTATCCAACCATAAAAAAAAATATCATCCAAAGAAAATCCTGAGGGCTGGGCTTTCTCATGCTTCCTCCAAAACATGCTTGTGAAATCAAAAGCATTTCATTGCAAAAAAAAAAAAAAAAAAAAAAAAAAAAAAAAAAAAAGGTGTCCAATTTAACCCCGTTTGTTTTTCTAATTTACTTATTTCGTGTCTCGAACATCATCCCCTTGAAAAAAAAAAGGGGCATTTGAAATCGCACATCAAATCCCAGGGATATGGATTCAACAAATTTAGGAGTATTCTTCCAAGAAAACCGGGGCAAACGGACAAGATTACTCCATTTATGAAAAGGTATGTCTTGCTTCCTAACATGATTTTAGGAATGACACTTTCTTCATTTTCATTTGCAGGGGATAAAAGACAGGACGTAATAGGTATATGCACACGATCAAACTCGAAACATGCAGATCGTAGTAGCTCAAGAAAAGCTCTTAAGACGTTTCCTCCGTGATGCTTGGCCTCCCCCCATCTCTCGAGTTATCTCAGCAAGCCGTCCCTAGAACTCTACACAGGCTATCTCCCATCAGTGCAAGCCTAGGCAAAGATTCTTTCCCGCAACATACTCTAGGAGATTGAGCGTTGCAATTTCATAGACAGGACGTTCAAATTCGGCAAACCGAAAAGCACGGAAAATGAACTCCTTCACTTCCCCTTTGAATTGGCTACTGTCAACAGGGAGAAAATCCAGACAATTGAGATTCCATAGAAGCCTGAGGTACATGACCTTGCCCAACGTTGCTAATGTCCAACAATGAGAGAGGAAAATTTCCACAGAAGGAAGGCGTTGAAGATGGATCAGCCATCATCGGCCATTCGTTTAGGGCCATGGGCAAAGAGGGCCAACCAGAATGAAGTGCCAAATTATGGCAGGACCATGGCAATCATCAACATTCAAGATATGCCAAGAAGTCATCAAATACCAACCTTTGTAGAAGGGAAGCATCGAAACAAAGACAGAAATGAACTCCTTTGAATTGGCTACTGTCAACAGGGAGAAAATCTAGACAGTTGAGGCAAATTCTAACCACCTGTTCTAGATGATGACTTTCGTTCCAGACACATGCTCTGCGAAGAAATGATTACCGAAAGAAAATTGGAGGTTTTGATTGTCCATCTCAGATTCCATAGAAGCTTGAGGTACATGACCTTACCCAACGCTGTTGATGTCTAACAATGAGAGAGGAAAATTTTCCATAGAAAAAAGGCATTGAAGATGGATCGACCATCATCGGCCATTTGAGGGCCATGGGCAAAGAGGGCAAACCAACATGAAGTGCCAAATTGTGGCAGGACCATGGCGATCATCAACATTCAGGATATGCCAAGAAGTCATCAAATGCCAACTTTGCAAAAGGGAAGCATCAACGAACAACACGGAAAATGAACTCCTTCACTTCCCTTTCAAAATTGGCTACTATCAACAGGAAGAAAATCCATACAATTCCATAGAAGCTTGAGGTACATGACCTTGCCCAACGCTGCTATGTCTAACAATGAGAGAGGAAAAATTTCCACGAAGAAAGGCGTTAAAGACGGATCGACCATCGTCGGCCATTTGTCTAGAGCCATGGGCAAAGAAGGCCGCGCAAAATGATGCGCCAAACCTTGGCAAGGCCATAGCAATCACCAACATTCAAGATGCCGAGGAGTCATCGAATACAAACTTTGCAAAAGGGGTAACTTGGTATCGTTTCCAATCCCCCTCTTCCAACTTTATTTCTAACATATTTTCCCTATTTTTGACAGGAAGCATCGGCGTTTTTAAAAAAAGAAGAAGAAGAAAAGAAAACTAACTTGAAAGGTTAATTCGAGCCAACCGATACCGGTAAGCCAAGCACCTGGAGATGACTCATGCTAATTTCACCTGACTTGGTGTAAAAGGACATGTCATTTTAGCGGCCGGATCCCTTAAATAAAAAAGGGGTGCACCTATGGACACCGCCGGCGCTTTAGCCGAGTGGTATCCGGAATGGAGCGCCAGGGTCCGAACGGGGGTTCGAATCCCCGAAGCGGCAATAGCCGCATGTGAAAAAAGAAAGAAGAAAAAAAAAAGAAAAAAAGAAAAAAAAGTTTTTTTCTTCTCCTTTTCTCTCTCTTTGCTTTTTTGGCATACCGAGATCAAAATTTCAGGATCTCATACTCGCTTTAAGCCTCAGGACCCTAGGTTTATCCAATCATTCGCAAACTAGCAAATGGTAATGTTGTATCGTTTCCAGTTTTTCAACTTTGAAAAATTCATACACTAACACATTCCCTCTCATTCTTTGTAGGGTTATTTGCTAAAATGAAAAAATGCAAATTGACAAAGGGTAATGTTGTATCGTCTCCAGTTTTTCAACACAATTCCATTAACACATTCCCTCTCATTCTTTACAGGGTCATATGTTCGCCAAAATTGTGGACGACAAATGCAAATTGGCAAAGGGGTCATATGTCCGCCAAAATTGTGGACGACAAATGCAATCTGGCAAAGGGGTCATCTGTCTGCCAAAAGTGTGGACAACAAATGCAAACTGGCAAAGGGTAATGCTGTATCGTTTCCAGTTTTTCAATTCTGGAAAATTCATACACTAACACATTCCCTTTCATTCTTTATAGGTTATTTGTCCGCCAAGGTGCGGACAACAAAGCAGAAGAGATATGTCAAACTTGATGACAATATTAAATCAACTCTCCCAAGTGAAACGGCGTTCTAAGTATCGCCAAAATGGACAACACGAATTTTTCGGGCCTTAATTCGCATTTGCTTTTGGCTCTACTCAGCAATTGATTTCTGCACTTTCTCCCGGGGGCAAAAACAAATGTGCCTGCCAATCATAGATGGGATTTTCAATCCTATTCATGTGTCATTCATTTGAGTAGGGACAATCCATGAACAGTCATTTTTTAATAATACCCCTATGTTTAAACACGTTTTTGCATCTTATGCTCTTAGAAAGTTTTTCTTTTGAGTAAATTTAAATCATTCTAAGGATGCAAACTCCTCCATGCTTAAAATGCTCCATGCCTTTTCAAAATGGATTTTCACGTGATGATTTTTGTTTGTCTAAGTCATCGATTCCACTTGAGGCTTATCAAATTAAGCAGTTCAACAAATGATGTGAGATCAATTGAGCATGCTAAATGAGGAACATCAGGATGATGAAAGGCAAACCATACCTACACACGGTCCCCTGATTAAACATTTGTGAGGTGAGCATAGGAAATTCTATGTCTACAGGGTAAAGAGTTCTCTCGCGGATGGTACGATGACCAAAGTGATGAGGGGCATTTCGTTTCTCCACCCTAAACACGACAGGTTATCCATTGCCTAACCCCTTTGAGCCTCATGCCGTTGTGAAGTTTCTTTCATATTACCCCTGTCAAGAGCCACCCCACATTGGGGCAGATTGGAGGAAAGAACAGCATCACAAGGTGAGAGAATAGATAGAAATTTTCTTGCTTGAACTTGCATCAATCTTTGTGTGTTTTTATTCCATATGAACACTCATGATAATTTAAGTGCCCTAGAATGACGAAGAGCAATTTTCTTTCTATTCTACACACTTGTATCCATTGTACAACCCCATTGAGTTTGTAATTTCATTTCAACTCCTCACATTGGGGCAAAGAGAAGGTCACCATCGTTCAAGCAGTATAAGCCAAAGTGGCCGACTGCAGATGAAGACCCGAGAGTCTAAGACAGTCTTGAAAAAAAAAAAGAATGAAAATTAGGGGCATGAAAAAGCAGTGTGCCTGGTAAAAGCAAGGCCAATGCCCTCAAGAAAAATGATGCTTGAGCAAAAAGTCTCTAAAAAGACGAGCTCCATTGATGAGGAAAAAGGCCAGTGACAACATCAAGATGATCACCACCTCTTGTATACATTTTTGAGCCTATGAATCCATTTGTTTCTCAACCCGTGAGCCAAATTTACATTGTGTCCCTTTGTAAAAGTCTCTTCCGACTAGGGCACTTGAATCAACGTAGTAATTCATATGTTTATAAGCATCGCTCGAAGAAGTACGAGCAAGATCATTCCTATCTCTTTTCGCAGGGTTCTTGACTTGTAAACCCGAAGACAACTGTGCAAAATTTCTTTCTATAAGTCTTGACCTTCGTGGTCCCATTTGCTAAGCCTTTGACCAAGCCTACATTACGGTCCTAACAAAGACCTCTCAGATTGGTAAAGTCGTACCATTTGCGAGAATATTCGGATCCCTATCGCCATAATGATAGTGAAAGGGTGAGATTCCTATGATCCCGCATTAATGGTCGGGACAAAATAGCCTTTTCAATGAGAGTGAGTGGAAAGCCCTTTCAGACTGAAGGCCCCTCATTTGACATGTTCAAGACATTCTCATTCTGAGTATGAATTGTCTTTCTGAAAATTTTTCCCCAGTGGGACTTTGGTGATGAAAACTGACAAAAAAAAATTGTCATGCATGAACCCTATTTGAATTAAAAAGGTTTACAGTATGCACAAATTAGTTGCACATATTGCATATTTGTCTGACAGGAGACATACTTTCAGAAAGCAGAGATATCATCAGGCCTACAACTTACTAGGAGATGCCGTAGACTTTACCGGGAGGTGGGAGACCTTCCTCAATATTCCCAACTTACCGGAGTATTTGAGGTGCGTCCTCGATATTCCAAATTTACCGGAGGTGGGAGACCTTCGGGGGAGACCTTCAGGGGATATCTCAATTTACCAGGTCCGAGGCACGCCCTCGATATTCCCAACTTACCAGGAGGTGGGAGACCTTCAGGAATATTCGAGGTCCATCCTCGATATTCCCAACTTACCAAGAGGTGCGAGACCTTCAGGAGTATCTGAGGCGCGTCCTCGATATTCCCAACTTACCAGGAGGTGGGAGACCTTCAGGGATACCCGAGGTCCGTCCTCGATATTCCAACTTACCAGGAGGTGGGAGACCTTCAGGAGTATTTGAGGCACGTCCTCGATATTCCAACTTACCAGAAGGTGGGAGACCTTTAGGGATACCTGAGGTGCATCCTCGATATTCCAACTTACCATGAGGTGGGAGACCTCTAGGGATATTTTAGGTGCGTCCTCGATATTCCAACTTTCCAGGAGGTGGGAGCCCTTCAGGGATATCTCAGATGCATCCTCAATATTCCAGATAATCAAGAGGTGGGAGACCTTTTCAAGCATATAAGATAAGTCCCTCTTCATTGACACCGCGTGTTTCCATAGCCTTGAGTCCCTCTTTACAGATGTGGCGTGCCTCTGTGGCCCGAAGTCAGGTAATGAAAAAACTGGTGTCCTTGAGAACAATCAAGCACTTAACAAGATTGTGTCCCGAGAAAAGTCGGTACATCCCTGAGAGAGTTCGGGTAAACAAACGGTGTCCCCGAAAAGGTCGGTACCTAACAACTCATTTGCTTCTACAGCGACCGGAGAATGGTCCGAGTCCTGAAAAGCAATCCCCGTCAAGGCGACCGAAGAATGGTTCGGGTCCTAGACAAACAACTCTTTGCTTCTACAAAGGGCGACCGGAGAATGGTCCGAGTCCTGAAAAGCAATCCCCGTCAAGGCGACCGAAGAATGGTTCGGGTCCTAGACAAACAACTCTTTGCTTTTACAAAGCCGGAGAATACCGAAGAATGGTTCGGGTCCTAGACAAACAACTCTTTGCTTCTACAAGCGACTGGAGAATGGTCCGAGTCTTAGAAAGGCAATCCCCCGTCAAGGCGACCGAAGAATGGTTCGGGTCCTAGACAAACAACTCTTTGCTTCTACAAGCGACCGGAGAATGGTCCGAGTCCTGGAAAGGCAATCCCCGTCAAGGCGACCGAAGAATGGTTCGGGTCCTAAGAATGGTCCGAGTCCCCATCAAGGGAATGGTTCGGGTCCTAGACAAACAACTCTTTGCTTCCCCGGCCGGAGAATGGTCCTAGACAAACAACTCTTTGCTTCTACAGAGAATGGTCCGAGTCCCGGAGAATGGTCCGAGTCCTAGAAATGCAATCCCCGTCAAGGCGACCGAAGAATGGTTCGGGTCCTAGACAAACAACTCTTTGCTTCTACAGCGACCGGAGAATGGTCCGAGTCCCGGAAAGGCAATCCCCGTCAAGGCGACCGAAGAATGGTTCGGGTCCTAGACAAACAACTCTTTGCTTCTACAGGCGACCGGAGAATGGTCCGAGTCCTGGAAAAGCAATCCCCCGTCAAGGCGACCGAAGAATGGTTCGGGTCCTAGACAAACAACTCTTTGCTTCTACAGGCGACCGGAGAATGGTTCCGAGTCCTAGAAAGGCAATCCCCGTCTAAGGCGACCGAAGAATGGTTCCGGGTCCTAGACAAACAACTCTGGTTGGGTCTTCTTTGCTTCTACAGGACCGAGAGAATGGTCCGAGTCCCGAAAGGCAATCCCCGTCAAGGCGACCGAAGAATGGTTCGGGTCCTAGACAAACAACTCTTTGCTTCTATAAAGGCGACCGGAGAATGGTCCGAGTCCCGAAAAGGCAATCCCCGTCAAGGCGACCAAAAATGGTTCGGGTCCTAGACAAACAACTTATTGCTTCTACAGGCGACCGAAGAATGGTTCGGGTCCTGGAAAATTAGTTTCCCCATATCATCAATCACAGGTACGTTTTCTATATCAACATCAGATAAGGAAATATCCTGATACTTGCCAAAAACTCGGGGTTCGCACTCCATATCACTCTTTCTTGGTAAGTAACTGCAGGTATTTTTCTTATCCATTTTAATATGTATTATGCATTATTGCCATTTTCATTGGACACCTAGTTCCAAGCAAGCTATCATCTATTGCATATGCAGGGACAAAATTTAGGTATCAGTTCATCTTTGAAAGCAACCTCTGCGAACTCACCTTCAAAGAGGGGCAGATGTTGATACCTAAATTTTGACTAAGTACTAAGATTAAATTGCATCGAAAAGTAGGGTTCAATTTGACCCTAACAAAAAGGATTTTTGCATCACCTAAGTACTAATATTGTCTACATTTACTAAGTTTGATTTTCCTATTTATTTTCCCTTATTTTCGAGTAAAAAAAAAAATTAAAAAAAAAGACATAGGCCCACGGTAAGGCTGGCCCAGCCCCTTCTTTTCTTCTTATCCGCGCCAGCCCAAGGCCCAGCCTTCCCAGCCCCTTTCATTTCTGGCCCGGCCCAGCCCCCTCCATCTTCTTCCTCCCTTCCTCTTCTTCCCTGCACGCGAGTAGCAGGAGAGCAGGACTGGAAGACGGAGGCCGGCGACGACAAGGACGTCTCGCATGCGCCATCAATGCCGCCGCGCGAGATCCGGCGCAAAACCCGGACGGAAGAGACGTCTTGGCGGAAGCTTTCAATGCCGAGCGGAGAAGAGGGGATGGGACGCCGGTTCGGTCGAGCGAGAGCCCGGCTGGGTGCCGAGGACCACCGGTCGGAGCACCTCCGTCGACCGGGCTCCTCGCCTATAAATAGAGGGGTCGAGCAGCAGCAAAAACACAGCAACACAGAGCGAAACAGAGGCGAAACCCGAGAGAGAGCTGCGAGAGAGAGAGAGATCTAGAGGAGGAGAGGCAGGAGCTCGGAAGGCTTCCCTTGGAGAGACATCCAGGAGGCCGGACGAGCGACCGCCGATCCGAGAGAGAGCTGAGAGAGAGAGAGGAGACAGATCTGCAGGGGGGAAGAACCCGAGCAGAAAAGGGAGAGAGGCGTGGGACCAAACCCCGCCGCCGCGTACGAGCTGTCTGCCTGGCCCGACGCCACCACCGCTCAACCACCCCCGTCGCCGCCCGCGTCCGGAGCTGTTCTCACCCACGACGACCCCGCCACTGACAGATCTCGGCCCAACCGCTGCGTCCGAGCCAGCCGTCGCCCCTGCTTTCGCCAGCCGTCGCTTCTGCTTCCGCTAGCCGTCGCTTCCGCTTCAGCCAGCCGTCGCCTCCGCTTTAGCCAGCCGTCGCCTCCGCTTTAGCCAGCCGTCGCCTCCGCTTCAGCCCGCCGTCGCCCCTGCTCCGGCCGGTCGTCGTTCTGTCGGCTGGTCTCTCGACGGTCGCCGCCGCTCGCCGTGGACGGAGGTGCCCGGCCATCCCCCTTCAGCGCCGCGGAGAACCTGCGATAGAGAGGGGGCAGGGCGTGAGTCGGGTCATGACCGGGTCGGGCACAATGACCCGGTCGACCCACTAGGGTTTTCTTTTGTGGGCTATGGGCTGAAATGGATTAGGCTTGTTGGGCCCTTTTGATATCTTGGGCCGAACTTGATTTTTTTGGGGCTTGACTGCTTTTCTTTTATTTGCAGGTAATTCCCTTGGGCCAAGCGAATTCGGCCCAGCCGAGGGGCCCAGGGCTCGGGAGCCCGAACTGGTCCAGACCCGGGCCGGATCCAGGAGACCCGACCCGGGTCCGGTTTGTTTTCAAAAATTTTTAAAAAAAAAAGTAATTTATAATTTCAAAAATATCAAAAATAGAAAATCAAAAAATAGTTTTTATTTTAAAAATCGAAAATCGAAAAATATTTTATATTTTTCAGAAAAACAGAAAAAATCCAAAAATATTTCATTTTTCAAAAAATCCAAAAATGTCTAGAAATATTTTATATTTTCAAAAAAATTTCAGAAAAAAGCCAAAAAAATGTTTGTTTCAAAATGCATGAAAAATCCTTGAAAAATGCAAAAATATCAAACCCGAGGGTTTAAACAAGATTAGGTACCGGAAGGGCATTAGTGATTAACTAGTGTAATCAAGTCCCCGATCCTAGTTTCTCTTTGTTGCACAGAGAGTAAAATATTTTCCCGATATTTTACTTGGGTTTCTAATCGACCCACCCCAAATTGATTAGTGGCGACTCCTTTTTAAATAAAATTGAATTACGGGTTAAAAACTCAACCCTTTAAGTCGTGAATTGGTGGGCTTGGGAGAGCCCTGGCAAAAACCTGATGAAAGACGTTCGGCCCGAGCCATTAGCCTCTCGGGACGCGAAAAGGAGGTCGCGACTTTATCATGAAATAAAATACTGATTGGTGACTAATGATTGAGGACAGTGGAAGGCATGCGATTTATGAGATAACAAGCAGTAAGAACAGCATCACCCCAAAATGATTTTGGAACATGCATATGAAACAAGAGTGAACGAGCAATTCTAAAAGGTGACAGTTCTTTCTCTCGGCCACACCAAAAGTGTATCATTCTCTCTCGTCCACTACTATAATCGTCAGAGTTTTCAACATGAGGGTCTAAAGTAAGATAATTGAGTTTCCCTTTGGCATTAATATAGACCTTCACAGCTTGAGCCCATAACAAGTAATTGGAGGATCCATTTAATTTAATGGTGGTAATCTGAACATTGAGATTGTCTATGGAAGACTTAGTGTCACTCGTGGAAGACTTAGTGTCACTCATAGTGATAATTTCAATACAAATATATATCTACCACAGATCAAGAGGGCCCTCAGTGCAATGAATAAGACAATAATACCAACATATAATCAGGTGCAATTGACTTCATCAATTAAACAAAGGGATGCTGAAATCTCATAAATATAGGTTGCTGTATAAAAAAAAATATCTGACAAAAAATCTCGATTCAATTAATCATATCTTCGATGGAAATCCAGCAATACCAATTAGCTACAATCGACGAAGTACTATGATTCTTAAATCCGCAGATCAGTAAGTGTTGTAACCCATAGTCACAAATAGAACCTAAAGAAACTGATTTCTACCGATCATATATGTATGAGATTTGGTAAGAAAATAGATAAAAATTGCAGCTTTAGGTGGCTGTGCACCAGAGAAGGAAAGGATTATTAGGGGACTCTCAAATCAGCAATCAGATCAAGGAATCAAATCAAGTAGTCAGAGCGCTCTAATACCATGTCACTAAGCTGATTAGAGAACCTGCTGTGAAAATCAAGAGAGAAGAAGAAAGAGAGAAGAAATAGAGAGGAGAAGAGGAGAAGAAAAAAGATCATAAAGCCAAAAAGGAGCTCTAGGTTTCTGTGTGTCAGAAGCCTTGCACCCATTGTAATATATTTATATTAAACATAAATAATATATGACCATAATGCCCTTATTATGTAAAAGGAAATAAAGCTAAGAAAATAAAATAAAAACTAATCTATAAAAGGAATGTAACAAGTTTATTTGTGACAGAAAAAAATTCGTAATAATGATGACTACTCTGATATGTTGACCTCACTCAGATGACTTGAAATTAAAGCAAAGTGTTGATGTTATAATCATAGTCTATAGCCCTTCGACCTGTTCCTATCGTGCAACTTCGATCTTATGGATAGTTAAATGTTCGTCTTTCTGAATTCTCACGAACATATTGGCTTCACTTGTTGCACTTTCTTTTTGTCTTTCTTTTCTCAACCTTGGAAACTGATATCTGAGTGACAGCTTGTGATTCTGGAGGTGGTCCTGCCAATGATGCTGCTAACATGAGTTCACTATATAGTTAGCCTAAAAGTATACTTTTTGGGTGTTCAGGCCTTGTGTATATATCTGTGGGAGACGGTTGGCTGAAAAGTTTTAGAAATTTTCTGAAAGATACTAGGCTATGTAATTAATATTGTTTGGGTGGCTGAGCAGTATCTGCTTTCTGTCCCGAAAAGGGCTGGACTAATTTGATGAGTTGGCCTGATGCTCCTGGATTGCTTTGTTTCTTTCTGTTATAGCTTTTTTTTTGGCAACTTCTCTATTATTTCTTGTTATTTTCTGCTGAGATGGTTTTGGCATTCCTTATTTACATAATGTCCTCGTTTTTACTGGACTGAGCTCTGTCCATAAATTGTTTTTATGAATCTAGTGTTTGACTTGTAAATCTTTTGAAACAGTGGATGGTGAATGGAGAAATTTGCATTGGATTGTTTGCAATAAGGGATATTAAGAAGGTAAGAAGTGCTACTGATATTGTTGCTTTCACTACTAAAAACTTCATTAGAGCACAATTATTGTGTTTGAATTGCTAGTTTTCATGGATATCCACCTATGTACTCTGCAATTGGTGGACTTTTTGATTGCTGATGAGTTCCTACTAGGGATATTCTGTTATACATTGATGTATCAACGCTTTTGTTCTTTGAAATTTTTGAAAAAATCAGTTTAATCAAGACAGTTTTTATATTCTCATTAAGTGCTGAAGAATAAAATTTTAATGCATAATGTAATACAGTGCCTTTGACAACCACTTACACAGAGCTTTGTCAACCAGCTTCAGCTGTTGAGTCACTTTTGATTTCATCACTATGGATCCCATTTTTCTAAAGTTAGCTAGGAAGCAAAGAAACGAAATTAAATGAGAGGCTCTTGAAAGAAAACTTGCAAAGAAAGGTCAAAGAGGATAGAAATGAAAGTGTTACTTTGCTTTTTTCAATGAGGAGGAAAAAAAGGTGTTGCTTATCTGTGTCACCTATGTCTGCTGGCTGGATGTTGTCACTTCTGCAACTACAATTCCCTACCTATCAATACATCGTTTTTTCCGTTTTGCAGGGTGAAGAGGTTACGTTTGATTACAACTATGTAAGGGTGTTTGGTGCTGCAGCTAAAAAATGCGTTTGTGGTTCACCACAATGTCGAGGTTACATAGGTGGTGATCCGCTTAATACTGATGTAATTGTTCAAGGTGATTCGGATGATGAATATCCAGAACCCATTATGCTTCTTGAGGATGGTAGCACAGTTCATCCATTGAATCAAGTGGGCAGGCAAATCACCTCAGTTTATGAGATCTCAATGGATCAGTCTGCTGCTGATATTGGGAAGTCACGAACATCAGTAGATAATGGGGATCCAAACACAAAAGTTCCTTCTTCCGATCTGCCTGTTGATATTATTCTACAAACGAATAATGATGCGAGTATTCCTGTGTCCGCAATTCAGCAAGAATTTGTTGCCAAGCAGGTTCAGAATGCTAGTGAGAAATCTGAAATCTCCTCCCAGTAAGCCGCTTAGCAAAATACATCATGATGATGCAAGCAGGAGCCAGACAAAGAAGTCCAATACAATCGATAAGAGGTTACATCCTCTTGTGAAACAATCCAGATCATTACGCTCTATTAAGAAAAGTAAAAGACAGCAGTAGTTCAATTAACATGGACAAAGTTCGGGGGATGGCCCACAAGTCCCAGATGGCTTTCAGCAAACCCAAAAAAGCAGTTGAAGGATCTTCTGGTGGCCGCTTTGAGGCAGGTCGAAGGATTTCTAATTTGCCACTCATGTCAAAGCTTAATCATGGGTGGGGGTATCTAACATTATCTGCTTTTGTTGTTCACAGTTGAAGAGAAACTTAATGAGTTGTTGGATGCTGATGGTGGGATAAGCAAAAGGAAAGTGAGTAACAAGCAGCTTTAGAGCCTATTCGTTTGAACTTTTTGAAAGTATTCATTAATTTTCTGCCTAAAGAAAATAATTTATAAAAATTAGAAAAATTTCACTGGACTTCAAATAAATATATTAGCTTTAAATTTGTGATATTTTTTTATTAGCTTAAATAATTTTGATATGTTTAAGTTTTAAATGATGTATGCTTGCTGCAAACGGCACACACCATAGCCTACTGAATTAGTATCTAAGACCATTTCTGAATTTTGTGATTGAAGTCCATCCTAGAACCTTCCACCGTTGTTGGTTCTGAAAGTCACCTGCAGGCACTTTATGCCTTGTAGATGTCTTATTGTCGTTTCTGTTCATATGGAGTTATGTATGTGATTTTTGTGTAGGAATGCTGTTTTGATTTCAGCTGTTGATATTTTTCTTTTCTCTTCATATAAACTGCTGCTAAGGACAATTTTGGATTTGGCTTTTGTTTTCTTGTTATAACAGGATGCTCCTAAAGGTTATTTGGAGCTCCTATTTCTCACTGCAGCTTTAGGTGATAGAGGCAATGAAACGATCCAGAGGTCTGCTTTTTTTACCGTGATTTTTGGTATTGGTATTTTCTTTTATTCTTTTATCATTTTTCTGTGGAGTTATTGACTATTATTTACACTTTCCTTTTTCAGCAACCGAGATCTTTCAATGATTCTTGATGCACTTCTGAAAACAAGATCCCGAGTTGTACTAGTTGATATTATAAGCAGAAATGGTACTTGTTCCTTTTCTTATTGTTGCATATTTGAAGTATTTATAGATCTTATTGGGGAATGAGGACTCTTTGTCAGACAGGTTTCTGTATATTGAGTGCAGTTTGGCTGTATGTGCATGGTGCATCATGTCTTAGAATTAGATTTAGACTGCGTCAGCCTTGCTTTTGTCTTTAAAAAAAAATCCTTATTTGTCATTTCAGGTTTGCAGATGCTTCACAACATTATGAAACAATACAGGAGGGATTTTAAAAAGATCCCCATACGTTGAAAGCTTCTCAAGGAGCTCGCACCACTAAGCTTTTGTATTTTTGGGTTTTATATTGTTTGATTGGTCTGATCCCTGCTGCATTCATGGGTCCTATATGAACTTTTCCTCAGATATGTCCATGTCAAATCCTATCTTTCCTGGTGTTCAAGACACCTCCGAAATTTGTTCTTATAAGAATTTTAAGTGGAAGTGTAAAATTTGCAACTGCAAAGATGGAATGCCTGGTATAGTGAAGAGTAGGAGGTTTAAAATTTACTTAGATAAAAATCATTAGACAATATGTTTCTATATGCCTTTTATCTTCCCTTTTTTCCATTGAAAGATGACAGATAGGATTGCTGAGCGAGCTTTCAAATGATCTTTGCAGGTTCTGGAGTATTTAGCAGTGAGGGAGGTCCTTACATTGGAGCACATTGCTAGTGGCCCTCCTTGTCCTGGAATGGAGAGGTTTGATGCTTTAAACTTTATTCTTGTTGTGTTCCCATCTAGTTTTGCTTGATTAGGCAAGACAAGAATTTTGTTTCCTCCCTTCCCCTCCTTTTGACCTCTCTCTCTCTCTCTCTCTCTCTCTCTCTCTCTCTCTCTCTCTCTCTATTTTATGATGTATCTTTTGCTGTCATGTAAGCTTTAATGATATGAACATTTGCTAATTGATCTTTTGGCTGGAAATTGTAATCACTCTTTTGGTGATATGGAAGCTAAGTTTCTGCTGACTCATTTTTTTTGATAAGTACTTTGCTAGTCATGGAGAAAAGGAGCAAAGAGAAATCAATGAGGAAAAGTAGAGCATTAGTTAGGCGGTTACCAATGTTATGACTATAAATACAGTTATTTGCTGAACACATAGTCCATACCTCATCCAATCATAAATCACTTTCTTTTTGTTATTCTAATGAAATACTCTGCATATAAAGTTCTATGAACCTGTCTACTCATTGGCTTGCAATTCTAGTGTTTCAATTAGCCATTTCAATTTATTTCTGTAATGATTCTTTTGCCATCTTGAGGCAAAAGTTTACCTGTTGGTACATGGTGAGTGGCATGATTTGGCTGCTTCAGCTCATTGATTCTAGCCTCCACATGTCTACTTTTGTCTGCACAGAAGTTGTTCGATGATTTTTTTTTTCCCAATGAAAATACCCTGCAATTTTTCTTTTTTCTGGGCAATGGGGATTGAACTTAACACCTAGGACAAATCAACTCCACCCCCTTCGCAGAGAAAAAAGGGAACCCTTTGTCATTAGGCTGGGTACCTGATGGTGTAACAGTGCCCTTGCGTTTAGTAATTTTGACTTTGGCAAACAAGTTATAAAAGGGAGAGTGCTGCTGAATTTACCAGATCAAGATTTTGCTAGCATCTGTTTAGTGGATATTAAATACTTATTTTTCAAGAATGGAGGAAAGGAATCATGAACATGATTTCATCAAGTGGTGGAATGGGCATTCCTATATGGACCAACCAAACCCAACAATAATGTGCAGAGAACTGTGTGGCGATGATGTTGGAAGTGTCATTCGTGTTGCTGTTGCTTCACAGCTTTTAACTTCTACCCAAACTTGTAAGTAGAGAGTTTGAGGAAACAATTCCGCTGCCTAAGTTAACAAGTGCGTTGGTATTTCATAATTTGGTTTCAAGCTGTTTACCTTGATGATCCATGAAAGTTTTTGGAGGTTTAACAATTTAGAACTACATTTTTGACACATGATATTAACAGTTAGTTTTTCAGTTTGTTCATGAAGAGATGGACATTGTGAGCCTTTTCATGAAAGCGGTGCATCTTTAACTGTTTTAACAAAAATTGATATTACAAGTTCCTCCGTGTGTGGATTTTGATGTTATTGAATGCCCTGAGGGACTGGTTTGCCTCCATCAATGTGTCCGGGTTAAAAAGGCTCTCACGTTTCATTGCATTGTGATGCTTAGAATTTCTGAATCTTTCTCATTTTTTATGTCTCGACAACATAGAAATCTAAATTAGTGGAGATCAAGACATGCCTCGAGCCTTCTCAATTTGCCAAACCCCTAATAAGATTGTTTTGAAGCCGGTTGTCTTGTCTCTAGCTGTTTTATATGCCTACAGGTTTCTTCTTAGCAAGACCAGGACGGCTATTGTCCATAATATCTATAACGAGTTATTTTCATTATGATTTCTTTGTCATTATTTTCCTTCTCTTGTGTGATACTAAAAGTATGCGTGCTTATCTTTTGCTGCAGCTTTAGGGAGTCTATTTTATCACTGACGGAACATGATGACAAGCAGGTATACTTTATATGTTTCCTTTCCATGAACTGCAAATGAATTAAATTAGTTATCTTGCGTAGTTCCTATCCTTACTCTGGTAGGGAGCTCTTATTGGATCTCTTACTGTTTACTTCCTACTATTATATTGTTGCACTAAATTTCTACATGTGAAAGTCGTTTTGATTTTTCTCTTCTTTATGTAGGTTCATCAAATTGCAAGGAATTTTAGGGATAAATGGATTCCCAAAACTATCAGGAAATTTGGCTTTGTTGACAGGGCTTCAGCATCACATAATGACTGGCGCGATCAGGGCGGGAGACCTACAGAAGCAATTGATTCATTCAGGCAACCAATGCTCGCAACAGCTACAGTTGTCACTATTAGTCAGGATAGTGGCAGAGCATCATGTGCTGAAGACAGCTCGGTAAATGGTAAAAGAATCCGCAAGCACAAGAGCCGATGGGATCAGGATGCAGAGCCAATTACACATCCAAAGTTCTCACAGCACGAGGAACAAGCGTGTGAAGAGAAAAGAGATTGTCCTGGGTCTGTCAGCCTTGAGTCTTCTCTTGGGGAAACTGTTGTGGCTGATGGAAGGCATCAGAACAGCTGTGAAGATGTTCCTCCAGGATTTTCTTCTCCCCCTGACGCATCTAGATTTTCTTCTAATGCTTCATCAATGGCGATGGATGTCTCTCATGAGAATGTTCACCACTCGCACTGCCCTTTCAATGTGGTTGCAGGGAATCCACAGGAGAAGTTTGTTTCCTGTTTGCCTGTCTCATATGGAATTCCCTTATATTTTCTGCATCATTTGGGTAAACCCCGGGCTGAAAGTATGGAGAGCTGGACCGTTGCTCCTGGCATTCCCTTCCATCCTTTTCCTCCATTGCCCCAACTTCCTTGAGAACAGAAGCGTCAGTCACCTGCACAAAATGTTGATTCTCAGAACACTGGCCACTCTGCTGACACAGCACGGGGATGAGTGCAGTCAAGCTAGTTTCATTGATGAAAGCAGCACTGGGACAAAGGTGCTACTTACCGATCAAAATAACTTGAGAGGTTATCTATGATTTACTAAGACCCGGATGAGTTTCCCTACAGCTCAACAATGCTTACTATAATATGTTGGTCACGGAGATAATAAGAATCTCATTGTCTTTATCTTGTTTCCCCCATATCTGCAAACATTCTTCGTACTTCTTCATTGGAGTTTGCACGAGAGAGAAGGTCACTCTCTAGCAGGCGCTATCTTGGCGTACCTCTCATATCATCTTGTGGAGTAAAGTCCTTTTTTCATTGTGTATAGACGATTGTAAACAAGTCGTTGACTAGAACGAGATACGTATTGATCTATATCCAAAATTGAGACGATGAAGTCTTGATCCAAAAAAGGACGACAAAAATGTACTAAACAAAATAATCAAATTGATAGTCAGACAACATATAGTTTTCAACATTTGTATATAATCAGTTAACATGTGAGGTTTAATAGGATGGAGCCTTGACAAGTTGGGCCTTATATGGTTAGAAAAAGTAGTCATATGCAATTCCATAAAGCAATGTAGTAAGCACAATAAAACACAAGCATTGTGTCGAGATAACATGGGCATCATTTACATTTATATTTCATTAATTTTACATGTAGATGGTATGCATGGTTTGTAATTCACCAATCAATGCATGATCCAAGAAAACTTTCTCAAATTAGAGATGGAAGAAATTATATTCCTTTAAATTAGATACGGTAAATTTTACTTTTGCCTCTTCTGTTATCAAATCGAGGGAGTTTTGTTAGCATGGATTTGCATAAGACACAAAGACTCTCTCTCTCTCTCTCTCTCTCTCTCTCTCTCTCAACGTGCACTTCCATGTGTTTGAAACGTTTATTCGCTTGTGGTTTCTCTTTCTCTCGCTTAATATTAAGGATGAAACAGGTTACGAGCAACGATCTTCAATTGCCCATTGTTATATCTATATATACACTTGCACTTTGCTTGGAACAAAGCATGTGGGATTTTAAAATTAAGAGGGAGGTCATCCAGCTAAGAAATTTTTATGTAGAGACACATGAGATAAAGTTGAGGACCCTTAATTAAAGATTTTCAAATACCCACCTTTCAAGCCAAAAAGTATTAACTTTAAAGTTGACCCTTTTGGTAATTCCCATCTACGAGTGGAATGAACCCCTTTGCCGATATCAAAACCGCATTCGTATCGGCGTCTAAACCCTGCTTGTGTTATGATCTTTTGAAAACGACAGTGTACCAACTAAAACTCCTGATTTCACATGTGAAGTAGGAAGTTCGGAAGATGGTGTGAAAGAACCGAAGTTTTCTTTACGAGACAATATCGTTGAAATTTCTTAATTTCGCTCAATCCCGAACAAGTGTAGCACTCCACACACCGCATTCTGGGTTCAATTCCGAAAAAGCAAGCGCCTGCATCCATCGAATTCTACCGTCATTCAACCAAATTCTGATTTGATTTATCAAGAGACGATAAACGAATCCTTGTGGTCTATGGGAGAGTCGTTCTTCTACTTTGTACCATGTTGCAAGTCAATTGTCGTAGCCACTGAATATGTAATCAAATCCTTGGGCTTAGATGAGCCGGACTTGAGGTGATTGAATTGCCCAATCATGCAAGGCCTTACTTTGGGCTCGAACATTTTGTCCTAGCACCTGAAATTTTTTCGCTCCCCATAATGTCAAAACTGACCTAATAAATACGAAATGCTATGTTGATAGGTTTGGTGTGACTTGATTAACAATCAACTGCATGCCCAACAGAGGTTATAAATTGGATTAGGCCGATGATGATTACTAACTGGGATCACAACAGGGTCGCCCTTTCTCTTCCGTCATTCAACCTAATTCAACGTCACGTGTAAAAGGATTGATGTTATGTACGTACTGAAGCCCCTGCAAAAACTCATTCAGAAAACTCGCCATAGTTCTTAATTCAGAAATTATTCTTGAGAATTATAAAGTCGATACGAATTATGTGAGATCGTAAATCATTTGCCTATTTATATGTTGTGTAGTACGTTTTGAGGGAGTTGGATAAAGTGAGTTGAGCAGGCTAACCTCGAAGACGGCGCAACAAACATGAGCAGCGAAAGTGGTGGTAGTACATTCAAGGCAGCACTGCACAGAGGCACGATCACGTCTCGTCGCCATCTCGAGGCGGCCCTCAACTACCACATCAGAATCGTCATCGAACTCGACCTCGATGAAAGGTTCACGGTATGTAGGGATCCTCCGCTTCTGCCATAGACTAACTCCCTGAGGCTGAGACCGTCGTGGCTGAACATTCAAGCTGCATGATCCGGGGTCGAATGATCGGAAGCGCAGTTGACATCCAGAGAGAAGTCACAAGTGTAACCGTCCATGCTTGTGGCGCACGGCTGTCTCATTTGAATTTCCCTTTTCTTCTTTCTTTTTTTTCCCTGACACAGGCCATGATCAGCAAGGACGAGCGTCGGCGAGGCCACCTTGCCATGGGCAAGAGTCAAACTCGCCAGCGCTCACCCTCGCTTTTGACGGTGAGGGCGACCCTCAGTCAAGTGAGGCCGAATCTCAATAGCCACTAGAACAAGCCATGAAAGAAAAATAAATGAAAAAAGAAAAATAAATCCAAAAAAGTTACAAAAAAAAAATGTCAATGTCAACTCCAGCCTTGCCACATAAGACAGTCAAAGTCCATGTCAACAATTCATGGCCTAAAGTGGCCGGATGGACTCAATTAGTATCAATGTGAAATGGTTTAAAACTAAATTTGTCAAATTCTAAGATTTAGAACTTAATTGGTATCGATACAATAGATTTAAGACATTTTTGTTACTTTTTCGAGAATCGAGCCAATGAGCCTACAATTGGCACCCATAGTGGAGAGGGAAGAGTTATCCATAGGAGCGTGAGTTACATTTTACCTCAAATCTTGTTAGCGTGTAATCATTCGTACTTGATGATTTTTTATTCTTGATTGGTCATTTTAATAAGTGATGCAATTTCATATTTTTGGATGTGCTGGTCAGTTTTTTTTTTTTTTTTGTCTGGTGATGTTGGGAAAATCTCCTCCAATGTATTGAAGATGACAAAATTATTGAATGCCAATAATGTGTGAATTTGAATGTGTAGAACAAGCTTTTATATACTTAAGCCAATATACAAATAGAGTCATAAACAGGATGTCCGAAAGCATTGAAAGGGCCCGCTTCTATAGATGTAGAACAAAGATATTTGACAAGAACGTGTTTGAGGCTGGAAAGACCCTTGAAGAATATGAACAAGCTCTAGAGTCGAAGGTCGGATCCACCAATAAAAGGTAACCAACCTGTAGAACATAAGGACGTCGATGTGCTAGAAAGGATCAATGTCTAAAATGTGAACAGACGATTCAGCAAGAAGCCATGAAAACTTTGGAAGGACGTTTGCAGAAGTAGTCGTTGCCATAGATGGTGTGGATGATCGACCTACGAGCCTCTACATTCCTGGAAAAGAATGCCAATACTCTTTATTAATTTGATTTTGAATTCAAACTAGTGTCTCGCGGCTGTTTATAAGTCCTGGAATCCACAAGATGAAGATGGAGAATACCAGAACAGTTTCGCTATTGCCATATTTCTGTGAAAGCAGGTCTGACGATCAATGGCTCCTTTGACTGAGATGGCTTCCGATGGACACTTCCAAATATTGGAGGTCTATTTAAGCAAATCAAAGCAAGTTGTGAGATTGGCGGAAATCAAGAACTCTCATTCTCTCTCTGTCGCATCAACCTCTCTAGCTTTCCTTTCAGCAAAATCTGAGTGTTTTCTTATTCTAACTCTCTATTGAGCATTGAATACTTGTAATTTGAAAAGAGAGCGAATTATAGTATTGTGAGAGACTTCTACGGAAACTTCTTGTGGAAGCAGATTCTCTACAAGTTATAAAATTCCGAGGATTAGTGGATTTCAATCTTGTTCTATTTGTTGGAGCTGGAAGAGTTGAGTCCGCCAAATTTTCATCATGTTTTATATTCATTACCACACACATCATATGATAGTTATTTCTTTTCTTTGTTGAATACAAATTGTCTATTAAAAAGTATATCATAACATCATGTTAATGGATTGTTTTGCATTTCAAAAATATTATACTTTAAAGTGTCAAATTGCCAAAGTAGCAAGTGGTACAAACTTTTCCACTTCAGACATATTGAAAATAGAATCTCCTCAAAATCATTAAGAAAATGGATCGCTTTTTGTGGTACAGACATTGACATTATAATTGCTCTAGAACATTCAATTGAGTAACTAAAGGTGAATGAAATTAGGATAAAAAGTGTGATTTTAGATTTGAAATTCACAAGAATTTATAATCCAGATTTGTGAAGAGGTTGATAGTGGTATCACATGTGGCTAGCTTGAAATGTTTTCACTATTTTTCTTATATTTTCTTAGAGTTGGATGAGTAGTTCGGTACTACTATCAACCTTTTTACTACTCTAAATAATATATAATATATTATATATTTGGTATAGAAAAGATCACAAGATGAGGCACTAGAATTTAGAGTACACAAAAATATATAATATACACAGATGATATATATGTAATATATAATATATACAGGATTGGACCAACCTAAAAGAACTAATGACGAACTTGCACAATCTACGGTGTAGGAGTCTCGAGATCAAGAACCAGCCCGATCTTCCTAGGAATTGGACCAAGACCAATCTAGTGGGCTAGTTTAGGGTCGGTTTGGAGTACCCTGGACCATTGTTCCCCACCACCGTAGTACAAGATTTCATTTGCTTTATATATATTGGTGCAACTACTGACCTACAGCTTCTAGCCATACCCAAGACAACATGTACATAAGAATGATTTTTAATGATGAAAAGAAGGGGACCATGCAGAGAACAAGCATGCCGAATTCGAATCTCTCACAAGATCTTCTCAACATGGGGCTACCCACACTTTGGTTTATTCACTAGCGTTACCTAAAAAGATAGAGAAATCGCAGGTTACTTTTAACACCATTGCTGTTGAAATCAGCACGGCCTCTATGATGACGCTTTCATGAGTACTCCAAACTGATCACTACCTGTTTATGGAATTCATTTCATGAAATAACATATCAGCTTGTCACGTTCCATATAATAACTACTGGGGTTTGCTCTAGTGACCATCATTCTTACGTGGAAAGGGAAGTGAAGGGTTCAAATCCCACTTTCTCGGAGGGTCAAAGTGCGGAGAATTTAGATTCATGTGTAACTCCCGTGTTCTACAAAAATGCAAAGTAAAAGTCTAAAAATGAGCCACGTCCTATAAGGAGATAAGACAAAAGTCTGAGAACGAGAATTAGAATAAGACTAACTAAAAAAATAGTTTCATGCAATTAGTTAACAGTTCATCGACCGATATCGTTGGGGGTTACATTGTTGTTGGGTGTGCTTTGTACTCTCAAACGACAGGATGGCACAAAAGTCCACATTTTTGGATAGTTTTGACCCATATTTTATTGGTGTTTTGGACTTGGGTCAATAAATAACTACTGAATATAAATATCTATCTATCTATCTATCTATCTATATATATATAAATATATATATATATATATATATATATAGATATATTCTCTTTCTCTTATAAATTGAGAATGTAACAAAGGTACAAGGTGTTAATTATGATGAAATCCTCAACTAAGCGTATCCCTAGTTTAAGGATGAATCAGGATAAAATCTTGTATATCAAATTCTCTTTCCCGCTTTTTACTCTCCATTTTCTTTGTGATTGTGTGGCGAATCCTAATAGTCATGCCATCTTAGACCACCTTTCCTCTCTTTTTTCCATGTCATTTATGCTCCAACAACTCCTCAATTTTCCATCAAATATTATGAAAAATATCATATATGAATTTACCTATCAAAACAAGTGCTATTGAAAATATTTCATGTGTTTTGAGTTAAGAAAAAGTCAACATGCATCCGTGGCATGATTTGCATTATGTAAATGGTAAAAAGTAAAAAGCCTATTCAAACACATTATCGCTTGCATTAATTGCCAACTCCCACACTTCAGTTGCAACAAGAACTAACTCAACTCGGGATTAATTTAATGATCTGAAGAAACTAATTTATATTTACAGGTTAAGTGGATGACATAAATACATAAATAATTTCACACGCCAAGGTTTGTTCACCTAATTGGATTTTTTTTTATATTGCTTTACATCATAAAAGATTTATAAGTCTTTCCATTTGCACATTTTGTTATGACCCTAGCACAACAATTCTATAATATAAGTTGTAGTTAATCCACACACAAGGAAGACAGTGGTGGGTCGTTTTTCCACATTAAAGTGGTAAGCGTAAGCCCTTGTTTAATGATGCCTTTTCTTTCGGTGGGTTGTCTATTATCATTGCCATTTTGTTTGGGGAGTGAGGGACATCGAGTACCATAATCATAGTAATGATATAGCTACTTAATCGGAAAGATTTGTTGTGTAATCAATGTTGCATGCTTGGTTTTTATTTTTTATTTATTTTTCTATATGGTGGTGCTAATGGAACGAAAGATCGTGTCCGTTGAATTTGCTTTTGGTCATTGATTATTTTAATTATAAAAATATAATAGTAAGTTTGACAATGTAAATTCTTTTTTTTTTCTCATTAAACTTGTTTAGATCCTATTTAGCAAAATCGCCTAGGGCACGTGGGAATGGGATTAGGATTTTTAAGATCTCTTTTTGACATCGAATTCCTGATCATCAAACCTTCTCGCTTCACATTACAAGGAAGCTTAATTTGGACCGGACTATGTAGGATTTGGCATTTCATGACACTTTATGAATTACTAGTGCCAGTAATTTTCTTGATTTGCCAACAAGTAGTCCGTCGCATGTTATTTTGCCCAGTCGGAGTGCGCATCAATCTTCACGCATTATTACTCGAGATCGATGGTAGCATCCCTAGTTCTTTTTCCATAATGAGGAAGTCTATCTTAAGTAGGTAAATTTAAGGCCCATGAAGTACCCTACACATGAATATTGTGGATTAATTAAGACACGTGTCGGATTCTGGATAGAATAACCCACAAATCCGATAAAATCGGATTGGTAGCACCCTAGTCAATGTCATCCTTCTAAGATAATTAAGAAAATTATGGCTTGGTGGTTCGAGGTGGAGCTTGAAAGGGATTGCCCGGTCTAATGTCTCTCGAAACTTTTTTGAGCGGGCTCAATGTCCACCCTTCATGTCCTTGTGGCGCATGCCAATTAACCATTGGCTTGGGTCCTCACAATATCCTCCGACGGCATACCACATGCCGCCGGTTTCCCGACTCAACCTATCACTCCTTACTTGCCATCAGGCACTCGAGCCCATTAGAATTGCTCGCTCCTCCTCAAGCACCGTCTCTCTACTTCACCTTACGGCGGTCGGTCTGTACTTCCTTAGTACAACACCAGCCTTCTACATTACAAACAACCATGTACATAAAATATTGCCCTCCACGAACTCTAAATGATCGAAGCTTGCGTGTGCTCGAATACTTGCATTAATTAAACAATTTTAGAGTACATAATAATTGGGAATTAGGTGCCTGTCTGCGACTCATGTTGGCTAAGACTTTGTGAACCATTGAGATCGCTTAACCACCCTTTAACTAACAAAGACCATATGCGATTGATCACCAACTTGGTGGAGAAGATACACTTCCCCACAGCGTACGTAAGGAAAGTGAGTGTCTTGCGCAACTCAACTCACGGTACAATTCTTACTCATTTGGCGCGACACTCATTGCAGAAGAAACTGTTCCATTAAGCAAGAATCCGACTTTTCTTTTCTCCTTCAGCTTGCTCGACACAGTCTCAACTCGATGCACCTTTCTTCGACACTATCCCGAAACCATGCCCACCCATCTTCGGAAAATGGACCCGAAATGTGCATAAAGTCGCCCACGAGAAAGAAGAGAACTGTAAAAAATAAAAAGGGAGGAGTTGGTCAGGCTCCCACGAGATAAAGGGTCAAGAGAGAGACATAGTAAAAGAGGGGGACACACAGAGCACACAACGAGACAGCATGGGACGGAGCATCCTAGAGAAAGATGCCCTTTTTCATCCAATTCTTTAGTACATCTTCTTCATATTTAATTGGCTCAGCTCAAATAAAGATATGGCCCTGTGGTGTGTGCAATGTGCTGTCTCCCTTTATGGTCAGGAGTGGGGGCTGGACGGATGGGCTAATCCTTTCCACTTCGGCAATAAAACAGTGGCGATCAAGATCTTTCCGGGGGGTGCTTGGAGGAAAACTCGGGCGACTTTCTCAATCAACTTGGCAGGTAATGATGATCACTCGATTGCTGCTTTAATCACAAGGGTTGTCTTGCAAAGTGTGAAACGACTCGTAATGATCCATCCATCCGGGTTTGGTTATGTGTTAGTGGGTGTGCAGGATCAGTTTAGGGTTTCGACTAATCAAAGCTACAGAGTTCAGTAAGCTGTTGCAATTGGACATGTTTTGTTTTTTAGGGGTCTCGATTCCTTCCGCAGCAGGCGAGGGTTAACTTGTCCTGATCAAGGAAGAGTTTTGAAGCATGGTTTTGGTCTTCCTTCTTCGTTTGTTTTAAGGGAAAAGAAAAATGGGTTCTGAGATTTTTCTCGGTCTCTTCACAGCTTGAGTGTCCAAGAAGGAATGAACATATTTTTTCTTGCATTCCTTTCATGGTCTCAACACGCCTCGTATCCAAGTGGGGAGTTCGATTTTGACATGTGGACTTTTCACCAGATAAATTGATGTTGTTCCATGTCCACCTCCCCCTCACCGTCGTCTCAATCAGCTTTTTAGCTGTTGGGAAAAGTTGCAGGACCTGTAATTCATGAAAATCGGGGAAGACCAGCTGGTCTAAAATTGACGGGTTAGATTGATACATATTAAATAGGACGACAAATTCACCTATCGAATGTCGAGGACGACTCCTTTATTGTCAAATCCATTTATGTCGCGTCTCCCAGTAGGCCGATCTTAGCCTTGAACGAAGAGCACTTTTCTTAACATAGTGGATTAGATAAGTAAACAACCTACGAAAGAAGGTAGTTAGTAGTCATTGTGAAATGACTTTGGGTTGGGCGATGGCATCATTACTTGCTAATGGGGTATCTAATCAAAGGGGGGAAAATCGTGTGGAATGAGGTAACTTTGCAACTAAATCATGATTAAGCACCAAAAGTTCCTTTGAACTCACAAAAGCAATCGGTGTGACTTGGGGTTTTATCAAAGGCGGTAGGGTTCATCATTGGCAAAGGAGGAAGGACTTTCCCCTTTATCTCTTTCTTAAGATCTCATGAGTCTGTCAACCTTTGCTTAATTGTGATGCTAGTGACCTTCAATTCTTAGAATTTTAATGCAGTTTTTGACTACGGGATTGCGAAGGTTTGAACAGGAAATCTCCAATTTTTATCCATAAATTCGAGATATTATCCGATTCTAATACTCACTTGGAATTTATTATTTTTGTGCTTATCGGCTTTGTTAAAAAGAAAGAAAGAAAAAGTATAGAGGATTGAGCAAATTAGATAGTTAATTATAGTCAATGAGCTACTCATTTGCATATGCATAATAATTTAATTTTTTTTTTAGGGTCACGTTACCTGGGTTTCCTTTTTCTCTTTTGGTTAGCCTTTTGCTCGATAATGGTGATAATGACTTTCTCAATTTTGAAAATCTAATTTGGGGCTTTGTCATTTAGAATTCCTAGTTTTCGCATGTGAAATCAAGCAATTAAATGATCCATAGCAATAATTTCTATAATTCAAGATTCTATCCTCGAAAAATTTCGTAATTTAAACTAACCATGCCACTAGGCTATCCAAAAAAAAAAAAAATCCCATGCTTTGGTCACGACCTCCATTATATCTTTCCTATTTTTTCGGCTTACCTTTGGTCGAGTTGGTAGTGAAAATTTCAGAACATTTAAGCTGTAATGGCTTTAAAAGGGTTTTTTGATTATGCAATGTAAGGAAAATATTTAGTGTCGACCTACCCAGAAGGAAAAAAATGTTGACGTCGTTTTTTTTTTTTTTTTTTCTGGTCGGTGAAGTCGTTGACTATATACATCAAGCACTTTGTTGGGTGGCGCTTGTGTCGGATCTCATTATATTTGCAGTTGATAATTTCGTATCGCCATAAAAAAAAATGCCACAATCTCCAATCAATGCAATTGGGGAAATTTTTACCTTATTTTTCCTGGAAAATAAAACGAAAATTAAATGCTGAAGATTCAAAATCACATGAAAATTGCTTAATTGGGATCCAAAATCCCCCAAAACAAAAAAAGGTAATGAAGATAAAACGACGCATCAATTTCGCTATTGTCCAATCTATGCAAAAGTCCTTGCTTCGTCTCTTTTCTCAGCTTTTCACAAAATATTTTTTTGTTTTTACTTCTTTATAAAGTTCACATTCCATTATAGAATAAATGTATATATCATTAATTTGAATCAATGGAACAAAGGAAATGGTTTTTCTTGTTTTTGGGAGGTCAAAAAAGGAAACGGTTTCAAGATATACCTCTTTAGTTAGGGAAAAATTCATTGAGTATGCCTATGCTTCTTAATCATAATATACGAGATGTGGTTATATATTAATTATTTTATATGAATTTTGATATGAGATTCCTTTATTGAGCCCTAATTTTTTTTTTGGGGGGGGGGTAACGTGAAGTTCTGCATCCCCAGCTGAGGTCAACCTTTTTTCCCAAAAAAGAAGAAGAAAATTTTGGTGAAAAAATAGAAGAAGAAGGAACCCCTAGCATAGCAACACGAAGGAAATTGATGGAAAAATCAAACGTCTTTTTTTTAAAAGGCAAAAAAAAAGAAAAAAAGAGAGAAGTCGTGCTTTTAAAAACGTGGGTTGTCGTTGCTCGGTAGCGTAACGTCTCTCCGAAGATTTCGCACTCCCCGACGACATCCCATTCCCCCGCGAGAGCGCGTGCGGCCCCCAAACATCGCCCGCCACGTGTCCCCCTCCCTCCCCCGGCATCCCTCTTCCCCTGCTTTCCCGAAAGTGCCCTTACCTACACGCCTTGCCGCTCTCGGACGCCACCCCGAATTCCCCCTTTTGCCCCCGGCTCGCCCTGCTGACGCACGCGGGCGGCATGATTTTCTCACTCTCTTTAACTCGACAGTTATGCCCTCAAATTCTCGCCTAAAACGCTGAAGCCACTCCACTCACTCTCCCTCTCTCTCTCTCTCTCTCTCTCTCCGGCCAGTCGTAACGGTCATCTCCGATCGCGCTCTCCTTCTCTCTGTAAAGCACGATTTCACCTCGATTCTCGAGTGGAAAAAATCCTATCTTTAGCAAACCACGACATTCTCGTCGAATTCTCCTTCTGCGTTAATGGCTTCTCGGCTCTCTCGCTCTGGAGTTTAATGGCGGTTTAATTGCAGGGTGACCTGCGGGTTCTCTCCTCCCCGCATGTGATTCCGACGGCCGGCTTCCACCGCGCGCGATGGTGGCCGCTGTGTCGACGCCGGTGAACCCTAATAAGGCGGCGGCGGCGGGGACGACGACGACGGCGAGGGCGATGGCTCGAGGAGGAGGTGGTGTGGGTCGTGCGAAGCCTAGGCCTCCTCTGTTGCCTTCCGAGCCGGACAATGCGCTCGCCCCTCGCCGGCCTAAGGGCCGAGAGGTCACTTCTCGCTACCTGTCCTCCGCTTCTTCTACTACTACGACTACGACGACGACGACGACGTCTTCTTCCGCTTCGTCCACGTCCTCTTCCGCGTCGTCTTGCTCCTCCAGGAGGTGTCCGTCGCCTCTGGTTTCGAGGGCGGCGGGGGCGACGCCGAGCTCCGCGGCGGCTAGGCGCTCCCAGTCGGCGGAGAGGCGGCCGTCGACGCCCCGGCCGAGAACGGCTGATTCGAGGGGGGGCGGCGGCGGCGCGAAGGGCGGCGAACTGACCGCGGCGCAGAAATTGCTGTTCACTTCCGCTCGGAGCTTGTCCGTGTCGTTCCAGGGAGAGTCGTACTCGCTTCCGGTCAGCAAAGCGAAGCCTGCACCGGCTCCGAGCAGCACGAGGAAAGGGACGCCGGAGAGGCGGAAACCTGTGACGGCAGCAGCGACTCCGCGGAGGGATCAGTTGGAGAATTCCAAGCCGGTGGAGAAGCAGAGGTGGCCAGGAAGGTTGAGACAGGAGAATTTCTTGAGCAGGAGTGTGGATTTCGGTAACGATAGAAGGAGGACGGGCGGATCCAGGGGGAATGTAGTTAGGGCATTGCAGACATCAATGATGATCGACATTAGGGCTTCACTGGATGGACGATTGCCTGACTCTGATTCAAGTGATCATGTGCTGGGAAAAGCTGACGAGGTAAACGGTCAAAGAGATTCAGGCTTGGAAGAATCCAACGGACGCACCGACTGTAGTTCTTCTGATAGTGAGAGTGTGTCTTCTGGTAGCACTAAAGGAGTTCAGGAATGCGTGGGTGGACAAGAGCAGCATGGGCCTAGGGGAGTCGTGGTACCAGCGAGGTTTTGGCAAGAGACGATTAACAGGGTGCGACGGCAACCAGAGGCTGGCACTCCGATGTTGACTAGCCCTGTCCTAAAAATGAACTCCGCACCAAAACTTGTCGAGCCTAAGAAGCCTGGGTTCGATAGCCCAGTCTCTTCTCCAAAAGGGCTTTTGAGTGGCCGGGGACAGGCATCTCCCATTCGTGGGGCAGTTCGACCGGCATCGCCAAGTAAACTTACTCATTTAGCAGTATCATCCCCTAGAGGACTAAGCCTCTCTTGGGCGAGGAATGCTGTGGCAGGAACTCCTCTTGATATTAGTGCGAATAATATACCTTCCATCTTGAGTTTTGCTGCTG
The DNA here is from genome assembly GCA_014182895.1 of Angophora floribunda. NCBI lineage: Eukaryota > Viridiplantae > Streptophyta > Magnoliopsida > Myrtales > Myrtaceae > Angophora > Angophora floribunda. Next base: position 15,957,636 of record CM024710.1, read on the forward strand.
AGGCTAGGAGAGGGAAGATTGGGGAGAACCGTATAGTTGAAGCACATGTTTTGAGACTGCTGCATAACCGTCTTTTGCAATGGCGTTTTGTGAATGCTAGAGCAGATGAAGCACTGTCTGCCCAGACATTAGACGCAGAGGTATGACTACTTAAGCCAAATTTTGTCCTAAATGAGTGAAAATTTTAATCTGGATTGCTACACATTTAAATGCCGCATTTCATCATCACTAAGTGGTCTTAGTAGGTTCATCATAAGTGCTAATGTACTTCTAAAAACTTTTAGCTTTTGGTTTATGCTGAATTTTGTGTACTGGATTGGTCATTTCAGATTATTTATCCGCACCATTGGAAGTGAAATTAATTGATTGTCATGCATAAGAAGATAGGGTCCATATACATGCATCAAATGAATTTGGGTTGGGCAGAATGTTGTTTCTGGAGCTTCATTTTTATTTCACGTAAGCAATGTACACAGAGAGCTTTAAGAAAATGAACTGAAGAAACAGGGGACATGGCATGTGATGTGCTTGATGATGCAAGATGGCTATTGTATGGATCACTTTGGCCTCTAGAACCTCCTCTATTTTTAAGTTAAGATCGACATGGAAGGGGAAGACAATAGCCAAACCCAAGAGCTAAATCTTGGTGAGGCTGGACCTCCACCAAGCCAAACCCGTGTTCTTTTACATGTGTGCATAATTCTCCATGAAGAAATGCCCATTGTGGCACTCGGATATAGGGTGGACCTATCTAATGGTTGCATTGAACTTGTGAAAATACAAGGCAAACTGGTTGCTGGTTAGTAGTTGAGCTTGAATGGGTGGTTGGTCCATGAAATTGCTCCATGAATTTAGTGCACGGCGCTTATATAGCAGTTTAAATGGATGTGATGCTCAATCTTGCTGAAAGATGCAGGGAAATCTCTACATATTTATATAGTTTAGATAATATAGGCACACAAACACATATAGGAAGATAAGTTGACCACAAATCTTATTTTTCTTGTAAATCTAACTGGTCAGTTAATGAGAGGGTACTGGGTGGTTTTGCAGCGAAGTTTCACTCTTAATTGACAGGAGGAGCAGATCAGAATGTGCAAGAAGTATGTTGGAGATTTGTATTTTGAAGTGAGTCTGTGACAGTTACTTATATGCTTAAAATGAACCCAGTCCCACAGAAAAGATGGGTGTAATTCTGATAAAATTTGATCATATTGAAGTGATGATCAATAGCTTAAAGAATGTCCTAAATGTTGCTAAGCCTATTTGATCGGAGAATAATATAAGAAGAAACAATTATCTACAATCTTGAATTGTTAGACATGACTTGTAATGGGAATAAGAAGCCATCCAAAAGGATTCTTGGTAATTTGTGATTGTATGGATTCAAAGATGGACACTGCAGCTACAGACTATTGATGTTGGAATTGATAGCTTAAGTGAAAATGTTTTGATCCTTCAGTTATTGATGGAGAAAGAATTGAATACTGCTGACATAATCATCATGTTACTGACGGTGGGAAAATTATTGCTAGTGGAACTGGAAAACTTGGGGCATCAGTGGGAAAAGAAAACCAAAAGCTTCACGTGAAGATGCTACTACCTCTTGTAATGTTTAAGGGTGATATGATGAATGTCGTCTCATTGATAAAACCAAGGTCTCTATTGAGCATCAGTATTAGGGGCATGAGATTGAATGAGAAGTCCATTTGAAGATGTACTTGCTAGCCTTCCACTTCACATGGACGCTTAAACTGAGTATGCTTGAGTTAAGCTATGTTTTGTTATTAATTTATGTAATGGCATGACACTGAGTAATATAAAGAAATTCATGTGTTGTGCATCTGTTGGTTCTCCTGAACACACCCTGGAGTAGGGATTCAGGGAGGTTTACCATTCTTCCAGGCTCTTGTGTACTTGAGACATGATCTGGTAGTTATGACTGCATCTGTTTGGCCTAACTGTGCAATGCCTTGCTTCTATATTCTTAAATTTATTATGAGTAGTGTTGGATCTATCAGGGTTTTCTCAACAGTTCAATGTCTAAGGGGAATTTATGTCCCTTTCATACTCTATTTTGCCAGAGAAGCATCTACAGTGCCTGGATGAGCATCTTCAAGCTGAGAGAATCTGTTAAAGCCAAAAGAATCGAATTACAGTTGCAGAGGCAATATCTGAAGTTAACCTCTGTTGTCCATGGACAAGTAAGATCTGCTTGTAGAATAACCGTTGTGGTTCAGATGTAGCTCCTACCTTAAAACCTGCCTATATTGATCCATTATTAAGCTTGACAGTGGAGCGACTAGCTTGGAGAATTTGTATTAGTGCAGATTTTAAAAATGTCTTGGGTGAGTTGAGTATTGTGAACTTTGAAGTGTGTTTGAATATGCTTTTGTGTTTAACCGTTAGCTCGTACTTGCTTTTAGTGTTCGAGTCCTTTTGGATAATGAATAAATCTTCTAAAAGTAAATGAATACTAGTATGAAATAATCAAAGCATATTAATTTTCTATTCCCTGCATAACTTATGGAATCACTCATCGTATACTTGAGTGGAGAGAAGATTTGTTTGCTGTTATTTACCTGCATCTCATATGAGTTTTAATTTGATATTTACGCTCCTGGAGAACAGATTAGATATTTGGAAGAGTGGGCTTCAATGGATCAGGACTACTCAAATTCTTTGTCAGGAGCCAATGAAGCCTTGCGGGCTAGCACTCTTCGCCTTCCTGTCATTGGTGGGGCAAGGGTATGTGCTAAAATTTGTTACTAGCTCCTGACAGAATCATTGCTTTAAATGGGCATCAATGTGGGTAAATGACATTCTTTGATATTCAGGTCGACAACCAGAAAGTGAAGAATGCTATTTCTTCAGCAGTTGAGGTGATGCAGGCCATGGCGTCCTCCATCAACTTATTTTCTTCAGAGGTGATCTTTCTTTCCTTATAAAAATGAGTTATTGTACTTTCCAATTTGATATATAAGTCTCTGTTTGGTGATGCTTGTGTTAGGAGGACATGGTACTTAGTGGGGAATGAGGATTTCTTTTGTTTGGGTTTGTGTGCTGATGGATCTGTCTTGTACATGTCTTTATAATACTCCTCTTATGAAGTGGCATGCTAGGCGCTAACTTCTTGTGACAAGAGCTGGTTGCTCTGGATATTCTGCTATTTCATTCAGGGTCTTATTAAAGTATACTTTGCAGGAAATAATTTAATTTCCCAAGATACTGATTGTGCATAATGCATAGGAAACTGTAAGTTTCTGTAATTGGTTGATAACAAGTGCCCCTGGGACACTCATTAACAATCCTTCATTAAATATCAGAATTGAACATAACTACGAACAAGCAGCTAGCAGTAAGTTGACATTTTAGAAATTTATGACTTTGTTGCAACCATGGTTTAACAAAATTGTAATTTTTTGTGTAGCACTATCTTACTTCAGGCAATGTTCCCCATTTTAGTTGGTGAGATTAGCTCAATTTTGTATGTATTAGAGTTAGGATTCTGCTTACTTGTAGGCATAAATTGACCATGCGTTTTTTGGGGTACCTGAAAAGAAAATTGAGCTAATGCCGCCAAATTGAGCTCAATTTTGTCAGTATTAGGGTTAGGATTCTGCCTACTTGTAGGCATAAGTTCACCATGCGTTTTTTTGGTGCCTGAAAAGAAAATCTGTTATCCTCTTTGTTCTTTGTGTTAGATACTGCAGCATTTAGCAGTGGTTTCTCTGTCCTAATTTTGTCAAAATTTAAAAACCTCCCTCTATTTATTTGTTGGGTCAAAATGGTCCCTTATTTTTTTGAAAATGTCACCGTTAGTGCTCAATCAAATTGGGCAGCCAGAGTGCTGGGTTGGCAGTTGGAAAGCTGAGGTGGCAATCTAAGAACACTTGTTTCACGCTTTATTGGTATATTTGTTGCTGATGCGACCACAAAAACAAAAATTTTAAAGGTTTGTGTAAAGTGGACAGGCGTGGTGCTGCCAACCTGAAGCCAACCACCACCATTTTGGTGGCCAATCCACGGTGACCACCATGCTGGTGGTCATCACGTCTGTCGCAGTTGTCGACTTCCAAGACAGTAGCAGAGCAGATTGAGATCCTCTATCTAGATCTCAGTTGCAAGGTGGTTGTCGCAACGATGGTCACCTGTCAAGGCTGGCCAACGTCGTGGTGTGTCGTCTGTTAATGGCAATCGCAGTTATGCTGGTCTCAAATCCAGTAGCCACACACAGAAACGGGGGCACAACATCAGTGAAAATCTGAGGCGATTGCCGCTATGGCAGTCACCTGAGTTGTGTGACCACTATGACAGAGTCACCCAGCAATGCCAATAGTGGCGCTGCCTAGGGTATGCAGCTCTACAATTCTTTTTTCATTTGTTGATTTCGCAAGAATGAAAAAGAAAAGAAGTCCATAAATCCAGGTCAATCCAAGTGAGCTTTTTTTTTTTTTGTTTAAGTGCGTGTTAGTAATTTGTGGCAACGTCAATGGCACAAGGAAGAACAGTGCCACTCTTCAGATAGTACTTATGGCCATTTTGAACAAAAAGAAATAGAATGTCGGTTTTGAATTTCGGGTAAAAGTAAGGGGCTACCAATAGCATTCCACCTATATAATCGATTCTGGCTCCTTTAGTTGAGCTCTTTATTTATTGATCTCTTCTTGTTATATTTTCTCTGATATAGTTAGGGATGGCTACTCAACTCTATATGTTGGCAGAACTGATTGAATGCCTCTTTAAGAAGCTCGTTCAGCTTTTCTCAAGCATATGCCTTGGGAAAACTCAATCCGCTCATGGAGGCAGTGAATTCTACTTTCAACTCCTTAAAGGACCAAAATGGGCCTCAAATTTCCACACTTTAAAGGAGAACCTCTCATTTTGGTTGCAACCTAGACATCTGCTCCAATGAGTTTTGCCCCGTGCACTGTCATTGGCTGGTTTTCTACTAATGCCATTTCTCAGACATCTGCATTGGCCTTCGTCTTAGATAAAAGTCCATGTGAAACCAACCATTCAGTAACTCATAAAATAACTTTCTTTTCTCCTGTCGATGTTATAATGGACTTCATGCTCATTTGTCTACTTATAAAATTGTTAATAGGTTGGGACTGTTTACGATCTTATGGCTGAACTCGCAAGGGTTACATCACAAGAGCGTGGCACGTTGGATCAATGCAGAGATCTCTTGTCAACGATTACTGCCATGCAGGTAATGTTATTCGATATCATTTTATTTCCTAAATGTGAATTGGAGCTAAAACCGCATTGATGATGATGTAGTAGTAGAAGTAGTAGTAATAAAGTGTTGTGTCACATAATTTCCTTGCCCTCTTCCAGATTGAGACTAGCCAATATATAGACTGACTAATTGAGTTAATTGCCAGGTAAATGAAAATAGCCTGAGAACCCATCTCTTACAATTACAACGCGCACCCTCAACCTCGAGCTTTATGGCGGAAACATGATACTGATACCGTTTGAAGCCAACATCTCATGACAGTGCTATACTTCGGTTCAGCAATTTGGGGGTAAAAACAGCATGGAACATTCCGTTTTGGCTTCTGAAACCAAGGAGCTTAACTTTGGCCTTTTCTTTGGGATGATAGTCCATGGGAAGGAGAAGGCATGCGGCGACGGGCATTATGAATGTGCCAAAGTAAGGACCGTGGTTTCAACATCTAGTCTAGGTTCCACACGGATTGTCTATAGGTTACAGGGAAGTGTATATAAAGTGATGTTTTCCTTTCATTTTCCTAGAGCCGGCATGGGAACAGAGTGGAGAAGAAATACAGACTTGTGGTCGGTTGCTTCTTCTTCTTCTGCTCTCTAGTGTACTTGCCGCATAGATCTCGGGCATGTTTTGTAAAGCATTATATAGTAGTCCATTGGGAAGTTTCAGTCCTAAAAGCTTTTGTGCCTATTATCTTTGAAAACAATCTCCAATCACACTAGCGGGTTCTAATCACTTCATAGTTTCGCCTTGACCGAGGCCATAGAATTCTGTTCACCTTAATCTTTCTGATTGCCTTTTGGAATGTTATAGAATCATCGACATGACTAAGAACTATCATATCTTCCTTGGTCAATAGCCTCAGATGCATACGTGATTTTCACAAGGTCGACCGGGGAAAGCCGACTAAGGAAAGGTGCTCTCTGGATTGATAATCAGATGCACCTCCTCTAAGGCTTAATGGCCTTGGTTTGCAAAGGCACATGTTAATAGGTACACATTTCGGAAAGCTTTTGGTGTCTCGTTTTGAAATTAAAATCGAATTACAAGAGTTGTGACTAAATTAAAAGAAAAAATAAAACTCACTCTCAATGGAATCAACCTTGAAATTTCGGGGATATTTCCATGGTTTAGGCATGTGCTCTAAAGGCAATTGTTTTTCAGTTTTTTTTATGAAATTATAAAAGTGGGATGTCGTGTTAGTTTTTGACGTGAAAAACGTGCGTTCAGCCCACCAAGCCAGAACAGAGCATTTTCCTGAGTGCAGCCAATCTTGACGTTCCGTACGGTCAAAAGGTTCAGAGAACTTGGCCCCCTAGCGTCGCGTAGAAGGAATCTCGTCGCCGTTTTAGATTTGGAGTCGCACCTTCCTACAGTGGATATAAGGTGTTGTCAAAAGAGGAAGCTCTAATGTTTTTTTTTTTTTTTTTTCCTTCTAAAAGAAAGCTCTAATTATATATATTCTTATTCCCGTCTTACTTTTCTGAAAATTTTGAATTCTTCCCAATTCGAGAATGTTAGTTACAATTGCTTTTGTGATGACTACCTAGTACCATCAAATTTGTAATACTTCAATAACATGATGCCAGTGATGAAGTCAGGATTTTGATGGATGTCAAAATTTTTACTTTGGCACGCTCAATTAATATTTATTTTAATAATTTCTGTTATTGATGGGTATTTCGAAAGAAATCAGCTCGACAAATTTGTTAAACTTTAATAGTCCATCTTCTTAAAAATCTCTATAATTTTCCCATAATTGAACCAACAAGTTCCTTGATATTTTAAAAAAATTCCTCTAAGTTGGGAAATTTATTAAGTAAAATTTGTAAAACAAAATGCAAATAGCTTAAAATGAGTAAGAAATTGTCTAGCGGTAATAGGTGTCGATCTTTTAATTCTGAAAAAGAAAAATCAAAAGGCACCAAACATACCGTAGTGCGTCGGTGAGGGGTTGAAGAACAAAATAGCTAGGAGAAGAAATTGTACCGTCGAAAGTTTATTATTAGTTTTGGGAATTCTTAAATTTGTAAATTTTCCTCTTTTCGAAAGACGCCTAAATTCGTTTCCAACACAGATATGACACAAAAGTTCTCTATTTAGTCTCGAATCTTTTCTTCGAAACAAGATGGGATCCTTACAACGAATTAATAAAAGAAACAGGGAAAAAAAAAGATTGATAAGACACCCCTTTAATCCAAAAAGTGATTGAACCTTTAGAAATTTATTCTTTTCACAAGGAAGTAATAAGGCTTAAAACTCCCAATTCATACTAATAGACCGTAAGACCGTACTAATTATAATTTTTGAGGGCAAGGCGAACCCTTATCCCCGCCTACCCATGAAATAATGATTATAATATCAAATTTCATGAGAGAGAAACACTGGCTAAATTTCTACGCACTCTGCGAAAAACCCAAAAGGATATAGCTTTCGATGTAATCGAATGAAGACCAAATTTGTTTACGTTTGTTCGTGGTCACCAAATCCCACCACAGTCGTCCACCATGTAAATCCAAGCGTCCAAATACAACCCACTCAAAAGTTTACGATAGGATCGACAGCTCTAAATTTCGGGACCTCGGGCGTGATCTAAGCATAAGAAGACAAAAGGAATTTGGTCACGCATGAACATCGGCCGACCCGTGGCCTACCAAAAGCCAACCCAATTTGCCGACTTCCTACTAGAAAATTAGCTGGTTTCTCCTTCGTTCCTCGGCCGACCAACCAATGCATATGACAATAATAATAATAATACAGACAATGCCACCGTCGCTGTGGTTTCTTCTGTTGGCCAAATTGCGCCACTGATGAGTGGCTTGAATGCAAAGGAACTTTTGACTCGTGCTAGCAGCCTCTCTTTTGCTCGCCGCGCCACTTGGATTCAGCCTCGGCCACTGGGAAAAAGTGGGGTCGCCTGTGCTCGTTTGAGCTGGACGAGGGGATGTGATTTAGAAAATGGGGAGAATGAACACTTTCTGTGATTAGGTATTCATTGAGGTGGCAAACTTTTCTAGTGTGTCGTTTTGCGGTCGAGAATCGAAGTCGGCAAGAAGATGAGCGACCAGCAATAGGTTGCACAAAGCGAGGGATCCCCATGTGTAAGAAAATGTACACGGACTGGGAGCCCCACCTACAATCATGCATTGCACTTGGCTCTCGATTAGACCACTTTCTATTCCGGTGTAGTAGTATCGTCACGGAGATGAAATGCCACTAGGGCAGCGCGATAAGTTTCGATGCGACAGTATACACTTCTTGTTTTGATTTTTAGTATGAAATATAATTTCTCCTCTCGTGAGTAGACAAAATGTAATAGGAAAATGTGCTTTGTCTAGCTTAGATATGTGCTCGAGTTCAATTGAGATCCGATGACCAAGCTCAACTCGGCTTGCATGCTCGATGATCGAAACTTAACTGAAACTAGATCGAGGATTCAAATTTATGCTTGAGTTCGTCTCAATTAGAATCTATTGTCAAGGAACTCAAGCTTGACCTTGATTTACAAAAGTTGAAATAACGTGAGTACACTTGATATTTTGAAAAAACATTAGAAGTTCGATTAGGCTCGCAAGCCTATCGGGCTAAGAATCGACAAACCCGAGCACTAATAGTAAAGATACTCGAGTAGCTTGGGCTCGAGTTGATTCGAAATCAAAAAAGTTGATTTCAAGTAACCATCAAACGAAGCTTGAGTTACACATAAGTAGCTTGACTTGATTTCACCTTTTTAAGGTCTGCATGAGCATTGATTCATTCTTGTAAAAGTGTTCATTCAAAGAGAATACGTGGGCGGTTGAAAAGAGTTTCCACTTTGAGTTTTCCCTCTTCACAAGTTTCTCGAGGGCCGAATGCGATTTAAAACTTCTCGATTCTTTGCATCTTCTAAATATCTCCTCATTATAAGAAAGATTTTAATAATTTCTCCACGATTATAGCCGCCACCTAGACATCACCTCCTAAAAAATATTGACGATTTGCATAATCGTAAAGCGAATATCTGCATTAATTTTCTTTCTTTCTAATATTGATCTCAAAATCTAAAGGGTCAATCAAAATTTAATAGGCATTAAAAACATTTATTAGCCTTTTATGTGGCCATAATTCCCATAAGATATTCCATACATTAAGGTAACTACAATAATTTTCAATAGTTTCCTTTCTTAGTTTGATTTATTTTTCAAAATGTTAAAAATATTCACTTTTTTTTTTGGTCAGGAAAAAAATATTCACTTCGATTGCTACTTTTTTTCTTATTGTTTAAATGTTCGTTTTCAAGTTGAGGTCCAATAGAGGCTGTTAATAAGGAAGTTCTTATTGACACATGCATTTATCTCTATATATAAATTTTTAAATATAACGTTGCATATATCATGCTAGGACTATAGTTTGTTTAAGAGAATAAAGATTGAAAATTCTTAAGCTTATTATATTATAACTTATATACTTTGTCTAAAAACTTTCAATCAATCTAGACGGTGCTTAGCCCAGTTTCTATTACAATGAAGAAAACTTTGAGATTCCATAGAATATATGCTTTGACTCCATTAGGTTAAATCTTTGAGAGTTAAAAAAAGGATTTTACAATCAATCTAGACGGTACAATTTTTAATTTGTTGATCAGGTTGCATACACTTAATAAACATATCTATTATTTAGTAAATGATTCTCATTTGTGGTAAAAAATTTCAAGCGTAGCAAATGCATTCCTTCATAGTAACACGTGTTGTTTCCAGTAACATCTCCTTTTTATGAGTGTAATATTAACAAAAAATTAACCAAATCAGAAAATGTTTAATTAACAAGCTAAAAAAAAGCCAAAAACAAGACAAATAAGATAAAAAAAAATTAAAAAAATGCTTAAATATTTATAAAATATCATTTTTAGAGTTTAAAACTAAAAAAATTATGTGGTGAGCTGGAAGTAGGATCGAGGACACTCATTATAGTAGAGATGAGGGTAGCATGATATCAATAAATGTGTGACGTACAAACAACCGAGTTATTTTGAACTAGATTGAAAAACTTATTTGGTAAATAGGACCGGTACGTGAAAGGGTTTAAACATTTGGAAACTTTTTTCTATGACCACTTAACATATCACTGAAAGACAAGATGATTGACATGCATAATATCACAAAAGATTTACAAAGCGAGGATTAAATCCTTCACGACGTGCTTCTGAGCTGGGCAGATCCAAATTCTCACCCGGATCACAAGGTCGAGAACGGGTAGTCGAGATCAATTCTCGATGGAAATTGCTGATCCTCCATTTAACAAGATCGGGCAAGGTAGGCGACCCGGCTTCCGGGTCCCCATCACATGGCCGGGTCGTCGTCATCGTCGTCGTCATCGTCAGCACCACGAGCCGTGTCTCGAGCTGTCCCTGGCAATTGCCCGTGCGCGTCCGGGGGAGGGGGACGACCGGGTCCAGCATTCACACACGCTCCCGCGGTTTCCTCGCTTCCACCCTTTCGCCCAAAAGAAAGCCGAAAACGACTCTGTCCAAAGCAAAAAGCCGATCCATCCATCCATCGATCCACCGATTCGCAACTGGACTCCATCCCCACTTGCGCGTGCTCGATTGACCGAATTATATAATAATAAGCAAAGTTTATTCCATAATCACCCGCAAAAAATAAATATAAAAAAATAAATATCCAAAACGTGGGAAGCAAGTTGTAGGGGGGAGCGGAACAGTCCAAATCGAAATGAAATAGGAATCCCACCAATCCATCTATGGAATTCGCCTGCCGTAACCGACCGCAACGACTCGGCAACTCACCTCGTTCGAGCTCTATCTATGTACGCCATCGTCACCCAACAATCAAGAAACCGGCGAGCTGCCGCCGGAGACCCCGAACGTCGGGAAGCTTGAACCGATGGAGAAACGACGGGATCGCCGGAAAGTTTCGTGCTTTCTTCGGCTTCCGGTAGCGAATGGAACTATAGAACAGCATTCGATCTGATACGAAGAATTCGAAAACGTGGGGAGCAGAAATGATGGGAAATCGAAATGAATTGAATTCAACCAACCAATCAATCAATCAATGGAACTGCCCTCAGACGACTAAGCAAAAACTACTACCCTGTAGTTGAAGCTGTATGTACACCTTCCTTTCCTTTCCCCCTTACTACCCAACAGAAGAAATTCAGCATCACCCAACAAACACGAGAAGAGACGAACAAAACAATCGTTTCTAATTTTCTAGTTATTCCTCTATTCCTATAACTGGAACCCGATCGTTGAATTTTGGTGGGTTTCCGAGTGTGTTTTTCGTATCCGACCCATTTCAGGCCGCTTCCATCTTCAACGGCGCCAGGAACCGGGGCTTCTTGGAAGGGTGCGGGCTCTCCACCTCGTCGTCCATCGCGACGCCGGAGACCATGTACCTGGGGGAGAACTCCGGGAGCGCCGGGATGTTCAGATCGAACTCGCGGTGCCCTTGGCTCTGCGTGTGCGTGGACCCCACTCCCTCCGAGACGCTCACGCCGCTGGCGGCCGGACGGGCGGGGGCAGGGGCCTCGTAGTGGCAACGCTTGTGCCCGCCGAGAGCCTGACCCGTGGGAAGCTCTTGTGGCAGATCGAGCACTCGTGCGACTTCCCGGACACGCCGGAGGAGGTGGTCGCCGCGGAGGTCGAGGTGGTCGGCTGGTCGTCGGCCCCGGCGCCGCCGTTGGTCCCCGCGGACGCGAGCTTGCGGTGGCTGGCCTTGTGGCCGCCGAGGGCCTGGTAAGAGGGGAAGGCCTTGTCGCAGACGGGGCACTTGTAGGTGGCCTTGGCCGCCTCGGACGGAACCGGAGGAGGCGGGGGGTGGGCCCGGCCGGCGCCGCCACGGGCGAGCATGATGAGGCAGAGGGCGAGGTACTCGTCCTCGGAGGGGGGGTTGTGGGGACGCTTGGAGCGCTTGCGCTTGGCCCAGGGCTCGGCGAGGGGGAGGTCGTAGCCGCCGGAGGAGGAGGAGGAGGCGGGCTGGGGAGGGGTCCTTCATGAAGTGGAAAGGAGGGGAGGGGCCGGTGGGGGAGCTGAGCGCCTCCAAAGCCATGGCTGAAACTGCGGAAGAGAGAGAGAGGACTTGGGGGATTGGCGGTTGGCCTGGGGGTTGTAGAGAGAGAGAGAGAGAGAATCTGAGAGAGAGTTTTGAGGTTTTTGTGTTTCGATGGGAGTGAAGGAGTGAAGTGAGGCCCCGAGGGATTTTATACAAAAAGCTAGAGAGGGAAAGTTAGAGAGAGAGAGAGAGAGAGAGAGAGGGAGGGGGGGAGAGGAAGTTGCGTGACAAGTGGAGGGAAGGGAAGGGGGAGGAGAGTGAGAAGTGAAGTGGGGAAGCTGCGTGTGTTTTGCGTTTACACACGTTCTCTTCTTTCTTTAGCCAGTGTGGACCCCCCACCCAATTTTTTTTTTTTTTAAGTCTCCTTTCTTTCTTTTTTCTTTTTTCTTTTTTTTCGCTTGGGGCCAACCAAGTCGAAACATTACAACAATTAAGAAAGAAGGGGGAAAAAATAAACTAAATTAAATTATTCGAGACGGTATTTTCTTCGGGTTGGTGAAATTTAGGCGGCGAGGGCTTCAGAGTTTGGTGGATAGCCAGAAATTTGCTACTAAATCTTATCTCACGGAGGAGAGGAGAGGAGTGCTTCTCCTCCTGTTTTTTGGGCCGGAAACGTGTATCTTGATTAACTCGCCCACACCAAATCTTCCCCTCCCCACATCTCAACAATAACCACCACGTGCGCTCCGGTGATAAGAACACCGATCTCGCTTTTACAAAATCGATCACCACCGCGACACATGTCACGTGGAAAGGCTAGAGCGCACCGCCAGCGTGAAGAAAGTACACCGCCGGCGACAAGAAATGCGCGTTCGAATCAGAGAAACGTGTCCGGCGACGGCGGGCCCCTTGAGAATTCATGTCGAGAGCTTATCGTAGTTTTGGCGACTTTTTTTTTTTTTAATGTGAGTGGTAGGGCTTATCGTAGTTAAAAAAAATCGAGATCCAATGAGGGAGGGGAGCACTTGCCATGCGTCTTCTCTATTTCGAAGAGTCAGTGGGTCAAAACTCATGAGATAGATGGAGGAAGACCGGTTCCAAGTCAACCAGGGCATACTGAGTCTCTCAACCGCCCCCCTCCCACGCGGTTCAGAAGATTCCCCACCAGCTGCCGCCGGCAACCACCGTTGCTGCCACCCCTGCCGCTTGGGGGCGTGAATGAACATTTATGGAATAGAAATTGATTTTTCTATTTCTATTTCCGGATGAGTTTCTTAACCAAAAAACACATTTGATAACGATAAAAAATTTATATTCTTGAAATAGAAATTCGTTTGTTAATAAAAAAAAATTCACTTTCCCAAGTGCCGGCAGTAATGGAAGGAGCGGTGGTGACTGGCAACCAACAATTGGCGACAGCAGGCAATGATCGGCGGTCGGCAATGGGCGGGGTTGGTGGTGGTGGTGAGCGGCGGACAAAAAAACTCCTTCGGGTAAGAAGTAAGAAAGAGAGAAATAATTTCTGATTTCTGTTCTAGAAATAGAAAAGTAAAAAAAATTTATTTCTGATTTCTATCACAAACCTATTTTTGAAATAGAAATTTATTTCAGAAATAAAAAAGTAAATTTTTTTATCAAATGGATTTCTATTCTAGAAATAGAAATAGAATAGTTACCATGCGTGCCATTGATCTCCGCTCTTCAAAATTGCAGGGCCTACATGGACCCCTACTAATCAATACCGGTGAATTACGGATAATTAGAGTACACCAGCCTTGACTGGGCTAGTTAATTGCTGCATAGCTTCGGAGAGTGAGGAGAAGGTGGGCGAACGAGTTCAGTCCACCCGCTCTTACTTTTCAAAAGTCAAAGGTCAAGCAGTTGACTGAGCTCGCGAAGGGAGGGGCGGTGTGCGTAACTAGAAGCAAAGTGGACCGGTTCTCTCTCTCTCTCTTTCATACCGTATGAAGCCGGCATGACATACTACCGGACCAAAAATGACGTTACACATATATATATATATATATATTTGCTTTGAAAAGTTACCTTATTTTATTCTATTTTATTTAGTTTGTGTAGGGTTTCATAAATTGGAATTAATATCGCAGAAAATCCCACATCAATATACATATGACAAATTAACCTCAATTTAAATTAATAAAAAATAAATTTATTATAAATATACCTTTTCGTAATATCAACTCTGCTTGTTATTCTTTGGAGTGAATTGAGTGCGGGGTGCTTCGAGGAGGTTCGTGACGGGGGGTGGGGCTGCGTGTGGAAGTTTCTGGTCTCCATCGAGAAAAGTTGCGTTTTGGTTTCGCCACTGGTGTGCTGGATCGTGGAGTCGTGAGTTCAGTTCCAACTTCTGCTGATATTTCCTCTCTTTCTCTAGAAGAATATCCCCCACTTCACCACGACACAGAAAAAGAAAGATATTTTCACACGTGCAATTTCAACCCGGCAAGAAATGGAAAGGCCGTCGCCGTCCTTGGTCCTTGGTCCTTGGTCTACCTTTCGAAAGGTAAATCAATATTATACATATATAAGGAAAATTACCTATAAAGTTTTAAATTTATTATATTTGTGTCAATCGAGTCATAAATATTTTTAATTGAGACAATTGAATCATAAACATTTTTTCATATTTTATCAATTGAGTTTATCCCAACTAATTTTGATTAGAAATTGCTGATATGAACGTCAAACATCCTACGTGACATGGCCTTCATCATCATTTGCCATTACACTTCACACTTGATAATTCTAAATAACATTTTCATATTTTGCTAATGTTTTTTATTTATTCCTTTTCTTTTCTTTTGATTTTACCATGGTGAACTAGGGTTGAAGCAAAAAAAAATGGGTCGATTCGATTCGGGTTTCGGATTTTTATTAAAAAATTTTCATATTTTTTAATAAAAAATTTTATTTATTCCTTTTCTTTTCCTTTTGATTTTACCATGGCGAACTAGGGTCATTAGGGACAAAGGGAACGCCTCGCTAAGGCAGTAAATTTTTAATAAAGAATATGACCTCATGGGCCATAGTAAAGAAGAAATGAAAAAATTAATTTTTTAATAAAAAAAATTTCAAAAAAAAATCAAAATTTATCGGTTTTGCATCGGCCGTGAAAAAGAAGAAATCATATGGAAGATGGAGAGAGAGAGATTGATGGGGTCGACTTGACAATGACGATGAACTCGTGAAACAAGACGTGCTGGATGAGTTGCAAGTAGAATGAGTTGTAGATGAGATAGCTTGGGTGGTTTATTGTGTTTGGGTCAAACAATTTTCATGTATTTCATTCGTGTTTATAATTGTTATCCAAATTAAGACATACGAAACATGTATCATACTTATTTCAACTTTGGGTTGGGTTGGATGTGTTTTTTGGACACCCCTAAACTAGGGTCATTAGGGCTCTCGCTAAGGCAGTGAAGACCTCATGGGCCACAGTAAAGAAGAAATGAAAAATTAATAAAAGAAATTTAAAAAAAAATCAAAATTTATCTGCATTGATCATATCATATAAAACGATTAGTGTTCAAGTCAACGATTTTCTGATCAAAATTGATTAGATAAACTCAATTGATATAAATTGAAAAAGATTTAGAATTCAATTGGTACAATTAAAAATGCTTTGTACTAAATTGGCAAGGGTTAGTTACCCCTCTCTCTCTCTATATATATATATGTATGTGTGTGTACACACAATACACCTATCTAAATTACAAGAATGCACACTTAATCTTGAGTGGAGAGCACGTTACATGTTCGCGACTAAAGAGCCAATTTTTCGTTGGATTCTAATTCGGAAAAACTTCCCCCACCAACCATATTGATTAATGGTTGGTGGGTCATATATTAGGGACACCACCCACATGGCAAATTAGCCAAACATAAATGTGGGCGATATTCATGGTTGCATTATTTCAATCAAAAATGTGATTAGAGAAAAATATGGCGGCCCATATGGATGCACGAGTCAAGGGATCCTTTCATACGTGCGAAGGCCAAAACTAAAGCGAGAAATGCATTTTGATTGGACTCACGGGACAAAGATATCTTCACTTTTCAGACCATAAAGAAAAAGTACTCAAAACTTTTGCTCGATTCACATTCTTACAAGTTTAAATTAATGTTCTTAATCAATAATTCGAGTGACATCATCACTTACATGGGCAGAACAATTATCAATCTTGCTCATCTGGCCACAGAATTTTTCTGGCATTATTTTAAATCATCGAAAATTGAAAATATTTTTACTTTGTCGTGGGGACGTCACTGACCACATCGTAACATGTGTACTAATTAAAAAAAGAAGACGCGCCATAAATTCATATTTCACATAGGCCAGTGAGGGAAGTTGTACCGTCACACCATCTATCTAACTACCTTTCGTACGTATGCATAGATAATACTTACCCCTTCTTTAAAAAGAGAGAGAGAGATGCGTGGATAAGTGCTTACGCAGGACCCGCGCAGCCGCCGGTTCGGTCATAGTTGGATGACCGCAGGGAAGATCATCCAATCGATCGATTTGTATTAAAATAATAATAATCGATGCTTAGGTAAAGTTAAAAAGAAATCTAATTCATGAAACTTTGGATAGTTGACTTTTCTAAAGATCTCGCAAAGGAAAGTGTACCTTCACACTATCCCAAAACCGAATTTAGAAAAGTAGGTACGACTGAAGATGAAGATGGCGTTGGCTGCCTCGATGAACTATTTAATTAGGGAAAAGTACATCCGACCAAAAAAAAATTAGGGAAAAGTACAGGAAAAAGGTCTAGAGTTTATTAATATTAATATCAATTCAATTATAAATATTTTAATTAAGCTAATTTAATTACAATTCTTTTCATATTGTTACCAATTCAATCAATCCGATCAATTTATGTTGAAAATTACTAATATGGACATCGATCATTTTACATAGCGTGACCAGTACTAAGATAAATATTTTGTAATAATATTTTAATGAGTTTTTAAATTTTTCCGTTTCTTTTTTTGTTATTATTTTCTTTCTCTTAAATTCATTTTGGCCAAGAACCCTTATTGACCCTCATCTAAGGCCTTCACGCCCTTGCCCGTGGCCCCATTGGCTCTGATTGAGGCAGCGTGCCAACCAAAATGAAGGAAAATAAAAAGAAAATAAAAAGAAAAGAATAACAAATTATTAAAAAATACCCATGTCAGTGCTGGTCGCCACGTAAAGTGGATGATGTCTACATCAACGATTTTTGACCTAAATTAGTTGTATGGACTGAATTGGTACCAACGTAAAAATGTTTAGAATTAAATTGATACCCAATACAATAAGTTTAGAACTTTTCTTTTATCTTATTTAATGATCAATTCATTGTCGAATTTAATCTTGTAGTCGGGGATTAAGCAATTTAATTTGTGTAATCAAGGACGGTATATGGTATTCATTCACATACACGTTACATGATGCGTGAACTGCACCGGTATTATACTCATGGTATGCTAACATGGGTTCTTAAAATTTGTTTACATGCTAGATGCCTCTAAGAGGCGTTGACCTTATTGTAAAAAAAAACAAGAGGTTGATTATTACATCTAGTATATGTTAATTATTCCACTGGTTGCATCATATATTTTCTCAAGTGAATGGTGTCCACGGTGTTAAGAACTTAAGAAGTAATTTTCTTTTCACGATCATCAAGAAAAGGGGAAAAAATAGTTAAAAGTGTATGTCCGCTCATTTAATCGGAATAAACATATGAGTCTTCATGACTTGCTCTTAGTAGAAAGCAAATGGACAACAAGCATCAATTTTGCATTCTTAAATTATATATTTCCTTTCGAGTTCTTGCTAAAGTATCATTTCGATGAAAATAGTTATTAAGCGAAGAAAAAATAACTGGAATTATTAAATATACTTATCTCACACCATGCTCAAAGAACGGGTGATTTATGAGTACAAATGATAACCGAAAGGCAAATCCTATTATTACTATACCCTCTTACTTAAAAAACAAGTGAGTGCAAATGCAAAATCTATGTTCTCACAGCATTTACCATGCAATCACGGCAATGCTACAAGCGCGCGGTCAATTCTTATCGGATGTCGGATATAATCCCCATTATTTTAATATTAGTGACTTTCACGTCATTTTGCGTATTAACTTCAATATTCGCTCTTGTCGACTACAGAATGAGACAAGAACCAAATTACGTTAGTTAGTCAAAGACATTGAAGTAGCCATCCTCCCCGAGATCGACAGCATTGCCCCATGTCTGGATCGGCAACACGAGCACGTCCCATCAGATCGGATCGCGGGTGGCCGAGTGATCCATCCATCCATCCATTCATGGACGAAGGTGCATGTGAAGATGGGAGGCGGTCATGAACTTGGGTACGAAGTTTCGAATCGACGATGATAGCCTGCCCTTTCGCAAGAGGATTAGATCGTTACGTGGAGAAGTCATCGCTCGCGAAAAGATTCCACGAAACTTGACCGAAGGAAAAATACACCTCATCTGAAAAGCTCACCAATTGTTATCCAAGACCAAAAGATTTCCACCAAGTTTTTAAATGGGAAAACCGTTAAAAAAACGCTAATTCAATTCTAAACATTTTAAAATAATTTATCAATATAGTCCATTCAATATATTTTTGCCTAAAATTCTTAACATGAATGATAGTTATCTTATATGGCAAAATTGACAAATGGGCGTGTGGTGCTTAATATGGATAATTTTTGTAATTTGTAATTTTTCTTTTCTTTTGTTTTTTTCCCCTGCCCATAGTTGTAAGAAAAACAAAGAAAGAAAATAAAATAAAAGAAAAATATTTTAAAAATTATAAAAATTATCTACATTATGGGTGGCATCCATGCACCGATTTTTGATAAAAATTGGCTGAATGAACCATATTGACCAATCATCAAAATGTTTATAAATCAATTGACACAGTTTAAAATTTTAAAACTGAACAAATACATTTAATACTCTTTTCAATAATTTCCCCAGTCCATCCAAATTATTTGACATGTGATGACAAGACAAAAAGATGCCGGGGACAGTTTAGCAAAACGCTAATCACGCCGCTCTTTTCATGACTAAAAGTTGCCAAAGGTTACTGCAGCACTTTTCTCAACCGATCAATTTCTATAAAAGTGTCACTATTAGTGTTGTATAATATTTGCTCGAACGGATAAGCTAACTATAGGAGTGTTTCGTCTAACAAGTAAAAATTAGTCGGTCATTTGTGGGTCATTTGAAAAATCCACGGCATTTTAATCTTAGGGACAAAAAAATCAGCTGTTTTTCTTTTTTCATTTTGGAATTGGCCAAGATTCACATATCATCATCCATTTAAATCAATCATCGAGTGGGACATTTATCAATTTAGAAGAATATAAGAAAGTATGTCGATGCCATATTTTGTCGGTAGTAATTCGCTCGGTTGAACGGACAATGCTTTGTGTGATTAGGGATATCTAAACACTTTTCAAGCTATTAATTAGTCTTTACACTTCAATATTTTGCTGTATCTTCGGTTTATTCTATGGGCTATCAAGTTTCAAAAGAACACTACAAGGCCACAAAAGCCCAAGGAAAGGAAAGTGGAATGAGGTGGGCTCGTCCCGAAGTGAAAGTTCTGGGCCCAAGTCTAAATAGCCCATGTGGGGTGTAAACTATATATCTCTTCTCTCCATCGCCATGGTAGACAAATGGATTAAGGTAGCTTGGATTGATTGGATGATGCCATGTATGTTACACCTTAATAGACACTGAAGTCCCATGTCTTGGCACATTTAGTATTGGATGGTGAATCGTAGTGTTTTTCGAATGTAATCTATCCCTTTTTTCTTCACCGGTTTGTACCTTAGAAATTTCCCGGCCGAGTCTCTAATCAAATATGGGTATAATTCTATGTGAACTACAAAGCTGCTCTACCCCGCGATGAAGATAAGAAGGAGGCCCTAATAAACAAACAAGAAAAAGGCTTGAATGCACCCCTCTCACATATCTGTATGAATCGAATGGCACATTTATAAAATCATAGTAAAAGAGCTCCGATAACCATAGGAAATGACTAAAAAAAAAATAGAAAAATGAAGGAATTGATCCTTGTGAATTAGGGTCAAATTCTTAAAGTATCTTCCAAACTTTGTTCTTATGTCAAATCATTGCCTTTGTGGACAACCAGGTTCCAAGTGAGCATCAACTCATGGGGGTTCAATATGTTTGTTGGCTTAATGGTGAACACACACAAGCTGTGAGTGTATTTCCATTCACATTCTAAACTATTTCTAGTCCAAAAAATATGATGTTCGACCCAAATGCAAGCGAATTATGTGTTATCGAGTCACAATCCCTGAATAAAACAATCATAAGAAGGAAGAACATCATGGACTAGTGTACACATAGCAAAATGCTTTTTGATGCGGATTTTGTCATTTTTCAATTCATCAGCTATTTTGTATTTTGTGCAATCAATCCATTGAAAATTAATACGTTTCCATCATAAGTATAGTCAACGACAATATCACTTGATAAGAAGATCGTTCTTGTAATCGATCCATCTGAGTCAAATTTCATATTTCTCGAACTAAAAGCACCTTTGAAATTAACACGAAATACGCACGCCGAACTGCACTTTGTCAGCCGTCCAGCCTAACATTTTTTGGCCGCCGATCAGCTGGGGGTCAACTGGAATAAAGATGTCCATCGAGGGGGTTATTTTAAAATAAATATCAAGTGCTGGGGCAATTCGAAACTATGACCTTAATTTGGGGGACTTTTCAGATTTCCCCGTCAACAAAATGATAATTACGCGAAAGATCAATTTCGTACCGGAAATTTGCTGTCAAACCCTTTTTTTAGTTGGAATTTAAAAAGAAGAAAAGCTCCGATTAGTTCATCATATTCGAAGTTCTCGACCGGTTCTCTCCGCTTTGTTCCCCGATTCCGATTCCTTCTGCTCCGATCACTTTCAGGGAAAAGCAAAAATGCTGTCGCTTCAGAAGCTTGCGAGCCTCTCCGCTCCTCTGTCGCGGAGAATCGAATTCCGCGGCCGAATCCGAGCCCCTCCCCGGCGCTACCTCGGCACTCCGGAAACGTTCGCCGCCGCCGCCAACGATCGCCGCCGGAACGTGGCCGCGAGGGCGAATCGGGAGCTGAGTCTGAGCTCCGGGATGGCGACGAGCTTCGAGCACAGTAATGGCGTGCGGAAAGTGGCCAAGGCAGGTGAGTTTCCGGCTTTTCAGTTCTGGTTTTGGTGGCGAGTCAAGGAGTCGCGAGTCCACTCGCCTGTGTTGTTCCGGCGGAGGCGAGAGGTTTAGCCGGCGGGAATTTCTTCTCCCGGGACCCGGATCCACTGGATCGGGGCGATTCGCAGCTCGGGTCCGGATAAGTGAATACCCGGTTTTGGACATCAAATATGTACATATTTTCTTTTTGAAAAATCAATTTTGCTGTTTGCACCTTACAAAATATTGCCTATTCTTTTTTTTTTAAAATTATTTCCTATTGTTTTAACTTTTGAGAAATATATGAAAATGTGAATCTAAATGATTTAAATTTGATCAAACAAAAGAATTCCCCTTCCTAAAATGACTAGAATTGGTCGCGGTTCAAGGATGTTATTCTATAATTGTACTTTCTACAATGAAACGTCGTTTTCAATTTCCAAAATTTCTCGCACCTACCCCTACGAGATCAAATCACTCTAATCCTAGCAAAAATGTTTTAAGTGGGTTTTGCAAGGAAGGGGCAATTCGGTCTTCCCAAGCGAGATTTTATTAAAAGCGATATTAGATTTTTTTTTTATTTTTTCCTGTTCGTATAAATATCGGCCAAAGGGGAAAAAAGCAGCCATCGTGATTTTCATGTCCATGTTTTTTTTTTTTTTCTTTTTTCTGCCCTTTTTCCCTCCTCGCGTGGTCTTGACTTTTGGAGGGGCGGCGTGAAAAATGGGCATATGTCCTAATGGCCAATGTTGAAATTCCCGGCGGCCTTTTTCCTCGGTCTTTATAATGTTTGGTGAGCTCGGTCGTCCCCCGTCATTCGACGACAGGACAACATACCCTCTCTCTCTCTCTCTCTCTCTCTCTCTCTCTCTCGTTCTCTGTGTGTTCGTGTCGCCGACGACCTGATTTTGTTTGGCTGCTGCGGCATCTGCGTCGAGCCCAGTGCGGGATCAACACATGGCGTCCGAAGGTGGCCAGGACCCTCGCCTCGCGAAGATCGCCTCCTCGATCCGCGTCATCCCAGATTTCCCCAAGCCAGGTTACCCTCTAATGCGCATAGACTTTTTGGATTCCGTGGTTCCGCTTTGTTGCGAGATGGGTGTTCTTTGATTTGATCTCTCTTCCTTTAGCGTGTTCTTGGGTTTGGTTTCGAACCTGGGCTGCCTTCTTTTCTCTTTCTCTTTTTCGGTTTTTTTTAGTGTTGTCGTTGATGTCTCGAGAAACCCACTTACGTTTTCACCTGGAAAAAAATGGTGAATTGAGAGTATGTATTTGGGGGTGTCTGAGGATATGGTTGTGATAAGCGGGTTCCTTTTGTTTGGCAGGGATTATGTTTCAGGATATAACGACTTTGCTTCTTAATCCTGAGGCGTTTAAGGACTCTATTGATCTGTTTGTTGAGAGGTACAGAGAGAAAAATATCTCTGTTGTTGCAGGTAACTCTGGTTATGCTTGCACTCTTTTTCCTTTTCTCTCTTTTATTTAAGTCAGAAGTGAAATGTATACAGCTGCTAAGCAGCTAAAGAGAGGGCGGTGAATTTATATTGGTTTCACTTGTCAAGTATGTAAAGGACAGCCTTGGGGTTTAACTTCTGCTACAGATACACATCGGACTGCCTTAGATGCTGTAACGTTTCACTTACTAGTAAAACACTTTCAATAATCTTCAGAGGATTGTTGTTTACCAGTCTAGGGGCTCTTAGACAGTCAGAATTGCCATCAATGAAAAAAATTTAGGCTCAGTTGCCTCCTTTAATAAATAAACAATATTGGTTCAGATACCGTGCAAAGTCAATAGTAGCTTCAGTCATATACAAATCTGTTAGTGCATTGTTGCATGAGCACGCCCAATAGCAACATTGAATGAGAATTCTTTAAGGAATCTACTGTTTACCATTTTCATCTCAAATTTATATGTACTTTTGTGCTCAAACTTTCAATTAGCTTTTGCCAGTTTGCGCATTGACATATGGATAGACTGTAGAAATATTAAAGTGGAACCCAGAAACAAATATATGATGATTATGAGTTATTTGAGTATTGTGAAATGATTGCAACATTGTTTGATGATGTGACAATGCGAATGAGTCTTGTCTTTTTCTTGTGTTACCAATTCTTCAATGGCTGCTGTCACTTTCTTGATTGAAAGAAGAAGAAGGGCATGTATTCATTGGCAGAATTGCTAGTGAATAGGAAAACGCATGAGAAAGCTGTCAAACTAACTCTTTGCCTCTAGTGAAGCTGGAGTGCATCAAAAGAAGGCTTCTCCTTGGGACAATAAAATAGCCTATGCCCATTATTGCTTGTACTGTCGAGTTTCTTTATGCTCCATAAAAGCTAAAATTCAAGGAAAGGAGGATGCAGCACTCTACGGTTGTTTGGCTAATCATGGAGATTAGGTGATGTTTATCCAAAAAAAAAAAAAGATACGGAGATTAGTTAGTTGCATCAGCATAAATCTGATCCATGCTTCCACATATTTATTTAGAGTAAGAAAGTGGGCTAGCTGAATAAATCTGGTATTTTTCTCGTAGCTTAAAACTTTCAGAGTGGCTGGCTAGGCACTTTTCAACATTTTTCCAGAAGCAGATCAGCTTGAATATTCACTTCCTTGCGCTTCTGGAATATAATTTTCTTGTTTCCACGTCATGGATTTAACTGTTCTCTCACCTGTGCCAAGGATGGTTTACATGTCTTGAGCTTTCTCAGATTCCATCAGTCATGTTAAGTTGTATTAAGATTTAACATAATTGTATAATAGTTTAGGATTTAGAGTAATTAACTACTACATGCTGGTTAATAATGTCTACAGATAATATGCTCATATTTTTATTGTATATTGAATGACATGCTGCAGGTATTGAAGCAAGAGGATTTATTTTTGGCCCTCCCATTGCATTGGCTATTGGTGCAAAATTTGTCCCAATGAGAAAACCCAACAAATTACCTGGTATATTTCATTGACTGAACTGCTTTCACAAATGAATGGCATATGTTGCTAGTAGTTGGTAGTTGGCAATTGCTTTTCACTAGATGGAGGAAGGTGGCTCATGATTGGTCATCTTAAAGCATAGTCATCTTCCATGGAATGTTTTCAGTTTATCAAGAAGATTTTGAGATTATTTGGTTGCTCATTATGGATTCAGTAAATCAAAAAACTGTTGGATACAATTATGAATTACGTTGCCATAGGAGATGCATGTATCGGTGAATCATTTTAGCAAATGATTGGTGAGTGGTAAGGATATTGTGCACATTAATATTCTTTAGTTCTTGCCAGATTTTCTAGTGAAAAATAACATCGGTATCACTTAGGGCATTGTACAGCGACCATTATAGAAGCTGCTTCTCCTGGTGAGGAATGGAATATATAATCATATAGTTACACGTAGATGGTTCAATGCTGTATATGAGGCTTTTCTCCTTATGATATTAGAATCCCCATTGCCTCTTCAAGTGTCAATGCGACGCATCTAAAACTGTCCCTTGATTGTACTCGATGCATATGCCTCAACAGTGCTGGCGTCATAGTTTGTCTGCTGCCTAAGACGTACCTATCTGGGATCAATATGCTGTGTAATACCACATGCTGTCTTTTATGTCTAAAATTGATGCCGTCATTTGTCTTTTTGATCATCACCAAATGAGGGATTCCCTTATGGTATTGCTTTTGATAACTTCAGGAGAAGTCATCTCAGAGGAGTACTCGTTGGAATATGGAACAGACAAGATGGAGATGCATGTAGGAGCTGTGCAACCTGGGGACCGTGCCTTGATAGTAGATGACCTTATAGCAACGGGTGGAACATTGTGTGCAGCAATCAAGCTTCTTGGTATTATACTTTGGCTTTATTCTTCTTTAATCTACACAGAGATGATATTTGCCAGAACTTTGTTATCCTTGTCCGATTTAGTTGAATGGAAAGTGGGTCTATACTCCAATTATTCTATCACTTGCATGAGAAGGTTTTCTAACCTGCCTTGGAATGGTTCATTCTTCATCGGCCAGCCAATCTATATGAAGTCTGATGTGTTCCCTACAAAGTAGTTTGGAGAAATGTAAGAGGGCGTTGATGATAGCATTCAGTTTAATGAATGAACTGATCTCTGTCCCTGTATATGTTTCATTGTTTTTTATATTGATCTTGGTTCTTGGGACTATCTAGCGCACGCCCTCACATATGCATATACACATGCATGCTGTTTTCCACCCTATTATGCTCTCCAAAATCTAGTCTTGGACCAGAGAATAGAAGTGGTTCCTATTTTCTTGTATCTTTACGTATCTTTCCACATATTTGCAACTGTTTCCTCTCTTCAGAGAGTCTATGCACTCATCCTGGGAGGTTTTCTTGCAGAGCGTGTTGGGGCGGATGTGGTTGAATGTGCATGTGCCATTGAATTACCAGAGCTAAAGGTATGCACTTATATCCCAGGCAGAATGTCTTGATAAAATGTTGATCATACCTAGCTTAGTGTGATGGAGCTCATTGCTGCAACTGAATGAAGAGCAATTGTGGGGTAGAATTTTAGGTCCTGAGCAGAAAGGTAATCCTCTAAGAGGGTTGAACAATCTTTCATCTCTATGTTTGGAGTTTGGTGAACTATATTAGATTTGTCATAATAGGGCATAGTTTTCTTGTACATATAATAGAAGGATACGGTTAGTAGGTTATTGGGTAAAAATAGAAATAGAAGGATATGGTCAATCAGTATCTAATGATTGATGATATCAAGAAGTTTGCAAGAACATTTAGGTCTTTGAAATAGGGAATAGTACTGCAACCAACTAAAATGTTACTGTGGTTTGAGAACTTATTGGTCTATGGAGGAGATTTTTCCTGTCCTTCCAAACATTCAGTATCTGCAGGAAATAGAAGCCACTTTGAACTATATTTCCTTAAGTTTGATATATTGATAGGTCATATATCTTAGTAAACTACCTAAATAAATAGTTGGTGTTTGACTGTATGCTTTTCTAGTAATGGAAAAAACAACCAAGGAAATAATGTCAGGGGCAAAGATAAAGGACCGAAAGAGTATCTGTAAGTCACAAGTAGGTGACCACTGACCACTAAGGAATTGCTCACGTTTGTGCTTCATGGCAAAGAAGACAGCAAGTGTGAATAGACGTCCTCATCTCATAGGGATTGTTTTCTGTTTAATTGTGTATGGAACCAATTTCTCAGAAGATAACATTAGTTCCTTATGACTGTTACATATTTTGTACGTGCTCCATACACTCAGCATTGGTGTCACACT
The DNA here is from genome assembly GCA_014182895.1 of Angophora floribunda. NCBI lineage: Eukaryota > Viridiplantae > Streptophyta > Magnoliopsida > Myrtales > Myrtaceae > Angophora > Angophora floribunda. The sequence continues at coordinate 15,984,350 of CM024710.1, forward strand.
ACTTTCTGATTTTTCATAGCCCAATCTTTGTCAAATGAAGAACTAGTTTTCCAAATAATATTAAAAAAGACACTTGCACTCTAATTTTGAACCTCATTTTAAATGATTACTAACACACAACTATGGTCAAAAGTTTCTTGCTCCTATCGTTTTTCATTTTATTTTTCTTCTTTTTTTGCTTCAGGGTAAAGATCGGTTGGGTGACAAACCACTATTTGTTCTGATAAGTTCAGATATTTAAAATGGGGTAGCAGTGAAACCCCAACTTATATTCAGATCATCAAACCATTCCTGGTGCTGCTCTTGAGCTGGAGATCATTAAAGATCGCTAGATTTAGTCGATGTTTCGCCAGTAATAAAACTATTATTTTACCTTTTGGTGAGGAGGCATGGTTTGGCTAGTTTTCTTTTCTGTTTTTCCAGACTGTTCTTTCCCCCTTGCTTTCTCCCATGAGAGCTTGTGGGGTGCTGGATGTTGCAACCTGGGACATGCACAAGAGTCCCAAGGAAGATTATCATAATTCAGGTCTGTCTAATTACGTGGTGTAAACTCATCTTTCGATTTAAACTGCTTTACTCTGTTTGCTATTGAATTATTGTGTTGACAAGAAGATAGGAGCTTCTTCCTTTTTGTAACCGTTTAAATGAAATCTAATTTGATCATGATCTCTGCAGCTTTCTGCTACAGATTAGAACATTCCTCATATTTTGCATATCGTATGACGCCACTAGCAAATCGGTGAACCAGCTGAATATCGTGAGATTGTAATCGTCTGTGTCCTGTTGAAATGCCTGAGTTGTCAGAGTTGAAATCCCGTGATTTTTTTATTTATTTAAAAGGCACCGCTAGCTTGCTTGCGTTCCCACTCTGTGATTCAGCTAATCAATATGATCAATCAATGGCCATTTGTAGATTGGCAGGCCCTATTTGGTAATTGGTTAATTCTTAACTATTTCTACTTTTGTGTTTTCTGAAACAAAAAAAAAAGAGAATAGAAATCTGTATGATAATTTTGGTTAAATTTTTTATTCTTAAGGAATAGATTTGGAACATAAAGAAGAGGTAAAAATAAATGCTTTTTTATTCTCGGGAATAATTTTTGAGATCAAGTCATTTTCATTTTCTCTTTTCTTCTTCTTCCTCCTTCAATTGGTTGTTGGGCTTAGTGATGGCCAATGACTTGTTAGAGACGAGGTTCGATGACATCGTCAAGGGTTGTGGAGGTAGCCGGCCATCATTGAGGCCTGATCACCGATTAGAGGAGGAAGAAGGAGGAAGAAGAGAGGAAAAAGAGAAAAATATAATAAAATCATGAAAATATTAAAAGAAATTCTATGTCAAATTTTTTTTTTTTTAAAGTTATATCAAATGCATTTATATTCTTTTTCTAATCCAGGAATATAAATTTTGTGCATTTATTAAATGCGTTCAAATGTTTAAAAACTTGTCCAAAGAATAGAATTAGAAAAAGCTATTTCTGAGCATAAATTATTTTCGAAAATAGAATGATTATCAAACACACATATATTATACTAAAACTTATGAACTTCCATTGAGCTTCCTATTCAAATACTTAGATCTAATGAAAATGGGAATGATTTACTTTTTCCATCTTTTATGATTGTACTACAGATGTGCAATGAAAGTCGATAGTGAGAAAATAGTTGGAACAAATCGAATTCGATAACTCAAGATGATAAATCTTCAGTTGTAGTTCTTGTAGTTGGTTGCCAAATGTAGTGTCCCTATCCTCTTAAAGCAATGGGGATCATTTAAATTGTCTTCTGTGTTTGATTATTAAATTTGATGCAAGGAACTTCTGATTTTTGAATGCATTACAAGTAAACTTATCAAACGTATAGGTTGGGCTTGTCTTGGTTCAATGGACTTAATAAGGATTGGTTGATGTTCCTTTTTAGTCCACCCCAATACAAGGGAATTGTTTCTTGTTGGGACTATTTTCGCTTGTTCACTAATGTAGCAAGGTGCGAGGATGCTCATTTTCTTAATGTTGATGAGTACGACCCCAGCATTCCTCGTTGGGTCCATGGATTTTTTCTTCCCTCAAACCTAAGTTAATACAAAGGACATTATGGAGTCTCTCACCCCAGGGCGAATCTCCGATCTATTTTTTTCCTTAAGCCTTTTAAGGACTTAGATTTGGGCTTATAATAAAACAAAGAAGAAAATCCTCCTAGGGAGGATGACCTCTTATGCTCTTGTTCCTAAAGGATGAGACTACATCTTATAGTGGGGTTCAATAAGCTAATAGGCAATGACCCTTAATTTGGGGTGTCTTTCGATGTAAAGTAGTGGGGATAGAGACAGCTTCCATGCCTTGAAAAAGATTGTGGTTGGGTTACCACTCATAAGATGATAGACCTGAGTTGATCCTTAAAAGATTCAAGGAGGGACAAGCAGTAGATGTGCCCTAAGGTGAGGGATCCTGTGTTGTCCTTTGTATTCCCTTGGTAGTGAGGGAAGAAGAAATACCACACCACCAATAGGGGATGCTAGAGTCAGAGTGCTCACCAACATAGATAAAATGAGCATCATTGCAGCCCTCCACATTAATGGACAGGTGGAGGTAGTCCTAGCAGGCGAAAGGGTTGGCTTTGTGTGGGTCTAAAATAGGCTCGATCCAAATTGATCCATTTACCACATATAGACTTTAGTCTATACTTAGATATGTCAAAAATGGATCTTAGACCCATATGAGACCATTTTAAAACATAAAATGGATTATATACGGGTCACTTCAATTTTGAAGAACCTACTTTAAATGAGTTTTAAATTTAAAGGCTTAAATAAATGGGTTTAAATAGGTGGAATTTGAAATCCATTTTCAACCCACTAGGCTTACCCACACACCCTCTCTCCCTCTTCACTCTTTAGCCTTATAAAAATATTTTTACAAAATCGAAATTATTTTTTATTTTTTATTTTATCTTCTTCTTTTTTCTTCTTCCTTCTTCCATCTTCCTTGGTTGGAGGCCAGCTAGGCAAGGGATGAGCTCACTTGAGGCCGGTAAAGTTTGAGCTTGCCAATTAGATGAGGTTGAGGCCTCACTGAGGTATGGCGTTGGCGAGGCTTGAGCTTGCTAACCTCGGGCAAGCTCAAGCTCACCAATTTGGCGAGGTCGAGACCTCGCCCATGTTTGGTGAGGCTCGAGCCTCGAGCTCATTGGTCTTGGGCAAGCTCGCCCATGCTTGTTGGATCTATTGAGGCTAAGGCCTCATCAATGCCTGGTAAGAGTCGAGCTTGACCTCATCGAATCCGGTAAGGTGGAGTCTCACTCAAGGCTAGAGAGGCTTGGCTCGTTAGAATCGGGTGACCTCGAGCCTTGTTGGCCTATGCAAGGCTTGAGCTTGTCTATGGTCTGTTTCTAGTCATTGCTATGGTTGGCAATCGACCAAAGAAGAAGGGAAAATAAAAGAAAAATAGTTATTAATTCAATTTTTAAAAAATTTAAAAATTAATAAAAGTAACTAAAAGTTAGATTTTTTAAATATAAAAAATAAAAAATATTAAAAGAAGTGTGCGAAGGAAAATCAAATGAGATTTTTTATACTAAACGATAGAATATATATTTTTTAGTTAATTCTCAGATTTTGGGCAAACGTAAAAAATATTATTATTTTTCTAGAAAATAACTTATTTTTTTAAAAATGGGGCCTCAATTTTTTTAAAAAAATATAAAAATTATCCACTAGATTTGTGTTGTATGAAAAGTGTTTCATCAATACTATTGTCAATAAAAATTATAAAAAATAATAAGTCGGGTATAAGTCTGATTGGATATGGGTTGAGAAATTTGTATTATGATGGAATGGTCGTAAATAAAGCAATTTGAGTTAGACTATTTATGACCTAACTTAAACTAATTCCAATTTTAGAGACCCACACTCGATGTGGTCTTGACCTAATCAATGTTCCTTAGTGACCATGACCCCCCCTCTCTCTAGATTAGCATTGTTGTCTCTCCTTTCTCTCAGTTGTGAATTTTGTTTTTTCCTTTTCAATTTTCCCTTTTGATTAAAGTGAATACAAATAGGAATAATCTAGGGTCTTAAAAATTCATATCTAGTTAGACTTTGCTACTCTAGATCCATAAAAACTTATTTTCTAAATTTTAACTAATTCGTGGACCAGTTCACTAAATATAGATATTTTTTTGTCACAGCACAGCACTAAATATAAGATATATTGTGGATTTTTGGTCCACGTCGCAGCCCTAATTAAAAACATTAATTTTGAAAATATGTCCTAAGAAAAGAAGAAAAGGGTCATTTTCAGACGAAACTTATGATAAACATATGGGCGGCTAATGGCATGGAGACTTTGAGACAAGTATCTACTTCGACACGATCAAGAATCTCGTGGGACATGAGTCTTGAGCTTTTAAAGCGTTATTAACTGTCATTATCGCTAATCGATGATTATGTTGGCCCTAGGGGTCTATATATGTTGGCCCTAGGGGTCTATATCAACTGTTTCCTTCTAGACTCAAAAGTCAATTCCCATTCCCGATACCAAACCCAAGATTCAAAAAATATAATTTTACTTTGCAGCCAATGGGGCAAAAACAAGCAGTAGGGGCTGGTTAACATGATTTTGCCTCAACAATTATGCAACATTGATATGACATCTATAGAATATAGTAGGGCGAAGGGTTTTTTAAATTTGACATTAATCATCTCTTATTTTTAATTTGGAACAATGTACTCTTTGAGAATTTATATTAGGTTATTCACTAGGCATTTCTAACTTAGTTTGTGCTGTACTTAATCGCTCATTTGGGGTCACAGAACTTTGGGCCAAAGTTATGATTTCAGCACTGATTTTCTGGAATATAACTCGGTTATATAATACGCTTCATATTTGGTGTGATGATTTAACATATAGATGGACTCTTTTGATCAATCTAATCATATGACTTTCTTGGTGATTATATAAGCTCCGAGATATGTTGTCATTTAGTTTAGTCATACAGACGAACTTAAAATTATGCAGTGTCATTTGCTCCAAAGAGAATAAAATCATGTTTCCGAACTCATATTTTTTATTTGAAGCTTGAGAAATTGGAAGATGTTCTCGAAACATGACGATTTCATTCACTGACTTTCTCCTAATGTGGGCATTGTGCTATAAGTTTTTCTATTTTCTTAAAGAAATTTTGTATGGTGATGGCATGCGGGTAATTCAATGTACAGCTTGAGCTTGTTGTGAAGGGGAAATAACCGAAGTTGCCATAGGTCTTTTCTTTGATCTTATTTTATTTTATTTTATTATGTTTGACGCAGATAAATATTTTTATTTATTTGTTTCTTTTTGAAGAGATCAAGTACATGCTCAATTTAATATAAGTCGAGGGTCAACTTGTTGAATCACATTCACATACAATTCACATACACACGATATATATATATATCCTTTGTACCTTATTGGAAAGTCCAGAAAATTTGTGTGTATATACATGTTCAAACGTGCGGAATTCAGCTCTGACCTAACAAATTTTGGTAGGTGCGTCTGACTTTTTCTTTCCTTAGGTAGATGCAAATAACTTAGCTAGAAACTCCTCAATGTCCTTCTAGTACATAGGCTAAAATTCATTCACGCGCACGGTACACCTTTCTTGCACAACTTAAACAATTATTTTGGTCAGCTATTAGGACATGACATCGACAGAATTCTTAGAATAGTTGATTGAGAAAGAAGAACGTAAGATGGAGAGAAATGACCAAGTCGATCGGTTTTTATAATAGGAATTGTATTTTACCAATTTTTTAACCATTTAAGCCCACTTGTTATTTTGCTTCAAGTTCCGATATTAGATTGGATGAAGCCAATCAACACTTATAGAAGTACAATGAATACAAGGGATAATTGATCATATGAGGATTTCACATACTTGTTATGATAGGATATGGACTTCATGAATTTTTTAGGATCATACTAATCGTAGGAGAGAAAATCACAAGATGTGAGAGGCTGATTCGCAAAGTGAGAGTACAAAGGTTTCGAGATTGGATTGACTTGATGCCGTTAATTTTCTAGAGAGAGGATATCGAATACCCTCCTTATGTTTGGCCCCAACATAACTTTTCATTCTCTATCTTAGAAAATTCAACTTTACATCCTCTGACAAAATCTCGCAAGCAAAATGAGCAGATTGCTCTCCCTAAGAAAACATCTCCCTAGCTCTCAACTCATCCAACACAAACCCTAGCTTACAAAATGATAGTCGTAGGACCACAGTTCTATACGAGGATTGAGGGCTTATACAACTTTTAAATTATTCGTCATATGAATGAAATATGAACGAACTTGAAATAGCTAAATTTGAAATATCTAGAATTCGTATATATTGAAAGAGCCCATGAGAAGAAAGGAAATCCGTTTGTTATTCAGCATGTATTATTTAGGTAAATTTAATGTGTAATCAATAACCATATTAAGAGTAAACAGCAAAATCTTGGAGGAAGTACTACTGGGAAGAGTCATGGGAATGACAGAATTTTCACTTCATTGTTGATTCGCAATACTAATAAAAACCTCTTTTTTGGCGAAACTCATGATATCGAACAAGGCAAGTACAACATCCTATTTGGAAGGAAGAACAGTCAAGACAAGTTCTACTTGCAAGGAGAACGATCAACCTTTTGCTATTTAAAATTCTATGAGAGGCAACCCATAGAGAAGAGTTTCTATTATATATCTATAGTACATGTCGATGTGTTCATTGGAGATGTGATATCGTTTACTTATGGGTGAGGGGGTCTATATTCATGTATAATCCACTGAACTGTCTCTATTTAATTAGTCGATTAAGTTTCATCAATTGTCCATCAAGTACCGACCACAAAAAAGAAAAAGAAAAGAAAAAGAAAACCCTAACTCTCTTCTCTCCTCTTACTTCTTCAAACCAATAGGGGCCGCACCCCCACCCTCTAGTCATGCGACCACCATCATCGACACCACATGACATTGCCATAGAATGTGTTGTCATGCCGCCACCAACCTTTGCCATGATACATGTGTCTGCCTCAAATTTGGTCCAGCACGACTCCACTGCGCAAATGCGTGAGCTCCCCCATCTCCCCCTCTTTGGCGTCGCTATCCGATGCACACATCCCCTATAGCCCTCAATCTGATGGGAATGCAGCATATTAGGTTCACTCCCAAGTGCCCGGTGCACTCATTAACATGACCTTAGTGTTTTCTCATGAATACGACCTTCCCCACATAACTTTGCACTCCCAATATCCCCAATTCATTTTCTTTTCGTTCTTTCTTTAAGAAAGCAAGTCGCAACTCCTGTCTAAGAACCGTCCTTGATCAATCAACCCACCCCGTAAGGAGAGTGCAAAAGGAAGGCGTGGCAAAACAAGAGATGAGCAACGTGGCATGCGTTGGGTGGAAAGACAGAATTGTATATTTTGGCTGTTGGTGGTTGAAAACTTTGACATTCTCAGGGTCCACAAAAGAGCTGTAACTTGTTGGGGTTTTTTCTTTTTTAAGTTTAACGTGGGGGAGACAACAACGGAACAAAACCCTTAAAAAAATCCCCTCATCTCTAATGAATCGTGCAGGCCGCGAGGAATAAAATCTGATTTTCTTTTTTGTGTCCAGATTTTAGAAATTTTCAATTTCGACTCTCTGGCATTGCCTTCTCTAGATTTTATTCGCCCTATTTGTGATCTTTCTTAGAGCCACCAGTTTCTCATCACCTGAATGGAGTTACAGTTTGAAAGGTTGTGCTCGTGCAATGGACGGTTCATGGGGTTGGTATCAAATGATTAGCCATTCTTTATTAATTGATTTGGGTGATCTGCACAATTATGTCTATAGACATTATCCTAAAAGTTTTATATCATGCGCAATTAAGTGTAGTTGAATTTTCAACTAAGTCAAATGCACCAAACTAAAAATATAATTAGAAAGTCTAACTCAAAAATTTAAGTTATTAGATGAAAGGAAACTATGTACATGTAAGTTTTTGATGAACCTCATAACCTAGTGATGTGGATTAAACACTCTTTGTGCACAAATGAGATCAAGAATAACTCATTAAATAAAGCATAAGACAAATAAGAAGGATGCACGAAATATAATATCAACCGGAGCATAAAGAATTGACGTTCAGTTCCAATGGCATATAAGAAATCATGATTCAAAAGTTCAAGCCATTAAGTTAAAGGAAGCTACATGCATACAAAGTCTAGACAACCCCATTAAAAAGTGATATGGGATTACTTTAATGGATAGAATACATCTTAATCGACTTAAACATATTTGAACATGTATAGTTAAGTAGATCAACACAATGTAAAACTCATCAAGGCAGGTGACCAATGATAGACATATTGTGCCCACCATATTTGCTTGAACCTTTTATAATCCACACATTGGCTTTTCCCATATCTTGTTTAATCAGTATACCAATAAGTTGAATTTTTATGCAATTTTGTATATCAATATCTTTTGCAGGAGTTGTATGAAAACTAATATACTGATTTTGCATAGACTTAATCTTAAAGTGATGTGATGGCCAAAATCAATTACAATATAAAAGCTGTAAAGAGTATCGTGTTTTTTTAAATGAAACTCTATGTGAATTCTATTTATTCTTGAAATATGATTGTTTTGATTGGGAAAGTAACTTATTCAATACTTGCTCCACCCAAGCATTATTTATATCCATTCTATACAGCATTGAAGTTGGTACTACACGTTGATTACACGGGAATGCGAATGTGGGTCCTCGAGGGTGCAGTTTCCGAGAACAAACGGAACAGAGAAGATCTCATCAAAGTTCCTCCAAAAGAAGCACAGTGACCATTACAAAAAAGGGCGAATCGTGAAGATTAAATGCGACCAGGTCTCTCCTAGACGCGTGGAACTGATAAGAGCTGAAAACCGCCGGAATCTTGGGAGGGAGGAAGGGGACAGTTGTTTGTGCAGACTTGTTTTGGAGTTTCTGTCCTGAGATATCGTACTAGCAGTGTGTATGATCGAGAGAGAGAGAAAGAGAGAGAGAGAGATATATTAATGTTAGATGGAGATGAGATTACATGTGGGGTTCTTATGACCAGGGTTTAATCTTAATGAGAGAGATTTCACAGCTAGGTTTAAGATTTAGGGAAGATGCTGTGTTGGGTCTAAGAATATGTATCAATGGCCTTTTGATCTAAGGTGCATGCATTTGGAGTCATCAATTAGAGGGTTTTTTATATTGAGCATAATGTCAATGTTAATAAAATTTATGGGAACAATCTTTGATTAAATCTATCAATGGATCATATAATACTATGGTACATCGCCTTATTCCTACTTGTGAAAATGTTATTTTTTTTATCTGCCCTTATAAAAGTGACATGTATGTACCTAAAGCAGGATTTAACAAAAAGTATCGCCAGATATGAGATAATGTTAATAAGATCAGTGAATCAACCAAGTCCTTCGGTAGACAATCTCTTCTATTAAAGTCAACTGCAACCATTACTAATCATTTGTCTTCCATGATTTAATTACTACTACTACTACTACTACTAATATAGTGTTATTATTATTGCAGTAAACTAAACGAACTAGCTTTGCTCCTGGATAAAGCCCATTTCTGGAGTATCATCGAGGGCAAACTACTATATATCAATAGGATTAGTGAATTCATGGGAAGTTTTACTTCCTTTCTCCGTATGATCCTAAAGGATCTAGTTAAGCCGCGCAATTGATCTTGAGACTCTGTCAAGATGTGTTGTAGTTATATAACTGACTCAGTTGATCTCACAACATTCTCTAGGCCTTAGCTTTCTTGCTGTCATTCTCCTTTCTTGGTTTGCGGATTATAGGAATAAATAATTCTACAGTTACTCCTAGGAATTGCTACACATTGTAACCCTAGCTCTTTAATCTCCTTCCTTGTTGCCAACATCAACGGTGTTGACTTGAGAATTTACACGCATGTCATGTCTTAATAGAGAAAAATCGTTAATCTCCCTTGCCGATCGTTTATGAGTAAAAGTGTGGTGCAGAATTGGTTCTTCATTTTAAGAGACTGATCTTATGAAAACAAGCATTTCTGTATAGATAATTAATCACCATTTTTTTGAGGTTTTGTCGTAATCTTTACTGGGACTCTTATGATTATCAATATAACACTTGAAAGATTAGCATGGCCTTCCTCATGAAAATCGTTAAGAATTCCATGAATGCTCTTCTAGAGTCATGCATTATATACATAAGGTCATGACATCTTAATTAGCTTTTATTAATAACCCGCATGCACCATTAATTTGAATTCCAAATTCAATGCGATGCACTCTTATTAAATACCTTTCTGGGAATTTTAGAGTCGTGGCCGACTTCCGAGTCTAATAATTCTCTTGTTTAATTTTCCATCACATTTCGTATACGACGTGGCACAACTTGAGTGTTTTCCTTTGGATGAAGGAATGAAAACTGCCCTTTTCATTGTGGGGTTCATTACCAACTTGCCGAGACGATAAGGTAAGGTTGCTTTGTTGTACACGGGTGGCTCCTTATGATTTTTTAATTCTATAAAGGGATCTCGTTTAACCTTGGAGGCCTTAGTTTTAGGATTCGGATCGATCTTGTAAATGATAAGAACCTCTCAGATTAAGCCATCCTGGGACGACATTGAGCGAGCTGCCCGCTCTCTCTGTCGGGCTTCAAGTAACTCTTTATAGAATGTCGACTCACTCACACGATCTCGCCGTCCCTCAATCTCCTCCTCTTTAATCTCTCTCTCTCTCTCTCTCTCTCTCTCTCTCTCTCTCTCTCTCTCTCTCTCTCTCTCGTCTTCGCTACTATATTCAACTATCTCACACGTTCTCAAATTCCAATACAGACACTTTTGTCTCTTCTCCCTGCGTGCTTTCGCTCTAATTCTGCATGATAAAATGATGTTACTTAGCACTAATGATAGCAGCATGTGGGGATTTGTCTTTGAAGCTGGAGTTAAACAGTTCGATGGTTATACAAGCACACACCAGAACTGATATTCATGTTAAGTCTAGCGAGTTTCCCCAAAGGATTTTTGTCTTAAGGAAGTACTTGCGCCCGTTTTTCAACATATTTTGGGTCTTGGCTCGATTTTAAGACTTGAGCCAAGTAAAAAAGAAAGAAAACACCCAAGTTGAAACCTTGTATAGTAACTTGTAGATGTGGATTACATATTGTCTGGACACTATAAATCCGTGCATTTATTTCATCTATTGCAGTCGCCATTTCTCACCCATCTATGAGCTAGAGTTTGAGTCTTCTTATGCATGCCTTACGGATGCTAGTTCATTAGGGTTTCACTCAATGCACATTGGTTTTTGACCTTTCTGTACCAGTTGTCCACTAAAACAGTAACAAACACTTTTAACTGAAACCTTTTTATTTTGATACACAATTCGTTTTCTTTTTAACTTTCCACTCTGCTGATTCTTTCAAAAGGGCCTTCTCTTTCAAGACACAAACATCAACTAACTCATATAAGTTTTAAATGCTTTTTCTCCTTTTTTACTAGGCATTATCAACATTATCAGCTCACTTAGTCACCTCCTAATGATTGCCATTAGACCCTTTTCATTATTTATAATCTAAGCTTAGCAAGTCTAAGATGGCTGAAAAGTCATTGAATTTCTCCACTATTTTAACTACATAATTGCATGAACTTGGCTATCTCTGAGTTGTCTTTGCCTGGTACTCGGTCCCACAGTGGACTCCTGATGAGGGGAGGGGAAGTTAGTTTCATGAATTAGGACCACCCCTTACATTCCAGTTGAATCATTAAACAAGAAATGAACAAGAGAAATCAATATACAACTGAAGTCAATCCCTCAATGCCATTCCTTGTGGGTGGTGCTTGTTGGGCAATGACTAAATGGGTATAAATATGTCTCGACATATTTTGCTCAGTTCTCAAGCAAAAGGCTTCTCAACTACGTAACCCCTAAGGAATTTTTGTTTTTCCTCAGTTGAGCAAAGAAGAGTCACGGCAATGGAGAGCTTGGGAGCCTTTGCTGATGGAGAACTGGACTTACTGAGAATATTATTCTCCAACGATGAGCCGGATCAGTACCCTTTTGCCGGAAGCATTCTTGAAGATAGACCGAACTTTCAGATCCCGCCAACTCTTGTTGCCAATCCTGATAAAGCCTTATCGGGCATGGACTACATAGGAGGGGGTCATGAGAGTTTGTATTGTTCTTCAGTCTCTGATCTTGACTCTTTTAATCTGCAATGCTTCTCTCAAGAGAGCAGCTTTTCTAGTGCTTGCAGCAACAGTTTTCTTAATGTTCCCGTTCCGAACCTCGAGAACTATAGCAGCTCTAATTATGTGTCAGTCAGTAGTGATCAAGTCTCTATGTTCATGGATGTTTCCATGAATGGAGGGAACAATGACTCCTTTGTCATGGATCAAGAGACTGTGTGCTTAGGAGAGAACATGATCGGCGAGGCCAAAATCAAGGATGTCGACAATGTTCAGCCTCAAGAAGTTTCTGCTCCAGTTGAGGCATTGCCACTGAAAAGAAAGCCTGCCAGATCAGGCAAGGTATCCTCAAGGAATGATAAAACAGATGTTGAAATGCCTGAGAAGCCAAAGAAAAAACCACGCCTCTCGTCAGATGTAAGTACATCAAAGTGCTTGTTTAGTTGGTATTGGCATTTTAGTCATCTTGTCTTCAGAAAAACGATGAAACTCTATCCTTTGCAGTAAATTACATGGAAATCCACCTTCCTTGAAAAAAATCTAGAAACTGTATCATACTCTTCTTTCTTGTTTCTCCCAAATAGCGGATTCAACCCAAAATACTAAATAAGTGAATATGCTTATGGAAGCTGTCTGGATCGAGTTTTTTTTCTCTCCGTCATATATTCGTAAACAGTAAGCATCTTCCAAGGAGCACAATGTAGGTTTTTCGCATCAACAGTTTTGGTGTCCTTTAGACTAACTCCAAAGCTGCACGGATCTCACACACAGACATCTAAGTGGGAGAGTCCAGTGGGAATTTTCTAAAAGACACATAAAAATTGCAGGTGCAGAAAATGCGAAAGAAGAATACGCCAGTGAAAAAGAATCAGAAGCTCACTTCCCTCGATGACGACAATGAGGAGAGCAATGTCAAGGAAGAAGGACAGAGCTCTAGCACTTGCAGTTCTGAGGATGATGTCTCTTCTCAGGAGCTCAAAGATTCGAAGACCTCCGAATCTCTCAATTCTGATGTGAAAACAAGAGCTGGTAGAGGAGCTGCCACTGATCCTCAGAGCCTCTATGCAAGGGTAAATAATCTCTTAATATATTTCCCCTCAATGTAGATAGTGCACTCTTTGATCCAATTTTAGTTGGTGTCATTGATTTGATGTTCTTCTTTATTGAATCCTTTGCAGAAAAGGCGTGAGAGGATTAATGAAAGACTGAAGATCTTGCAAAACCTCATTCCTAATGGAACCAAGGTATGTAGCATGCTTGGTCTGAAAGATATCTCGTTCATTTGACAAAACTTACAAAGGAAAAAATCAAATAAGCAGCGCATGATTTAGTGCCAATGAATAACAACAGTATTGTGTTTGATGTGGCAGGTTGACATCAGTACAATGCTCGAAGAAGCAGTGCATTATGTGAAGTTTTTGCAGCTCCAAATTAAGGTTTGTGGAGAGTCTTGAGACATGAATCACATGAGCTGTTCATGATCATTTTGGATTACAGATATGGCATATTCTGCATCAGACTAATCTTAATATTTTCCACCTTTTCTTTGTTTCCAGCTCTTGAGCTCTGATGATCTGTGGATGTATGCTCCTATTGCCTACAATGGAAAAGACCTTGGCCTGGACAAGATTATTTTTCCTCAACTATGATGTGGCCGCAAGCTTGGGATTTCTTTAATGCAGATTTGCCAAACACATGGCACAGGATTCATTATACATAAAGATTTCTAACCTGTTCTCTGGGTGCAAAGTTAAGCACCCATTTCAAAACATGTCAATTACATACCCATTTTTTTCTTAGTCATGTCTAATATACGTTTTTTTGGGAATAAATAACAGCTTAAATTACATCAAACACATGCTTATCAAGAAGCAGGTGATCACAGAAGTTCTCGTTCATGGAACTACATTAAATGTTCTTCCTTCTCGACATCTATGAGTTCTTTTATATATTGATTGGGTTCTGAAGAAAATGATCTTATTAAATTTGCGGGTGATATTGTGATGAAGGATTCATATAACTTGAAGGTTTCAACTGCATTTAATGGACAAGTTCATCGAACGAATACACATCTAATTGTTATATTCTTAAACAAATTTCACTCTTGGAGTGAGTATTTGCGTACATTTTCTAATCCAAGGGCTAGAGCTTGAGTCAACGAGAGAATCATGAATTATTTAAGAGGAAACTAAGAAGAGAATCAGCTTGATATATGAATTGAATTAGCGTTAAGAAACAGGACTAGCAAGCGTATACATTGCATGTCATTGCACCAAAGAAAAAGAAAATAGGAAGGCAAAAAAAAAAAAAAAAAAAAGGAAAAACATTGCTTAACTGGTTTTGTGTAGTGTTTCTGAAAGCACTCTTAAATAAAATCCTTAAAATTTTGCAACCAAATGACCACGCCATGGACCAAAGATGAGAACATTTTCTCTGAACTCGAGTCATTCAAGTGATGATGCTGTGAGTTCACTCACATAATCGATTTCTGACACTTTCAGAAGTAACGCAAGGCGATGTTTTTATACTTTTGGACCGTGGTATGTATTACGGATGCATACTAATGTTGCAAAAGCATGAAGCAACAATCGAAATATATGAAGTCGAAATCTGCAAATAAGATAAGAAAAACAATCAGCTCAAAGCGAATTACAGACAGCAACATAATTTAAGCCCCATAGTGGGAAAACATGAGGTCAATCGAACAACTCATGATATACAGGAATGAGCTCATTGACCTTTTAAATGATTTTTAATCTCTATCAGGAAGCATATCTCAGGTTCTGGTTGTTTGACATGAAATATTTCGTTTGAGAAATACATTTCTTATCAGAAATTGAGGACAACAATTACAACATGATGTCGTCCAACGTATTTAGCAATGCATTCTTTGTGGAGATAAAAAAGCGAGAGTTTATCAGCGTAAGGCAGGAAACGAGTAAGGATAAATGTTAGATTTTGATGCTGCACTTAGAAAGCAGTCATAGGTCAGGTTGACGTACCCATGGTCAGGGTGTAAAAGAAATCAAGAATCGCTTGGAACCGTATTGGATCAGGCCAAAATCGGTGGTTCCTAAGGGAACTATTCTAGTTCTTGGTTCCAGTGTGGAACTACCTGCTCGAACTAGATAGGTAATATATAATAGATATCTAATTTCTTAATTTCTTTAAAGAAATGAAAAATCCTAAATCCCAAATTTGAAACTCGGTCATCTCATCTCAAACTCTCACTCTCATCTCAATCTCTACTCTCTCTCGCCTCAAACTTTGAGTGTCTCACTCTCACCTTGGTCTCTCCATCTCCATCTCTTGACTCATGGCCGTGCATCCGACCATTCATCGCCTCCCTCTCTTGTTCTTGATCGCCTCCATTTGTGGTAAGTTCAAATATCTAATATTTAAGCTACTCACCAAATCCCTAAATTTGTAAGTTCTTTTGTTTGGTTAGTCTAGCTCAAAAACTCTAGAAACATCAAAACTCTCAATCCCTAATATGTAAGTTGTTTGTTTGTCCAATGTATGATATGCGATTTGTGTCTCATGGCCTATGGATCTCCCTCATTCGAATCGAGTGATTCAAATTGCAGATCTCACTGTCTTGGTCATGTATGTGTGATAGCAATGAGTGATGGTGTGTACTCAGTGTCAACAATGGTAGGAGATGATCGATCGATGGTGGGGTAAAGTGTATGTGTATTGTTCTCTATACTAATCTTGTGCATGTTGTCCTTTGTGTAAAACTTTTATGTGTTGATCTCTAGTGAAGTGGTCGTGTGCCCTTTTGTTCAAAATGAAGAGTGCACATCCAAGGACAACAAGACAACTTAATAAAGTCGATTGAAGAGATTAATGGAAAGTATTGGTTTCTTCAACGACAAATATCCTCCATTGATGACATGTTGCTTGATTTGAGCTAGTGATCTATTAACATGTCAATAGAAGAGGAGAAATCCTATGATGCAATAACGCTAATAATGAAATCAAAATCACTAGAATGTGGACGGGGTGAAGACGACTTTGAAGAGGCATCCAACACAAAATAAGGTATTCGGTTCTTGTCCTCCTCTTAGCAAGCAAAAATCAAAAGCCTTGCTTCATTTTCATAAAGGCATAACTCATGAGAACGGAAAGGTGATGAGCTTTGCAATTAGTATGGGGTTAAGTATTCATACCATATTGATAATGACACTTCAAATATGTTGAAGCACTTGAGAAAGTGCAATAGGTATCCTTGCAATATAGATAAGAAGCAAAAATTATTTGCATCACATAGGTAGTTGAGACTCAAAAGACAAGTTTAACAACATGGAAGTTTGATAAGGAGAAATGTAAAAAAATGCTTGTTTGAATTATTATAATTGATGACCATTTTTTATGGCTAAGCATGTTTGATTTCATGATTATATCAATCAATTACAATATCCCCTCAAGCATATGTCATGATTTACAGTGGCTATAAATTGCATGAAATTGTATTTTTGTGAAAAAAAGTTTGAAGGCTTCCTTTCATATGCTTAATTGTAGAATTGCACTCATGATTAACCCATAATGTTCCATTCAGAAATTAAACTATTTATGCTTTCTTGCATATTTTATTAATGAAAATTGTAAATTACACAAAACAATCATCAATTTTGTGTTGATACCTAGTCGCAAGGGTAGGGATATTGGGAAAATAGTTGAGAAATGCATCTATGAGTAGGGAATAGAGAAAAAAGTGTTCCCAATCGTTGTGGATAATGGTAGTTTGAATGATTTTGCCATTGGTTCTTTCACAGAAAAATTTTCAAGAGATAGGCTATTGATCTTAGATAATGATAGTTTACACATAAGGTACACAACTCATATATTAAACTTGATTATAAGGGATGGCTTGATCAAGGTAGATAATTCTATTACAAGTATTTGAAATATGGTTAGGTATGTAAAAAGTTCCCTTGCCTGTGGTTGCTGCCCTATCGCTAGTGGGGCGATGTCACTGGCCACAAGGGTCGCCGGCACCTGGGCAAGGGCTGATGACTCTCGCCAACCTACACCTAGGCGCTAACGACTCTTGCTATCTATTGCTGCCGCCACACATACAATGGGGCGACGACCACAGGTGAGGGAGGCTCCCCCACCTGTGCTGTTTTCCCCTTTTATATATATTTAATTAATATTTACATTAAAAATTAAACTCTTAGGCCAAAATGGTGTCGTTTTTTTGTAAAGGTAAGCTGACGTGGAATTCTGACGAGCCATGTAGATATTAGAAATTATTAAAATAAGCAATGTCGGATTTTCAGTGGCCTTCACCGGAGTTGGCACTTAAGTGATTTAATTTTTAAAAAAAAGTAATACTTAAATGTACCTTTCGTAACTTTTAGCACTTGAGTTGTTCTTTTCCCGGCCTAAAAATGATAGTTTTTACTTAGAGGGAAACCATTCAAAGCCAAACCTATGGCTTCTGAGCTTGTCATGATCGGCCAAAACCTAAAACAGAAACTACCCAACTTCTTCTCACGTAGGGACATCTCATTCTCAAGTGACCAAAGAAAATGAGTCATTCATGTATGATCTATGAAGCAAAAAAGGAAAATGTTTAGGTAACAGGTGAATGAGCAAACCACTGCAAAATGTTGGATACACATGCATTGTGCATTGTAAAAATGGGTGAAAAGTGGAAAGAATTATGAAAACTAGTTATTGGTAATGGGCACTATCGCAAAAATAGAAGCTTAGGAGATCAAACATTTTTCAGTTCGGGTGATTCCGTAAGAAACTTTTTTTGAAGGAACACGATACAAAGGCAACAATCAATAAATTAGAAACCCACTATGGTGACACCAAAGAAGAATTTCGAGAGAACAAGTCCAACAAAGTCTAGGGACTGTGGTTGAGTGATCATGTTGGGCTGTGCTCCAAAGTCGGATTGGGCTTGACTTTCCTAAATTGAATTCTCCTAGACTCAAACTAAACATATAAGCACAATTTTACATATTAAAAGCAAACATATGACTCAATTGGACCTTCAATTATCTTAAATTTGCAACATCTTTTGTTTGGAATAAGTATGACCAACAACTGAAAGTCTATATATTTGTGAAATTCTATTGGGATCAAAATAAAAATAGTTTAAGA
Organism: Angophora floribunda; assembly: GCA_014182895.1. Lineage (NCBI taxonomy): Eukaryota > Viridiplantae > Streptophyta > Magnoliopsida > Myrtales > Myrtaceae > Angophora > Angophora floribunda. The sequence continues at coordinate 16,002,695 of CM024710.1, forward strand.
AGTAAATTAGATAATTTCGATTCCATTACAATAACAATTATGTCCACATGCTGGAGATAAAGTAAAGAATTTATTTTATCAAGAAGATCCTTTTTGTAAAACTACCCAACAATTCTCATGTTTTGTATTTTCTTGAGTGAGAAACGGATTGTCATCTTCTAGTGGGTGAAGTTTAACCAGAACTTGTATTGACCCTTAGTTTTGATTGCTAATGGATATTGTCTGTTGAGGACTAATTCGTGTTATAGTTGTTAGTCTGTCCTTTTGTTCAGGCTAGCTTGTGGTGTTTCTTGTTTGGTCACTAAGAGTATTGTGATTATTGCTCTCATTTTTTTTAAAGATGTGATCATATTATGCTAAATCATCAATGCATTATGTTATGTTGGCATACTATTAGTTGCAAGGAAAAGCACTAGATCCGGTTCAACTCGAAATCGATTCAATTCTCAATTCTTTGAACAATATAAGGCCAAAATCAGTTCGATTCCCAGTTCCAAGATCAAAACTGGCAAATCTATTTTAGTTTTAAAGCCTCTTTCAAAATTGAAAATAAAAAAACCTTATACTTTTATCAAAAATTGAAGTAAAAACAACAAAACTACTTTACAAGCAAATGTTTTAGTAATGAAATAATGCAAAATTTATTTATTAATAAGAATTTGACCCCAAACATAAATTTGTGCCATTCTAGGTTCCAAATATTTGGATTAGGGGGTCATATGGTTTCCGGTTTTAGAATGGTAACGGAATATATTGGGGAATTATCATCCCTAGTTAGCTTGCCTTTTATGTTTTGAGATTGTCATTATATAATCTTTCTTTTGCTTGGGTTGAGTTGGTTATTAATTCTTAGTTGCTCTGTACTATTGCTATTGCTCTATTGCCTTTCAAAGAATATATTATCACTTTCCCAGTCAAATGTTTCCCTTTATTCTAACATACATGTAATATTGCGATTATAATAACTCAAACCATGTTTCTTTGTTTTTAGTTAACTTATTTGCATTGTTAGGTCCATCCTCCTTATATGAACTAATGATTGGAAAAGACATGGCCACTGAAAACTTTGCTGAGCAATTTAGAGATACACACAACAAATTACGAAAGTTAACTACCCTCGCCTAGTGATATAGATAATAACTTTGATATAGGGGTGATCGGCTTTAGAGTGGGTGGGTCGGTTCTCATATTGAAATCTAAAACCAAATCAAACATGATCGATTTCTAATATATGGAACCTAAAATCAACCTTGTCCACCTTGGAATTGGACTAGACTAGAATGGTCAATCCCGATCCAAGTCCTGGGTTGTCTTGGGAACTAGCAATGTTATTTTTTCAATTTTTTTATTTTCTTTCTTAAAAATTATTAATTATATTGAAAGTTACTTTAATATATTATAAATTATTAATCACAAGGGAGTTACTAATGAAAAAAGAGATTATCTCTAATAAACAATATGTACTTTTTGTCTTTGTTGAATATTCAAAAATAAAAATATGATCTAGATTGATTTCATTGGTTTCATTCGATTTAGCTTGGTTTTCAAATTGGACCATGATCAATGCACACCCTTATTCTAATGAGTTGACAAAGGTACCAAAGACAACTTGTTTACGATGCATCAACAAGGCAACAATGAAGTCGTCGTCAGTTTTGATGAAGTTGTCATTGGATCTGCATTTGACTTTCTGGTGGAGATTGAAAACACTAGAAATATGTTCATGGTGAAGAATGCATATCTCTCCGTTTGAGTATGGGTTGAGAACTTTTTAAGTAAAGGAGAAGATAGCCATTGATGTAGCTTATTTGTCATGGTTGGTACAACACTTATATATCTTTTCTTTGTTTTTGATGTAATGTGAGTATTATTTTCTCAGTTATTTAAAAACTAATTTTATTCCAAACCCTCCTCTTTTTTGAGTTTCACTTCCTAGCAAAAAATCTTCATTTATTTCGTTTTCATTTATTTCTTAATAATAATTTAATTTGTTTCTTAGTAATAAGCAATATTAGGTTACACTAAGTAATATGATTTATTTAACATCGTCATTTTCACTAAACAGCAAGTGTCATGTTTATATGCCAATAATATATATATATATATATATATTTTCTATTTCATTCATACGTGATAGATCTCAACTCATAAGTTATTTAGTTTAGATAAAATCAACTAGTTAGCATTAATAATAATAGCTCGTTTGTTTTTTTATTACATAAAAAGAACTACTCTATTTATTAATTCAGAACAATACTAATTATTTATTGGACATAGTACGTTCTAATTATTAAAAGACGTAGAAGAATTTCAAAAGGCATCAATAGCTCTAAATACATTATTTGAGAGAGGTAATTAAATTGAAAAAAAAATTCAAGAACTTGTGGTGCCTTTATTGCTAAGAATAAAAATTAACTATTTTGTGTATGATAAATTGTATATAATTTGATATATTATAATGAAAATTACATCAATCTATGTATAGACTCTATAAAATGATTAATAAGATACCATATCAATCAAGATATACTCAATCAAACAGAGATATTCACACAATCTTGAAAGACATGGAAAATCATCAAAATCGTCTTAAATATCTTCAACGTCCTCTCAAACTCAAGGTACATTGAATACGTCAACTTGAGTTTGAATAAAAGTTGTCCAATGGTTGAGATATCGCGAATGAGGTGGTGTCGAATATCTATTCGTAGCAAAACTTCTAGATCTTGCTTATCTGAGAGTGATGAGTTTGATAGTGATATTGCTTCTCAAAACCATAAATGAAATGTTGAGAATTGAAGGGGAAACAACAATCGGCTGATACGGCTGGGTTTACGAAACAATAACTAAGCTCCTATATGGTTGACGTCGTAGCATCAAGCAGCGTATAAGGCTAGCTTGAGAAAATGGTTATTGAGTGATGCACGACTTATTTGGTTGGCATGATGTGCGGTTGGCATCGAAATACAACATCATGGAATTGACTCGATTAAGCAAGAGAGGGCTCTAAAGATTATGCAACAACAATACATTGGCTATCGGACAAGATGAATAATGTTGAAATCAACGTTGACCGGAGGATATTATGACTTATTAAGACAAAAAAATAACAAGAAGCAAAACTAGGCTTTGGATGGGCACGTGAGTGTGCACTGTGTTCACCGGTGCACTTCAGGATTAACTAGGATCGATTAACTCCAATACCAAGTTAAATATAAAAATAGTAAAGAGAAATTGGATAATTTATTGTATAATTTCATATGTCATAATAAAGACATCGGCCTATTTATAGATTTATAAGAGATTATCAAATATAACAAATATCAATCAAGAAATGCACAAGCATAGAATTATGTCTAACATAAAATATTCTAGAGAATTATCTTAATTATCCTTATATATATAAAAGTTAGCTCACAATTCAACCCTTTTTTTTTCCCAACTATAGCGAAAGTTTAATGTAGTGCACATTTTATGTTTTCATCAAACATATACATTACACACAGATTCAATTTTTTTTTGGTTAGATACACAAATTAGTTGAGACGGTCATTCCATTTTCATTCTCGGGATTGGATCTCATCTTCGCAAGTTTCTCATAACTTTATTTTTAACCTCTCAGTGGGCTAGCCAATTGATTGTCCAACTTCAAAGCCCAAAAGGTCTATTGGCCTATCAACTCACATGGCGGACCGGGTGAATTTGATCCAAATAATGGCTCGGTTCGCCATTCAACGGTTGAACCACCAATCGAACTGATTCATTTTGTGTAATTCGAGTCTTAATGAATAATCGGACTGGATTGGGTTGAAAAACCTTGAAATAAGATAGACGTGAGACCTATCAAAAGAAAAAACAAAGATAAAAAGGAGAGAATAATAAAAAAAAGTTATAAATCTATTATAATTGTGCTAATTTAATTATAATTTTTTTTGGCCAATTCAGTCTTAAATCGTTTATAATTGTGCTAATGCAGTCTATTAGGCCAATTTTGGCCAACTGGTGTTGATCGTTCGGCCAACATTGACATGGCAGTTTTTAAATTTTTTTCTGAATTTTTTTCAATTTTTGGGATATATGCATTAAAAATCCTAACATTTATCATAAAAATGCAATTAAGTTCTAATGCTTTCAAAATGTACAATGAAGTTCTAAATCACTTGTCATTAAAGTGTAATTGAATCTTAAAAGTTTAAAAAAATGCAATTAAATCCTAAAACTTGTCAAATTGATCCAATTGAGTCCTTCTGTTTATTGACCTTATGAAAGTTTTATGACCGATTACATATTTGTGATAAGTTTTAAGATTTAATTGTATTTTTTGAAAGTTTTAGAATTCAATTGCACTTTTATGCCTAGTTTTAGGATTTGATTATACTTTTTTAAAGTTTAGAGACTCAATTACACTTTTATGTTAAACTTTCATTACACTTATCCCTTAATTTTTTATATTTTCCCTTTTTCTTTTCTTTTTTCTCTTCTTGCTTCTTTTGCTCGCGAGGCCTAGGCGAAGGTCCCCATGGCCTTGCTAGCCATGGGCGAGGCCGCCTTCGCTCGTAACGAGGCCATGGCAAGGTTGGCTTGCCCAGATTTGCATGGGGCTATGAGCTACTATGGGCAAAGAAGCAAAAGACGGAAGAAGAGAAAAAAGGAAGGAAAAAAAAACAAAAAAGATAAATAAAAAAATTATCAAAATAAAAAATTGCCACATCAGCATTGGCTAGATGGTCCATGTCGACTAGGCAAAATTGACTAGATAGACTACTAAATTGAATGTTTAGGATTGAGTTGGTAAAGAAAAGTTTGGAATTGAATCAGTATAATTGTAATAGGTCTAATGATTTTTGATATTTTTCCCAAGATAAGAGAAATGCTAAATTGGTGACTCCACAACATTGGAGGAAGTTGAGGGCAATTGAGTTGAATTAGTTCCACTTGCCCCTTATCCTCTTTGGTTTCTTCACATATTTGGGATGATTGCAATTTGTGACCCTATATTGAAATGTCACCTCCAATTTTTAGGGGAAGAACATTAAGAGTGTCATAACTTTCGTACGGCGTTCACTTTGGTACCAAAACTTTTTTTTGCTCACTTGAGTGCCAAATCGGAGTGAAATCGTTTAGTTAAGTGTCACTTCCTACCAAAAGTCATACATGGATTTTTTTTAATAATTTTTGATTTCCAACATGGATTTTTCAATTCCAACATGGTTTTTGGTAGTGACTCTTGCTAGCTAATGTGGATTCTTTGTGCAATGGTCCAAAATGACATCATTTCTCATAATCTCGTCTCTCTTCTTTTTGCCCTTTTTTCTATTTTTTTCTTTAGGGCCGACAAGGGTCACCGGTGACCCTCACCGGCCCTAAAGAAAAAAATTTCAAAAAATTAATAAATATATTGAAATATTGTCCGCCACGGTCACGTTAGGTTTTCTAGTAACTAAATCGAAAGTAGCACTCAAGTGAATATTTTTTTAAACTTGTGGCACTCAAGTGAGCGGAAAAAAAGTTTTAGCACCAAAGTGAGCGATCGTACGAAAGTTATGGCATTCTTAGTATTCTTCTGTCCCAATTTTCTCAGCCGATAGGTTCAAAATCCCTCCTAATTTTCTCATGTCACTTTCCATTCACTTATGGGGATGTTACAAAAAGTACAAATCAATCCATTGGCTAATCAATCACCGAAAATTGATCCATCCTCGTTCGTAAACACACAATATCTCAACTCCTTGACACTTTTAAGATCTTCTGCCTATCTCATGAGAGCAAAACACTTCATCACGAAGGAACACACAATGTGGTCGGCAAGCTCGATTTTTCCTAACATGAAGTTAAAGAAAATTTGAAGAAAAACCCAGAGGATCGCAAGTTTGAAGGCAATTTTCCTCGAGTGGTTTTTTTTGTAGGACCTACATTTAGGGGCAATCATCATAACTCGTTGCTCTCATCTACGTATAATTAAGCTATATTTCAACCTCATTTTCAGTTCGAATGGTTACGATAATATCATCCAAAATCAATATAAAATGAAAAATACAAATAAAATAACTCCTCATTCGATTTTTGGGATTTGCAAGGTGTTTCACGGGCCTCCTAATAGCGGGCGTTTGCGCATGTGGCCTAGGCTCATCCAAAAAAGAAAATTGAAAAAAAGAGGAAAGAAGCAAAAGTTTGGGATATGGAAATGGGCCTCCTCAAATAAGAGCATGGGCTCGGCTTGGGTGACAAAAAGCCCAAGTAAGACGCCCGATGGGCTAATTAACAGGGGCATATGCGTCCTTTTACCATTTCGGTTTTGTCCGACCCGGAGGAGTAATCAGTAATATCGCCATTGCCTCCGTTCCCCCAAAAAGGAAGACCGGAAGCGCGTGCACCGCACCCCTCTTCGCAGCCATGGCCGCGTCCGAGCAGCCTCTGAAGAAGCGGAAGCTCTACGAGCCCCAGCCGGAACCGCCCTCGACGCCGCCGCCCCCGCCCCACCTGCCGCCGCAGCCGCCCCGCCCCCGCCGCCCCAAACCCTAACTCACCCCGACCCCGCGGCGGCGGCGCCCCCGCGCAGCTCGCGCCCCCGGGGCCGCTGTCCCAGGAGGAAATCGCCGCGAGGAGGAAGAACAGGGAAGCGATTCGGGGCGTGTACGAGGCCTACAAGCGGATTAGGTTTTGCATTGGTCAGAAGGAGCCGCGGCTCGTCCCCGACTTGGAACAGGCTTATCTGTCCCTCATTGCTGCTGCGCGAGGTGAGAGTGATTTCCCCTTTCTTGATTATCTTCGGTTGTTCGGATTGATTCTTAGTTTGTGTAGTGACTGGTCGGAGTGAGATGCTCGTGTGTTATGTGTTTGATTGTTGAGTTTGGCAATGATGATAACATCTAATGTCTAAGTGCTCTTTTGTTCTTTCTCCTAGATAAAATTTGATCTTATTGATCGAGCGAAATTGGTTCTTCTGAGCTATCTCTGGTCCGTGCTCTATTATTTTCTCACTCTATGTTGAATTATCAGCGTACTCTCCATGGGTTGAAAATTCTCTAGGGATTGAAGCAAAATATAATCTTGTTGTTGATTTTGTTCTCCCTAGCAAGAGGACAGAAGTCGTTTGATTTTCCATATCCAAGACTCTTGTATTGACTTGTCTTGTGGAACTAGCTGCTGGCTTTAGAAGATCAATTGGTAAGAAAAACAAATTCTTTTGTAAGATAGACATAGATATGGGAACTTTCTCTGAGTACGTTCATTTAGGAAGGGTCCAGAAAAAATTAATTCCAAAGAAAGGAACACGGCAATCATCATAACCAAAAAAGAGAAGATGTAAACAGGAACTTGGTTCAGTGCAGACATATGCTGCCATTGTGAAGACGTGAAAACATGCTTTTAGCTGCTAGATGTGATGGGCATTCACAAATTTGACTCGTTGGATCACTTATTTTTCTGGAAAATCTCTCTCTCTCTCTCATGGAGTAGTGGTCCATGCATTGTGCTTCGGTTAGTCTTTAGGATCAGCGGCACTGCCATTGGATTTTCATACTTCCTTACTGTGAAAAGTGGCACAGTTTACTGTTGTTTTTTGAGCATCTTGTGTGCATCTCTGTTAAGTGGCACATTTACAATGTGGTATAGGTTGAAGTTATATTAGTGAACTCGGTTTTTCCCTTTTTTATGCATGATTAAGAAAAGTTGTGTGCAAGGATATGCAAACATAGAATCTTTTAGGTAAAAGATTGTGTGTCTATTGTAAGCTGTTTTCCTTCCTGTTTTGGCAGCTTGCTTCCTGCAAGCTGCATCTTTGAGTGACCAGTACCAAAAAGTTACCCTGTCATTGGCTGAGTAGAGATGGGTGATTATCACAGTACTTATGAGATCTAACTTTGATTGAGAATGAGATGTAACTGTGCCATGGTAATTTATCTGTTGAATGTCATTGGCTATACTGGACTCAGATTCATATGTCAAAACACAACCTTGTTTTTTTTTTTTTTAATTTAAATTTATGTGTTTATTGAGCTAGATATCCTAAAACTCTATATGTAAGTTGATTCAATCTTTAGCTTTTCGCTAGAGCAAGTAAGTCCTTCAACTCTTTTGATGAATTCAATTAGGTCCTCTGTTACCTTTCTTATCTGAATCATGATAGAAATTGAAGTTCAATATTCAGACCAAATTGACCAGCTTTTAGTGAGCATCATTTAGTACTGGTAGCAGTTTACTGGGCTTGTAGTACTATCTCTGCAGTTAATTGAAATGTAATTGGGTCTATGCGTTGCCACTTAACCATTTAAAGCTGAGGTTACGTTTGTGTTTCTTGCAAGTTTTGTTGAACATCCTCGCTTTTCTGGATCAAAATGAAATTTGATGACCTAGACATTATTCTTTGTAAATTTTGGACATATATGTGGCTTCTCACATGATGGAAAATTTCCCAAATAAATGTCATTTGTCTGGATCCCTTGTGAATTTATTCCTCAGAAAAATGTGTCTCTTAATAGGCTGGAATTTTAATCCAGTGATGTAAGTGTCATGTAGGGTTCTGACCTGATATATTTGAGAGATGTAAGGAGTTGATTGAAATTGTTAGAGTTTAAGAACCTAGTTACTCTATCATAAATATAAAGTAGTGGATGATAGAAGCATTTTGTGATACAAAAAGTTGTTTGTTGATTGTTTGATTCCATATTTTTGAGATTTTTGTTAGTTGTGGATCACAATGAAGTTGGATCTGGTTATGGATCTATGCTTATGGCATTTTTTAGACAATGAGAAAAAAATATTGACCCAAAAGATTAATCTGGTTTCCTATCTGGTGATCACAAGATTTTTTGTTTCATTTCGACCTCTAGTTGGCTTTTTTTTTTTTTTTTTTTTTTTTTTTTTGAGAATTTTGTTTTATAATGTTTGCATTTTCTGGGTTGCTATGGTTTTTGCACTCTGAGTGATTCATCTTACCCATTTAGTATGGAAGCATCAAATTTATGCATGTCTCCTGGAAATGCCCTGACTGTGCCATGTGAGGTCATCGTTCATTTTTGTTTTCAACTATACTGCCTCTTCATTTAAAAGGCAGATGAGTTGGGGGGAATGCTTCACTCCTTTTTCTCTACACAGGTTGTTCTAGTGTGCAACGGATTGTGGTTGATCTTATTCCACGATATGCGTCATACTGTCCGACTGCTCTTGAAGCTGCAGCAAAAGTCTTAGTCAATATGTACAATTGGAACCTTGCAATTATAACCAAGGGAGGGGATGCTGATGGAATTGCATTTCAGACTGCTAAAGCCTGCATTCTTGGTCTAGTTGATGTTTGCTGTGCAGCTTCTTCATTGGCATCAACGTCATCTGTTATCCAAGGCATATGCACAGCCGTTTTTAACAGTGTGCTCAACTTTTTCATATCCTCTTTTGAGGGAAGTAGTATTGTCCAGATCATCGGTAAACAAAGTTTGAAGATGCCAGATTCTGATGAGATTTTTTCTGAGCTCAAGCTAAAATGTTTAGATGGAGATGATTCTCCACTTATTAGATTGTCTAAGTTTCGTGCGCTGAGTACTCTTCGGATCTTCTGTGCTTGTACTAAGAACATGCTTGAGGCTTGTTTTGAGCTCCTTAACTCCTCTATAATTGAAGGAACTCAAAACGGAGGATTTTATTTCCTAAATCAGGTAACGAACAGGCTTGATGCTGATGATGTGGCTTGCCTTATGGATGACTCAAGTGATGAAGCTAAGTCATGTACAGGTTCTTTTAGAACCAGCAGAGACAGGAATGAGGTTGTGAGTGCAAACCTACCATTAGTTGGCGAAAGTTCCTCTATGAATGGATTTCTAGTTCCAAAGAATTGCTTGTTAGGACTGGTAATACTTGGATCTCCTCTTCATCCTGTCATTGTCTTTTATATCAGCATTAGTTCTTTCTCTTTACTGTATTTTGCCAGTGGCAGTTTTTTGTTAGAAGTGTTTATAGCCAATTTTTACCTTGGCTGGAGTGTGCTATTTGCATTGTCTTGCCCCTTCAGAACTATGAATTTCCGGATTCTGCTACTTACTAATGAAAAGTGACTTACATCATGTGGTGGTGTTCTATGTTGTGGTTCTTTTATGATGTCACATTCAATTTCATTCTGCTGCTAACTAATGGATTTTTGCTCAAAACGAACTTGGGTGAACTTTTATAAGGGATGGATGATCTTTAGCATCATGCATGTATCTTTGTTTAGCAAAATGATTTGATCAACTAGGTGAAGGGACATGTGTTTAAACTGAAGTCAACAATAAGTTATAAGGGATTAGGTTAATAAATGTAGTTGAGGTAGTTCAATGTTCTAGTAGTGAGGGCTTGTAGCTTCATGCTAGGTAGGGACTAGAAAGTCCTTGACCTGCCAAACAATCTTAAACAATTTTTTATCTTTTCCTCACTGAAGACTGTAGTATCTATCTTAGTTGATATCATGTAAAGTTGGGACCTGTGAGGTTGGAATGGCATGCTTAGTTGGCTTAGTTGGCTTTCCAATATGGTCAAACCTGGTCCAACCCATATTTTAATGAAGATGCAAACTGTATAGCCAAACCCAATTTCAAATTGGACTTCCCCATATTAAAATATTGGTGACAAGGGTTACTTTTTTGTTGCCAAATGTTTGATGAATTTGTGATCTTTTACACTTGAGTTTATGCAGCGACTGCTGAATTATCTTTTTTTGGCTTCTCAGTGGTAGCATATTGACTAGCTTCTTAATGCAGGCAATTGCCAGAGATTCATCTTTGAGAAGTTGGATTGTCAGGAAGTGCAAGAAATTAAAAAGATCGGCATCTTCTAAAACTAAATCAGAAACATTATCTGCCTTTGAAGCCTGCTTAGAATCTCTGAGTGAACTGGTCAACTTAGAGGAGAGTCTAGCAGAGAGCGATGAAGATGATTCTGATCTGTCCACATCTTTTAACGGACATTGTTTGAGGCGGGGGGTTTCTAATCAGTGTGCAATCCCCAGCAAATCATCTTGGGAAGATGATAATGTAAGAACTCGTAATGGATCATGCAGTGAAGATTTTACCCGTAAGTTCCCTAATCGACATGTAGAACCTCAGTCTTGCATGGTTCCTCCTGAGATGGATCACCACTCAAAGATTGGTGATCGTGGTCACTCAGGATCCAGGTCCTTGTGCCTTGAGATTGTAGAAAATGGTGAATTTTCAGGTAAAATATCTTCTTGCACACCCAGAGATGTGCCCGAGCGCCACTTGCTTTCACCTGGTAACAGAACCCATTTATATTTCAGGACTAATTCATTGAAAGGCAGGAAGGACTTTTCTAATATTGACTCTAATCACATCCCTAAAGCAGAGGCAACCTCACCTCATATGAGAACATCTGCAGGAAGTGCATCAAATAGTTTGACATCCCCTAAAGGTAATTATGCTGTACCGAGTGGCTTTCCGAGTCAAATAGTTTGGTTCTCAGACGGTGAACTGGCAGCTATGGATGTATATTCTGCATCTAAGCAGCTGTGGGTGGGTGCTTTGGGTCCTGATGTATCTGAAGCTCACGTGAGATTTGAGGCAGATAAGTTTGGTCCTGTTGAACATGTGTTTTTCTATCCAAGAAAACGGTTTGCACTGGTTGAGTACAGAAATATCATGGATTCTATTAGGGCTCGGAATCAGATGCGTAGACATCTTCCATGGTGCATTAAGTTTTTGGATATAGGACTAGGAACTCGGGGATCTGTAAATGGTGTGGCCATTGGTTATAGCAATTTTGTTTATATTGGAAATGTTTTAGGTCCGTGGATGATGGATGAGTTACTGAATGAATCAAGGAAAGCCCTTTACAAAGGCCCTTATATGGTTACAGATCTAGGCAATGAAGGTGCGATGTTACTGGAGTTTGAAACTCCTGAGGAAGCTTCTGCTGTGATGACTCACCTAAGACAGTTTCGAATGGAAATGATCAAACACATGCCGCCGGGGCCAAGTAATTTTAGAATATCTCCCATGGATACTCCCAGATCTTCAAGAAGCAATAACTATGCAAGCTTTTCTAATAATAATGTTGACTCACCTCAGTCTCAGACAGTGCCTCAGAGCCCCGCTGGCAGCTCTAGGATGTCTCAGCTACTTTCTTTACTCTCTTCATTGCGTTCGAAGTATAATGTTGGAAACTGGCAATCTGCAACCTTGAGAGGAGAAAATAAAATGCCATCAAGCACTCTTTGGATACAGCATCCTCCAAATGCCAACTCATATATCATGGATGATGAAATATTGGCCATTTGCAAAATTGCTATTGGCAATGTAGGCTCCATCATTCAGGTGACCCGCAATAATATGCATGTGGGATGTGGCTGGGTGGTTGAGTGCAGCAGTGTTGATGCTGCCATTTCTGTTTTGAGAAATCTTCAGGCCTGTCCCCAGATGTTCCTTCAGATTGAATTCAGGTTTGGGCTGTGTTATTGGATTCTTCTGATCAAATAAACTTTCTGTCGTCTTTATCATTGTTGGCTTTGCAGCTGTTGTTTTAAAATGTCTCTCCATCTGTCACATGATCAAAATCAAAGAAAGAATCCACATGTGGTGGCTTTTGTTTCAAAAGCTAGACCATCCTTTTGCATTACTTGAGGATAAAATCCATTATGAGTGCTCGCAATTTGTGTTTGCTTTCTGAAAATCTGTTTCTGAGGTGGTATATTATTTGCTAGTGTTTTTGGAATAGGAATATCTGCTTTTAATTATTCCGTATCAGCTTTTAGGGAAATTCCCTAACTTTTGAACTTGTTTCTTTTGAATTTCTGAACAGTCAATTGGAAAAGCAACAAGTCCCTCCTGTCTCATTAAATCCAGAGAGTGGTTCAATGGGTTTAGTCTCCCCAAGGTTGAGAACTGAAAACAATGGAGCTGCAGTACAAGCTGCGCACTGGGATGCTTCTGGTGGTGTAGAGCAGAACATGGTGGTGGACTCTTCACAGTGTGGTACTTATTTATGTTCACTAACTCATCTCCCATTTAGAAGCAGGAATTGTGTATTGACTCACGACCTTGCAGGTCCACCTATGGTTTCTTGTGCTAATGGAGGAGCATGGACGTACAGCAAGCCTGAAGCAGAACAGCAGTCAGCTTCTGGGAGCATGTCATGCATGCCAGTCACAGTGCAAGGACCTGTTCTGGCACCTCAGCAAATTCCAGCGTCTCCATACATGAGACCCTTGTATTTTACCCCGCCCAATCCATGGGATGTACGAGGTTCTAGTCATCACATGCCTCTGAATCCGATAACAGGGTCAGTGCAAAGTAATTTTCAAACCAATGCTGTTGCTGTCCCTTATCTTCCTCCTTCTGTGACCCCTCTGGCGCAGATACAGGGAAACTTGGTGAGGAATGACCAAACTTTTATCCCTCCTGTGCCTTTGACAGCCCAGCCACCTCAGCCTGATATGCCACCTCCGCTACCTCCATCTCCCCCTCCTTTACCTCAGTCACAACCACCTTCAGCCCCCCCTCCACCAAATTCTCCTCCCCCTCCTCCCCCTCCTCCCCCTGTTGGAGAATCCTCCAATGAGAAAAGGTCAGGACATAATCCTCAGTACAAGTGGCAGGGAAAATTATCTAAAAGTGGGGTTCACTACTGCACAATTCATGCATTCAGAGTGGATTCACATACGTGCAAATATTCAAATGGCCTCTCTGAACCTGCTGAGTAAGAATGTCGCTGTCATTCTATGTCAACTTCTTGGGGCTGAACTAATCACTAAGGCTGTTCTCATGCTGATATTTTGTGCAGGTGGCCTGTTAAACTAGATATGACAAAACGTACTGATTTTCGGCACGTAAGGTCAACATTTACCAGTACTCCACCACATAGGGTGAGTGTGCTACTTGTTGCTTGTTCTTTCATTTACTATCTTACATTTGATTTTATTTTATGTCCTACCTCGCAAAATTCTGTGTTTTCATGGTTCAACCCTCCCTAATTACCTTGAAGTTCAAAAACTTTTAATTCACCCTTGACTTTGCTGTCAGTTTCAAATGTATCCCATCTTAAATTATTGGTTAGTCTGACAATATGACCACTAATAAGTGGTTATCGGGGCATTAAAATAATGCCTCATCAACTGGAAAAGAATAAGAAAAAGAAAGAAACCACTGGGGGTTGTCCCAGTGTCCACCCTTTCCACTTAGGAAGGGTAGATTTGAAAGCTTGGTATAAAGTAAAGTAAAGAAATCCTTAAAGATTGGATTTACTAGTTATTTGGGGGTAGTTTTTTAGTGCTTTTCAAGGTCAAGGAAAAGCAATTGTGTGAATACAATTGTGCCTGTGTGATTTGAACTGCAATTTCTTTGTTTGTTAAACCACTACTACTGGGTTTTGATTGTAGACTGTACATAGCTTTCAAAGTTTGAGATAGAATCCAAAAAATCTTTGAAGTATGGGAGATTTTTAGTTAGTGTAGTTTTCTAATGATGCTCACGAGATAAGCTAAACTTTCTGCAAGTATATAATTAGGCCTGGGTAATTTGAACTGTGAAACATAAGTTTGACAAAGTGCCACTTCAGGATTGGAATTGGAAACCGATCTTTTGCTGGGAGAAATTTTAGTCTGTTGCCAGAAGTACTGATCCAAGCAAGGAAGATATTGCTCTAGATGATTCTGTCTGTTGCTGATGTCCCTTGAACAGCTACTTACGCTGGACGCTTTGAAGCCTTAGGTTAAGGAGGATACCTAGCATCAACTTTTGCTCTTGATTTTTGTCATCGAACCTGTTGTGCTTCATTTTCCCCCACTGTGCAGCTTAATCAGTGAATTTGGTTTGTTACAAATGGGTAATGCCGGAGATTTGATGTTTCAACCTGCTGCTGGTTAAAATTGTCATTGTGTTTGTATCGAAGTGTTCTATTAACCTCTCCTTTGGGCAGTCAATCGTTGCAGTGGTACCTTATTTTGGATTTGTTGTGATATGCATCTAGAACAATACTTTGGCAATATGTTTGCTTATGACTTGGTCATATTAATATCAGGGTTAAGTATTTGAGTTCATTAAGAACTCTGGTTAAGTGTACTTAATAAGGTAGGTTTCAAATTTCAAGCATTGACCACACATATTATGGCTGCAAGCTTTCCTCATAACTAGTGTAGGGTACTTGTTACCAAAATCCTTGATATTATTTAAGTTCCAAAAATTTTATCTAATGCTGAGAAAAGAGAAATTTCTTTCTACACATGTGATGGTTGTTTCAGAACTCTTAATGGTATTCTCATTGGTTGCCCTGTGATGCAGAGAGAAGTGTGCCAGCTGATCCCGTCTTCTGCAGCTGACTATAAAGGCGTAAGTTGATAAATTGCCTTCTTTATCATATTCTCATTATTGGTGTAGCCAACAACTGATTATATTATGAAAATCAAATGAACTTTTATGCATACCCCTTTTTTATGTTAGAAATTTATTGGATTGTAGATCCGTCGAAGTTTTTCCTGTTCACTGAAGTTCACTGCTTCCCTGATTAGAATCACCAGATAGATGTGAACATGTGGTATTGACAAAAGATGGCATGGACCTGGCCTAAGAATCTTTTTGTTTATGACGAATCAGCAAGGGACACTTAAATAATGGTGTAAAGCTTTTTTGCTTAACGGCAACATGTTCAGGTTGTTCTAGTCTATTCTAAAAAATGAAAATTTCATCCATTGTACTGATCAAAAAAGAAATTTAAAGTATTATAGACATGCCTGATTGGAAGCGGTGAAAAAGGGTGGTTTGGATAACTATAGGCGAGTTCTTGCAAATCCTTAACATTTCAATTGTGTTTCTTAGCTTACATTGCCTTCCGTTGATTACAAGCCTTTATGTACCTCACAAAGTGGCGTAAATTCATGTTAATCATGGATGTGCCCCCTTTGTGAAACATTTGCTTGAGGTCTTAACAAGGTGTTTTGTTTTTTTTTCAGTTTCAGGATTTTATATCATACTTGAAGCAGAGGGAATGTGCTGGAGTTATTAAAATTCCTGCTGTAAATTCTATATGGGCAAGGCTCCTGTTTATTCTTCCTTATTCTCAGGACATTTGTTCTTTGCTCTCAATCGCTCCTGATCCAGCCGACTGCCTTCTTGTGTTGGTTTTGCCAAAAGAAACGAACTTTGAGTGGGTGTGATCTTATTAAGTTAATGGCAGTTTGAGAGCATGTACATTAATGCCTGGCAGATGGTTGCTTCACATTGTCGTGTGACATGTAATGAGGAAAGGTGCTACCCAGAAAAGTAATTTCTGTTGGCATTGGCAATCATCTGTGCCTTTGTGAATGGGGGATCAGATCCAGCTCCAATAATGCTCGACAGCATGTTGGGGAATTAGTTTAACCAGTTCTGTGTACATTGTACCTTGTACAGCAACCATCATGAAAAAAAAATTTTGCTTCCTGGTATCAGCAGGTACTCCTGGAACTTAAAGATTGCTTACCGTTCAAGTTTATGGGGAGCTTTCAGGTCCTCAGGATCTGACGGCATGCTTTTGAACTTTTTTTGTTGATAAAGTATAGTATGGTTCAGGCTTGCAAACGCTCTAGCATTACTGTGACTGGAGGTAAGAGTTAATATTTGACTTAATGGAGCAATATTTTCAATCTGCTTTTACATGAAGAACCATCTGCTTTCTTTTGAAATAGTAGTTTTGAATCTTCCTCGAAGACTTTAATATATATGGCTTCTTGTCTAGTTTCCTAGCTGATGGTAGCCCTTTGAGGTTGGTTTTGGGATATACATTGTGTGGATCCTCGACTGAGAAGGATTAGTCCCTACTGATAAATGGCAGAAGAGGTTTAGAATTGCAGCCATGATGTGCAGTATAGACTATCAATGACTTCCAATCTTTTTGTGCTGTAGACCACGTAGTAAACAGTCTTGTACATGCAAATAGAAACATAGTGGACTTCCATCGGTATTTCTTTTTCTCAAGTACAATGGTTTTTTTCTTAGGCACCTTGACTTTGATGGATGAATAGATTTTTGTTTTTGCATTTTTATTATGACACTGATATGAGTTGATTTACATTATTTATGAGGAACTGTTGCAAAGTAAGCTTGGATCTTTTCCTTGAGGAATAGGAAATTTGTTTATAGAAGGAAGCGATACTTATGGCATGGATATATTTTAAGGTCATAAAATGGGTTCTTCTCGTCTACCTTGGTGGACTTTGGTTCCCTCTTATGTGGAATGAACTTTTTGTGTCAGGTTTCCTTAACAAAGAAAGTAGAAGTGTTTCAGATTCTATGTCCTTGTAGTCCTTGTAGTCCTTGTAGTTGCATTGTATTTCCTTCCTTCTGTACTTACGTGTAAATGTTGTGAAGATTGAGAACTGAAAAGGCCCTGATACAGCAGTCTCCAGTGTGGCTGGCATGCTCGGGAGAATGGAAGGCTGCCCACAGTCGAAGAAGAAATTCTTTTAATTGATCCTTCCTCTTCTATCGAACCGGTGAAATCAGTATTGCATTCATTCCGGCTCCTAGATGTTTTGTTCGTGTGATGGCAATCTGAAAAGCGAAGTTCCTTATGGAGGGAATCGTTTGTACTTTTATCTAGATCTAGTTCGAGTTTTTAGGACATAAAGGTGTCGAGGCTAGTTCTTCGCTCCCTTTTAGTTTTATATCTGTATTGTCATTGTTTACATCTTTAGCATGAAAATCAATTGGCCCTCTTTTCAGTTTTAGTTGGAGACGAGCACGATTGACGAGCACATGCGCTTTTGCTCACCCCTTTGAAAATCTATGAGCTTGCACATCACTCGCTTTTGTCCTGGAAGTTGTAGGATGCTGAACCGGTAAGCACGATATGCCTATAATTGCTTCCTCATTTGGTTCCGTCAAGTTTAAATTACCATCCAATTTATAGTTTGAGCTAGTGGTTGATATCCTGTGCGTACCAGGCGACTAATCCATGACATTGCTATGTTCAAAGATGTCGCGCTCGATTTCATGTGGCAACGAACTTAATTATAATAGCATGATGTCATGAGTTTGTGAAACTTAACATGCCTTTTACTTTTCATCTTCATCGTTTCTCATTAAGCCTTTGAAATCTAACTTCTGTTGGGCGTCAAATACTCGAACATGCAAATTATTATGTAAAGAAAAACGTTAATTTTTCAAATGCTTTTTTATTTAATTATGACAAATTTTCCTTTCGAAAAAATTTGTATGTGATTTTGAGTGGACAGACCCCCTAAACAATTTTTTTACCCAAAATCATGGATTTAAATGAAAGAACCTTTTGTTTCTTATAAAAGTAAAAAAGTAAAATCTTTTGCACGGTGCAAAATAATAAAATAAGACTGTTCCTTTGTTTTGGAAAACAATAAATAATTTTAAAAAAATATTTTTTTAAAAATGACCACTTATTTTGTTTGGTATAATTAATGAGTAACTCTTTTATTATTTATAGTAATTTATTTTAAAATATTTTTATCATTCATAAAAATATTTTTTCTTTATTTATTTTTGTAAGTGATGTAAGGCTCTTTATAATTTTTGAAAAAAATATTTTTCTATGACGTTCGGTTGCTTAAAAAATGAGTTAATAGAAAATATTTCATGATCTATGCAAAATTATATTTAAATTCAAGAAAAAGATTTCATCTTTGAATAAGTCAGAAAATGTTTTTTAAAAATATGATTAGGTATTGAAATTTGGACTTGAAACTAATTTGATCATGTGAACTCCAATGCCAGTTCTTGATTCTACAACCCTGGGTAGGGTCCATCAAGGCTGGTCCCGAATACATCAAGGCCTAGACCAAGTCTCTGACACTTAGGCATAAGTCCATCAAGATTGGATTTGGGTCCATGGAGACTGAGCTTGAGACCCTAATTCCTAGGCTTGGGCGTCCATGCTTATGCCTAGGCCCATTGAGGCTAGGCTCGAACGTTGGTGCTTGCATGCTGTGTCCTAGCATTCAAGCTTGTGTTCATAAAGGTTAGGCTTGGCCCTGACACTCAAGCTCTAGTCCCTAACACTTAGGTCACAAAAAGGTTAAGCATGAGTTGTTGATGCTCGGGCTTGGGTTTTAATGAAACATTTGTTCTTATAAAAATATATTTTTTAAAAAGATCGAATTTCAAATTATTTTTAGTTTTAAACAATTATAATTTCTAATTATTTTTTCTTTTTTCTTTTTGATTCTTCCTTGGCCTACGGTCAACCATAGGCAAGGCTCGAGCTCATTAACCTTAGGCGAGCTCAACACCACTAGATCTAGAAGGCAGAGCCTCACTTAGCTCAAAGGAATCTGGCAAGCTTGAACTTCGCTAGCTTGTGACAAGGCTTGAACTCACTTGAGACTAATCACCATGATCGACAATTAGTCGAAAAAAAGGAAAAGAAATTAAAAATCAGTTTTTAACAAATGATTAAAAGGAGTGCACCAAGAAAAATCAAATGGGATTTTCCGTATCGAATGATAGAAAATGTTTTCCAAGCTTATTTTTAGATGTCAATTGAAAATCAGAAAATATCATCATTTTCTTAGAAAATAACTTTTGGTGTCATATTTCTACAAAACAAACATGCTCTAAACTCTATTTTGTTTTACGAAAAATGAATGATTTTAAAAATATTTTCTTGAAGATAATTGTTTGTATTACTAAAAATATTAAAAATAAGGGTCTAAAGTACTTTCGTTTTTTCAAATAAAAGCCTAAATTGAACCTTGTTTAAAATAAGGGTTAGAAGTGTTATCATTTTTTTAAATGAAGACATGAAGTAGACTTTGTTTCACACAAGGCCTTCAAGTCTCATATCAATCTCAAACAATGACCTAACCTAACTAAATGATCAAGGGCATTTCCATCATTTACTATCTTTATTTTCTTTCCTTTTTCCTTTTTCCTTTTATACTTTTTCTTTTCATTAAAAAATTCGAAAGGAAAAAAAGTTAAAACTTAAAAGAACACAAATATTAAAAAAGGAGAGAGGGCCTTCTTTTGTGTGGAATAAGGCTATTGTCTCCAGACATCAATTTCTTCTATGGTTGATTGCCAGGAACCGTCTCCCAACTCAGATATTCCTTATGTCCTATGGTAGAATTCTAATTTGGTCTATGCCTTGTGTAACTCTAGGCCCGACTCAGTTGACCACTTATTTTTTGACTATTGCGTCTCCAATTCTCTTGCTACTTTTTGGGCAGCTAAATTTAATCTCCCTTGGTATAATTCCTCGTGGACGGACAATCTTCATTGGGTCATCAACAAGTTGTCTGGCAGAGGGTTTCACGGGAAGATAGCTCGGTTCTCTTTCGGTGCTCTTTGTTATGTAATTTGGAAGACCATGAATGATATTCTCTTCTGTGCGCACAACTTATATATTCCATCTATGAAGCAACATCTCTCGAAGGCGGTAAAAGACAAAGCTCTTGCCTTCAAAAGGATTGAAGATAGCTCTAGGAATAGGAGGATGCAACCTAGTTGGGGGATATACCCTTGTATTTTTTATGTGGAGCCGAGAGCGGCTTAGATTTGGGCCGACTAGGTCCTTTTGTTAGCTTTTTTTGCTCTTTCTCAGCTTGTCTGCTTTACATTTTGTGAACGTGGTACCCTTCCACTCTAGTGACTTGTTGTCCTAATGAATGGTTGTTGGTGTCGTGTTTCACTATCCCTGTATAGTTAACTTTGGTTGAAAGTTTATAATACTTATCTTACTAAAAAAAAAGAAAAGGGAGAGAGGGCTGACTCAACCCTCTCGCTTGTGATTGTTGCCCCGTCATAGTGGGGTGACGACCATTGCCAATAAACTAGCTAGAATTAGGGGAGAGTTGTGACCCTCTTCTAAAACTAGGCATGGGTCACTCTAGAACCCGACGAGGGCCAATTGGCCTTAGTAGGTGACCCTTGCCCAAGAGGGTCATAGCCCTCTCTTGATTCTAGTGAGGTCCATCAAGCCCTTGGGCCGGCGACCCAAGGGCCCCATCGGCTATGGCCCCATGGTCACGGGTTGCTATCTCTCTAGCGCTTTTTTTTTTTGGAATTTGTCTTTTCTTCTTTTTTAATTTTTTTCTTATTTGAGTTTTTTTGGAATAAAAAAAATTAAAAAAAGGAAAGAAAATAAATAAATAAGTAAATGATAGAAATACCCTCGAATATTTGGTGAGGTCATGCCATTCTTTGAAATTGATATAACACTCACAATCTTATTTGAAAAAACGATAGCGGTTCATGCCATTATACAAAATAAGATCCATTTCAAATCTTTATTCAAGAAAATGGAGGCATTTGGAATCCTTATTTGGAATTTTTCCTTTTACTTAAAACGAAAAATCTTTCATTGTTCATGAACATATATATTATTAATATTAAAAATATTTCTCTTCACAGCAATCATCCGTAGATATATATTTTTCGAAGCATTATTTTTGGGTCAAACAAATGGGGCCTAAATAAAAATGCCGAAAAAATAACTATAAAGAAGAATCGTCACCCACCATCTCCTTGCGCGTCACGGTATATAGCGCAGACTTTTACGTGGAGGCGCGCGGCTAAAATCCCTCCGCGGACTCTCTCGTTCTCTCAGTCTCTTCAACTTCTCCAAGCGTGACGCTCGCCTTCCTTCCTTCTCCGAATTCTCATCATCCTCCTCCTCCTCCTCCTCCTCCTCCTCCTCCATTCAAGCCCCATGTCGAACCGACACTCGCACGCCCAGAGCCGGCACGAAGCCGGCGCCAGGCCTCCGCCCAAGTCGCAGACGCGGTTCGTCCCCAAATCGCCGCACAACGGGACCTCCCGGGCCGCCGGCTCCGTCGCCACGCTCTCGGGCTCCCTCCGGGGCCCGTCGTCTTCGGATCGATCGGGGGATGCTCCCGCCGGCGGGAGGGTTCGGCCCGGCGGGGGCGGCGGGGATTGGGTTCCGTCCGGGGCCTCGGGTGGCCGCTTCGTGAATTACTTGCCCCAGGATGAGGCCGTGGCGAGCGGGCTCGGCGCCGAGGAGGGAGGTTTGGATCCGGTGGAGTCGCAGCGGGTGGTGGATCTTCTGAACAGAGAGCTGTCGCGGTTGCTCAAGCTCAAGCCCAGAGAGTTCTGGAGAGAAGGTATGGGTGGGTTGCGATTGAATTTTGGACGCTCTTTCTCTGATGATGAACTCAGTGACTGCGTGCGGTTTTCGTTGTGCTGGTGGCGGTGGTGTCTTGAATTCTGACTGTTGTTATCGGGCTTTTATTTAGTTCTATGGAGTTTTATTGGCGTGGGGATGTCATCAGAATTTGATAGGAATAGAGTGGAGAAGAAGAGAGAATATTAAAGATTAAGAGAGAGTTCAGGAAAGGAGAAGATGAGCGGAGATGTTATTCGTAGAATAAGGTGTAAGAGGAAGTGGAAGAGAAAATGAGAGAGAAGAAAAGACTGCAAAGAATTCTTTGTGTTGAGTTTCCAATCCCTGATACTGGAGCATATAAGCTCCAACGAACAATGACCAAATAAATCAGAAAAATCCAAAGTAAAAATGCTAAAATGTTGCCTTGCAATGTGTGATTTTCTGATAGCAGAGAGATTCCTCATCATTGGCTTTCGCCATTTGGTCCTCAACACCTCAGGTCATAGATGGGTCCTTTCAACAAGTAGTCTAACTAGTCATACCGCATGCAAATCGTAGTCAATGTGAAATTGTCTGTAGTAAAGGATATCGTTTCATGGTTTTCAGTTGCAGATGGATGAGATAATATTAATCAGCCCAAAAAGAAATATCTTTCATTTATAGTGATTACTAGAAAATCTTTTATCTTAGGATTGAATAATCAATTGCTTTCTTATTCAATATATCTTCCAATTTGAGCTTTCACGGTGAACTGGCTTTTAGTTGTTGCTTTTTGAATGTCAAAGGACTCATCATCTTGTTTAAGCTCTGCTTTAATTGAGGAACTTCTCAGGAAGTAAATGTGGAAGATCTAGAGAATTTCCCTTGTAGGCTTAGATGTCCTTATAAAATTAGGATGAAGTGGTGGGGATGAGAAATATCAAGCACAAAGCATTCCGTTACTGACTCTTCCTATTTTTGGTTAATGTTGGCTTCTTCTGCTGCTTTTTGTATGCGAAAGGGACCAAACATATTTTAAAGATATTTTATAATTGAGAAGTGGATGCAACATAAATGCTGGAGAACAAAAAGATTTATCTCATTACTGGGGTTGTGTTTCATTGTGGAAGTGGGAGAACTGTAGCTGATAAAAATTACCAGCACCACTTGCAGCAAACTACTGACTCTGTAAACGCAGTATTAACGGGTTTTAATGCTATTTCATTACTTTCTCTTCACTTTGATTACATCTAGGTAGCAAAAGAGAGGTTAAAATTTTTCTTCCCTTTTCTTTTCTCTTCTCTGCCCCTGGAATCAACTCCTGCACCACCCTTCGTTTCCTTCTTCTTAACTTACATCTAAGTAGCTGATGGCAGACAGATAATTTCTTTCCAATTGTTTTCTTTTCTAATCTCTTTCTTTATCTTACTTTTCCTTCCTTTGCAACTATTAGAGTTACTGCTGGTTTTTGATCTAAAAGTCTGAGCAATTAGGGAACAGTGTTGAATGCATTTTATATTTTGAATCTCCCCCTCACACGGAACTATATGATAACTGAAATGTTGAGTGTAGAGACTCGATACATGTGGTGTGGGTGGACAAATTCTATAGATGCCCAAGATGCCTAAAGAAGAGAAATCTACAAATGGAGGAAAGAGGTTCTGATTCAAGATCTTTGCCTTTTATATAATGTTTTTACTTAATAAGTAAAAGATTTTATTAGAGTAACAATTGTAGTACATCAGAAATATGCAAAAACATAAAGAGAGAAAATGAAAAAGAGAAAAAAGAGGGAAAAAAATCACAAGTCTTTACGGAGTCGAAACAAGATGTCCAAAGCTGAAAAAGAGCACTGCACGGAAGCTACTGAAGATTATAAATAATATTTCTCCAAATGCATATGTTGTTTGGAAAAGGTCTAAAATGGTATATATATAGATATATCATATTTTTAGCACTTCTCCTCTCACAAAACACAAGATGTGGACATAACTACATCAATGATATAATCGGGGATAGGATTATTGCATAATATCAGGAATAATTGGTAGAATAAAGATGACAGAATGCGAGCATTCAAACTAGTATCTTGTACTTCATTCAACATTGAAGTTGACAGTGCACTTGTTTCCTCTAAGAGGTTAAGCTTTTAGAAAACAGTGCAGAAGATATATCTTTATAGCAACTAAAGATCATATATATAGTTTTAGTATCTCTGTGTAAATATTGCTTGAGATGTACTGTTCTTTTAAACTTATGTAAGATATATAAGTTTTTTTTTTTTTTGGGCTATATTCAGCCAAGTGTTTGCAAGATTGTTGATATTGTAATGGATTTCATTAACGAGTGTTTTGGGGGCACTTGTTAAGCAACTAATTAAGGAATCTATTCATTTTCCATTGCATATATTGCTCTCGTTTTATATGCAATTAGTTTCTTAACAAGTGCCCCGGAGCACTTTTTAACAAGACCTTGTATTTGCAAAATTTATGTTCTGGTATATACTGAAGGTTATTTTCTGGACAAAAGCAATGTCTAACAGGTTTATCTTTCTGTTTTATCTCTTCTTTTATTTTCAGTGGCTACTGACACTTCATTGCACGAATTCCTGGATAGCTTTCTAAAATATAGAAGCAGATGGTATGACTTCCCTCATCGTGGTGCCAAAGGAATAGTTGCAGGGGTTATTGTTGGAGAGCTTGAGTTAAGTCATCGCATTTTCATGGTTCTATATCGAATGTAAGGATCTCTTCTAAGGTTGCAGGTTTCATTCCATTATCTTCTTTTGATTTTTTGTGATCATGATCCTTATGGTCATTTCTTGCCTTTATTTTCCCTGGTGCAGATCCTCCAATAGAGATCCTGGTGCACGAGCAGCTAATGCCCTGAGTACAAATGATCATGAAGGTTGGTTGTACTACACCCTCCTTGAGCTTGATTGCACATGGCCTGATGTTGTATAAAAGGGATTCTAAGGTTGGGTTGTGTGTCTGCTAATTGATTTTTCTGTTGCAGCATGAAAAAGAAACATTCTCTTTCATAAGCTCTTAAATGTGACCAAGTTCATTAATATATTTGTATCTGCGATAAGGTCTAATTTATGGTGAATCCCTGTGGATAATGGGGTTTGAGTATCATTGGGTAGTTATACAAGGATATGATCTTCATAAGGACCCTTTGTATCCACCTTTAGTTTCCTCAGATATCTGGGTAGTCTTAAAATGTTACTGACAATGTGCTGCATTAAATCCGTAGCCCCATGTAATATACATCCTTAACTAGGAAAGCATCACTCATAAGTCATAACTGGGTAAGCATGAATATCCCCCCCCACCCTCTCTTTTTATGTTTTTTTATTATAAATTGAAAATAGGACTTCCTTAATGGCCACAACACACTGGTAGGGTCTTGTTTGGGCTTTGTCACACCTCTAATGAGGATTTCCTTATTACATGAGATCAAATGCTATTGAGCTATTTTATTTGTTTGCACATGTGTCATTAAGTAATTCGACCTGTAGTTCTTTTGCAGGAAAAGAAGTTGCTTGACTTGCCTAAATTGTTAGATATATGTGCCATATATGGTCATGAAAATGAAGATCTGACAAGATTGCTGGTGAGCATTTTAAGGACATCAGGGTTACTCAATGATCTATATAATAATTTTGCAATGCAAAAGACTGTCCCTTTGGAGGTCTTATTCACTGAACTCTCAATTGCCATCTAAAATATATCTCCTCCTTTTTGTCCCCTTTTCGTGCTTTCCTTGGGCAGGTGGTTTGAGGTGCTTCTATCAGGCAAACTCAGCGAGTTAGAGCACTTGACAATTGTTTTAACCAAGAATTTTCTTCTTCTCTTATGACGTATTATTCTATTAAAGAAAAAGAAGGGTGAGAACTATCAAATTTAAGAAAATGAATTAGAAGTTAGTGACTTTGGTGGAATGAAAATGTGAAATGGTGGGTAATGAGATGATCAATTAATTCTACATGTAAGTTTCACCATTACTTGCTATCAATTAGATATTAAAGGTTTAAGTTTCTGCACTAGATTATTGAAGGTTTCAAGATATTCTATTGGATCCATTTGTTGCCCGAATGTCATCTCAGTTTATCTATTAGCACTAATTGCTTATTAACATGTTTCCATAAGTGCATGTAATAAACCATTTACATGATCATTTTTCTAGGTTTGCAATGCTGTGAAGGTGCAACCTTGGATCCATGATAATTTGATAAGTATGGTGTCCCACTTCCTGAGTATAGTCCAAACAATGTATGATCGATGCAGCACATCTTTGGAGGTACTATTTATGATCATTTGAGTGCGGCAGGACTGTTAAAAGCTTATATGGTAGTTCTTCATTAAAAGGAATATTCTACTTCTAGCAAAGGTCTTCATGAAAATAATTGCTTTCTTTCTAGTGGTCAGTATGTTCAGAGGGTATATATGTTACACATGAATAAGTTTAGGCTCTTTCATGACAAAAAAAAGCTGGGGGTATTTGTGTTGTAGTGGGCAAGTTTAAAGTTTTGGTAACACTAACAAAAGTTTGGGGTAATATGTGTCACAATGGGCATAGCTTGGGGTTTTTTGTGGTACTTGCCCTTTTATATATTTTATTGTATTATGCTACAGTAGTTTCTCTTAAGCGAGAAATCTCGATATAGGTCATCTGTGTCTGCAATTGCTGTAGTGACTAGTTCCCCCAACATGTAACCTCTATGCTTAATTTTTTTTCAAAATTTCTATTTTATATTCTGAATTGAATCAATTTGAAGTTTGTACTTTTATGCATTAAATCTTGCTTGTGACATTGCTGTGTCTCTCTTATAACTTCTCCATAAAAGTTTCCCAAGACATGGATGCATTTTCTACTTGCAGTTCATTACATATCACTATGACTTTATGGTTGAAATTTTGTGCAGTTGCTGTTTTCTTCTGGAAGCCATGAAGATCATGTAGTCAGTCAGCGTTGCTCAGACTTTTTGGAGGTGATGGTCTCTTTTATACTAGAAAGATAGATCGGAGTCCATGACCCTAATGTGTTTTGTCTTGTCTGATATATTCTTTTACATTTCTCCTGAAAGGATGAACTGAATTAGGTAAGACTCTGATTTTGTTCTAATCTGCTTGTTTATTGCAAAAGGAGTTATATCAACTTTGGCCTTCTACTTCAAGTATACTTGAGTAACTTATGTCATGCAGGGTGAGTAGGTTGAAGTGAAATGCTTCCCTTATTGCATTAAACAAGGAGCAAGCTTAAATTATGAATGAATTCTAGCAATTTAATCACACGAGAAATAATTCGCCTGCATTACTTTCTCACAATGGATGGAGACAGTATTGACGTTCTCTTTGTGATTGTGCGTATTTACTGTTTTGTTGATAGGTCATGGACTTTATAAATGATGCAGTTTCATCTATGGATGCTTTTGTCACTGCATACAAATTTGCAGGGGTGCTCTTCTCATGCCCTGTTGAAACAAGGTAGTTATGTTTATTTTTTAAGAAATAGAAGGTGGGTACAACTAGAAGCAATGAAAGATTCATGATTCCATGAGATGCTATGTCATTCAAATTTTTTGCTCAATCCAGCTCCGTTAACTTTGCCTCAGTGGGAGAATTGGTTATGTGAATCCTTTTAGGTGGTTAACATATCTGGCTCTTAGAATCTCTGACTATGTATTTATCTGTGTTCTTTCTTCACTCCTTTTTTAAGTTAAAATGAGGTCACTTCTGTAAAATGGATCAGGGATTGTTTGATATCATTCATATTCTTCAACCCTCTGCTAATTTTGTTTTTCTATCCAATGATTTAAGCAGTTGGTTTCAACTTCACTGCATTCCAATTGAAAACTTTAGGGGTGTTCACTTTGCCTCTTACACCAGCTAACTAATTCGTGCAGTTATGGGAATGAAGAATTGCTCCCTACCCTTGTGAAACTACATGATTCCTTTCTTCCATCATTAAGGAGGGGTTTTAGAGTCATCTTTTCATCGAGAGAAGATAGCGCGAAGTCCAACATCTCTATTAGTTTGAAAATGTTATCGATGAGAATAGTCGCATTTGGTTGGAAATTACTTGATGCTTGTTATCTTAGTGATGAATTGTTTGAAGATAGCCATTACATGCCTACTGCCACCAAGATGTTCCCAGCAAAAGTAGAAGATCCTGTTATAAGGGCAGATATCGTGATTCAAACTTTTAGGGAGTTGAATAGTTTTTCTCTTCAAGAACAGGGGAGTCAGAATATTGAGACATTTCTTCAAAGTGTTGAGAAGAATTACCAAGTAATGAGCAGACTGAGGAGCTTGCAAGATGGAGGTATGTGGCCCTAGTACTTTGAATGCTGTGAGTTTCTCCTCTGATGCATTGATCATTGTATCGGGTTTTGCCATAGCCCTAGTGAGCTTATTGGCATTCTCTTGATAAATTTCAGCGTACCAGGATTAGTTACCTCATACCTGATGTAAGAGGCACGAGCTGCACAAATTAGTGTCATGTACAATGGACGGCATAGAGTTCGCATGCATCTTTCAGTAGTATCATCTGTAAATTTTCGTAAATATTCTAGAACAAAGATTTCTCGTAATGTCTTCCTGGCATGATAATTTCAGGCAGAATAGACCAAATTCTCACAGGCATTGTGAATCCTATTAAAGTAGTTGAGTGAGAGCCACTGAAGGGAGAAGTTAGATGCATCCAAAGCTTGGATTTGCCAGGTTACCCTTGGTGTAGCAGGGCTAATTCTCCTTGTTTATTTAAATAAAATGTTAGCCTTTATCTAAGGAAAAGAAAGTTTATTATTGAAGGATTAAAGTTGGTGTGAGATGTGGTGGATGATTTTGTTGTAACTTGAAATTATGATGCTGTGTTGGTTTCTCATCTGCCATTACATTAATGTTTTCTGTGCTCGTTTTTTAGAAAAAGAAAATGAGAATTAGCCCCTAAAGATTCTTCTATCACTATTACCTCTGGTAGAGAAGCTTCTTAAATGTGCAATAGAAGATTTCTGTCAGGCAATTTTCTGAATTAATATTTTTATTTTGTAATGTATTTATCTAGTAACTTGACACTTGTTTTTATGGAAAAAAAAAAAAAAAAAGAGAAGGCAATGGAAGTGAAGTTTCATGGAAATATCTCCATTATCTAAAACTGGTCACTTGATTGGTGTTTGCCTTATTGTATGAAAAGCATGTTTCTTAAAAAGATTCTATAGCTCTATTCAATAGTCTACATTTATGTAACTCAAATGCAGGATGGATATGCATGGACAAGGATCAATTTCAATATTTATCTGGGATATTGATGTCTTTTCTACCCATAAGTAGCAAGGAATCACCTCATGCAGCCGTCAGTAAGACAAGTGACAAGGTCCAGCTGGATGAAAACTCTGCAATTCTGGAGTCAAAGATTAGTCAAATCAGGGACCTGTTTCCTGATTACGGTAAAGGATACCTAGCTGCTTGCCTGGAAGTGTATGATGAGAATCCAGAGCAGGTGATTCAGAGAATCCTAGAAGGAACTCTTCACGAAGATCTTCAGTCTTTGGACCCTTCGCTAGAGACCATACCAGTACAAAAGACTACATCCACCTTAGAGACTAATAATAAAGGGGAGGGGAAGGTTAATGACAAAGGGAAAGGAAAGCTATCAGAATCTGTATTTGCCCCTTCTTCATACGCTGAGCCTGTAGTTCCAGAGCAACAGGAGGGGGGCTTGTCATTATCATCCTCATATTCAGCTGGAAGGTTTGTAAGGAAGTCTCAAGCTGACACATCTGATTCCAATATTTTAGATCACAGAAATGAAAAAGATTCAGCTAGGACATCTGCCTTGATTTCACAGTATGAGTACGAAGATGAGTATGATGATTCTTTCGATGATCTTGGCCTGGGAGGGGTCGAGTCAGCGTTTGAGGAAAATGAAATACTTGGTGACAAAATCAACTCAAGCGTGGGGAAGTCAAGTGGGGCGGATGCCGGGCGCCCTGTCCAAGACACACAGAATGCAAAATGGGGTTCTAGGAAGAAACCTCAATACTATGTCAAGGATGGGAAGAATTACAGTTACAAGGTTGAGGGCTCTATTGCCGTGGCGAATGCTGGTGAAGCATCGTTGGTCACTCAGGCACAAAGTGATATGATTTACGGTCTTGGACGAGGTGGGAACCTTCCCTTGGGTGCAGTTAAGAAACTGATGGAGTCTCAGAATGAACGAGAAAGTCATTCTGATTTTCCTCAGATGGAAGGAAGAGGTGGGAGTTCCAATTCCAGGGGTAGGGGAAGAAGGGGTGGTGGAAGGCACAGAGAGTCGAATGGGCAGGAAGACAGTGAACACTCTGATGCTTCTGAGGCAAACACAAGAGGAGATTCTGGAAACCAGAGGGGAAGAGGAAGAAGAGGAGGTGGAAGAAATCATTATAGGAAGGATAGAGCCATGAATAAGCACTTCTCTGGCCTGAGTGGTTATTAGTGGCAATCACACCTTGCTTGGCTTGTCTTTGTTGGGGCAAGCATTCTATGTTTCTTGATGATGCATCTCTTGAATAGAATCAAGTGCTGTCCGGCTTTGAGGGAAACTAGAGGCTGAGCTTGTTGATATTGTGATCTCTGATGTTTTGAAGTGATACATTCTCTCGGCTGCAGATGACACGTGCTTTGAAGGGATGTCATTTGCATGGCTTGATGAAAACAGGAGGTTATTCGAAGTACCTAGAAGGGGTATAATTTCCCTAGGTACAATGAAGAAGCACCTTTGTTTCCTTCCCAAGTTTTCAGACAATCTCAGCCATCGGTTTTTAGTCTGCCATGATATTGGAGGACAGTAAAATGCAGGTATTCGAGTGTACATTCGATGGCTGTGAGGTAGGGTGACTTTGAAAGAACATGTTTGCAACAAGTCGAGGAATTTTTTTGCTTAATCTTATATTGTCTTTGGGACTGTAAGTACGCTTTCCATACAAATAAAATATCATTCATATCATACCCTATACAATGTTTTCCCTGAGGTTTGAATGAAGCTTTTGAGGAACAAGAGCTTAGTTCGATGATGATGGATGTATCAGACTCGATTATCTTCCTCCTCCCCCATCTAATTTCAACTAAAGAAAAAAGAAAAATTATCGCATAATCATGTGGTCAATCATCTTTTAAGATAAACAAATTCGTATTGGTTGGGTGCGGACTTTGCAACCCTTTTGCATTCTCTCTCAAGATAAGAAGCAACCTGCTGTATTTCATTCATTGACTTTTGCGGTATTCAAGGTTTATAAGATACGTCACAAGTGAATGAGAAAAATAAGAAATTCTAGGCTTGTTTTCTTTTAAGTCGTTTCCTCAAGATAACGCAAAGGGAGAAGTGGAAGCGAAACAGAAAGTAAAGCATGTGTTGTGCACGTTTCTTATGTTTGGGGTGTTTTCTTTTGGGGGGCGGGCGGTGGGTTGGGGGACTTGTTCCCTGAGGGAAACAGTGAATCGAGACGACAAGGAAACTAAAAATTCCACCACTCCAAACCAGTATTTTAATCCTCATTTGACTCCGTTCGCAAGTAATTTCGATAACCATCGACCATCTTTCGTTAGCTATAGAAGTGGCGCGACTCGCGACACTAAATTGGGAAACTTTGTTAAGTTAATCGCTGATTTGATAGAGATTAGACTTAAATGATTCGATGGATATCGGTAGAATGTATACGACACATGAACTATAGTCTTGTAAACCTTAAGAGACATCAGCGCATCGTCGAGAAGTATTCCTGTTCACGGAACTCGACACTGCTTGGGTCTGGAACGTGGTTGTTACCTAAAGCAACTCTGATATTGCATCGGTTCTAGACCGTCACGACGAACTGATTGATAACGTCATCTTACATTGTTCGATGATCAACTTAGCTTGTCGAGCGTCAAAACATAACTAGAGATTTCGAGATTGTGCCTCGCCCCAGCTTTGTCCGCTTTTGCTAGCTCAGCATTTGATGTATAGATGTGGACGACGCTAACCCAAGTTGCTTGTCGTCTGAGCGTACCCGCATGTTGCCAAGTCGAATCATTCCGAAACACGTAATGTACAGTCTAAGCAGAACCCAAGGATTGAAATGTCGTTAAAGAGTAGGACAAGTCAGATTTCAACCTTTTGTTAATGACCCCTACTTGGTTAAATAAAACATGTCGAGTCCCCATTTCTTTGGCAAGGCAATAGAATTTCGAGTTGGGAAGAGCATGAATTACCCGCACTGAACAAAAAACTACGTTAAATCAAACCATTCCCATTAAGATTCATCAAGTGTCATCGACACTAATTATTCCCACACCAGAGATGTTCATTCCATAATGCTATAAGAACGTTATAGCCCCTCTAAATCTCCTGGGAGTGAAAAAAGTTCTATCCTCACGCTTTCAGGTTCATTGCTTTGCGCTCATCTCGCTTTAGATTTTCATACCAATTCATTTGAATTCCAATGTCATGAACTGAAAAGGCTGATCTAGCTCAATTCGTTCATCCATTTCGCTCCCATTTCAACGGGGAAGCAAATGGAATTAACGACGAGAGAAAAAAGAATGACATACACCTTTTTAAATTGATAAGAGTATGATAGTGAACTTAAACATGGGCAGT
Organism: Angophora floribunda; assembly: GCA_014182895.1. Classification (NCBI taxonomy): domain Eukaryota; kingdom Viridiplantae; phylum Streptophyta; class Magnoliopsida; order Myrtales; family Myrtaceae; genus Angophora; species Angophora floribunda. The sequence continues at coordinate 16,035,341 of CM024710.1, forward strand.
TGGCAATCAGTGCCCAAATCACGTATAGGAAAGCAAAATCTAAAATGGGACCTATGAAGTATGGAACTAAGTTCATCGAATAATAGCCTTAATTCAGCCAAGTCAAATTACAGCAGCAAAGTAAATATTGGGAGTTAGCGCTACCCAATTCAGAGTTCATCATCAGCCACACCCACTGCAAATCGCCCAACGTTTCTACCCTGCATTGCCAGCAAAAGGGGAGGGGGATGAGCTAATCATCGGTCCTCCAAAGAATTTAAAGACACACACTTGCACACAAAGTGAGAGAAAGTAATGGAAGAGAAGGGCTCACTATATGCTAGTGTTTATCACATGTAAGACAGTTTGATATGTTCTGATTGATGTCATTACCTAATTATGCAATGCTAAAACATCATGGAATAACTATCTAGAGTAACAAAAGTAAGCATATGGAGCCAAACCATGGATTTAAGACAACAAAAGAACAGTTCTGAAACCAAGATGGAGGCCAATATGTCTTCTTGTTTATCATAATTGCATGAGAAGAAAACTAGTGACAGAGACATGATTCCATTCCTACATTCTAATTTAAGCCACACAAAGGCGTGTTGTCATTCCATCAGTCTATACCTATAAGTACGCCTACCCAGACTATGCAGCTACTTTGGCTCCTAAGTAAGAATCAGGATCTAGAGTAAGGACAAAGTTACCTCAGACAACATGCGCTGCTTGTTCAAGAATTGAGTCCTCGCCTTGTTAACGACTGAGTTTGGGGACTTGTACAACCTCTGTAACAGCAAATAATAGCCATTAGACTAAATGGGCAAGAAGAAAACCAAGGCGGAAAGAGATACAACTAGGAGGAATGTGCATGGGCCCATAACAAATGAAGAAACATTCAAGCTAGTACAAAACCAGACTCAAAGTATCTTATGTTCAACGCATTGAGTTTACTAGTCATACCACTATACTTCAAGGAGAAAGGACATAAACTAAAGCCAAACAGCCTAATTGCTAAGCCAAGAAGCCATTGCATTCTCCAAAACAATTACTGTCTTAATGAAAACAAACACAGTGCAGTCTTCCAGAAGGAGATTCCAAGTTCCATAGGTACCCAACAAAACGAAAATCACATGGCACCTCTCACATACAACACTTGCATGAAACCTAATATCTACCCCTCATTGACAATTTTTTGAGGAAAAGAAGAGGTAATTCCAATGACTTTGTCAAGTAAATAAGAGTTACATGATTGAGTTTACAAAGCATTAGCTTTTTGATTCCAGATGTGAAAGTAATGGCAAGCATATGCCGGTTTGCAAAAGAGGCAGTATATCATGAAAAATTGCATTGCCACTCCATTTGGCAACCACCCTTCCAAGTTTGATATGGAAAAAATCGAGTAAACCATATCAGCAAGCAACTCTGCCAGATGGGTTATACAAACCTTTTCACCACTGGACATTTGGTGCTCAACTCCTAAATTATACTTTTTCTTCGGAGTGAAGTCAAAAATATCATGGAGGAACTCGTTCTCCTGAACAGCAGATAAAAGTTCCATCAGAAGGTGCCAAAATGCAAGTAAAACTATGAATTTTATGTACAGTTTAGAGAAGACATCTCAAACCTGCATGTGCTTCACAAAACCACCTCCGAGGAAGTGCCTTAGAAAGTTCAACTGTTCAAAAAGTTCTAATTACACCACTTGCGATTGATTGAAGAAACTCATCCACTAAATGAGAAACTTTAGAACAAGGATAAGAAACTTAAAAACCTGTATCAACTGACACCAATTTGATGTCTGTAAAGCATCTCCACCTATCTTCATTGAGGTCTCGGGAGGTATCCATGCTATCATAAGAAGGACAGCATAAGAAAACTTTGAACCAGAACACACAAAAAAGAATCTCAAGACAACAGAATCACCTCAAGAAATTCCAGGATATCCTTGAACAAGTTGCGCTGGCTATTTAGATCTTTCTTGGCAGAACCTTTACCACCTGCTTCCACTGAGAGGTTTCTGACTTGATTCAAAACTTTTCCTTTCAAACCATGCATGTGCGCCAACTCCTTTCCATCTTGAGTGGAGCCACCACTGGCGTCTTTGACTTGAGAACAGAACTTTTCAAGGCTTCCCATCTCGAAAATCACAGCCAATGCCTCCCCAGCAGCAATGCGGACTGATCGATCGTCCTTATCTAGTAAGCCAGATAAATATGAAATAGACCTGCATATCAAGAGGGAGACCATCCTTTATGAGAATATCCATCATCCAGAGTCTCAACCAATTTCCCCAAGCATGAGTTATTGATTTCACTCTCCATTGGAGATCTTTAGCCCATAATGGGTCAATTGCAATAATCACAAAGAAATAACTGTCAAGATCTTCACATACTCTTGCCAATATTTTGGATCAAGACTCCAACGATTTATAGATGTAAGGAGAAAAGCCCAAGCAGAAACCATAGCCGTTATTATTGCTGGTGAAGGTTTAACAGCAGCCACCTTAATTGGAAAGCAAACTGGCAGTTAGTTTTTGAAAAGAAGACCAAGAATAGAGTAAAACAAAATACGAAATGTATGACATGCAAAACAAGTGAGGAGCAGTAAACTTCTCAGAATATTATCTCGGACAAATGTTCCACATTCCCATGCTGATTTGAGAAGCGTAAAGCTTCAGGCAATGATGTGTGCTATGCAGCTCAGACACAAAGGAGAAGAAACAATACTTACATTGGAACCGAGTTTAGGGTGCACCAGCTGCCACATAATTTGCATTGAGCTCTCTGTCTCAGCAGGATCATTTCCTCCAACAAAAGTGACAACAGCCAAACATTCCAACAACTAGAATTCAAGAGGCACACACGGATACCAAGTTTAGCTAGATAAGAAGTAACAAAACTAGATAATTTTAGTGCCCAAAAATGATTTATACCGCAGATATTTTCGAGGAATCAGCTCCTATTTTAAGAGCCTGTGACAGTGTAGGAAAAGTTGCTTCCAGAGCCTCCCGTGCATTATCACCACAACCAACAGTCAAAGCCAACAACCCTAATACAAGAAATTCCACATTGATTAAACCAAATTTCCCATGAGAGATCATATGTCAAACATGAGATTCATTACATACTCACCAATAGCATGAGATGCCAATGATACCTCTTTGGCAGAGCCCTTCTTTATTGAAGCTATGCACTGATGCAGTAAGGTAGCGAATCTGGACGCCAAACAATTATTTCTCAAATTCAGTCAATCACAAAACAGACATAGAAAAAAGACGGATTGAAAACGCCCACATCAAGTGTCAGCTATGAAAGAATGATAAGCTAAAAAGATAGCTATTATCTTTTCACACAGTTTAATTGTGCTCTGCATATATAGATTCGAGCGCTTCTCCAAGATGAATAACTCTAATAATGGACAAAGAAACAATTTTAAAGCTATTTCATATGACTCATCACATCTAAAATCCAGAATGTAATTTAAATCTATGCAAGTATTCCAATCATCTTCTCAGTACTATACAGGCAACTTTGACCCAACAGAATGGTTGGAATAAAAGATTAAGAAGCTCACTTCTTTTCCACAAATTCATGCTGCAGGCCACTATTGAAAGCCTCAATTATTGTTGACAATGCTTTCTCCCGTGTAGAACCCCTTCATTAGGAAGATATAACATGCAAATATTAGTCCAGAGGTTAGCATAGTGATGGATTGTTGTCCAAGTGAAGTAAAACAAAACCAGAAGGAAACATTAGTTTCTAAAACGGAAATTCTAGAAACTAAAGATACCTCCTTATTACACACGTGCAGTGAGACAAGATTGTGAGTCACAGGCAGTATTTAAAACAGCAGTAAACAACAGAAACAGACTATAAATGGTCCAAAAGCTGCCCGATATAAATTACCTCTTCTCATACAAAGCATCAAGAGCTTGATCAAGCAAGCTTTCTTTATCAACCTGCACTTCCTCGTTCGCAGTGACTGACATGTGGTCCGAACGGGCAGTTGATGTCGAACTTACACTACTATTATCATCATCACTATCCACCATTGCAGCATGTTTACGCTGCGAGCTACCTGTTTTGCAAAAACCCAATTCATCAACACCACAATCCTCACAAAAGACAAAAAAAAAAAAAAAAATTAGAAAAAAGAACCAGATGAAAGATTCTCATGAAACCGACGGCAAGATAACAACAGGAATCAATCTACCCAGATGCATGTCAATTCACGACCATTAACTGCGGCCATAAAAAGAATCCTTGCGAAAAATTCCAACAATTAAAAAAAAAATCCCAAAATTCCCCCCAATCGTACATCTAGTAGAAAAACCTAGGAGCACCCATGATTACCAACCCAAACCCAAGAACTAAAAAAGAAAACTTCAATCGAGAAACAGAACAAAGAGACAAAAAGAAAGATGGGTTCGGCAACTCACGCTTCCCCATTGCTGCTTCCGCAACGACGACGGCTCCGGAGGAAAGATATGACCAAAAATTCCGATCGGTTTCTGCTGGGTGCTTGTTTTCCAATAGTCAGAAAGAGGGGATACAGGGTTGACTAAAAATCTGATGATGAGAAGACTTGGAGAGCAAGAGGGCGATGGAATCGAGCTGGACGAAGACGAGGCAACACAACAACAGGCTCAGATCGAGGATGAAGTATCCATTAATCGTTTCGAGAGGAGATCGACTCTTAAGATCGAGAGAAACGAGCGAACGAGCGAGCGAGCGAGCGAGCGCGAAAGAAAGAGGTGATTTAGGGGTGCCTTGCCGTTGGACACAAATAGAGGAGGAAAGCGAGCCAAGACGCAAGCGGCGAAAAATCTTACGTGAATAGAAGCGATTCTTGAATTGGCAACGAGACACCACACGCAAAAAATATAAATATAAAAAAAATACATAAAAAGGGGAAAAATCAATTTCTTTTTCTGGGAGTTTCCATGAAAAGTAAAATTAAAACGAAAAAAAAGAAGAAAAAAAGTAAAAGCGAGAAATAAGAATTGGTGGGGGGGGAGGTGATTATTCGAATCGAATCGACGATATTCGGGTTGGATCGGAATATTCGGTGGCGATGCAAAGGACCGAGCGGCTTCTGGAGCGACACCCCCCCTGCGTGCGTGGCACGGAATACGTGGCGTCGTTTCGGCCCGGCGTTTGGAGATGAGGAGAGAAACGCGTGCGTTTTGGAAAACACGGGACGACCGACGTGTGTTTCGTCGAAAGAAGAAAAGGCGTGTGGTGGCTGCTCGGAGGTCCGTCCCTGTCGGAAGGGAGTTTTCTAGGAGAATCCAGCGGCCGTAGATTAGGGGGTAAAAGTCTCATCTTCTTAATCTTTCCATATATTTAAACCAAAACTCCCCCGGTTTTTCTTGTGTTCCGTTATTATTCTTTGCAAGAAGAAAACTTACGTGATTTCCTATTAACCATCGATAGAAAATTTCATGATAGCAGAATTCCGATACACAAATTCTATATCGTGATAAATGTAGAGTATACTATCGGGATTAATCAGAATACTTGTAATATTAAATAATCATACCAAGTAAAAAGGAAAACGGGAAAGAGCTTTAAGGATTTATAACAAAACCACATAATATTATTTTTAGAGAGAGAGAGTGTGTTCTGCCCCTTAACATTACAAGCATTGCCTTATATAGGCATAAGACAAACACCTAATTATTGGTGAAGTTCTAAAGATGACAAATAATTCGTAGACACCCCTAATGGCCGGCCAATAATTTGTACATGTTTTGACTTTTACATTGACAGACTTATATACTACACGCCTTTTATGGTTGTCCGATCAATATCACATGACTTTAGTCCATTGTAGTAATAACAATTTATTTTGGATTAAAAATAAATAATTAAAAATTAAAAATTATTTTTAGGTTTATTCCTTTAAGAATTTATGATTCACAATATACATAATCTCATAGTAGTCCAAATATTATTATGTTAACAAAACCCTTCTTGCAACTATACAAACACGGACTATCCAATATTAACTTCTCGAATTTTTTTTGGTTGGTTTACTTCTTGATTTTACACATATGAAATAACCATCGCATTTTTTTTTATAATTAAGAATATTCATAGCGAATTTTTGTTTTATGTTTCTTGACCGATGAAAGATCACCAATTTGAGGAAGTGGAAGATGGTAACCCTAGGTGACTCTGGAAATTTTGCCATACCTAACCCGAGAGAGGTATGGATGTATAATATCGTTGTAAAGTTAACACTTTTCATATTGATATTATAATTAATGGAGAAAAACAATATTTACACTGCTAGGTGTTAAATGGGTGAAATTTATACTTGAAATTAATCGTGTAACTAAATTATCACATATAACCATCGAATGATAATCGCATACACTAATTTAATTACCCGTATGTAAAATCGGTTTATACAAAATTATATTGTAAAAAATGCTTATGTTCATCAAAATACTTCTCTACTCTTACACATTCCACTTATCCGAAATTAGTCTTTTAAAGTTAGCGATGGCAATAATTATGATTGAAGAAGAAATATTACCTGGAAATGATATATATATTTGGAAGAAAATTTAATGTTGGGGGCTCATTTGGCTTAAATGTAAGTTCACGTACCAAACATCACTAACGTTTTATTTTACAAAAAACTGGATTTACCATAAATGTTTTATATTTAATTCGACTTGATCATTGGTCATTTCTTTTTCAGAAACTATTATCCGTTAGGTAGCTTTAACTCCAATTTTGTATTTTACCCCGTGTTGTATAAGCTAGAGTCGAAGCACTTTTACTATGTATAGTATAACACATTGCAAGCATGTGAATCCATTTTTCTCTCCATATTATTCCATTGATAATAAATATATCTTTCCTGTAAACATAATATGACATATTATGTATCATAGAATCAAATTTATGTAAAACTACAGACGTAATTATTTGGATTCTCGTAGAGTCAATTTTACCACTTATTATTTTAGTTTTATTAAATAGACTAAATTTTTTAAAATAATATTTTTTTAATATTATATGCTAAGTAGTACCGATATTGACATGCGACACGACACGCTAACTTGTTGTTTCTCAAAAAAACAAAGAATTCCGACACGTTGGGATATGTTATATATTAAATGTATATTTTTATATACACATGACAAATTATCATTTGTATGATTATTAATTTGATTCAAATTCACAAATAAATAAATAATAAAAATAGCCTAGAAAGAATTTACACTAAAGAATTAATTCATTATTTGTTAATATCATTCATTATTTCAATTTGACAAATTCGACACTGTTCCAATAATCCATAAAAATTAGAAGAAAAAAAAAACAATATACATTCTAAACTTGCGTGTCAAAATATGTCGAAAGAAAACAAAAAAAACTTTGGAAATAAATTGTGCGTCACGAGAAGTAAGTCAAAAGAAAAGAGATGTTCTTTTAATTTTTTTTAACTTTGTTCATTGCAAAGCACTTTACATTAAAATTTAATGGAACTTAATGCGAAAGCCACTTTTAGCATAATATATTGGATTAACATTGTTTTTTCTAATACACCACCAAAGAACAACGTAAGAAATGCATCTTTTTATTAGGATGATGAGGTCGATGATTCTCTTCCACAATCCGCACTTCGGTCATCTACCCTCGTTATGAGATCCGCACGGACGTCTCTTTTCCATAGTTTTTAATTAGTAATTACATTTGAAGATACCTCCCAAAAATTCCTGTGTCTCTCTCCCTCTCTCTCTCACTCAGCAGTTTGTGGTGTTGGAGATGTCTACTGGAATATGTGGGGCTGGGAAAAGAGAGAGAGGAGCACTAAAGTAGGGCCGCAACTATCAAGAAAGTTGTGGCGGTGGCGGAGGTGGAGGCAATGGTAATCGGCCATGGTGGCAACAACGGTGCACCGAGCGGTGGCGATCGACGACCGATAGGCCGAGGATGGTGCGGAGGGACGGAGGAGGGGTTGGCCATGATTTGGGAGGAGACCGGATGTTACATGGAAGAAGGAAGACGGGATGCGGCGCATGTCCGCATCGGGCCTAGTGGGGCAGGTGGCACAGGTAAATGAATGTGACAAAAGTCCGTCTTCCATTTAGTGCGAGATGGACCTTACCATCCCTTTTTCTTCTATCTCCCCAGTACCTTCAATCTATCTTGTCACTATCCACTCCTAATTTTGGAAGCTAAGAACCACTCTAGAATCGAGAATTGGCCAATGCATTTTAGCTTTGTTTAATTAATATATCAAGGGTCAATACCACGAAAATTCTCATATATTTACCTTACATTTATGATAAATTTAACTTCAAATTAATTTTTTAACCATTAAAACACCAAATATTTACCCTATGTTAATTTATGTTATATTTTGCCGTCAAATTTCTAAGTGAAATGAGTTGATGATTATATCAGTTTGGAGTTTACTTTCTGTTTGTTACAAAAGTACACGTTTATGATTTTTTGAAGTAATTTAATTTAACAGAAAGTAACATATACTAAATGGGGCCTTTTGTGGTCAAAAATTAGTTTTGAGATAAATTGTTACAATTGTATCAATTTGGATTTTTTTGTGATCAAAAAATTAATTTAAGATAAATTTATAATTATTCGTGGTATTAAATTTCTTTTTTAACCCTTCCATGTGAAAGTTTGGTTTCAAGCGTGTCAATTTCGTTACTGCATATTCAAAAATCTGAGGATAGTAACATTACATTACCGAAATCTGCCTTCTCCCAAGTGCAGTCCAAGGCCACGAAGACGATTCAAACAGTCTAAAATAATAGAAGCCACAAAGGATCTAATTTCAATACAATCCAATTCATCCCTCCTTATTGACCCAAAAAAAAAAAAAAAAATTTCATCCCTCCTATGCATTCAATGCGGGTCTTTTATTTATGGACAACGCCCTTGATTTTCGGTGCAATCCAAGTTGAAATACAGACTTTCGTACTCATGGTGAGAAGCCTAGGTTGTCTTCGAGCTTTCATTATTTTATGGCATTTTCACTAGGCATCTAATTATAAATAAGTGAGAAAATTACCAAAAAAGTCTTAACCCCATTGCATTTGTACCAATTCAGTTATAAGTTTTTCAATTTGGTCAATTTAGTGTTAAACCTATTGATGATTTGTCAATTTAACCATAAACCTTTCGATTGTACGAATTTAATTATTTTGACTAATTTTTGACGAAAAATTGCTAATATGGCAGTCTAGTTAGCACTCATTGTCTTACCTGTCACGGCGACATTAACGTAGATAATTTTTGCATTCTTTTAATTCTTTTTTTCTTTTCCTTTTTCTTTTTACCTTTTTCCCTTTTTCTCTTCGCTGCCCATCTTCAAGACTACTCATAAGTTTTTTTTTCTTTCTCTTATTCCCTACACATAAGAAGTTTGGAAGCAAGTAAAACCTGCAAAAGATTTCCCTCATGTGAAAAGAGCCATATCAATAATTATGATTTTATTTGTGAACAACTCATCTCATTCATTGATTACAAAATATTCTCTTTTGAATGATCGATGACTCTTATCAAGGAACATGCTTCTTTAGGTTAGTTTTCGTGAAAAGAAACTCCTTTGAAGGAAGAGCCAACAAGCAAAGAAAGTTGAGAAGAAAGAGGCACGGAATCCCCATCTCCTTGTCCTAAGTCCTCCAAGCTGAAGCCTCCTCACCGCCACCTTCCTCGTGCTTTTATATGCAAGTCCGACAGGCTACACCACTAGGTGCTCATACCCACTTTCCATGCCAATGACGAGCTATCGCCCAACTAGATCTACTCTACCCTCCCCGGGCCCTAGCTAGGGCAATGGCTTATGGCATTGGACGTGGTGGCTCTCACCCTGAAGGCCAACATTGCTCTCTAGAAGGTGCCTAAGCGACGTGGGGGCCATAAGTGGAGGAAGACCCATATCTCTCCCATCTTGGAAGCGAACTTTGACTAACGGCAACATCAAACCCGGGAGCAAAGAGTTCAAGGTCACAAAAGATTCACTATACGGCCCACCGTGCAAGCCTTTCACAATTTGTGTCCATAAGAAGAATGCATATAATATCTTCGATCCGAATGCAGCTCATGGTTCATTCATGTAGCACGAGATTAAGCACGATTTACGAGACTTAAGTTGGAAAATGACTCACTTTATAAATTAGAAAGTTTTTTTTATAATTACATTCAATTTTCAAGTTGACTGAAGTCATTTCCCTCTAGTTGGCTTATTTCCCACAACACTGGAAAAAGAGAAACATATCTTCTGATGAAATATTTTCTTTCAAACAATCAGAGTCCAAAAGGAAAGTGCTTCATATTTTACATTATAAATCTGATTAGTAAACGAAGCGATAATACTTCGGTAAAACAAAAAATTCATGGAAAATCTCTAGAACCAAGTGAGCACGCATTTCACAATGCAGTGAATGCGTTCAAATATGAAGATTCCATGCAAATGGGTAGAATTTACAATCTATCCAAGCCCCCTCCTCTGTACAGACTATCCGAGGGTTTGCTAATCTCTTGGGCCACTAAAACAATATTTGATTATACACAGAAAATCAAATAGTCACTTGCCTTGGATCCTGCCCGACAACTACTACCTCTTTATCTTCCCTTTGGCCAACTTGAGATTACCGTTTCGCCTAATCCACCTAAGGACCATTTCTTGAAGAAAATCCTCCTGATCAAATCCTCCCAATTTTCTGAGTCTAGAGCCATCTTCAACCCCATCCAGAATGAACTAGCTGGTTAGCTAGAGTTACCATTTTCAAGGCACACCATCAAGCTCTCGAGCTGCCAGCCAAATCAAAAGTTGAATAAGTCTTAAGTTTAAATAGCCAATCATTAGATAACAAAAGTATCGGGATCCTACCTCTTCTTCCAATTGCCGTATCTGATCATCTTTTGCTCTCAAAGCATTTCTTTCTCTGTGCAAACAAAAGCCATCACAAACTAGAATACATACAAACTTAACATGCCATTTTATGCCAATTAATCAAGAACAAGAATCTGAGGGAATTTCCATGCTTTTCAATATCCATGCAACTAAACTTACTCACGTCTCTATCAACTGGAAAACTAACTTATTTTAATATCAGCATCCTTAAAACCATCTGAGCACTTAATCAAAGGAATTGCAGTTGCAATTGCAATGCCTACATCAAAGCTTGAGCAAAGAACAAGCTTCAAGCAAGAGGAGAGAATTCTTAGAAGATGAAGTTATTTCTTTCAATGCTGAACTTTTCTTTCGGTTAAACCAAATTTAGAGCTCATATCTATTAACCATAGCCAAGGCATTCTACCAATTGTTTAACAAAGCCTTGAGTCACCATAAACAAACCATGCGAAAGCTACAGTAAATGAAAAAAACAATTAATACCATTGTGGTGAAAAATATCTACACACCCCCGTCTAGGCATCACAGAATTGACCCTCGAAGCCCGAGTGAATGCTTAGCTTCCATCTAACTAACATGCTTGCTATTGTGTTTAATGCTAAACTATGCATACAAGATACCTCTCTTCAGCCTCTAAAAGCTTTGCTTTCCATATCCCCTGATTTGCCATAAGATTCTCATTGAGCTACATGAAAAATCAAATACAATTTCAGTGGAAAAAACAAAATAGATACATGACAAGATTTCTATCAACAACTCCTTAAATCTAAACTTACTTCATCAAGAAATTTCTTCTCTCTGACACATTCGTCCAGCTTAGCCTGCTTTTTCTGCACTTTACTATTAGTGGCCAAAGCCATTTCAACAGCTTCAGAAATTTCCCTTTCAGTTTCTTCTTCAAATTCTTGAAGCAAAGTCTCATAATACTACACATTTAGAAGAATAACTTAAGAACTATTTTCACAAGTTTTTTCTCAAAATATTTGAATCAACATATTCCAAACCAAGTCAATAAATCTGTTAGAATAAAAAGTTCTGAACTCACTAGTTTCTGGTTCTCAAGTTGAGTTTTCAGCAAATCCTCATACTCCTGAACAATCTGTGTATAAATTTGAAACAAAATGCATTCAATTGCCTAAGAAACAACAAGCAAATCATCGAAAGAAAGAACTAGAGTAAAATTTAGAACTCATTACAACTTCCACTTTGCTATTAAGAAGAGCTTCATTGAGTCCAGAATCAGCACAATTACAGCTGCCACAACCATCTCTAGAATGCGTACAGTGGGAATTCAACTCAACCAATTTTCCATCAGTTTTGGATTGGATGAGCCGATGCACATAGTTGTCACCAGCATAATCCCAACCACGTTGAGTCTCCAACTCAAGAGAATAACAGTGTTGTGTTTCTTTCCAGTGCACTATGGCATGTCCTCCTTTATACCTAATCAACGGTCGTGTTAGGCATTCATGCTTTATGGAGAAAAACTATGGAATTAACCGAATGTAAGAGGAGCAATATTAACTGAATTGTTCATTACCTTCCACATCCAACAAAACCACATATAAGACACATCCAAAGATTTTCTGATGTTTGACACACAAAACATATTGACTTCTCTGGTTGTTGCTGGCAATAGCGACAGACCTGACACAAATGAAATCCATTAATTGTTTTATTCTCAAGAAGACCCCAAATATGCTTCAAAACTAGTACCTTCAATCTATTGTAATAACCTCCCCAATAACTCTAAACAAAACCACCAAGCTAACAGTTTAAGAGAAAAATAACAAAATAACTTACTGGACAAGAAGAATCACTCCATTTCGAAATACAAGAAATATGGAAAGAATGGTTGCAGATGGTTGTCAGAATGCCACTTGTGTCCAGGTCTAACCTCTCTGCAAAATTACCCATGCAAAAGCATGTCATGTTTAAAGGTGACAAAACAACTTGATTTGAATGACAAACATGCCCTAGTGACTAGACAAGAAAAAGACATGGTCCACTCTGTACGAAAGACTGAAAGGAGGTAGAAATAATAGCACAAGCACAAAATTCTTAAGTCACATCATATGTTAGCTCAGCAGGGTTTGCTAAATGAAGCATCTCCAAGAGAGAGGAGTTGGGACTTCACAAGAATTAAAAAGATAGGCGAAGCTAAACTACTAAAGTCATGCTCAGTGAAGAACTCAAAGAGAAAAGTGTAGCTAATCGAAATAATAAAAGTCAAGCCATGTGATGCAAATTAGAGTTTGCTGCATCGGGAATACTTCCAGGCACAAGCACCAAATCTACTTTGAAGAACTACAACTCTAACTCTAATGCCTAGAACCTAAAGCCAATCACTCATATCATTAATGCATGGAAAGTTCATACAAGTAAAAGGAATCACTAGATAGAAATGATAAACATACCTAGACATACTGCACATGAGGGCTGCTCACTTGTGGCCACTGGAGAAGTCTGTGGTTGCTCAACCGAACCTTTATAACCAGTGTACTGTACATCGACCGTGTAAAAAATGCGGCAAACCTCTACCTACATAAAGTATGTTACTTTTATTAAAAGGAAATAATTGAACATAAAAAGGGAAAAAGAGTACATAAAAGAACAACATACTTCAAGAGAATTAAAACGCCTGCCATTACAGTACCGGTAGAAGTTATCTGTAGTATCCTGACCATCCATTCGTATCAAGATACTATACCGGTCTTCCATCCCATCGGTCCTATGCACCAAACATTAGAACTATACATTCAATTAACAAGCACAAGCAAAGTCAATCAAATGGAGCAAAAGAGTCCTAGATTGAACCTGATAATTCGCATCTCCAGAATATGATGAATAAACGAAGCACAGAACCGGCAAAAGTCGGCATAGGTCATATGATCAGGCACTCCGAACACACAAAGGAGAGGCTTCCTTCCAACCTAGGCACAAGAATGTTATACCAATCATCAAGTCCGACACTACTCGTTCCGTAACAGCCACAAAAACGAGCATTGCACGCGCAAAATACGCTCACAATACCAATCAACCACCACCTCAAGTAGAACCCTATATCAGCACAACTTCAGCACAATCATCAAGCAGGCCCATTCAGAATCATTTCACGCAACAGTTTTTAGAATATCAAACGATCCGAGCTCATAGAGACTGCCAGGTTACCGGGAGATCGGAGGACGAGGAAGAGACGGCATCGTCGGGGAAGAGGTGCATGACACCGCGAGTCTCTTCAATCCTAGGGTTTCCGGAAGAGAAATGAAAAGCCTGAGTCATGCCGCCGCCGCCGAGGGAGGAGGAAGTTGAGGCAGGAGCGGCGGCGGGGACCGGTACGGGTGGCGGAGGGAAGCTTTCCTCCTGTGAAGTACCGGCGGCAGCCGAGGTCGTCGGCGATGACATGGTCGGTTCCTGTGTGGGGGAAAAAAAGGAAGTTTGGACCATTTATGTTCTCCTTCTTAAGCCGCACACGAAACTTCAAAAGAAAAGGAAGTTTGAACACGATTATGAAGTTAAATATGAAATAATTTTATGGCAAATAATTATCTTTCTACACAAATGCTAACAAAATATATTCCGATCAGGTAAAATTCACATTCGGAAGATCTCTTTATTACACCACATTTTAATATTTTTCAACCAATTATTCAATCTTTAAATTTTTTTAAAATCATATATAATTGACGGTCTTTGATGAAGGGCTTCTATTACTCAATTTTGATATATTTTAACTTTAACTGTATTAATTAATGAAAGGAGATTATTAATTCAATATCAAGACATTATAAAAGGAAAAAAGAAAAGAAAAGTGTTTCGAGATCTTTTTGATGTGCTTGTTGATCATATAGATTAAATTCAAATCTCGAAATTAACCACGCAATGGATGAAGTAGAATTATCAATCCGCACATTAGTCCATTAATTGAACATTTATAAAATCACTAATTAAGAATATTTTGAAGAGAAAGTTAAGTATTGGAATTCCTTTAAAATAGAAAGTTCTCTTTTTCGTATATAATAGTATAGATAAATTGACTGTACTAATAATTTTATAAAAATTTCCTCCATCTTTTGTCTTGCTACGCTTAAGTAACATGTGCACCCCTAGCTAAATATTGGTTCCATCAACAATCTTTTGTGAGATTGGATTAGGTTGAGGTCGGAACTAATACTGCGTCCATTTTGGCTGCGCACACCCTCTCTAAACGATTGGCTACTAAAATTATCTTCATTCATCTAAGATTCTTCATGTTCGAACTGAATTTCTTTGAAAATTCAATGAATGATTTTTCACATTATACTTCACAAAAAGATTTTATGTTAAATATTTACCGCATGAAAAAGGAAAAAAAAAACTATTTTCTAGTTAAATTTTGCCCTTCATGCTGTACATTTTGTCCTAGATTTGACCCCAAGATTAGAGGGACCAATCTTTAACAAGAGCGGCAACTAAAGAGTCATTCAATGCAAACCATTCGATTAACGTGAATCAATACATGGCAAAGTGTCAGCTTTAGAGACGACATATGCGGATGGATATAAATCAAATAGTCATGGCATGTGCAGCGGTGTGCGAGACGAATTGCCCAAACAAGATTAAATTGGCTAGTTGGGTTCGATTTTTAAGAGTGTCGTTCAATTCCCAGCTCCTAAAAGTGGAACCGATGTCCAAGCGGTCTGGTTCCAAGTTTCAAGAGGGGATGGGACCGAACCCACAACATATGCATTTTTTATTATTTCTTCAAAAAAATTAGTAAAATATGAACTAAATACTATTTTGTCTCATGTCACCACAAATTACAACAACATAACTTTTCACTTATCGTTGCTTCCGTCGATATTGTAAGATTTGTCACTTTTTCGTTGTGCACGGCCACTCTTTAGTGGGGAAAAAAAAAGTGGCCAGTCCGGTTCCCGGTCCTATGACCAAACATTCTAGTCCCCGGATCCCAAAATTAGGAACTAGTCCTCTTGGTCCAATTTATAATTCCACCTTAGAACTGGACTGGACCATAAATTGATTACCCCTAGGACTAAAATCGAAACAGAGAAGGTGAGTTGGAAAGGAAAATTACACGACGATCATTCCAGGCACAAAAGCATCAGAATGCATCTCGAAATTACATTTGAGGTCGTTCAGGCATTTTAACGAACACTTGGTGATCAGTTCGATTTCCGATCCAGACGGCTGCAATGACATCATAACGTATTTAAACTACTAACAGATTAGATTCACAGTCGCCGTTCTAATTGCCCTCGAAACCTTGATCACAAATTCTCAAACTCAACTCAATAAAACAAAGCAATGATGTAAACATACCTCGGAATCTGTCTTTGGCCACGAACGGTGATGGAATGGACGACCGAGGTCTTGGAGGCGGTGGTCACAGATGATCGGCATCCGCGAAGAAGTTCCGAACGAATCTCACGAGCTTCACGGAATTCACGGCCTGAAAACGTGAGACAAACAGAGTGAGTTCAGCCGTGACGATGGTGGAAACAGATTTAAGGACATCGGAAATCGAGAGCGAAGCAAAAGCATCGCTTCTGGAGCCTTCGATCGATGACTATGGAATGGATGACCGACCTCTCCCGCTTTTGTGTCTTCTCCCCCAAAATCGACTCCTCTGGTCAACAAGCTGAAGACGGAGCTACGAACGGCCGCCGAACTGACGATGGAGAGATCTCGGTTGTCGCGAAGGATCGGAATCGCGACCGACGGACGAGTCTCGAGCGCCCGATCTCATCGCTTCGAGATTTCTGGATGCAAAGGCACGGACGAACCGAGCTTCTCGAGAGCGGCGAAGATAGATGACCGCGACGGTTCGCCGGGCGGCATTGAAGATGACGACGGAAAGCGACCGAGAGGATTCTCGATTCGTATGTAGCGGACGTCTGAGTTCTCGCTTCTTTGACGGATGTGCGCGAGGACGAAGAACGCCTTTCTTTAAATCCGTAACTCCGGCGGCGAGCGGTGGAAGGCGGTCGCCGGCAAATGCTAGGACCGTAGACGGCGGGTTTCAGCGTTTAAAAGCCTCTCGCATTTGTTCGCACGTGTGCTCAACTCCTCGGTCACGCGTGCCTCTCAGCTCTTTGGGACGAGAGAGATGGGCCGGGCTCTCTTTTTTGAGCTTGGGCTTCGGATGGGCTCTTTATTTTATGAATTTAATCGTTTTCATGGGCTTTTTGGGCTGCTGAGTCCAAGTGACGCGGATGGGTGGGCTGCGCTTATGCTCTTTTGGTCAGATGAGCGTGAAGCCTTGTTATTTATTTTTGTTTTAAATGCTTGTGTGAGTTATTGGCAAAAATTCAAGTGTCAACAGTGAGAAGCGATGAGAGATTGAGCAAACCTCCATCATTCTGTGACCATTGCTGATGGAGGAGTGTTGCACTACATCCACCAAACTCTGTTGCCGAAGAATATGGGCAAAGGGAAGGGAGAAAAATAAGGAATGAAAAAGAAAGATTTATAAAAAAAATAAGAAAATATTTAAAAATTTAAAAAAATCCACATCAGCACCACCTATGCCACGCAGAACGGTCGATATCTACAATAATAATTTTCGACCTAAATTGCCAAACAAAGCTTGATTGGGTGAGTTTAAGTGTTGGAACTTGCTGGAAACGCTTCAAGAGACAACGGGAAGAATAAGATTGTCTTGAGGCACATCTAGCTTACAGAGAGAAATGATGAGGAAGTAAGCAAGCTCCTAGGTTCTATGACCATTGCTAATGGAGGAGTTTTACTCTACATTCACCAAGCTCTATTGCCAAAGAAGATGGACAAAAGAAAGGGGGAAAAAAGGAAAGAAAAATAGAAGAGAAAAAAATAAATTAAAATTTTGAAAAAATATTTGAAAATTATAAAAATATCGAAGTTATTCTTAGCCGTACCACGTAAGACAATCAATATCCATGTTACTAATTTTCCGACCTAAATTGGTTAGATGAAGTTTGTTTGGATGGGTTTAGGTGTTGGAATTTACTCAAAATGTTGCGAGAGATAACAAGAAGAACAAGACTATTTCGAGGCACATCTAGCTTATAGTGAGGCATGACAATGAATTGAGCAAGCTCCTGATTATATGACCATTGCTAATGGAGGAGGCGTTGCCCTACATTCACCAAACTCAGTTGTCGAAGAAGATGAGCAAAGGGGAGGGAGGAAAAAAGAGGGGAGAAAAAAGAAAAATAAAAAATTTGAAAAAAAATTCATATTAGCGTCAGTCATGTTACGTAAGAGGCCGACGTTCACGTCAGTAATTTTTGACCTAAATAGGCTGATGGACTCAATTGAAACCAATATGAAAAGATCCAGTACTAAATCGATCCAATTAAAATGTTTATAATAAATTTAAAAATTTTTGGTTCTTTTTCTAAATTCCAACCATTTGCATAAAATCGACGTAGTTGACCTCATTCATTGCATGGTGAATTGTGGTACTCCCTCACTAGAGATATCCATGACTTTTTTACTGAAATATTTTCACTTCCTTTACCATTAGGATTTATAATGTAAATATGAAGCATTTTCCTTTAAGGCTTTGTTTTTTTTTAAAGAAAATATTTTATTGGAAAATGTTTCTGCCTTTTTCCAGTGTTGTGGGAAATAAGCCAATCAAAGAAAAATGACTTCAGTTAAACAGAAAATTGAATTTATTGATAAAAAAAAACTTTCTAATTTAAAAAGTGAAAATCATTTTCCAATTTCAAATTTCATACTAAAAGAATCAATCGCGAGCTACATTCAGATTGAAGATAATACCTACATTTTTCTGATGGACTTAAATTGAGCAAAGCTCTAGTGCCAAAAACAAAAAAATCGAGAAAGGCTTGCTACCGCACGGTAAATTGTTCATGATCTCAAGCCTTTTGCTCCCGTGCATGACATAATGTCTGTCGAAATTCACTTCTAAGCCGATGAGAGATTTGGGTCTTCCTCCACCCGCAGCCCCCACCTCGTTGAGGCACCTTCAAGAGAGCTGCACCACCCTTGAGGATGAGAGCTGCCATGTCCAATGCCATGAGCCATCGTCGGATCTTGGGGCTCAAGGGGGAGAACGAAGTAGATCTAGTTGGGTGAGAGCTCGCCGTTGGTTGCAAAAAGCAGGTTCGAGCTCCCCGTAGTCTAGCCTATTGGATTATTGATACCGTTGCCATGTAAAGGGGAATCTTTTGCTGTGAATGAATGAGAGGAATTGTCTGTTAAGGAACAACACAATTATTGATGCGGCCGTCGCCATGTAAATGGGAATCTTTTGCATGTTCTTTTTCCTTTTTTCCCCTTTGTTAAGCCTTACTAATGGTCGGTGAGGGGAAAAAGGGAAAAAATGAAAATATAAAAATGAAAAAGAATTAAAGAATTACAAAGATTATTTATGTCAGCGCCGATCGTGCCTTGTAAGAAAGCTAGTCCTAACTGGTGCTGACTAGACTATAATGTCAATAATTTTTTACCAATATTAGCTAGAATGACTAAATTGGCAAATTATCGAAAGTTTTAGGATTAAAATAGCATAATTGAAAATTTTAAAACAAAATTGGCAAATTGTTAAGAGATTTAGGATTAAATTGATCAAATTAAAAGGTTTATGGCTTAAGTGCAATATATTTAAAATTTTCATAATAATAATCCCACAAGGAAAAGCACCTATAGTTCTATTTTACCCTAAAAGTCCAAGCCTTGAGTAAACCCATCAGTCCGTGGATTGTGAGACTTAGTTCGACTAGGTACGGTTGTACCAATTTGCTTAATTGGTTTATCGGGTTATTCTTTGCTTAATCTATTTTATGTACATGCTCCTCACCCACGGATTATTTATGTCACGTGACTACCCTTGTATGTCTTTTGAGGTTATTCCCATTCTCCACACTCAACTGAACTAAATATAGCAAAGAGAACCTTTGACTTTTAGGTGAGGCTAGCATTTCATGCCGACATGTCGTAATTGTACTTGTGATTCGTATCAATTTGCATCTACATTAAACCTAAACATGCCGTGTCATGTAATATTGAAGTTTTCTCTTTGTAATTTGTATATTTTACTTTCTCTCATCCATTTTCTAACATTAAAAATTCGATATAAATAGAATGTAAAGATTGGGAGATGATTGGGTATAATTGAAAATGCTAGTTTTGGTTTATTATTATTTATTTATTTATTTCAAGTTTAAGCTCAATACGAGATGAAATTTTCATATATTTGCTCTTCATTTATTTTATGAGATTTGAATCATATAAGAGGGGATAAGTACACTAGAAGTGTGAAAACTTATATACGGTACTCACTTTGGTACCAAAAGTTTCCACAACTCACTTAACTACCAAATTGAAGAAAAAAAAATGATCACTTTGATGCCATTGGTGAGAGATTCTGGCCAAATGGATCACGTGGCTTTTATATTAATAAAAAATACATTGACGTGGCAAAAATTTTAAAACACAATCCACATGGAATGGCATAAAACGACGTTGTCTTGCCATCATGCTTGGATTGTCTTGCAAAAACGACGCCGTGTAGCTCCTCTAGCAAAAATGACGTTGCTGAAGGAGGACTGAAATCAGGGCATCGATTCGTTCTTTCCTTATACGTTGCTCGCCCTACATTGATCGTAACTCGCTCGATTGCCCATCATCGCTTGCCCACCATAGCTCGATCGGCCACTTTTTTAGTTGCGCCGTCATTTGCTGACCATGTCCTCAACTATCACTCATTTAGGTTTGTCATATTCTCTTTATGGGTCAATTGGGTGGAAAATTTAGGGTTCGGTTCCGATGGGAAAATTAGGGTGTGGAGTGTAAAATGGGGGCTTAGCTTAAAGGGAAAATGGTGGGGGTCTCACTTTTGTTTAATTAATTGGACTACTTTTGTGGGACCAAATAGAAAAATGGGGCACAGATGGGAAAATGATGGCTCGCTCGGAGGAGAATCATGAGACAATGGTGGGACCTCACTTTGTTTAATTAGTTGGAGTGCTTTGTAGGGACCGAATGGGATTGTATTGAACAATGGGTGGTGGGGACGTCATCGTTTAAATAATATGGGTGCTTGAGAGGACCGAATTGAATAAATCGGTTTCGTTTGTTTTTTTCGACAAAACAATAAGGACTAAGTGAATTTTTTAATCATTTAAATGTGTTTGTAGGGACCTCTACGTGAAGTTATTAAAGATTCTACTATGTGGTCCCAAAGACTAATAATTTTTTTTCTCCTTGGATGCAATATCAACATGGATGAGAATTATGAATTTGTCATTGTTTGCTATGGTGGGGAATTTATTATTAGCGTCGACGATTAGAAATATGCCAATGGAAATGAAGGTATAATTTATGTAAATGTTAGGAAGCCATCATATATTGATTTCGTGAGGGATTGTGTATTTTTTACGATACAAAGTGCAAAAATTACATTATTGTGTTCCTAGGAAGGAATTAAAGGATGGTTTGAGATTTTTTGGTGATGATAATGGTATTGAAGATATCATTTACCATTATCTTCATGGTGACGAAGCTAAGGTCTATGTTGAGTTTTACAATGGTGATGAGGATGATGAGGATAAGGAGACTATTGAAAAAGGAGAATAGAGAGGTTGTACTCAAGTGAGTAATCAGGTTGGGAATGAGTCTATGTTAGATGGAGGGCAAGAGGAGAGGCAAGTGAAGGAGAAGAGGGAGATAAGTCATATTGATAGAATTGAGTAAAAAGGGACATGTCCTGGAGTCTCAAATGAAGATGTGGGTGATGAAGAGATAATTTAATTAAAATGGAAAGTTGACATATTTAGTGAATCAAAAAATGTATCTTTAGCAACTGCAAATTTTCCAAGCGACAAAGATGACAATGAACTTAGAGAGTCAATACAAAAGCAAAGGGAATTTGTCAGACAAAATTTGCAACTTTAGGAGAAATGTATGAGTCAAAACCAATAAATAACAATGGAGCCCTAGTTGGAGGTGTTGAAAGTAAAGATGAACAAAGTAGTGGAGATGAAACTGCCGGTTCGGAGAATGAGCTTGGCAATAATGATGGAGACTTGGGCGTAAAAGGAAAAGTAAGTACTCTTGCTACAATTCGACTGTTGATAAACCTATTTTGTCTATGGACATGAAATTTAATGATACCAAACAATTGAAAGAAGCTATTATCAAGAGCTTAATTGTTGAACAGAGGAGCTTTGATTTATTAGAAATACGAAGGAATTTGTGAGAGCTAAGTGCTCACAACATAATTGTCCATAGAAGCTCTATGACGGGTTGATTAAGAAGGGTTTATTCCAAATTAGGTCGTTCTAGAGGAAACACACTTGTTCAATTATATTTGACAATAAAATGGTACCAAGTATGTGGTTGTCAAAGCACTTCTTCAATATTATTGAAGCAATACCCGAGATCAAGAGTCCTTAGTTTTACTATTAGTGAATGACCTAGTGAAGGAACAGTTAGGGATTAATGTGTCGAGGAATCAGTTCAAGAGAGCTTAGTTAAGGGTGATAAAAATATTGATGGTCGATATAAGGAAGAATATGCACATGTATGTGATTATGCTTCCAAATGCATGCTTCAAAACCTATATGATATGAGATATATATACATATATATGTTGGGAGCGTGCAGTAGAAATTTGATACCTTCACTTGGGGAGATTTCCAAGGGAAAAACCTAAGCCCAAGCTCGTTAATATATCTAGTTGGACCCACCTTAAGTCAAAAGTTTAAGCTAGTGAGCTATATGTCAATTATAATATATTAACTGCTCCACATTACATTAATTATTTGATGTGAGATTACTTATTTAACACAACTCACATGTGTATCCTAACAATCTCCCCCTCACGTGTGAGCTCTAGTGTTATGTTTACTCTCCCTTAAATATGATATCCTTTTGGCCCAACATCATCCTTACGGGCTCACGTTGTTACACCACAACGCCCACCTGGGCCATCCTCACGGGTTCACATTGTTACACCACAACGCCTACCTACCCGAAAACCGTAACCATCGGCTCTGATACCACTTGTACTCTAATACAACTCACACATGTATCCTAACATTGTAGAGAGGTCATTGCCTAATTGTGGGCCTACATTTGATAAATTTTATGTTTGTTTTGATGCATGCAAATGGGGTTTTTTGATTGGTTGTAGAAGAGTTGTAGGATTGGATAGATGTTTCTTAAGGTTTTATGTGATGGGGAGTTGTTGACCACTGTGGGAGAGATGCCAATAATCAAATGTTTTCAATAGCTTAGGTAGTTGTTAAGATAAAGAACAACGATACTTAGTCCTAGTTCCTCAAGAATTTAATGGCTGACCGTGAGATAACTAATGGGGAGAATGGGAATTTAAGAGTGACTAACATAAGGTACTATCATTGTCAATTAATTCATTTTTAATAGTAATTACTTGCATATTTTTTCTGATTTATATTTGTTGGTTTGAATTTTTGAAAGGACTTGTTTCAACAATAGTTGAGTTAATGCCATACCTTGAGTGTAGAATGTGCGCGAGGCACATACCGGGCAAAGAGCTATAGAGGATATAAGCTACAAAAGTAGTTTTGGAAAATAGCAAAGGGCACCAACATGGCTAATTTCAGGTTAGCCAAGTAGGTGCAATTGACAAAGGAAAGTTTTGATGCACTATTCCAAACAGAAACTAAGCACTGGTTTACTTTAGCGAAGAATTCAAATATGATATTATTGATAACAACTTGAGTGAAGCTTTCAATAGCAGAATTTCAGAGGTCAGGTGCAAACTAATCATTAGTATGCTTGATGATATTTAAGTTATGGTCATAATTAGACTGCACAAATAAAGAGATGGGGTTACAAAGTGGACTAGAGGATGTGATCCTAGCATTATGAAGAGATTGAATGCGAACGTTGTTGCTAATATGTTTTGCCATGTATTTTGGAATAGAGATAGCGGATATGAGATCATTGAAAATTATGATAAATATATTGTCAACCTTGATGGGAGAAAGTGGTCATACCAAGTTTAAAAACTAAATGGAAATCTTTATATCCATGATATTTGTGCCATTTAGATGAAATAAGAAAACCTAGAGGATTACCTAAATCATTAGTACAAAAATAGCTCATACCTTGTTTCATACCAATTCATGATGTAGCCTATCAGAAATAGCAAATTTTGGGAGCCGACAAATCATGAAGGCCCTCTACCTTTGCCACTAAAGAACCAAATAGGAAAGCTAAAGAGGAGACGAAAAATGCAAGAAAGAGAGGCATCAAGATAGAGGATGAGTAGGTCTGGGGTAAAACTAAAATGCTCCAATTACCACAAGGAAGGGCACAATAAGAAAGGTTGCGAGCTGAAAAAACATCATCAACAACAAGAATTTGCTACAGGATTGACTTAAGGCCAGAAACAGGGCCTATTGAAGAGGTTGTTTATGGGCCTACTAAAGGACAAATACAAAGTCCTACTATAAGGCCTACCGAAGGGCCAACGGAAGGCCCTATTGTAGGCCTAAGTGCAAGGATAGGGATTAGTACATGCAAGACAGCAAAAACAACAACTGAGTCAACTATTAAACAAACAAGGAAAAATTATCCAATAAGTTGTACATTGTCATGTTTGTCTTTTATGGACTGAAATTTAATTTTGTTATGTGTTTCTAGGTGAGAAGACGACCAATTGCAAATAGAGGTTGCTCCTTTACATATTGCTAAAAATGATGTACCACAACGAACAATAGGGGTTCCTGACAAAATATTAAGGCAATATGGTTTTGGCAATTTACATAGATGAACATAATAGAATAGCCATTTTGAATATAAGTTTTGTAAGACATATATATTTAATTTGTGGTATTTCAATTCATTTGGTTAATAATGTAGTTATGTTCTTGTAACCTAAGAGAAGTTTGGAGGTGCTTATCTCTCAATGTGGGCCAACTCAAGAGTCAAGGGCGCAGTAAAAAAAGAGTGCTTCAAAGAATAAGATAGCGGGTACAACTTGAAAACAGCCACCGCCAAAGAACCTAGCACCAGTTCCATTCAATCGATTGATGATGGGACCAATAGTGCTCCTATAGAGAGGTTCCAACACATGACACATGCCAGAAAAAAATAATCGCTGCTAAGAACAAAGTGACAGGAAGGCTAATTAAGGAACCTGCACGTCTAGTTCGAAAGAATGTGCAGATTATGAATCAATTCAAAAGTTCAAAAAGAAAAGGAGCTAGGGGTGTTGTGCATATTGATTGATGGAAGGATGCTGGAGATAATATCATTTTTGTTTTTTTTAATGGAATGGTGTTGGACATGGTATCTTCACGTATGAGGATTGTTGCCTTTGTTTTTAGGGAAAATGCCACCAAAAACCCTGAATTATGCCTATTGGGACAATTTTACCCTGAACTTTTTTTTGTACCATAAAAAACCCCAAACTATGCCCATTGAGACAATTTTACCCTAAACTTTTTTTTGTACCACTAAAAACCCTAAACTATGCTACTTGGGACAATTTTACCTTGAACTTTTTCTCGTGCCACAAAAAACCTTAAACTATGCCACTTGGGATAATTTTACCTTGAACTTTTTCTCGTGCCACAAAAAACCTTAAACTATGCCACTTGGGACACATTTACTCCAAAATTTTTAACTAAATGGCATTTTCGTCTTTTCCTTTTTTTCTTTTTTTTCCCTCTTCCCCTCTACTGGGAAGAAGAAAAAAAAATTAAAAAGAAGAAGGAAAAGATGAAAATGCCCTTTAGTTAAAAAGTCTGGGGTAAATGTGTCCAAAGTAACATAGTTCAGGGTTTTTCATGACACAAGAAAAAGTTCAGGGTAAAATTGTCCCAAGTGGCATAGTTTGGGGTTTTTTATGGCACAAAAAAAAGTTCAGGGTAAAATTGTCCCAAGGGGCATATTTTGGGGATTTTGGTGTCATTTTCCCTTGTTTTTATATGTGTCGACTTTGATAGGTGGGAGGGGAACCTTGAGTGATTGAGGAGTGAAGTGAGACATTTTTTTTTTGTAAAGAATCAATCAATCAATGTCGATGGTAACAATATTTTTGTTATTTTCTCTTGTCTTGGTTTCGGTTGGTGATCCAAATTGGCTATATAAATTTTCCGCTGCTAGTGGAACATTGTTATGAAGCTGATGTTGTTTTTGAAAATGATGAGTTGATATATTATTGCTTGTTGAAGTTGTGGGTGCTAGTGGATTTATGGGTGTTAGCATATACAAGTACATGTGCATCTTGTTGTATTAACACTTGTATGGTGTAGTACAAAAACAATATGCATTGGCAACCTAACTGGTATAACAAGATGTACCATGACAGATGCAAGCCAAGTGGAACATATTTGAAATTAACTTGTTCTTATTTTAAAACTTGTGCAATACAAGCGATCATTTTTTAACCGCGATTGACACTTAAATAATCACTTTTAAAAAAACTTGACACTCAAATAATCACTATTTACAACTTATGGTATTGAAATAGTCACTCATGAATTTGTTACCACCCTTTAATTTCACCATGGTTTGCGGTAATAGTTGTTGCAAACCAGCAACCCATTACCAAATAAAAAAATGCAGCAAGCCATTACATCTAAAGCAAACCAAATATATGAAGTAAGAACTAAGCAAACCAAATCAATATTGACAATACATAATTAAGCAAGAAAAATTTTAAGTGCTTACAACTAATGAATTGCAACTGTAACCTTTCGTTTCCATCATAGATTGCAACAAAAATTGCAGCAAATCAAGAACATACTTTACTTACAAATAACCCAATACAAGTACATATTCCACATCTTTGACTAGGGTAGACATGCAAATTTCTTCACATTACTCACTTCACATTTGAATATACTATTCATGAGAACAACAACACAATCAACGCTTGATAAAAGTTTCTTTCAATTTTCAGTCTTGAGACTTCCTTCTTCAAATGGTTGGCTAGAGTTGTCAAACCCTTTATTTGAGCTTGCATTGACTTTACATCCTCCAACTCGTCTATTAATGTAGGTGGAGGTTGATGTTTTTCTTCAAGTAGCTCCAAGATCACTCTCTTGCTTGACCAAAGAATTTCGCATCAACCCTTTTGAAATAATTGTACTTCAAGCTTTCTCTATACCTGCTACATCCATGGAATCTTCACCTGGGATTCAACTGAGTCCAAGATGTTCTTCTCGAACTTAGTAACCCACAATAACAATAGCACTCATAATCTAATTCGCTTTTTTGGAACGAATGTGAGCCACTGTTGAAGCTTCCACCCTCCATTTGCAAGATCAAGTTGATAATTTTGGCGGAAAATTAAAGTAGGTGCTCAAGTTGGCCAGTTAGAGTTTTCAATGTTTGGTTCTCTATCACTTTGAGGATTTAGGGTTCTTATTTGGTGTGGGGGGAGAGACGCCAAACGGCAACGTTTTATTGTTTGTATGCTAACTGTACTCTCCGGCAAGCCACGTTGGCTTCAAAAATTGATGAAAATGTGCCACATTAGATTTCCAGGCAATCAAATTAGAATTGGCATTGAAGTTATCTTTTTTAAAAAATTTGGCACTTAATTAATCCAGAATAAACTTTTGTCACTAAAATAAACACCATACACAAATTTTGGCACTTCTAGTATACATGTTCCCAAATAAGAGATAAAAACTGATAGATGAAAAATTATTAAACTAAAATCTTATCAATCGAATGTGTATTGAGTGGTAAAACTATGCCACCATGGACCTGTGTAAGTCCTTAAACTACTTCGTTTAAACTCTAGAACATAAAATATCGAAGTATTTCCACTTTGTTGGGAACGAAAATTATACAACTTAAAACAAAGGGTCTGAGGCATGTAGGCATTAACACATTAAAATAAGGAACACAATTAGGCAGGGCACCCTCACTAGCGGCCCTTGTGGGTGGAAACACTCCTAAAGGAAGATAAGCCAATAGAGTTGACTTCAACTTCACTTCGCCGTGAGCCCATAACCTTCCAAATTGGTGTTAGGTGGCAAAACTATGTCACATGACAATCAAAGAGATAAAGTGAAATGCCACTTGACTACTTGTGGGATGAATATTCTTGTAGCTTTCGCTTCAATTATATATGAAAAATCAATCAATCACTAGGATAAAATAGAAGTATCTTGCACTCCTTGTCATCCCTCCTTGTTTGAGCCCATTTAAACATTCCGTTCATTTTTCTTCCGGGCTTACTTTTTTGGCCAAACCAAAGATAAGAGTTCAATTCAATCTTGACTTTCCTTCAAATGTTGTATGCTACAATTTCTTTGATGGGAGTCCTACTCTTTTAGCTATCTCTATTTGTTGTGGTTATGTGCTATTCCTTTATTTTTACATATAACTAAATTGTAATTGTGGCAACTAATATAAAAAAAGACCCATGTCAAGAGGCTTGTGAATTTTGGAGATACCACATGATTGAATCCATTGAAAGCCAACAACTATAGGCTCAACACTCGCTTCGGCCTGCCTAGACCCTATTGAAGTAGTTTGTTATCTATATATAATTAAGAGGAGATTGAATTGGACATAAAAAAGAAATTGTTGACATGAGGGAAGTGGTGCTTGATCTAAAAAGTGATGATGGTTCCAATACGCTACCTATTCCTTGGAGATGAGTGGATTGTTTATCTGTAAATAGGACCAAATGATATTTTTTTCTAAACAACTTTCTTTTCTTCATCACTCTCTCTAATTCACAACATTCTCTCATCTTTTTTTCTCACACAAGTTTGTCATTACATCCCGGGCAAAATTTCAAGTGAAAAGTTGGTAATTACTAAACTCATTTCTCTATTACTTTTGTGTATATCCTAGAAGTACATTTGTTTGCAACCCAATGGCAACAATAATGGAGACAAATAATACCTTAGGACATTGATTATCATCATGCATTAAGGAACTATAAACTTTCATCAGTTGTCAAATTTCCCGACAAACCCGCCCATAAAAAAGTTTAATTTACGGATGTAATCAATTAGTCCCAGATCTAAGCCGGGGAATCCACTTATAAGTAAAAAGGGCCATGGTAACCATGCGCGTGCACTAAAAGTGGAATGGAAGACTCCAAAAGAGTCCTCCACTCTCGATGTCTTCCAAATCAAATCAAGTGAGAGATTAACTTACAAAGGTCATTGATGGTGTCGAGTCCTGACTCTGGAACAAAATTTTCCAACTGAAGATAAGATAGGGAGTCTCTCCCACCTCTTTTTTAAATAATAGAAAAAAAAAAGACTCCCCAACTTTTAGTAGTGACCCGTGACTTCACCAATCTCCTCGTCAAAATGTACATCATATTCCTCGATCAAAAGTGCATCGAATCTGAAATGTTATTGATTTCATACAAAAGTCTCGGGTAATTCTCTTTAGCTAGCCTTCTTGGATTCTCTCTTTAGCTAAGACAATTAACTCATCAGTTCATCGCTAATCAAGGGATTAGATTCGTGTTAACTCATCATGAGCGCATGCAGAGATATATGGTCGAAATGAAATTTTTCACATTTACGATGTAGCCATCACCTCGATCCCAAGATGTTATACAGACTTATCCCAGATCTCACATCCCTTGAAACATGGTCAGGCAGATTCTCTCCATCTCACAGATGCATGAAGTGGACTTCACATGGTACTTGCAAGGCTCAAAGAAATTGAGAAGAACGGTATGGATAAGATAATAAGCTTCTATAAACAATCAAACCGGCCACTAGATCCCCATTAAATATTCCTCCACAGTCGCAGCTCTCTCTCTCTCTCTCTCTCTCTCTCTCTCTCTCTCAAGTGCCATTGTTTCAAGTAGAAGACAATGTTGGAGATTGGGGCCCCTGCCCTTCCATGATGCTTCATCTTCAAGACCACTATCCAGAGGTTCCTCCATGTTTTTGGTGGGGGCCGAAAATAAGAAAGTTCTTTTTGGGGGGCCAAAAAGAAAATAAAAGAGAAAAAGTTGAAGTGCCAATCGCACGTTGTGCAACACATGTTGCTAATCATTTTGCCTTTTTCCAAGTTTTGAGCATCCAAGAGGTGACTGAGGGAAGCAAAGGGTTTTGAACGGATTAGGGTTTTTGCAGCTTTGGAGTGGACTGCCACTACAGTGATGAGTCATGGGGACATGAACTTGACAGAAAGGATGTTGAGTTTTCTGCATGATGTTCTTCCTTTTGTTGCAAGAAGGATAAGGGTCGCCAATCACTGCCAAATCGTTGTTGGATATCTAGATGAATCGAACTATTTAGATGTCGATAAATCACTTACCCCATCATTCCATTTGGGTACCAGCAGTACAACATATTTTGCAAAGCCATAAAAGAAAAGAGAGAGGGAATGACTAAAGAAGTATCGAAGTGGCTTTTGCCACTTTTTTTTTTTTAAATACATCTGTTAAGAGGAATTTTATAATCTAAACACATGTGCTGTAAATCATTAGATCAAGCCGAGCATGCATATGTTACTGAACATTGTAGAGCTCACGTTGGACCCCATTATATATCCACTAGGTTGTTTACTTTTATATTTTGATTTGTTCCTTTTCCCCTTACCTTTTCTGAAATGGATTCTTCCAACGCCCCCGATGAGTTAACGCCAATGCCAGGAAATTATTTAATATGATTATTCTATCTCGTTAACAATAGAATAACTCTATACAAAGCTAGGAAGCTTTAAAGGCAAAAAAGCTGACTTGGACCAGTACTGATCAGTTGCACTCCAATGGATTTGCTAGGGCCAAATGAAAAAGGACCAACACCTTTGGACTAGTGAAGCTTATTTGATGGGAGACTACCTCCACTGAATCAGATTCCCCTTCATATAATACCACTAACAAAGATTGTCCCGGAGATTTTGGCACTGTGTGCTCTCCAGCTGTTTTGCTGAGCATTGCAGCAAAGATATGTTGCTCATGCTCGAGCATTCGATTTAAAGATGGCATCGGAGCCGGAAGTTATAAGTGGGATCCTCAGAACTGTTTCCTTTCCATCCATTTGTAAGATCTCTCTCAATATATTGAGGTTCTCAAATATTTTTAGCCTTCACAAAGTAAAATCACACGCTTCTTGATTTTTGTCATTTTAACATCCGCCATATAATGTCGTTCCTCTGAAAAATTGGACTTATATAACAATTAATTGTGCACTCAGTATATCTTTCTATATAATTACGGAAACTCAAAAGTAATTTTAATCGGAAATTGTTAATATCATAATGTACAAAACTCACACGTATCATTAAGAGGAAATATCACCCTATATATTTTAAATGTTTATTCCGAGTGCATTTGAATTCAAACATTTTGAAAAGTGAAATTAAGTCCCAAGTATTCTAAAATATGTGAAATTGAATCCTAATGTTTTTGTTCTTAGTGTCAATGGGCAAGAAAAACTCATATACTTTTCACGTAATTATTGTCAAAATCAAGCTAAATTTGATGAAAGATTCGAGTTCCTGGCGACACGACGCTACAAACGGTAAGGCTAGAACTTAATTGTGCAAATTAAAAAAAAAGGATTTAATTGTGCTTTTTAAACATTTTGGACTCAATTGCATTTCGTACAAAACAATTTAGGAGTTTCAGCATAATCCCTTCTCAAGATGAATCATGATCACATACTATTAAATGGGGTTATATCGTAATCAAAAGTAGTCAAGCTTACAACAAGCAATTCCTTAAATCTGTAACATTATAAAAATTAAATTCGGATATCTTTTTTTCTCGCAACAGTTTCAAATTAATTTTTTTTTTTCATAAGACGGTCACGACCGCATTATCTTTTGCTTTATTCAAATATTGTGGTACACATTCTGACTTTCGTCCAACTCGAAGCATTTGAAGTTTCCCGATTATATAATTATTGATACGTGGGGTTGCATGCAATTTTTCTTTCAAATTTTTTTGAAATTTCTGTTAACACTTCAAGTTTTGATGAGAAAGTAGAAAAGGTACCTTTTTACTTAAACAAAGATGCTCGATAATAATTATGATATGTCTTGACAAACTTATTTTTTCCCCTTTTATAAATTCTATCCGAACATGTGGGTGTGCTTTCTCTGCCTTAGTTCAATGTGATGAGAAGAAATCCTATAAAAATCATATCAAATGACAGCGTTGTGCGAGCTTCCCATCACATTGATCGGATCGATCTACAGTGCCCGTCACTCGTTATCTCCGTCGTCGGCAAGACTGACAGCCCCTTTGTGTATTGCCTGGCAACATCACTCAATTTTGCTCCGCCACATGCAATGACACCAGCGCCATGAAAGCGAGATGGTTGTGGGGGGTGTTGTCGCATCAACGTTATCCATGAATGAATGGGGGCAAAATTATGGGCAATGTTTAGGACAAATGATCAGTCTTGTCGGCCTCGACTCCCCAATTGACGAAGAGACTTCATCGACTTGCCAACTTAGTACCTCAGTTTTCCATGAATTAGGGGATTTACAGGCAGTGTTTAGGACACTTAGGATAAATGATCAGTCCAGTCAGCCTCGACTCCCCAATTGAAAAAGAGACTTTATTGACTTGTCAACTTAGCATCCCAGTTATCCATGAATGAATGGGGGTGGGGGGGGGGGCGGCATTTGCAGGCAGTGTTTAGGACAATTAGGACAAATGATCAGTCATGTCATCCTCGACTCCCCAATTGAAGAAGAGACTTTATTAACTTGTCAACTTAGTACTCCAGTTATCCATGAATGAATTGGGGGGAGGGGATTTACTAGCAGTGTTTAGGACAAATGATCAGTCATGTCAATCTCGACTCCCCCCATTGAAAAAGAGACTTTCAAATGGCGAGGAATCAATTGTACAGTACAGTGTGACTTTTGGAAGTGTACAAAATTTCTAAGTTGTTTCGATACGAATTTTCGTTTCTTGTAAAAATTATATCCATTAAATTTGGCTAAATTTAAACTTTTTTATATATGATGAAGAAGCCCTGAAGTAATTAAGGGTTGGGGATGACTTTTTTCATTCTCTAATCTCATTCTGTATTTCCGTCGCAGAATCATCACATGTGTCCATTGCAATTCTAATTCTCATTGCATCTGATTTACATCTCCACCAAACCCTAACAAGTAATCCTCTCTCTCTCTTCACCACCAAGCCCTTAGCCACACCTCCCTCCGTCGTCACCACGACGAAGTTGCCGTGTGGTGTTGTCGAGGTGGAACTATCGTCGTGTCAAGGTCCCACCACCATCAACCTCCCTCTCCCTCTCCCGACCATTGCGCCCTTAGCCACACCTCCCTTCGTCTTTGCCCCGGTGGAGTTTCCGCGTGGCCCCGTGTCTCTCTTCCCTCCCAACCCACGCCTCAACAGCTCCACCATGGCCATTGAGATCTCGCCTCGCTTCGACTCTCGCTTGCGAACATGTAGATCTGGAGAGACATCCTTCTCGCTTCGACTCTCGCTTGCGAACATGTAGATCTGGAGAGACATCCTTCACGACCTAGGAAGAGCTCAGCCTCGAGCTGAGGGGGCAAAAAAATCTTTGCTGAGTACCCGCTGACGCTAGATTCTAGTGAATTCCCATTGCTAATGTGCCATTATTCCGTGGAAGATGAGGCCTCAAATCTAACGTGGTTTTAAACAGTCGAAAGGCATCATCCTTAATGACATCGACTTTACGAAAAGGAAATTGTCCTCCTCCCCAGGCATTTCCCATTTCTCATCTCTCTCTCTCTCTCTCTCTCTCTCTCTCTCTCTCGTTCATCTCTTGACACAACCCTTCCAAGCAATTATTAGCATACAGAGGAGAGTTAAAAAACGCCCTCAACTCTGCACTATAAATAGCACTCTCCACCCCTTCCAAAACACTTACCCACCTGCCCCAAAAATATGCCCATTCCCCCCTCAGAGTAGCTTGCAAACTCCTGTACATCCTCTCCCCAGGCCGCACCCATGACCCACAACCTCCTCGACGCCCTCAACGTCCGGGTCATCGGGGACGGCGACCAGGTCCTCGTCCTCGCCCACGGCTTCGGGACCGACCAGTCCGCATGGCAGCGCGTCCTGCCCTACTTCCTCTCACACTACCGCATCGTCCTCTACGACCTTGTGTGTGCCGGCAGCGTCAACCCGGGGTACTTCGATTTCCGGCGGTACTCCACGCTCGACAGCTACGTTGACGACTTGCTCTTCATTCTCGACACCCTGGGCATTGACCGGTGCGCCTATGTCGGGCACTCGGTGTCAGCCATGATCGGAATCCTAGCCGCCATCCGCCGCCCACGCCTCTTTACCAAGCTCGTCCTCATCGGAGCCTCTCCAAGGTATGCACAATCAGGACTCGAATTGGCTTGAATCAATCTTATCGAATAGAAGTGAAATCATTGATGCTCCTATTGACGATGACATGCGAACAAATGGTATCAGAGCATGATGTCATGTATGATAATTTGCAAGCCCTCTTTAATTGAGCTATTTTTATGAGAATGTTCACACCTGGGTTTTAGATTTTCATAAGTACATAGGATAAGGACAAGTGCTAAATTAGTTCAATGTCAAATTAGATCTTCATCGATACCACGTTCAACTTTTTCGCCAAACACTAAGAACGTGTGTTATTAGGTTCTTGAACGATGAAGATTACCATTGCGGGTTCGAGCAAGAGCAGATCGAGCAAGTTTTCACGGCGATGCAGTCGAATTACGAGGCTTGGGTGACCGGTCACGCGCCCTTAGCCGTGGGGTCCGATGTTCCGACCGCCGTTCGCGAGTTCAGCCGGACCTTGTTCAACATGAGGCCCGACATATCTCTCTTCGTTCTGCGCACGGTGTTCAACAGCGACCTGAGGGGCGTGCTGGGCCTCGTGACGGTGCCCTGTTGCATAATTCAGACCGCCCACGATGTGTTGCTACCGGCGTCGGCGGCGACGTACTTGATGAACCACCTGGGCGGTCCGAGCACGATGGAGGTGGTGGACACGGAGGGCCACTTGCCGCATCTCACTGCACCGGGACTGTTGGCTCGGGTGCTCCGGCAAGTGCTCTCGGGGTGATCGGCGGCGGCGTCGCCATAAGATCGGTTGCGATTTGAGATGACTGTTGTGAAGATATATATATTATATTCTTTATAGAGAGTTGGGTTTTGATTGAAGAGAAACAGGATCTACGCGAGATGAGGAAAGCTTTTTGACTTTGGTGGAACTGATGATGATGTGATATGGAAAAGGAGCATGGGTCGAAGATCATGAACAAAACCCCTCTTTTCCCCTTGAATTTGCCATGTGATCAGTGGTTATCGAATCATCAAAAATTGCACGATCTATATTATTGTGGGAAAGGATTGGTTGCATTTGGATTTCGGATTGGAGAAAAAAAATATTCAAGCGTCTAGGTTCCAATTCAAGATAAAACATTCTGCAAATCATTGAATGATATTAAACTTGTCAAGACTAATTAAAGAAAAGGGAAAAGCACAAAAAAAAAGGTCTTAAATTTATCGCATTGGTACTAATTCAATCATAACATTTCGATTAGATTAATTTAGTCATAAACTTTTTCATATTGGTACTAATTCGATCTATCAAACTAATTTCGACCGAAAATCGCTGACATGGATGTTGATCCTTTTATATAACATAATTGGTGCTTATATAAACATTTGTAAATAATATCTTATTGATTTTTTTCTTTTTTTCCTTCTTTTAATTCTTTCATTTTGGCTGTCGGGAGTTGTTGGCAACCCTATGGATAAGGGCTAGCAACCCTCACAGGTCTTGTGATGGCCTCACCTAAGGCCATCATGGCCCTACTGACTTTGGGCGAGGCGGTCCTTGCTAGCAGTCGGCGAGGGCTTGCTAGCCATCACCAACCAAAATGAAGGGGGGCAAAAAAGAAAGAAAGAAAGAATAAAAAAGAAAAATAAAACAAAAAATGTATAAAAATGCAAAAATCATCAAATATTTTTAAAATATCCATATTCGAACTAACTATCTCATATACAATGGTCAATGTTAACGTCAGTAATTTCTGGCCTAAATTGACTAGATTGATTGAATTGATATCAATGTGAAAAATGTTTATAATTAAATTGGTCAAATTAAAAGATTTAAAATTAAATTGATGCTAATATAATATAGTTATAATTTTTTTGATACTTTTTTTATTAAAAAATATTGGTATACTGACTGATGTAATAGGCTTTTACAACCACCCTCAATGTCGCAAAACCTAAATGCTCTGAGGACTCGGGAGAAGAATTGGAGAATTACACCATCCCGCAAATTTCACCTTCACCTTTCACTCTCTCTCTCTCTTGTACATTGACGGCAAATGATTGCTTTGTCAACATCAGCAAGCATGCACGTTCGAAAAGACCCCCGCTTCCATCGCCCGTGGCTTAGTGCGGACATTCCCAAATCCCTAATCAGATCGGCCATGTCACTGCTCCTTCACATCCCGAAAATTCAGCGATCGCCTTTCTCCCGCCGTAATTAACCGAGTAAATAGATCGGGTCGATCAATCATGGACGGGGTGAAATGATGTGGAAAAGCTGACGGATCTTGCAATTAAATCGATGGACAAATGAATTTGATCCAAGTATTAGTATTTACTTCATGGGAAGAGTCGGCTGTAAATAATTTACTAATTGATCTTAGATTGCACTCGGATTCATAGTTTTAACCTTGTAGATAATTATTTACCCCACAAATTGAAACGCTAGTAGTTTTCACGAAAATGTGTATAATAATTATTCAATTTCTGTTCCAGAATTATTTTTCTATTTTAGATCTATTTTTAAATTGAAAATCCGTCTAGTAAGCAATTCCATTTTTTATTTATTTGTAGATCAAAATTTTAATCCGAAAATAGATTTGGAACAAAAATGAGCGGTAACAATTTTCTACTTTTCTATTTCGGGGACAAAAATGAAAAAAAACCTCTTATCATCATCTGTCTTTGCTATTAGGCCCCTGCTCATCTGTCGTAGCCACCCATCGTTTGTCACAATTGGTCATTGCTACTGTTATTTACTCCCGTCGATTGGTCGTAATCATCTTGTTGATTGAAAGAAAGAAATTTTATATCATTATTAAATACATATTTATACTTCAAAAATTTATCGAGAAATCTCTATTTCAAAAGCCAATTTTTGATTAGCATAGTTATCGTTCACGCTCGAAGAGATAGCTCGATTGAACAAAAGATTTATCGCGTGTTGCTGTTCCTCCGCACGGCTAAACAAGAGCTCCACCACTTTTTTTATTCTTTTTTGTGCGGCCGTAACAAGTCTACTGTGCATTGCCTTTTTCAAGGAGTCCCACCACGTGGTCAACCTTGGATTTGATTCGCTCCCCACGGTCAAACTTAGATAATTCATTTGCGCTCTAAAAAAATTTAAATTTTCCGATGTTAAGTGCACGGAAAATATGTTAGTCATGAAAAATATCTTTGATTAATATAAATTTTTTTTCAAAACAGGAGAAAATGACTTCCTCTTTAAAATCATTGTCATCCTCTTTCTCCCACCCTAGCACGCCGGGGCACATCCTCATAAACCATCACTCACTCTAACCCCCCTTGGTCAAACTTGGATAATTCATTTGCGCTCTAAAAAACGTTTAAATTCTTCAACGTTAAGTGCACGGAAAATAGATTAGTCAAGAAGAATATCCGAAAAAATCAGGAGAAAATGACTTCCTCTTTAAAAAGAAAACATCATCATCCTCTTTCTCCCATCCTAACATGCCCTCTCCCTCCCCCACCCCCTCCCTGACCCAAAAGTCTTCTCCATGACCCCACCGGGATCATCATTCAAGCTTCTTTGAACACGATAACCCTATCCCATGACTCAAAATCTCCAATGAAACGAAACAAATCTCAATCTTCAAGTCAATCTCTAGTCGATTCATATGGGAACCTTCATAGCAAATTTCAATCTTCAAGTTGAGCCCAAAACTTGCATTTTGAAAGAGAACACAAAAATGACCATTTAACCTTCCTTCGGAGTTTTCGCAAGAACCATTTGTTGGACTTGACAAGGTCTAATCCAATTATGTGGCCAATCAAGTTTATTATTTAATATTAGACATGGGTCAAATTTAATTAAATATATTATGAGCCATATACTTATGACATCCAATTAGTTACGCAAAACTCATGTCTTACACTTTGATGGACGGTTGAGATTTGGGAGCTATAGGATTGGTCCCATCAATCTCTCTATATAAGATCTCTCTTTCGTAGAGAATGTTGGCATCCAATTATCACACTTTCCCTATTTTTCCACAAAATTATTGATAGAAAAATACACATCCATCACAACTATTATAAAGGAGAAATATTATAAAGGAGAGTTGTTAAGATTCATACCTATATAAAGACACCTTCTCTCTCATTTGGTTAACAATGGTTTCTTCTTATTCAGGCACGTTACATTTATCAATTTAATCTCATGGTCATGTGATTGAAAGATGTTATTATTCTTATACTGTCTTTTTCATTGCATAACGAAAAGAAACATGAAGACAACACTATAGGGAATGAAAGTCATTGTCCTTGGCAGCTTTGGGGACCCCGTCAGAGAAAATCTCGCACAATGATGAGAAAAGATATCATCCCATGGAGATTGATGATTAATAAATCAATTAAATACCAAAAATGGATTAATTCTTAAATTTATCTAACAAATCAAAAATAGAATTGAGAATAAATTAAAATTGACAATTTTAAAAGTAAAATTTCGAAACTAAATGCAAAAAACCAATTAAAGAAATATGTTAGGGTATCCGATTTCACCATAACTACTAGATATAAATTTCAAATCATCATGCGTATAAGAATGATATTAAGTGTGTGATAATGGAATTTCCTAATTTATCTATTATCCTATCTCTAGGTATAACAAACATACTTAGTTTATCAACCCACTATATTTCTATGTGAATTTAAATAAACATAAGTGCATTAATATTTATGAATATTCCCGGCTTACAATGAATCTTTTGAGTCACCTTATCACCGAAAGCTATACAAATAATGTAGTATAACTCTATCCACATTTAATCATAGTTATATATTATACGGAGCAATTGCATATTATCATTTCTCAGTCTCAAACATGCACATCAAATCATTCAAGTGGTGGCTAGTCACTTAAAAACATTGAATACAATAATATATAACTCACATGGAT
This sequence comes from Angophora floribunda, assembly GCA_014182895.1. Classification (NCBI taxonomy): domain Eukaryota; kingdom Viridiplantae; phylum Streptophyta; class Magnoliopsida; order Myrtales; family Myrtaceae; genus Angophora; species Angophora floribunda. The sequence continues at coordinate 16,074,361 of CM024710.1, forward strand.
GAAATCACTTGCAAAAAGTAAAAATCACGAAATTCATATTATCATTGTCAGGTTATATCGTAGCCCCATAAAGAAAATTAGAACATAATAAAAGAAAAAATGAAAATATAAATTAAACCAAACATAAATCAAAGAACAAAAATTCTGTCACCACCACTTTGTTTTCTCTTAGATTCATACCCATATAAAGACATCTTCTCTCTCATTTGATTAACAATGGTTTCTTCTTATTCAGGTACGTTACATTTATCAATTTAATCTTATGGTCATGTGATTGAAAGATGCTATTATTCTTATACCGTCTTTTTCTTTGCATAACGAAAAGAAACACGAAGACAACACTACAAGGAATGAAAGTCATTGTCCTCGGCAGCTTTGGGGACCTTGTCAAAGAAGATCTCGCACTTGATGTCACTAAAATTTATTTATAGAGTGATGAACTCCAACGAAACAACGATGGGTAGGGGAAAAAACAAATGCACGACAAGTGTTCACAGAAATTCTCCTAAGAAAACTCACCATCTCGACTACGGCCACAAGGATTGATTGTGTTCACAAAATTCTAAACACAAGTGAACGTGTCAAACAAATAATATAATGATGAGAAAAGATATCGTCACATGGAGATTGATGATTAATAAACCAATTAAATACCAAAAATGGATTAATTCTAAAATTTGTCTAACTAAACAAAAATAGAATTGTTAATGAATTAAAATTAACAATTTTAAAAGTAAAATTTAGAAACTAAATGCAAAAAATATTTAAAGAAATATGTTAGGGTATCCGATTTCACCATAACCACTAGATATAAATTTCAGATCATCACGCATATAAGAATGATATCAAACATGTGATAATGGAATTTCCTAATTTATCTATTATCCTATCTCTAGGTATGACAAACCTACTTAGTTTCTCAATTCACTATATTTCTACGAGAATTTAAATAAACATAAGTGCATTAAAATCTATGAATATTTCCAGCCTACAATGAATCTTTTGGGTCACCTTATCACCGAAAATTACACAAATAACGTAATATCTCTATTCACATTTAATTCATGGTTATATATTATACGAAGCAATTGCATATTATCATCTCTCGGTCTCAAACATGCATATCAAATCATTCAAGTGGTGGTCAGTCACTTAAAAGTATCAAGTAGTCACTTAAAAGCATTAAGTACAATAATATATAATTCATATGGATAAAATCACTTGCAAAAGGTAAAAATCGCGAAATTCATATCATCATTGTTAGGCTATATCATAGTCCTAACAAAAGAAAATTAGAACATAATAAAAGAAGAAACGAAAATATAAATTAAACCAAACATCTTAAATCAAAGAACAAAAATTATGTCACCACCACTTTGTCTTCTCTTAGAAATTCTTGGAAAAACTCCTCAACCAATGAAAAGCAATCTAATAATCCCCAAAAACCTAGCTATCAATATCATCCTATTTATATGTTCAAGAATCCTAACATAAGGCAATTGCTTATTTTTTTCATATAAAATCAAGGAATAAATCACAAAATTGTTGATTTGGCATCCATCATCCAACCTTCTTGATTTGAATTGCTAAAGCACATATATTTTTCTTTCCTTCTTTTTGCCATCTTTTTACCTTATTTTCTCCATATCTCATTATTTTGCATAAACAAGAAAGATTTAGGTAAATCGAAGGAAATCCAAATATTTTCTAACGGATATTGCATTATAAAGTAACATATTTGTTGCCTAAAATAAGTAAAATAACTCTATTATTATAGAGTTATCAACCCCCCAAACTTAACATTTTGCTAGTCCTCGAGCAAAAGCAAAATATAACACAAAAACAAATAATCTCCTCCATGACATCCTTCCATAATTGCTCAAATTCACAATTCAAAGAAAAACACAAATTTCATCCGAACATTGAATTTGATTTATAAGATAAGATCAATTCTTAATATGTGATCCAAGTGTGTGTGTGTGAGTCCTCGTCTTTTCAAATTATATGCAATCTAGATAAATTCACATTGGTATACAACCTCTCAAAAATTCTCTATAATAATGACCAAATCTCACAAGTTTGCTTTTCATTCCTCTCTCCACTAATGTAAACTAATTGGTTATGTAGAATTCATGTCTTTAACTTTGATGGATGATTGAGATTTGGCAGCTATAGGATTAGTGCCATCAATCTCTCTATATAAGATTTCTCTTTGGTGGAGAATGTTGGCATGCAATTATCACACTTCCCCTATTTTCCACAAAATTATTGAAAGAAAAACACACATCCATCACAAATATTATAAAGGAGAGCTATTAAGATTCATAACCGTATAAAGTCTTTCCAACATCTTATCAATAAAAGGTAAAGGAAAGTGATCATTTCTAGTGGTATCATTCAATTTTCTATAATCCATACACACATGCGACCTAGTCACTGTCCTGGTTGCACTCAATTTATTATTGTCATTTTTCTAAACAGTTATACCTCCTTTCTTTGGCACAACTTGCACAAAACTTACCCAGGAACTATTAGAGATAGGATATATGATCTATGCATCCTCCTTTTGACAAGTATTTAGTGGACACTTTGGTATCCATATATTTTATAGAAATCTTTTTTTATTTTTCAGGCATTAACTACATGACTCAATGAAATAATTAATGCATCTAATAATATTTTTGTAATATTTACTCATCAAAGATGCCGACTGACCTATTTCTAATAATAATTTGCACATTTAAAATTTCCAACATCGATTGACTCAAGTAGCTTATTAACCTTAGCTTTCACTACTTCTTGCATCTTTAGGTTTAAACGCCTTTGAGGTTGAATAGTGGGCTTGTGTTGTTCCTCCATCAAAATTTTGTGCATGCAAATAGAAGGCTAATTCCCTTGATGTCAGCTATTTCCATCCAATTGCACACTTATGCTCTCTCAATACTATGAGCAGTTTCTCCTCCATCAAATCTATCAAAGAAGAAGATATAATTACTGGCAAATAAGAAACTTCATCTAAATAAGCATATTTTAAATGAGAAGGTAAGGGTTTGAGTTCAAGAATTGGAGGCTCTTCAATTGATGGTTTAGGCTTTGTTATATGTTGTCCCAACTCTTTAACTTTTGTTGCCTTTTGCCTTGAATATGGTGGATTTGCCTCCATGAACTTTGTGTACTCCTTTATCTCCTCATTCTCAATTTCTTTGTCACTTAATTGAACCAAACATGCTTCAAGTGGTCTTTAAAAATATTTTCTTGAAAAACCTTATTCACCAACTTGTCAACTGTCTTAACTCTAAAACAAGAATTATCATCAGATGGATGTTTCATTGCTTTAACAACATTAAAGGAAACAAGATCATCTTGAACTCTAAGAATTAACTTCCTTTCTTGTGCATCAATAAGGGTTCTTCCTATTGCTATAAAAGGTTGACCTAAGATATGTGGTACCTCAAAGTCTTCCTCCATGTCTAGAACTATAAAATCTACAAGAAAAATAAACTTGTCAACCTTTACCAAAACATCTTCCGTAATACCTCTAGGATATTTAATTGATTGATCAGCCAGTTGAAGCGACATCGTGGACGTTTTTACTTCACCCAATCCTAATTTCTTGAAAACTGAAAAAAGGTATCAAATTAATACTTGCGCCTAAATCACACGATGCATTTTCAAAATAAGAATCCCCAATGGTGCAAGGAATAGTAAAACTCCATGAATTTTTTAACTTCGAAGATAATTTATTTTATAGAGTGGCCGAACACTCCTCATTCAACTTCACAGTTTCATAATCCTCTAGCATCCTTTTGTTTGCTAAAATCTCCTTCAAAATTTTTGCATAACTAGGCATTTGCGCTAAGGCATTTGTAAAAGGAATGTTAATGTGCAGTTTTTAAATACATCAAGAAATTTAGAAAATTGTTTATCTATTTTGTGCTGTTGGAGTTGCAAAGGGAATGGAATTGGAGGCACATATGGCTTGGGATTATTTGGAAAAAGTTTGCTCTTGCTTGTCTCCTTTGGTTGTTTATTGACATTATCTTCTTTGGCATCTTCATCTCCCACTTGTTTATTGCTCCTTAGGGTTATAGCCTTTATGTTCTCAATTGAATTTTTCTCTGTATTACTTGGTAAAGAACCCTATTTTCTCCCTAACATCATGTTTGCTAACTGACCTACTTGCATCTCTAGATTTCTGATTGAAGTCTCTTGGTTTTGAAATTTCCCATCCATGCTCTTGATGAAATCATGAATGGTGTTAGCAAGTTTGTTGACTATATATTCCAGATTTGACTTTGCCTCTTCTAGCTATTTACCCTATGGTGGTCTCGTTATATTTTGATTATTCCATGAAAAATTTGAATGATTGCGCCATCTCGGATTGCATGGGTTGGAGTAGGGATTATTTTGTCTCATGTTAAAATTCCCCACAAAGTTAGCATTTGCACCATATTGTGAAAAATGATTATCTACCCAATACTCTGTGCTAACATGTCTTCCACTATAAAAATCACATGTCAAATTATGAATTTTCATGGCTAAGACACTCGTGTTATCAAACTTTTTGTTGAGTGCTTCAAATTATGTAGCAATTATAGCAAAAGCATCCACTTCATGAGCTCCATTAGCTTTTCGCACCGGTAGCCTCTCGGTAGGCCACTGATAACTATTGGATGCCATCTCCTCTAATAAATTGTAGGCTTCTCCTGGTGTTTTATTATTCAGAGTTCCCCCTGTAGCTGCATCAATCATAGAATGAAAATTTGCACTAGACCCATTATAAAAAGTTTGTACCTGCATCCATATAGGGTAGTCCATGATGAGCGCATCTCCTAAGAAATTCCTTAAATCTTTTCCATACTTCATATAATAATTCATTATCTATCTATATAAAATTAGTAATATCGTTACGCATCTTTGTAGACTCTGCGGGTGAAAAGAATTTACCAAAAAATTTCTGAGCCACATCATTCCATGTAGTGATTGATCCCGCAGGAAGAGAATAAAGCCAACTTTTAGCTTTATCTCTAAGAGAGAATGGAAACAATCTTAATCTAATAGTATCATTTGTAACTCCATTATATTTAATGGTATCACAAATTTCAAGAAAAGTATCAATGTGAGCATTTGGATCATTGTTTGGTAGCCCACTAAATTACACTGATTGTTGGAGCATCTAAATGAGTGATGGCTTGATCTCAAAGTTATTTGCTTGAATTGTACGCCTCCTAATGCATGATGTGGTGCCCTGAACTGTTGGCGCAGCATAATCTCTCAAGAGTCTACGTGGATTTTCATTCTCACCATCTTCCGCCATTTTCTTAGCATGATTTCTCAGTTCTCTTAGCCGCCTTCTCAATGTATGTTTGATTTCTAGATCAAACTCAACAAGTTTCCCTTGCTGGCTACGTGTCATGCATCGATGTATGTCCTTAAAAAAAACGAAAGCTAGATTAAACTTAGAATTATCCGGTATCAATAGTAATTGATATTAAACAAACAATCCCCGGTAACGGCTCCAAAAACTTGTTTGCAAAATTCTAAATGCAAGTGAACATGTCGAACAAATAATATAATGATGATAAAAGATATCGTCCCATGGAGATTGATGATTAATAAACCAATTAAATACCAAAATTAGACTAATTCTAAAATTTATCTAACTAATCAAAAATTGAATTGAGAATAAATTAAAATTGACAATTTTAAAAAGTTAAATTTTGAAACTAAATGCAAAAAATCAATTAAAGGAAATATGTTAGGGTATTAGATTCCACCATAACCACAAGATATAAATTTCAAATCATCACGCATACAAGAATGATATCAAACATGTGATAGCGGAATTTTCTAATTTATCTACTATCCTATCTCTAGGTATAGCAAACCTACTTAGTTTATCGATCCACCATTTTTCTACGTGAATTTAAAAAAAATTGTGAATATTCCAAGCTTACAATGAATCTTCTAGGTCACCTTCTCACCGAAAATTACACAAATAACATGATATATCTCTATCCACATTTAATTCATGGTTATATTATAAGGAGCAATTGCATATTATCATCTCTTAGTTTCAAATAGGCACATCAGATCATTCAAGTGGTAGCCAGTCACTTAAATATTAAGCACAAGAATATATAACTCACGTGGATGAAATCACTTGCAAAACGTAAAAATTACGAAATTTATATCATCATGGTTAGGCTACATCGTAACCCTAATAAAAGAAAATTAGAACATAATAAATAAAGAAACAAAAATATAAATTAAACCAAACATCTTGAATCAAAAACAAAAATTCTGTCATCACTTTGTCTTCTCTTCAAAATTGTTGGAAAAACTTCTTAAACAATGAAAAGCGATGTAACAATCCCAAAAAACCTAGCTGTCAATGTCATCCTATTTATGGGATATATTCAAGAATCCTAACACAAGGTAATTGCTTATTTCTTTCATATAAAATCAAAGAATAAATAGCAAAAATTCTTAATTTGGCATCCACCATCCAATGCCTCCTAATTTGAATTCCTAAAGCACAAATATCTTTATTTCCTTCTTTTTGCCATATTTTTGTCTTATTTTCTCCATGTCTCATTATTCTGCATAAACAAGGAAGATTTGGGTAAATCGAAGGAGATCCAAATATTTTCTAACGAATATTGCATTAAAAAGTGCCATATTTGTTGCCTAAAATAAGTAAAATAACTCTATTATTATGGAGTTATCAGGTTAAACATAGGAGGAGGAGGTTGTTTGCTTGTTTCAACAAACTAAGCATCACTAGTGAATAATCGAGAGCAAATAAACAGCCTTTTGCCTTACAGGACCAGATTTTTCCAAAGAGTCTACTTTTGTTCTGGCCAAAATGTTCATAGCCCATACAAAGTTAGAAATAATATCCATACTTTGTCCAGTTTGCTCGAAATTCAAATCTATCAATCTACATTATTATTATTTTCAAAACGACCTTATGTTTCTCATTCAAAAAAAAATTAGTTAGTCCATTAATATGACTTTATGATGTAACCAAGTCTCAAGCAATTATCGTGTGATTGTGACTTGGTTCTAGGTACCAAGCTCCCACACCTTAGTTATCAATGCTGGAGCTCGGGTCCATGATACTAGGCCCAGGAACTTGGTGCCCATGTTCAAGTTCTTGGTGGTTATGTCAGAGAAACCTAGCTCTTGTGACCAAGACCTGGGCACTTGGGCTTAGGATCCCATTGGCTGGGCCCAAGTCTCCTGAGGTCGGCACCAAACCCTAGACGCTTGATTGGGGTCCTTGGCACTCGGAAAATAATTTAACATAACATCCATATCCCTAATATCACACAAACAGTGTATGTTTCTTTCGATAAACGAAAACAAGTTTTTCTTAACAAATAATAGAAAATATTTTTAATTGTCATTTTTTTAGATATTTTTTCTTAAATATGTCATTTTTTCGTGAAACAAACCAAACTCAATATATATGGGGGGTTGTGTGTGTAACTAGCACAACAAGTTCAAGCATGAAATCTTCAAAGGTGGAATAGGAATTAGAGTGCAACTAGGTCTTCCTTGCACGCCTCATCCCTTATGAACTGATCTACATCCTTCAATCGGGCCTAGTTTCGTACATAAACTCAAACTCAAGATATAACTTGACATATAATATATCAAATCATTTAAAACATGATCAACTTTGCAAATAAATTTCAATGTACTTTGTATTGTTCCTAGGATTTTTTTTTTCAAGGTACACTTGAACATTACTTCACCCGAGCAGAAAGAAATCACTAGCATTTTAGTCACTAATCTCATGTCAAGCGAATTATCGACATTTGAAATATTAGCTAATCAATCGTATCTAATGGCACTGGAAATAATATTCTATATCAAATTCCTTATTGCTTTTACTATTAAATTACCGATTATACCCTTACTACATAGTTACCGAACATCTATGGAGAGGCACATTATAGTACTTATATTCTTCTAGCCAAAGTTATATTAAAAATGGGAGCATATGGATTTGTTCGGATCAATATGTATTTCATGCTCGTTCTATATTTTCTCCCCGATTGATTATAGTAGATGCAATCCAAATAATTCATGCAGCTTTAATATCTCCTAGTCAACGTAATTTCAAATAGAAAAAAAAAATAGCCTATTCCCCTATACCTCATATGGGTTTCATAATCACTAAAATCGGCTCAATAACTCTTAAATCCCTTCGTATTATTATCATTGATTATTCTCCCGTATTTACCAACACTTTGCTACACTTGTACACACCTCATTATTCTAGATTAAAATTTTTATTGATCCTTAATACACCTTAAAAGCGATCACTAATTTATCACCTAAAAAGTAGATTGATGATTGATTAAGTACCTATTACTGAGTATCTTATTACCTAAAAAGCCGAGGACAATGACTTTCATTCCGTTTTTTCATGTGAGAAAAAATGGGGATCTATTTTTATTTTGAATTTCGAATGCAATCCCCCTTTTTTTTTTTCAATCTAACAAAATGAAATAACTAAATGAATAAAAGAAAAAGAACCCGCGACAGCAAATATCATTTCCGGTCTCGATTTCCTGCTCCCCTTGCTTGCTCCGGGGGATACAGCCTGCGAATTTTTCTGAAAGGGTTTTAGATAAACCCTACACACCCTCTCTCTCTCTCTCTCTCTCTCTCTCTCTCTCTCGTTTCTTCAACCTTCGCCATCTCCGGCGATCGCCGAGAAGATTCTTCCGGATTCCTCCGTCTCCTCCGATCGGGAAAAGCATGAGCAGCAAAGGACCCTCCCTCTTCTCCGATTTCGGAAAGAAGGCGAAAGGTACCTCCTCTCTCTCTCTCTCTCTCTCTCTCTCTCTGCGTGCGCGATTTTGGTTTTTGAGGTTTGGAGTTGATTCTTTCTCCGTTTGCAGACGTTCTGACGAAGGACTACAGCTCCGATCAGAAGTTCACTCTCGCCAGCGACAGCGAGACCGGACTGGTACTAATCGACGCCGCTTCGTTTTTCCCCTCTTGATTCCGTTCGTTTCGGTTCGTGTCTGGTCGAGATCGACGCCGAACCCGTGCGATGTCCGGTTTCGCTTTGCGAATCTTTCCTGTGTTTTTGCCGCTAATCGTAGAGGATTTTGCAGCGTTTTTTCTTGTTGCTTGAGTTAGGAGCTCGTGTCTATTACAGCGAGTTGAGAATGTCCTGCAATTTCGTCGCATTGAGCAAAGATTTACTGCTGGGGGTGTATGGAAAAGTTTGTCGAATCCACCATTTGCATCAAAGTCTTGATTATACATGTAATGGCCTTTGGATTCGATTTTGCCTGCATTGGCTATGGCTCCTTATTCTCTTTTGTGAGAAGAATGGGATGGGAAAAAAGAATTAGTGTCAATTAAGACAAAAGACAGGAAAGCTTCTGTATAGAGGGAAGAAGTCTTAATTATGTATAGATGGAAAAATGAAATAGCCTTGGATTAAATTTTGCCTGGATTAGCAATGGCTCTTTCTTCTCTTTTGTGAAAAGAATGGCATAATAAAGAAAACTGGTATTAATTAAGACAAAGAGGGGAAGGCTTCTATACAGAGGGAAAGGGCTGAAGAATATATTGCTGATGAAGTTTGCTGACATGTTTCATCATTGGGCTGAAGAAATGGGATCAATGCTGCTTCACTGTTTTCCCAAAATGAGTGATGGTAAATATTTATACATGAAAATGTGTAGCAATTTGGCATCTAAATCCATGTCTAGGCAAGTAAAAACCAATGCATTCTTATCTGCTTGGTTATTGTCTAGGCCTTTTTCTCAGAGAAGCAGGATTAACCCATGGTATCTTGAGTACTTTCTCTAGAAAGACCAGATTTGGATTTTCTTTGTTTCTTCATCAGCTGCATACAATAGATAATTAGTCAAGTCAAATGTTAAAAGGATGGATGGCTTATTATGATAGCAATTATTTCAAGGCCTTGTGTGGTTGAGCTAGTGTTCAATCTGTGCACGTTTCATTGAAAAAAATCATTAGATTTCATTCTTTTCATTTTCCATCCTTTCCAAACAACTCCTTCCACTTTCTTTCACCCTTTTTTAACAGTGTAAGAGTTAGGATGCTGACAACATCAAAGGACTACACTTATCTCATATATCAGGCATCTAATGTGTTTCCTTGACCTAATCCATTTATGGTTCTTCCATGGTGACCATCAACGCGTTCTCATTTTGCATTGTGTTGGAGGCGTCTGCTTTTGCTTTACTGATCAGCTCTTTACCTTGATATTTTGTTTTCTCTTTTTACTATTGCTTTCTCTGTGAAATTATACAGTTGGGTGGTTCATCTCTTTTCCCCAAGTTGTGAGAGTGATGTAAATATTAACTTAATTTCTTTAGGCCCTTAGCTCGACTGTGGGGAAGAATGGAGCTCTGTCCTCTGGGAATGTGACAGCACAATACAAGCGGGATAATGCCGTGCTTGATGTCAAAGTTGACACAGAATCAAATGTAGCTCCTCATCTTTTTCTCCTCAAAGTTTTGCTTCAATGTTGTCTTCTTTTCTAATAAAAAATTTACTAGTGCAGCAGATCTCAACCACCCTCACCGTCACGGACATCTTGCCATCAACAAGAGCTATTGCTTCCTTAAAGCTACCTGATTACGACTCTGGCAAGGTACCAACTGGGCTAAACATGAGTTCCGCAGTTATTGCTACAAAGAGCAAGTTTCTGACATTCTATTGCCATTTCTTTAGTTGGAGGCACAATATTTTCATGAACATGCAACTTTCAGCATGGCTGTCACAGCATCTCAGTCTCCGGTTGTTGATGTATCTGCAACAATGGGCACGCCAAGTATTGCTTTTGGTGCAGAGACAAGTTACACAACAGAATCTTATAAATTTGTGAAGTATAATGCTGGGGTCAGCATGACAAAGCCTAATTCCAATGCATCTGTTATCCTGTGAGTATGTCTAGTATTGGAAGCTTAACCATAGCTTGATAGTGAAAACTTTGTGTGCTTGAGATTGTTAGTTTAGCTAAGATAACGGCGAAATGGCTTATTAATGTGTTGATAGAACTTGTCGTCAACTTGCATGATTATTAATTGGACACAAGAATAAAGTTATTAAAGAGATCATTTAAAATTGACTTTTTGGACACCCTCCAAAGGTGACAAGAAGTTTTAATCACAAGAGAGATTAACTTTCTATTGAAATATTACTGATGGGTGATGTATCGTGGCCTCCATGTAGTGCCTTTAAGCCATGCCAGATACCTTTAGACAAAGAATAACATAGTCTCTTCTTTATATAGGGCTGATAAAGGTGACTCGCTGAGGTTTTCTTATACGCACCACCTACATCAGCTGAACAGGGGCACTGTCGTGGGTGAAATTAGTAGGAAGTTCTCCACAAATGAAAACACCCTCACCATTGGATGTTCCTATGTGGTTGACCCCAACACAATTGTGAAGGCGAAACTCAACAATCATGGCAATCTTGGGGCTCTTCTACGGCATGAGCTCAAACCAAAGTCCTACTTAACTATTTCTGGAGCTTTCGACACCAAGGCCTTGGAAAAATACCCCAAATTTGGGTTGGCACTTTCTCTTAAGCCTTGAGAAGTCCTCAATGAATGATTACGATACTGATGCTGCAGCAGATAGAACACATAAAACATCTCTTGATATTTTTGTTGGTGATACCAGACCGCTACTTTTGCTATGATTTCCTCCCCCTTTATTCCAGTTGTTAGCAACTTAGGTCAAGTGAATTTGATTTTTGCCGGTGATTTTCCAGGCCCATGGTAATATAGCTCCATTGACATATTGAAACTCTCCTTCCCTAAAAGTTTGAGAAGGTTCTGATTGAAAGAGCCAGAAGTTCATCTCTCTCTCTCTCTCTCTCTCTCTCTCTCTCTCTCTCTGTAATTCACAAGATTACTCAATATTATATTTGCAAGGGGTTTGCACATTTTATATTTTTTGTCAGCTGATATATGGGAAATGAGACCGAATCTAGTGTTTGGCACTTGTCCAGCAAGAAGAGACCCGGTGTTGATGGAAATTCCAAAACTTTTTACAAGCCCGTTACATTTCTTACTTCCCAGGTCAGACTTGATCCACACGCATTTCTTACTTCCCAGGTCAGACTTGATCCACACGCAACGATTTGCAGTTGACGTGGAATGCAGGTGATTTATGTTGAAGGCTGTGTTTTGCAAGTCAGATTTAGGACCATGGAAGCTTTGACAATGTGAACCAACCGGTGCAATGGGTCTGCACAATTTATGTTACAGCACGAATTGCACTCTCTACCCTATACTTTTGAATGCAGTACCCATCGAGAACTTTTGATTAGTGAAGAAAACGGCCTGGTGATGAGTTTTCAACAGCAAAGACCAGACCTGATCATGAGCAAGGTCGCCCGCCTGCACACGCAAAGTCTCCCATTTTGGCGGGTTTGGCCTAATGGCCTAATCCGAGAAACCATGCCTATCTTTTCCTTTTATCAGCGTCTGGCATGGGAAGCAAGTTAGGCTCAACGTTACTACCCGACAGGGGCTCAGGTTTGTCCACTGATTACCACTCGGTGAGGGTGCACCCTAGAGGGTCCGACTTTGCACAGTAACACAATATCTCAAGTTTGAGATCTTTACAAATTGAATTACCATGTTACAGAAGTTTCCTCCATCGCTAATCTTATTGCTCCAAACACCCTTTCGCTCGGGATCTTTCCCTGAAGTATGAAGCGTAATAACCGCATTTGGACAACAGCGGAAACTTCCTATGCTTTTCAGTTGAGTACCATTCCAACCTAGGCAAATCCAAATTCGACCAATAGAATCCAGAGCACTACTCTGGCCGTGAAAGCCAGATGCCATCACCTTAAAGTCACCATCATCTGCTCAACTTCTTTAGTGAACGACCTGAGATTCATTTGTTTTATGATCCAATGACAATCGATTCCCTGAATAATTGTTCTTTGAGGATTGGAAAAGCTCCTTACTTCTTTTTCTTTTTTCTTTTTTTTTTTTTTTTTTTGCATGTTGAGGAATTCCAGAGCGTCCTTCGATCCCAAGACTTTCCCATTTAGCTCTTTCTACTCCATGGATCAGCTTATAGTACAACATGAAACTAAAATTGAGAAATTTTTGCCGAAACCCAAATCCCCATAGATGGGGTCAATCACACCTGCTGATCACGTGGAATTAAATCAACAGGCGTGATTGCGTGTGGTTCATAGACTATGGTCCTCAACCAATCTGTGTACAACTGATCAGAAACATAATGAAGCAGCTCTTATTGAACTCTTTCAGCTCAACAACCGCAATTGAAAACACTGGTGGAAAACTAATTTTCTGCCCCATGAATGGTTGGATAGACGACTGGTAGATTTCAATTGGAGTAAATATTGTTGTTCATGCGTTGTTCCAACAATGCACTGCTTGAAACCTTTTGTAATTTTAAGAAAAGAGAGTTAGCAAAGAAATGGGTACACATGAGGAATTGGATATATTTTTCTGAGGAAAAACCTTCTTTCATTTGGAAAACGACGCACAATAAGCCTAAAAAGCTTGCTAATAAGACCTCATAAAATATGACATAAATAGCTATGAGTTATGATTTACCTCAAATTGCCCAAACTAACCTCAGTTAATTTGGACATTAAGAATTTCTGGCTCAGAAATTGAAGGCCACTCATTTAAATTAGGGGTGAGCATGGTTCAGGTGGGCGACTGCCATCCTAGAATAGGGAACCACTCACTAAGAATCAGTTCCCAAAAACTGGAATTGGGAACCACATATTAGTTCCATGGATCTACTTGAGAATCGGACCGGCGGTCCGCTTCCTAGGGGATCCTTGGAACCAATTTCACCAAGTATAAATGCATGCTAACATAAACACAACCAGAAAGTTTCTACTTAAAACATAGACGTATGTTGACTTTGTTTAGGAGTTCCATCAAGCTTATGGCATGCATTTCAATTCGATGATCCAAATGCAAGACAATATTACCGATTCAAAACAATCACATGATAACATCATCAACAGAGAGTGTACGCCTACTTCATTCAAAACACATTCTCAACTACATCATGATCGTTTCTAGTAGAAACCGAGCAGAGCCAGGTGGGTCTTCCTCTTCAAAATGCCCATGTTTATTTATCATTGACTACAACGTTTAATAAACAAAATCAAAAACTAGAAGCCAACATTCTTATTAAAACAAAAGATAGTGATGAAGCCAGAAGCTACAACAGCTAGAAACCAAAAACTACAATAGATAGAAACCAGAAGTTGCAACATCTAGAAGCCAGAACATTATGTTGAAAGTGAAAGAAAGTGAAACACAAATTAAAAGTCAGAAGCCACAATGGCCATCAAGTTGATCACATGAACGGCCGGAGGCACAGCCATGAGTTAATCGAAGTTGAGAGGCATGGTGTGAGTTGAGAGATAGAGATGAAGACGGAGATGGAGAGGGTTCAATGTGAGACTAAGAGAGATGTGAGAGAGACCAACAAGAATGAGACTAAAATTTTTAGATTTAGTGATTTAGAATTTTCATTGTTATATTAAAAATTAATGTATTACTATAATGCTTGTCCGGTCTGGGTGGGTGGTTCCACCCATGGAACTGGGAATCAGACCAGTTTCATCGGTTCCAAGAAATTGGAACTGGGAATCAGATCAATTCCCTTAAGAACACACCGATTCCAAGCAATTTGGATGATTCCTTGTTCCTTTGCACATCCCTAATTCAAATCCTAGTAATTATATGCAAACCGTATTGAATCATGTCCGTTAGCTATTCGAGCCTTTGCTCTGCACGTGTCCCTCGATCGAGCTGTGCAAAACTGATCAGAAACATTTTGAAGCATTGAATTCGTTCAGCTCAACAACCGCAGTGAAAAACATTGGGGGTTCTTCCCATGAATGGTTGGAAAGATGACTTTGTAGATTTTGATTGGAGTAATTATTCTTGTTGAAAAGCACATGTTATTCCAACCAACGATGCGCTCCATAAAACCTTTTGTCATTTGAAAAAAAATTAGTAAAGAAATGTACAAATAAGAAATTGGATATAATTATCTAAGGAAAACCTTTTTTTTCCGTTTGGAAAATGACACAATGACACTGAAAAGCTTGCTATTGAGACCTCATAAAATATGATATCAACGGTTGTGAGTTATGATTTATCTCAAATTGCCAAAACTAAACTCAATCGATCAAGATGTCAACAAATTTGGACTCAAAAGTTGAAGGTTATCTATTCAAATCCCAATATTTATATGCAAATGTTTTTGAATTATGGCCGTCAGCTAATTGAGCCTCTAACCCGCACGCGTTTCTTGATACTCTCCTGACCCCCACAAAAAAAAAAAAGTGCATCAAAATTCTGGAGGAAAACCAATGTGATTACGCCATGTGTCCTACCTATCTCTTCACTTTATTTTCTTGGGATAATGACACGTAATAGTTTATCTGAACTTTGGCCTAATGTTCAATTTAATTTCCAAAGTTTTTAATTTATTTAATGGGGTTCTTGAACTTTAGGCCCAATGTGTTATTTAATTCATGAACTTTTAATTTGTTCAATGTAATCCATCAATATGATTTTTGAATTATATGAAAATATTCAATATAATTCTTGATCTTGAATTAATAAAATGGATTATATTGAATATTTTCATACAGTTTAGAGATCATATAAAACATGTACCAAAAGTTCAAGAGTTATGTTGAATAAATTAAAAGTTCATGGACCACATTACATATTGGGAGAAAGTTTGGAACCAAATTAAAAAAATTAAAAACTCAAAGACTAAATTATATATTTAATTAAAATTCATGAACTATTTGTGGCATTTTCTTTATTTTCTTTCATGCCTTTTTTTTATGTTGTTGGCCTTTCATGTGGACTTTCGGATAGCCTGCTTCCCACATTCTCTCTTGTACGAACTTATTTACCGATGGATGTGATTCCTTTTTACCGCAAAGAGAAAGGTGCCAGAAATAAATACACTGGACCATTTGCAATTTACACATGCAGGTCTTAATTTCGTGAAAAGCCTGCCAAAAATCAATTCATGACGTCACCTGATTAAGAATAGACTGGGATCATCTTGCACAAAATTGGATAAAAAACCACTTTTCATGTTCACTCCGAAATTTTCAATAAAAGAAAAGAAAAATGGATCCCAAAAACTCATGGAAAATGCTAAATCACTTTTTGGGATCTAAGGACTTGCATATTTGAAGGGCCCGTATCTTCGGCATTACTCAAATTTAAAATGTCATTTGAATTTTCGAAAACTCGTGAAAAAAAAATCATGTCATTTTATGTATGAATGTTTATATGCCGTGAAAAATTCAGATGTCTTCATATTAAAAAGTTAAAAGTGCGCAAGTTGTAATATTTTATTAAGTAAAAAATAAAATACAAAAGGCCGATCGATACATCCAATAGAGTTTGAATTTAATTGCAACAAGACAAAAGGCTAAAAAAAATAAAAATAAAAAGAAACGTAAAAATTAATTCAAACGAAATCTTTTGTTTTATAAAAGAGTGTCTTCGCAATAAAGTCAAAAGGCAACTTTCGAACTCGTACAGGCTGCTTGCTAACAAAGCATTCCCGCCAGCAATTTAGCAATGCGACGGCAAGATAAAGACATGTGCTTGCCAGCAACTGATCTTTGTAATTTATCCAAGAAAAACAATAAGCACGTGGCCATGACAGACAGCTAAGTTGACTATATATGTTATTCAATGCCTATCGTTTTAGAAACAAATTTTATTTTTTTGGGCAAGCCTATAGATATCCCGAAAATCCAATCCTAGATAAAAAACATAAAAAGGCGACTGTCAAATCATGAAAGATAGATATGGATCACTCATTGAAAATCTTTGAAATATTTGTTGGGTACCGTATTTTGTCACAAAAATTATACAACATCTTTAGAAATATGAAGTGATTTATCAAGTGATCACGAAAATCCTTATTGATTTGGATTTTGTATTTTATTTCGATCTAGAGTGAACGAATAATGATGTCATTGTGGCTTCTTTTTGACTTTCTGATAGAGTGGGGTGTTCTTGAGCACCGTGCGATTGATCCAAGGTCGAATTTAGTGATAAAAAGGAGTCAAAAGGCCCCAAAAAAAGGGTCGAATGATAAAAGCGATGAGATAAGTCAAAAAAGCAATAACATAAGCAATGATTTGTGGTAACTAAATCCATCTATTCCTACCTTTAATAATTTCAAGAAAAGCCAAATTTAGCTTCAGCACGCCATCGATTTCGCCTCATTTTGTGGAGAAGGTCTTCGCACGATATAATCATGACAAGAACTATCAAGAAGGCTACTTCCTTCTCGAATCCAATAATGAAAAAGTGCTCATGTACTTTTAGTTTTCTTATAGCCCAAGGATCTCTCTGGATATTAGATTTACTTTCCTTTTCAAATTTTATGACCCGTGCATTTTGATCTTTATTAATAAAAGGATAAATGACACAAATGATCTAGAATTTTAGCTCAAAGTATAATATGATTCCTATACTTTAGATTTGTTCAATATGATTTCTCAACTTTAATCTAACAGGTAATGTTGTCCTTGAATTTTTAATTTGTTTGATATGTTTTGTGGACTTTTGATACATTGTCCATCAATTGTATGAGAATATTTAATGTTGTCCCTGAATTTTAATTAATTGAATAACAACATTAAATATTTTCATATAGTTTAAAGATAAAATTGAATGTGTGCCTAAATTCTAGAAATCATATATGAAAAATTAAAATTTCACGAACAACATTGTACTATTGAGTTAAAGTTTACGAAAAATTTAAAGTTCAAGGAACATTGCACGTTAGGCCAAAATTCATTAACCGTTTTTGTTATTAGCTCTTAATAAAAATTACAATAAACTTTCAAAAAATATAACATTGATATATAAAACTCGCATGTGATTTTCTTTCCACGTTGACAATAAGCTCGTTGAATAATTTTTTTCTAAAATACTAATAATTAAGTCACTTATATTGAAAATAAAAATAACCCTTCGGTTCCGTCATTAAAGTTTTCCAAATTGTCATAGTGGAGAAAAATTGTGTATCGGTAGGATGAGCCACTTGAATATCAGGAATTTGAAGAATAAATGGAAAAGAAAATCCATGAATGAGATGTAATTGACATACGTATGTACATACCCGCAATTTTTTTCTCGAAAATGGGAAATTTATTTTTCTCGTATACGGTAGGAAAAGGAAACATAAAGACCATTGAATCGCTTAATATTGAATTTTATTTGTTTATGCTTCTTTAGCGTTTGAAACCTCACTTCCATCTAATGGCTGTTTTGGAAGATAATATATTATTGGCATTTTAAAGTTGTTTAGGGTTTTCTGTAGTTTTAATTGTTGGAAATTATCTTTTATTCAGCGTCAACGAAAGGTACAAAAAGTCAGCTCTAACCTAATGGGGGGGGGAGGCTTGAAAATACTTGACACGTGGCGTAAGCTGGTCCTTTTCTCCTATTTTCCTATAGACATGAAATTATTATCTTTTCTTTTGCAAAGAATTTGTATCATGGTTATATAAGTAAAATGTGAACTTTGAATTCGTTAAGTAATTCTATAACATATTTCTGTTCAAGTTTTAGTGCAAAGGGTATTTACTTCCCATGATATTAATTCAATAAGAATTCATCAGACTTCGCACAAAAATGATCTTGGTACATCCAAATGGGAGATCCCATTTATATGGAAACAATGGTGAAATCAAGTCAATCCGCTTATAGTTGGGTTTGATACAATTCAATGATTATTCAAGATTGAGGCTCTCATTTTCTAATTGAGTTCAAGCTACTCAAATATCTTCTCGCGATGAGTTTGAGCTCGTTACTACTCAGCTTGATAAACTCATGAATCTATTCAAGTTTCTATTATATCTCAAAAACATTTAATAATTGTAGTAATAGATTCAAAAATTTACACTCAAGCTCAAGCTTGGCTTAATTTGTTGAGTCAAGCTTAACATGTCAAGTTTTTAGTCGGGTCAAGCTCAGGCTACAAACTCAACACCCAATCACCTTGAGTGGAATTTCAATAACCTAGCATGGTCTCGTTTAGTTTGGCTTTGGGCAAATATCTTTGGGAAAATACAAATACCTTATGAGCTAAAGGGTTTTTTGAAATGCAAATAGTATTTGATAAATTGTAATTAAAATGCATTACGAAACATTTTTAGCTTAAATGCTGTTTGGTAAAAACTATATTTTGCAAATGACTTTTGATAAATTTTATATAAAAAAAAGTTTTTAAAAAGTTTTTCTTTTTTAATCTAGCAATCAACGGCCAAATTTGACCACAGGACAATCGTGCGACATCAAGCAAGATGGTGCGACTGTCGTCTGGGTTAATCGTCACTTGGTTCGCATGACCCAAGTGACCACCGCCCGAGGTCGTCGGACCTAAAGTGACACTTGGGTTGCACAACCTCAGGCGGCAGCCGCCAAGTGGTCGCTACCCCCGAGTGGTAGTTGCCGGGATCAAGCAACCCCTCAGGTAGTGGTCGCCAACGTGGGCAAGCCCTTGACCGGCGGTCGTTGGCCTCCATTTGTATTTCGAAGAAGAAGATGAACAGGTGAATACTGAAACTTGCATTCCAAATATGCAATTTCCCAAAGGACCATTGGACATGCTTTAAATTAAAGGCCCTTAAAGCTCTTTGGAGAAGCAATTGCAATTGGCCAAAGTCCTCCAAAAAATTAAACTAAACGAAGTTGCATTGGCTAAGGTCCTTTAGAGGCTTAAAGCCTATTTGCAAAATTGAATCAAATGAGGTATATCAATTGAGTCATGCATTTCAACCTTTATTAATAAAAACGGAAAAAGCTACCAAAAATCCTAAATTATTTATTCTATAATACATTTACACTAAACTTTTTTATGACATAAAAAATCACAAACTTGTATCCATGTGACACATTCAATGTAGGGCATTTACTCCTCAAAACTTAGGGTAAATGTACCATATAAGCACAAATTTAGGGTTTTTGGTTTTATAAAATAATAATTTGGGGTAAATGTGTCATATGGTATAAGTTTGTGGTTGTTTGTGTCACAAAAAAAGTTTGGAATAAATATGTCTGTTTTTTTTTTTTTTTTGAAGGAGTAAATGTGTTATAATAGGTATAATTTAGGATTTTTTGTGACTTTTTTCCTTAATAAAGATTACACAAAACCATCCAAACATACACCACCAATAGATAGGGCTTGCATATGATTTTTTTTCCATGTTAACAATAAGTAACGTTCCACCTATATCGAAAATAAAAATGACCCTTCGGTTTTATCATTTATGTTTTTTCTAATTATCATAGTGGAGAAAAATTGTGTATCGGTAGGGTTTCGAAATGGATGAGCCACTTGAATATTGGAAATTTGAAGGATAAAAACGAAAAAAATTTACAAATGAGACGTAATTGACATGCAAGTATACATACCCACAATTTGTTTTTTTGAAAATGGGAAAATATTTTTCTCATATGTGGTAGGAAAGCAAACATAAAGACTATTGATTAGCTTAATATTGAATTTTATTTTTTATGCTTTTTTTAGCGTTTGAAATCTCACTTTTATCTAATGGCCATTTTGGAAGATGATATATTATTGGCATTTTAATTTGTTTAGATTGTCTGCAACGATGGCCCACAACCAGCTTCTCATGTGGGGGAAGCACAAGGTCAAGTCCAACAATGCAGGAATTTTCTATCACATTTGCCTAATGTTCAGGTCGTCTTTTGTAATAGGCTAACACTAGTGCTGATTGGATGGCTAAAACCCATCGCAAAAAGTGTTTACCCTCAGATTGGGTCAAATCCCCCAGTTTCTTTCTAGCAACTACTTTGTACTAATGCCCAACTATTGGGCCTTAATACTTTGGGATAAATCAATGCAAATTATATTTCGACCAAAAAAAAAGTTGTTTAGGATTTTCTATAGTTTTATTTTTATTTTTGGTCGGATGTAGTTTCAATTGTTGGAAATTATCTTTCACTCAGCATCAACGAATGGTACGAAAAGTCAACTCTAACTTAAAGCCACGCCTGGCGAAACGTCGACTCGATGATGGGAACGAAGGCTTTACCTAATACCTGCCCATTTTGAAAATATTTGACACGTGGCATATGCTGGTACTTTGATCCTTTCTCAGTAAAGTAAAGTTGAGGTCGACTAACTAACCTATTCTTCTCTAGGATGTTTTTACGTGCAAAAGCCACCAATACTAATTTTTCTAATGAAAACACCCAACCTAATGCATTTTTTATTTTGATGTGCCGATGTCATATTTTTTTGTTAATGAATTTGCTACGGAATTTGATAGATACAACCGATCTTGCTCTAATACTAGGGGTTTTTGAGGGTTTTATGGTAGCTATAGAAGAGATTTTGAAATACCATCGTATTTTACGTCTTAGAGTTCAGGTGAAATAGTTTAAAGACTTACCCAAATCCAAACTCCATTCCTCCTATATTCCTATAGATGGGGAATGATTACCTTTTCTTTTGCAAATAATTTGTATCGTGGCAAAAAAAGAGATATTCTTTTTAAGTTTATTGATAGCTTAAAAAGAATTTACATAGTCAAGGTTATATAAGTAAAATGCGAACTTTATTTTAGTTTAAGTAATTCCATAACATATTTCTATTCAAGTTTTAGGGCAAAAGGAAATTTTTTTCCATGATATTAATTCAATAAGAACTCATAAAACCTCGCACAAAAATCGTCTTGGTACACAAAGGGCGAAATCGAGTCAATCTACTTGCGAATAAGTTTAGAACAATTCGATGATTACTCAAGATTGATGCTCTCTTTCTTATAGAGTTTGAGCTATTGAAATATCTTCTTGCGATGAGTTCAAGCTCATCAATACTCAGCTCAATAAACTTGTAATCTACTTGAGTTTCTACTATTTCTCAAGAATATTTATTAATTGTAATAATAGATACAAAAATTTACACTCAAGCTCAAGCTCAGCTTCATTTGTTGAGTCATGTCAAGTTTTAGCTGGGTCAAGTTCGAGCGACAAAATCAATAGCTGATCTAAGTTAGTCGAGTTGACCTCTACCTTGACATCAATAATTTTGCACATGTCATAAGTTTAGGGCTTTTTAATGTTACAAGAGAAAAGTTTAGGGTAAATGCTTCGCATTGGGTATATTTTAGGGTTTTTAATATCACCAAAAAGTTCAAGATTAAATGCATATGAACAAGTATGATTTGGGGGTTGTTTTGGTGGCTTTTATAATTTTAACAATTAAAACGAACATCATCATAAATTAGCTCTTAAGTTACTATTTGAACAAAAGCTAAGAAAAAGCTAACCAAGTAACCAAGAAACGAAATTCAAAAAAAGGCAAGAGAAAGAGAGAGAAAGAAAGAGGGGAGAGAATCTATTCTCTCTCTCTCTATCTGCTACATTTTCAAAGGTGCAACCCCTGCCAGCCTCTCTGCACCAACCAGCTCATGCCTCCCCCTCCCCCATCACCATCATCAGACCTTTCTCTCTCCCCCTCTCTCTCTCTCTCTCTCTCTTCCTCACAGTCAAATTTTTGCGTAGCAAGACAACAAAAACAACGTCATTCCCCAAATCACCATCAACCCCCACCCCACTTCACCTCTCCCGCCCCTCGTAAATCCAGTCCCGCTTCTGCCTTCTGCCTTCCTCGTCATCGTCGCCTCCTCCTCCTTCGACGTCCGGCAACAACCGGACCTGGCGACGGCGACGGCGACGGCGACGCGACGGGGGTCGCCGCTTCGGGATTCGCGGGTTCCCCTTCTGTGAGTGTCCCTCCAATGGCCTCGTTCTCCTCGCTCGTCTCGCCGTTTTCATGCTCCGCAATCCTTTTTTTGTCTCTTTGCGTTCCGTCCTCGATGTGATCGCGCGGTGTTCTATTCCTTTTTCTCTTTCTTTCTTGCCGAGACAATTCGAATGTGGAAAAGGCCGGTGCCGAGTCGTCTTTGATTTTTCCTTTTCAGCTCACCTCCGAATTCTGCGCTTTTTGAATTTGTTCCGGTCTGCTTTGCTTCGGGGGATCTTCTTCTTCTTCTTCTTCTTTTTTTTTTTGGGGGGGCTTTTCCTGATGGAATGTGCGTTTCGATCGAGCTGTTGAGTTTTTGGCTCAGTTGCGAAAGGAGCTTTACAGCTTTCTGGCGACATTTTACAGCTGCTTGCTATTCCTTTTTCTGGTCGTTATGTTGAAAACTGTTGGCAAATGGGACGCCATGAATTGCATTTTGGGCGAATTCTGAAGAAATTCTTGCTTGCCATTTGCCGTGTTGACAGTGTTGTTGTGTTCCGCTTCCGCCGAAGGTTTCGACCATGAAAGAAGAGCACTTGGAGAAGTGACGCTATTGTTCCCTCATTTCCCCCCTCGTGCTATTTGAATTCCGCTCGTTTTCTCCAGAGGCGAAATTATGTTGTGCGCTTGCTCCGGAGAGCAGTTCAAAGTCGAGGATCCGCCCCAGTCTCCGCAGTCCTTAGCTACGAGGGATTTCTCCGCCAGTGGTCTTTCGTCGAGGACTGGCGACTGGGAATCTAAACTCGAGGATACCCAAGTTGATGAAGTTGAATCTACTCTTAAAGAAGCTCTCTCCTTGAATTATGAGGTGAACTTGATATTCTAGGTCACTTTAATTCAATGACCGGTCATGGGTATATTGATTTTCAATTATTGAATTGAATTGAATTTTCCTTCATCTGTTTTGCTTCAGGAAGCGAGGGCTTTGTTGGGGAGACTAGAATATCAAAGAGGAAATTATGATGCTGCCCTTCAGGTATTTCAGGGCATTGATATCAAAGGCTTAACCCCACGGATGAAACAGGCCATCACAGTGAGAACGCGCCAAAGAAAACCCCGTTCAAGAGGTGATAATGTTCCTGCAAATGTTTTGTCGATGCATTCTGTGAGCCTGCTTCTTGAAGCGGTCTTGCTTAAAGCTAGATCTCTGGAAGGTCTTGGGCGTTATATAGGTATTGCATTTTCATTTTCCCTTTTTCTTTTTTTTATGTTGTTAATGTATCTTCTAGTCTATTCAAGAATCTGTATCTATTTCCAGCTCAGACGACAAAACTATTGGATGCACTAAGCATTGATAGACTGGACCTTCTCAAACCACTTGTTTATTTTTATTTTTTTTTGCACGATTAGGTAAGTTGTGCAGTTTAGTAATTAATAGGATATTTCATTATCCGTGATGGAATTTGTGTAGAGATTTTAGCTGCAATAATCTCTGTAATTATATGATGCCACTGTGTATAGATGGAGATAAACTTTATCTTTTCCTATGATTGTTCAGAATAACAATATACTTCCCCTTCCAACAGAGGCTGCAAAGGAATGCAAGATAATTTTGGATATAGTTGAGTCAGCACTGCCTAATGGAATGCCTGAGGGGATTGCTGATGATTGCAAATTGCAGGAAATGTTTCACAAAGCTCTAGAGTTGCAGCCTGATCTTTGGATAAGGGCAGGCTTACTTGATGAAGCCATTACTGCTTACCGCAGGTCTCTAATGAGACCGTGGAATCTGCATCCTCAGAAATTGGCCACAGTGCAGAAGGAATTAGCTTCCATATTGCTTTATGGTGGGCTTGAAGCTAGCCTTCCCCTTCAATTACCATCATGGGCCCCAACTGCCCCAAAAAGTAACATGGAAGAAGCCATCCTTTTGCTGCTGATACTCATGAGAAAGGTGACATTTGGTGAGATAGATTGGGATGGTGACATCATCAACCATCTATCCTATGCTCTCTCAGTCACTGGACAGTATGAATTGTTAGCAACTCATTTTGAGCAGGTCCTTCCTGGGGTATATGATCGAGCAGAGAGATGGTACTTTCTGGCACTATGCTATGCTGCTGCTGGACATAATGATACAGCGTTGAACCTTTTAAAGAAAATTTCTGGTTCTTCAGAAGCAAAGCACAAGCCCCACATTCCTTCCCTTTTACTGGGTGCAAAGCTTTGTTCCCAAGGCTTGAAGCATGCAAATGATGGGGTAAAATTTGCACGTGAAGTCATTGAACTCGGTACTAATTGTACAAAGCATTTCTCAAATCAAGCCCATAAATTTCTTGGAATCTGCCATGGTAATGCTGCGCGTGTATCCGTTTCTGATTCAGAAAGAATTCTATTGCAGAGAGAGTCTTTGAATTATCTAAATCACGCTGCTCTTTCTGGAAAGGACGATCCAGAAATAATGTACAACCTTGCCCTAGAAAATGCTGTTCAAAGAAATCTGGAGGCAGCTCTTGAGAGTGCATTGATGTACTCAGACACGGAAGCTGGAAACTCTGGAAGATGTTGCAAGCTATTGACACTCATACTTTCTTCAGAGCAGCGATATGTTGATGCTGAAAGTGTAGTTGATTATGCTTTGGATGAAGCTGGAAGGTTGGACCAACTAGAACTTCTTCGGTTGAAAGCTGTGCTTCAGATAACACAGGAAAAGCCCCAGCAGGCAATAGAAACCTACAGAATCTTGCTAGCTATGATTCAAGCTCAAAGGGAAATTGAAGCAAAGACTTCAGATCAAGTGAAACAAGTTACCTCTGAGGTGTGTATTCTTAACAGTATTCCGGTATAGTCTATTATCAATATCTGATATTGGTTTTATATAGATAGCTGGACTAATCAGTTATAAAATTGTGTAGTTCTTGCATTAGGAAGCAAGCAGTGTTTGCCTTGATTGATAGTAACTCAACTCAGTTATATTAGTCGTCTTGGCTTTTCTTTCATTGATATCTATGCATCTGCTCGAAATGTTATTTTCCTGGAGTTGCTATAGATGACGTCCATAAAGGATCTTGTTTGACTTCCATTGGTAAACTACCACTGTTCAAACTATTATTCTGTAGGTTTCCTTTTCTCTTCATTGTGAGAGGTTTCTCCAAGAGAAATGTCGAACTGAAGGAAACGCTATTGGGTACTGATATCTATTTCGTCTTCCTCTTTAGGCACAAGAAGAAAGAAATCTGGAAATTTCAGTTTGGCAGGATTTGGCCCTTCTTTATGCTAAACTTGGTTCATGGGCCGATGCAAAAACTTGTTTGGACAAAGCCAAGTCAGTCCACTTCTATTCTCCTAGAAGCTGGCACACCACAGGTTAGCTTTCTGTTTAAACTAGGGCATAAAGGGCTAAAAAAATGGTGCTCATAAATTTGACTGTCGTTGCCTTCTGTGAAACAATTTCAGGTTTGGTATTTGAAGCTCAATCATTGTACAAGGAAGCTCTTGTCTCCTTTTCACTGTCCTTGTCGTTGGAACCAGATTACGTCCCTAGCATTGTTTCAACAGCAGAGGTGCTGATGAAACTCGGTTCCCCTTCCCTGCCCATTGCAAGAAGCTTCTTGATGAGCGCATTACGAAAAGAACCCACGAATCATGAAGCATGGTTCAATCTTGGGAAGCTCTCCAAGATGGAAGGCTCCCTACATCAAGCAGCAGATTTTTTCCAAGCTGCATATGAGCTGAAGCTGTCCGCTCCCGTTGAAAACTTTGTATAGAGATCTTTCCATTATCGAGGGCCATCACCAAAAGCAGTACGCGAGAGCTTACATGGCAGGGAAACTGTTGGCCATTTGATTTACCGCTCTTTACTGACCTGCCAGATGAAATGGCATCACAAGCCATATATGCTGGAGTTCATACTTCATTGTGCTAAATTGATGCTTCCCTCTAGGGCAGGGGTTCGAATGAAAATTCCTCCATCTCGACACAGAAGAATTATCTGACGCCTGTGATTATTGCGTATTTACATTGTAAAATAATAATCATCACAGGTGATGGTGGAATTGCTGGTGATTAGTTAATCTAGAAAACCTTTTGAGTTCATTGTAATCATGTGCATTCTTTCAGTTCCATGCCTCGGTTGATTAAGGTCGCAGCTTGCGAGCTCGTAAAAAAGCTGCATTAAACCTGGCAAACTTCCAGAAATTCATCTGAAAGTAGTCCCTTTTGGGTGTCCTGGCTTCGGATCAGGAATTCTTGCATGGGTCGATCACAGAGCGCAAATCACAGCCGTTAGGAATATGCGAGGCCCATGTAGGATCTCACACATCAATGGTTGAGAGGCATCTAGTCTAGGATGGGCCGGATCTTTTTGAATTGAGCAAGAGAAATAGACAGCCTCAGGAGAGTCCGATACTATGCAAGAAACAATTCCTACGCTACAGGCTTTGTAAACTGTAGATGAGGAGCTCCTTTTCATTTTCCTTATCCTAATTGATCACATGCGACGGCCACCCTGTAGTTTCTGTGAAAGTGATTATCAGTCTATGAATATAAGCCGGTGCATTTCTAAGCACTAAACTGTCGGTATTCAGGAGAGAACTGTACATAAAAATCAAACCAACCAGTCGCTGTCCTTGCAACGCCACGGAAGCGTATCTGGAATTTTCTCAGATGCCATACACCATGTCTTACGACTTTTCAGGAAAGAGATCTCTGAGATCATGTTATTCCACAGGCCCAGAAGCAAGTTACTGGAGCAGGGAAAAGAAGTTCCCTTTTCATCCAGCATCCTCCAAATAGATCCAGAATTTACAGAAAGCAAGATTCCACCAACAATCCATCCAAACAGATTCGGAATTTACAGATAGCAGATTTCACCCATTGGCAAAATTATAATATACAACCTCCAAAAAGAAAACGGCAATTATGATAATAGTAAACAGGAGCTGGAGGAAAAGACCAGAACTGGAAGAGAATCGATAAAATTACATCGACTTGCCACGATCTGGATTTGCCAAAATCAGGCCTCAGCCCATCGACCACTGCACCAAATGACGCAACAAGAAAAGAGTCAGAAGCAGGTGCTAAAATTTTTATGTTATGCTAAGGAAATAGACTATATCTACAGAGACAACAAAATGGACAATGTTTTTCTCTATGGAAAGTGCAATGGCTGCAAGACATCCATTTAGATAAAACTTTGGAAAAGAAAAGTGGAAAGGATATAATCGAGAATCTGTTGCAGTTGACAAGTACATTGTTAAGAAATGCAAGCAGAAAAGAGCAAGATTATTGCACCACAACCTTAAGAACTGGTTCGCCTTTATTGGTAGGTGCAGATTGCTTGTTCATCGCCTGCATCTGCGCACGTGCAGCTCTTCCTGCAGCGGACTTCTCGAATTCTTCTTGCCTGAAATTCAGAGCAATTCATTCACCTCATAGAAATAAATTCCAGAGAACAGAACCGAAGCGTCAAGTAGATTTGTCATTCTCTATCCCATTACATATTCCAACACTTCAGTGAGGAATACCCTCAGGGTACTTCTCTAGAATGCAAATATCCAACCGATGTTAAAATAACTATAGGCTCACGGTATCACTATGATCTGTTTGGAGATAAAGCTCCATTCAATGACTCAACAGAGCTCCCACTTCACATACAGAAACAGAAAGTTCAATGATTACACCTGGTCAGATTTGTTCAAGCAGAGTGGTCAGCGAATGAACTCAGGATTACTCATCAACAAAAACAGGGCGAGCTGGCTTCAACAATCCAAATTCACATGCAGCGAAAACTAAAGACTCCTGAATGTAGAAAAGAGAGACAGTCAAATCAGTACTCAAGGTTCTCAATCGTCTACCGATTCTTCGCGATCATGCGAAACAAGACCCTATCCATTGGGTCGGTACTGGTAAAGGCATAGGAACCGGGACTATAAGGCAGGGCTCGACTTGAAAAGGCAAAGCGCAGAACTTTGCAGTAGAGCTAAAAACGCAACCTGAACGAAAGAACACCCACTGAGGATAACAATACATAGCTCGAACAGAAATGCATAGCTAGGGTTCTACGGTTACACAAAGGCGAAAACTAGTTCACAAAGCTACAATTCAATCAAACAAGAGACGGCGACCATCTCTACAGAAGCTGATGAATCCCAAGACCCAATACGCGCGCAATAAAACCAAGTGAATTCATTCAATCCAAGCCGCAACAACCATAGGAAACATGGTCTCATTAAAGGGTCGACACTAAACCCGGGAAACGATCCTTAAATTCGGACGATCCTATCGAGCACGTCGAGCATTCATCGGCAGAGGCGCCACGTCGCAAGCAACTCGGAACCACAGATTAAAAGAAAGAAGAGACGGAAAGACGGAATCCGACTGCGATCGCGAAGCTCCAGGAGGACGAATTGATCGGATGAAGAATGGCTAAAGAAACGAGGCGCGCGATTCTTCATGCAGCCTCGCAGAGGAAAACAAAAGGAGGAGAAAAAAAAGAGGGATTTGCCTTCTCTGGGCGGCTTCGGCGGCCTTGGCGCGCGCCTCGGCGCGCGCCTCGTCCGCCGCCCGCTCCTCCTCTCGCCGCCGCTGCTTGCTCCCTCCGTCGAAGCACGCGCACCAACCCATCTCTCCGGCTCCGGCTCCGCGTCTTTGCCGTTACGGACGATTATTACCGGTGAAATGGATGCGAACCTTCTCTTCCTTTTTGACTCGTCTGCCTCTCTCTCTCTCTCTCTCTCTCTCTCTATCGGGAAATTCAATCTGTGTTTGGCTGGAACTCTCGGCGCACGCGCCAATCCCACGCTGCCACGTCTTCCGCCAGACGACGCGTGAAAAACAAAAAAATTCCTCGAATTCCACGTTTCGCCGGCACGTCATGCCGTGCATCTTCGCGATCGGCTGTCCTGGTGTCTTCCCTTCCAAAAATAAAAATAAAAATTAGCGCAACTTTTACGAATCTGGCCTTTTACCTACTGGATATTCCTGAAAAAAATTATCCAAACTCTCTTAGATTTTTTTTATAATTTTGTTAATTTAATGTTGAATATTTTTTATTTTTTCAAATTTTGTCAATTGAGTTTATCTAGTAAATTCTGATCGAAATATTTGTTATTTTCTTTTTTTTTCCCTTCCTTTATTCCTTTACAGTGATTGATGAGAGTCACTGAATCTTGCCGGTCACAAGCGGGGCCGATTGGCCCTCATCAATTGCAGGCAAAGGTGGCCCTTGCTCACGACTAGTGAGGGCCCAGATCATTATGACATCCTTGCTAAGGCTCCTTACACTCGAGGTTAGCAAGTACTTGGCCACTCTTTCTAGCCAGGGAGTTGTAGATAAAAAAATACTAAAAATAAATTTGTTTGTAAAAATATTAAAATATTATTAAAAATTATTTATGTTTATCTTTGGCCGTCGTATAATAAGATAATCGACGTCCATGTTTGTAATTTTCGGTTAGATGAATTCAATTGACAAAATGTAAAAAAATTATCACTCAATTTGTAAAATTAAAAATGTTTATAATTGAGTTAACAAAATTGCAATATGCTTGGATAATTTTCCTTTTTATATTTTTTGTAGTGGTGAAGTTCAAATTAGATATATTCAATTCAAGGACATCTATTAATCTCGTGAATCAAGTAATGGTTAAATAAAAGAATTAATGAATTAGATAAAACGCGAGCAAAATTTTGAATGTAAGGCTTAGAACGGTCCAGAGTTCAAGTTCCTTGAGTTCGCATTTTCTTCTCCATCCATATCTTGTGTTTTCTTCGCACCATCTCAACATCGATCCTGACAATTTTCTTTTTTACTTTAAATTTCCGAGTCGACATTTTTCATTTAGCCTTATATTATTGTTTAATGTTGTCGTAATTCTCAAAATCATTTTGTTCATTTTTCAGCGAATTGGATTCGGCAACGAAAAAGATGGTCGGGCTTTATTAAAGGAGACAGCTTAATGCCGGATAATGACACGAGTGGACAAGAAAATCAACGACTTAACTTCAAATGAAATTATAGTGTAAGCCGTGTTGAAATCTAATCGACGACAAGACTTGAAAGATACAGCCACTTCAAGTGATGCAATTGAATGTAAACAAACTCCGTTGGAATTTAATTTATGAAAGAACTCGCAAACGCAAAGATACAATGCCCTAATTTAATCAATAAAGACTAGCTAATATAAATGCCAAAATTGAATTGACGGCTCAAGCCTGGAAATTGAAAGCACAATGCAAGAAAGTAAAAGATAATTGCACTTGATTTGTTTGTTTGTGCATTGGGGTCTTCGGTAGACAAATGATAGTATTTATTGTGGTTGTATAGTAATCATCTTGGAGCAGTTATGTTATGGTTGTAACTATGTTCCCTCATCTCCAATATTCTCGTGCCCATGCTCTCACGACACCGTGATCTTGATTCTAAGTGAATGCTTGCTTAGAATTGTGTTTTGGTTAATCCACAACTCCCATTGCCTCATTCTCTAGTAACTCCAAACTCATAACCGTATTTGATGCCCTTTATACATCTCATTTTCCCTTAATGACTCAATCAATAATTGGTCAACCACGATTGATTAGTAGTGGTTATTGATGTGCATCAATATTAATTTTAATAATTGTGGTTGTCGACAATGGATTACATGCTTAACGATACCTTGTACTCTAGTCACGTGCTTATATATATGAATTAATATCATGAAAAATTCAAAATTGATATATTTGTGATAAATTTTTTAATCATAAAAATCCTAAAATGGATAGATTTGTATAAATTTTTCTTTCATTAATTTCTATTTGATTAATACCATGAAAAACTACAATTTGATATACACAAATGGGAGGTTAGATCCCAAATTGGTACACTTGTCCGAAAATTTGACATATACTAATGGAGGATAAATTTAACATAAAGTAATAAATGGTAAATTTGTACAAGTATTAATTTGAAATTTTGATAATTAAAAAATTAAAATTAATACCACAAAAAACCTCATATTAAATACATCTTTGATAATTTTACTCCAAATTAGCACACTTGTGATCAAATTTATCTTTTATTTTTGTTAAATTTTATTATTAGATGACATGTGACAATTGGCTCTATATTTTGATTTTTAATCTATGTTTTTTTATAGTTATAGCAGCTTTATAGTATTAATTCAATTCATCGAATGATATATTTGTCATAAATATATATTATTTTGAGATTTTTGATTGTTAAAAAATTAGTTTGACAATAAATTTGTATAATTGTACTAGTTTGGAGGTTTTTTTTTAATGATTATTTGAATAAATTTATCACAGTTATACCAATTTAAGATTTTTAATAATATTAATTAAAAATTAATTTAAGATAAATTTATTATAATGATTTGAAGTGTTTCGTGTTATTAACCATGTTCAAAATGAGGAGTGAAACGACCCGTTTTGACGAGGCACGTCCCCCGATCTCTCTCCGCGTCTCCTTCTCGTCGTCACTTTCGCTGCGAGCAGAGTGCGAATTGCTACCGCCCCACCTCCTTCTTCAGCTCGGAAATTGCTCACTCGAGAGCGGATTAACGCCTAACGATGAGCTCGAACGGCTTCGACTCGGCGTCTCCGCTCGAGCCCATCGCGATCGACGCCTCCCTCACGCTCGTCCCGCGCGTGCGGCTCACCCTCGCCGTCCACCCGGCCAACTCCTCCCACACCAAGCCCGTCGACGACTGGCAGCTCAAGATGGCCTTGCTCGACTTCCTCAAGGGCTCCCTCGCGCCGCCCCTCTCCGTCCCGGACGCCGACCTCGAGACCAGGCGCGTGAGGGACGTCCGGAAGCGGCGCCGCGACGACCCGGTCGCGCACGGCTCGCTCGTCATCCGCGACCTCGGCTTCCTGAAGAGCTCCAAGGGCTCGCACGCCGCAGCGGAGGAGGAGGAGGGCGGGGTTAGGGTTTTGGAGGAGAAGTACGCGGATTGGAAGAGGTATCTGGTCGAGAAGATGAACAGGATGGATTTGGTACTCGGGGGTGTGAAGTTCGTGCTGGGCGTCGAGATGCCCGTCTCGGATAGTTTCGAAGGGATGAGGAAGGAGTGGGAGGAGTTCTACGCCTTTGGGAATCGAGGTGGGGATATCTCTCTTTCGCGTGCGAAAATGGTTATGCAAGGCGTTTGCTTTTTCGTGTATGAGAGTAAAGTAACCAATGTCTTGCAGGGCATTCGAGAGGAGGAAGGCAAGAGCCCGATACAATCGTGCTGCGAGGACTGCCGTCCAGGTGGTTCGCTGAGCCTAGAGTGTCGTCGAAGCCATCGATGTTGGTCACGCATACGATCTTTTCTACGTTTGGAAGTATAAGGTAGCGTTGGAACTCTTCAAGTTTGATGTTGAGATGGATATTTGTGGGATTGGGTTGAGATGTTCAATTGAGAAATGCAAAAGTTTTCGCCTTTGCATGAATGGTGCTTTTAATACCCGTTTAAGGTTGATATTCTTTATTTCGACTGCCGTCGGTATGAGCTGAAGTATTAATATCTGTATTTCTCTTTTTAGTTTTTCGCTTGTTCCTTAGCAATTTTCCAATGTGCGGTAAAAGATGAGTATTTTCCTGGCATTTGATAGGAATATCAGTGTGGCTGATGACGACGACTTTGGTCGGGAGAGAGATGAGGATACAGATGGCTTAGTTTCGGGTCTCCATTGCAAGATTGTGGTCCAATTTGAAAAGCACAGGGATTTCCACAATGCTATGAAAGCTTTATGTGGCCGATCATTGGAAAAGGTTTGAACATGATCTTTTATATGTCCTTTAAATATGAGCTAGATCAGTGTCATTACGCTCCCGTATGAATCACTTGGTTGAGCATCTCATGCATCTCCTATTCTGTTACCCCATGATCTTGTTGCATCCTTGCTTTTGGCATGAGATCTTGGCATTTATAACTAGATTGAGGTGTTCTTGGATTGAACCATGTACTTCTTTGCACATACCTTGAGGTTTTTGTCATTATCAAAAGTAGGAGGGATATCCTTGGGTAAGTTCACTAATTTTGGATGAAGATAATCAGGGCGTCTCTTTTAAAACATTTGCTATAATAGGGGTAAACTTCTTTTGGTCCTGAGGTGAAATAAGACAAGAATGGTTTAGTTACAATGAAGTTTGTTTAGATAGTATAATGGGCATTCTTCAAGCCTTGGCTTAGTAGCCCTACCTCCAAGAGGTGGGGGGAAGGGAACAAAACTTATCAAGAGAAGGGAAAGAAGGGACCCTAATAGCGAGCATAGGTAGCACATGGTGAAGTAATCTTTATTTTTTCATAAAGTAACATAAGAATTTTCAATTCTAAAGTACCAGTATTTTTATTGTAACATTGGGACTATCGATATTAATGTTCCGAATTGCCAGTGTACTGTAAAAAAGAACCAGCATTCCAAATCACATATCTCTGATTGAGAAGATGATGTATATTTGTATTCCGTCATGGGCATCTAAACCATATGTCCTCATGAGGAAAGATGTCTCAGTTGGGAAGTGCATGGAAAGCACCTTGATTCAAGTTTGATGTGCATACCTTGTTATTCCCAGCGTGATATTTGTTGTTCATGTATATACTCAGATCCCTATAGTTCAGTTGCTTTCTGCCTTTTTTTTGGCCTTTAGGGGTTATTTCTATCGGTTGAGTTTAGTGTGACTGTTGGCATGCTAAATAGCTTCTTAGGAAGTAAAAGCCCTGGGTTTGTACGAGATACTGCTGCCAACTGGCGGATATATGTTTTGATTAACTTCATTTAATTCGTTACGTGCTCAGCAGTGACTAACATTGTGTGCTCGAGCAGCAAGGGTCACGATTGAGAGCTGACTATGAGGTTTCCTGGGACAAGGATGGCTTTTTCCGGAACTCGAGAAGTGAAACTCAAGAGAAAAGCAGCAGGATTACTTCGGCTTCAGGACCATACAGAAGCGAATTTCCGAGACACATTTCTCACCACAGCCCTGAGAAAACTCGGCCAAAGAGATTCAGGGTGAGTTTTCTTACCCTCGAGTCTATTTTCTTTCGAATTGAGTGTTAAAATGGCATGCATCTTCTTTGACTTTTTCCATTTTAGCAAATTTAGTGGACAACGTGACTATTTGTAAATTAAGTTCTTTTCCTTATACCAAATGCAGGAATAAGGTGAAGGCTTTGCATAATCTTTTCATTCTCCCGATTCCCCGTCTCTACGTGAAGTTGCGAATTCTTGGGAATTCTTGGGAATTTGACGAAGGCTATCCATCTTTTCGTCTTCTGAATGCAACTTGTAACAGTAGCCTCCCGTACTTGATGAGACATTACCCCACCGCATTTAATGAATGCTCATGTTTACCATATTTATAGTGGAGTCGACTTTTTATGACCAATATTTATCCAACACATGTATAGTGGCGACACTTTCTTCACTTCCTCAGTAGACGCTCATCATGGATTTTACCTTTCTTGTCTGCTTCAGCCATTAATAGTCGTGAGATGCTTATTCTTAGGGAATTTCTGAGGCAAGATCAGCCTATGCGGATCCAGTGTATAAAAGCAGTCAGATCGTGTGATGCCTGCACTATTGACAGCCAGATAAAGTTTGGCTCTTGCCTCTTGCCTCTTGCATCCGAAAGTCCACCCAAGAATTAGCGAGTGCAGGTCTTTGTCTGAGAAGAAGGTGGTGCAAACGAGATGGCTGTCGAATATAGAATTTGAAAATGCCGGTCTTTCTCTTGTTCTGCACCTTCTAGATGGTAGCAATTTTCTGCACCTTCTAGATTGTAGCAACCTTCCGCACTGGCAATAGTTGGTAGCTAGGGACAGGGTTCTCTCTACCGTGCGATAGATGTAAGTTTTGGATTTCTTGGAATTGGAAGATGGAAATAATGTGTTATCCACCTTCCTAGTATCCAAGAAACTCAGGACACGGATTTTCAGGATAAAAAGAGAGTACTGTGCGAAGAATATTCTCGATATGTATAACAGGAATTCGATGAAATCTGATAACCATGAGAGGACACGGACTGAATGCGCTGTGTCACTCGGAAAACAAGTTGATGAGAAAAGAACAGCAGGAACTTATAGAAGGGCCAAGAGGGTAAAGCCAGAAATACAAAGGCAAATCCTCTCCTCCCTGTGGATGGATGCTAGTACCTTGTTCTGCCATATTGTAGCCTGTACAACGATGAATTCCTCCAGGTGAATCACTACCTTTGGCTAGAACACCAACCCTGAAGTCAAGTATTAAGGATGAGGTGATTCACGCTGGTGCGACATGAACGCCACTTCCAATGATTTGCGCATGTGGATTGTTCTCAGTTGCCAGTTCAATGCGGGACCAGTACTCGCTTGATATGTAAGACGAGAAATGCATGTTTCGGTTGCTTCATCAATAGCTTCCGACGGATGGACCCAATTGATGATGGAAGTGGATAGAACTCTGCGACAGCTTTCACACGCAAGCTTTCACGGATGTCTCGTCTGCATCTTTCCTTTCGGGAGTGGTATTAGATGGTACATTCGATAGGATTATTGGAGAAGTCCGTCCATATAACAAACAAAAAACATGTACATCTTAAATCTTATCCTGGACAGTAACTTGTCTTTTACAAAGCAAACTGCTTGGTGGAGCTACAGGAGCTGCTCTCTGTCCAGGCCTAGGGCAACCAAAGTGGCTGATGAATGGTAATTTACATTTGAGAGGCATTTTATGAGGACATGTCCGGAAAGAAGAGAAGGACCTCCCAACAGCCAAGACACATAAAAATCGTTTATGTAAACCCTAACCCTACATGTGATTTAGAGAGAAAATCCCTTTTTCTCTGCAAAGTGAACAAAGTATTGTCTCTGTGACCCAAAAAAAAAAGGGACTGAAAAGTTAGTCAAATTAAGGTAAAGTAAGGAAGTTGAGTCTTCTTCACCGGCTTTTGCAATGCCCATCTTGTTACTTCCTGCCATTTTCTTCCCTGTTATTGCTTTTGGGAGGAGAAGATGCTCTACCAACTCTCGCCATGTTCTTATTCTCACCCACCTACTTGCCAGAAGTTTCCATCTTCTTCTTCTTCCTCACGACCGTCGAGCCCCTTCCTCTCAGTGCAGGAACCATGTACCACCCGACGGAAGTGCACACGATCGCAAATGACCTCCCAAACAAAGCCAACAGCAGCAAGATCATGATCATCGCCAAAGGCACATAGCAAGATGGTCTCCTCCATGAGAAGCTCTTCCTCTTCGCCGCCTCATTCGATTCCACCTTGGGTTCATCCACTGCTTTCACTTCCTCCAGAGGCTCAGCCATGGTTTCCGAATCACGGGTCGCGCTTGCAATCTTCTTGCTTGCCTCGCTCCTCTCGGCCTTCTTCTTCTCCTTGTTCTGATGATGATGATGATGATGATGTTGATGGTGATCCTTCGACTTCACGACGACCGGCACGAACTCATCCGAGCCCGACATGACGAACCGCACGAAGGCTATGTCCTGCGACCCACTCTGCAGGTATATCTCCTTCCTCTTCTCCTCGAGGTCGGCCACCAGGGCCGAGAACTTGTCAAGCCCCCGGTTCGCATACGGGTTCTTGCTCTCCTTCCCGATATAGCCGTTGCTGATTCTCCTGAGCAAGCGGTGCCTCCTGGATTTCCCTGGGGATCTAGGCAAGTTGTTCCAATAGAGCTCATCGACATCTTCTCCTTCTTCAGGATGAAAAGTGCCACAGATGAAGGAGCTGAGCATCTGGTATCGAATGTGTGAAGTTCTCGGTGGGAGGACTGAACTGAACTTGATTCTGATAGAATGAATTTGGGAGTTTGGATTGGAGAATGAGAGAGACAGGCACTTATCAAGAGGGTGTAGATCACTGAGACCAAGCAAGAGCCAACTAAGTCAAAATAATGGTTTGAAAAGAATAGGCATTAGAAGCTTCTCTCACATGGACCCTGCAAGGGGTTTTTCCCTTCTTGGGGTTGGAAGAAATCAAAGCTGTGCCAAATCTTCAGATCGTTTGCTAGTCATACTTATAAAAATGATAAATTGCATGTCATTAATGACCATCTCACAATGCCTATCATCTAGAAGAAATCTGGCTTGCACCCAAAACATATTGGTCAAGAATGATGTGAATTGTTGAATTTTGTGAGCTCTAAATGAGGTCGACAGGGAACTAATGACTGAGATTAATTGAGATCACTTGAGATCACTTGAATTGGGCGTATGTAAAATCTTTCTTTTATTCAATTCACCGGTAATATTTCTACGGTTCTTGAAGTTGGAAGGGAAATTTGCTTCGATGTCTATGTGATAGACTACATGTTGTCAGCTTACTGCTTATTTCATTCTACATAATACAATCCCATCCGTACAGACTAATATCAACATCGCGTCTTCTTTATTTGGTCATTTGGTTGCTGGAACAAGTAATTAATTCGTCAAGAGACCTACCAGCTTTGACCCTCAATGCCATTATAAATCTTTCCATTTTCTATCTTTCGCTTAATTAATTGATGCCTCGTGCTAGCAAATAATTTCTCACGAAATCCTTAGATCCGACTTAAATGGTCCACCCGTTGTCGTGCTTGATTCGTTTTCAGACGTACAAAAGAGGTGAAGTTAGTATGATGCACGGAAAACTCCCGGAGCATGCGAGCTACGGCCCAGGAAATTTCACAGCATGTTACTTCCCTTTGATGGAGAATAATTATTTCCCAAGTTATTTCCCGAGAAGAGATGAGTTAATTTAACGTTCTTTCTATTCAGAGGAAAAGAAAGAACGCGTGAATTTACTACCATCTCTGTCTCTGTCTCTTTCTAGGAGTTGGAAAAGTCTTCACGCTAAAAACCAGAAACGTGACTTGCGCAGCAGGGTAGAGGTCAACTGCGTTCTGCTTGGTCCGGTCAACTTGTAATTGCAGAATCTGACGAACTATGAACAGACAAAACAATTACAGAAATAAATAAAGAAGGCGGGAAATAGACAAAGAAGAGTTCCAAAATTCTGGTTCATGTTCCCAAAGAATAATGTATTTCGATAAATTTAAGTATTATGATTGTCTAAGCACATCTCTACGACCAATTCAAAAGCTCCCAATTCACAGAAGAAATCACTATGGAAGTCCAATAGTGCAGCCGATGATCGTGGGATTTCGCGCCTCAAGATTTTTGCCTCAATTAAATCCCTATTCGACATAAATCTTTCCGATTGATTAGGTCTGGCCCATCGGAGGTGAATTTGATTTGATATGCATGAATTAGTACAGAATTTCATCTTATCATAGTAATGAATAAAGTATCAATACAAAGACATTCCTTTTGTTGGGGATTCTCATTCAAATAGTTTGCCTTTTTTTTTTAGAGCTTTCGCATGTAAACTGAGGTAATAGTTCTTTTTCTTTTTTCGGGCTTATGCTGCTACATCTAGAAGGTCTTTCATGAGGCAAGTAGGTGTGAACTCAAAAGTGGAAAGTAAACTGGCCTTAATACACACCATCCATGTCATTTCAACCTATATTGAATCCACTCCTCACGGCTCTTTCAAGCTGGCGACACCCATCGCCGTGTAAAAACCCCGAATGAACCGGATCTATATTAGAAGTCGATCATGTGACATGAGCTCCACATATAATGAAACGTCATACGTGATTTATAAATCATTATTTGGAGCAATAGTTTTGGGATGATCCGAAACAATAAATGTTATTTTAGTATTGCAATTACTCAGATTGGAATCACAAGTTATCGGCCAACCAAATCTCAAACCCTAAAAAATGTACTTTTCCTATGAAATGTAATTTTACCGGAGGTCCCTCAACCCTAAACCTGATTATGAGCGCGTTCGGTTCGGTTTTGGGGAAATGCATTTAGGAAAATGCAAATACCTTTTGGCTAAAAGAGTTTTCTGAAATACAAATACCGTATGATAAATTTTTGCATTGTAAAACAATTTTGGCCTAAATGCCGTTTGGTGAATACTACATTTTGCTAAGGGACTTTTTGCGAAATTTTTTATTAAAATTTTCTTTTTCAAATCCATTTTCTAGTGGCCAGATCTGGCTGCCGAAAGGCTTGCTTGAGGTTGGGCGACCTTAGGTGGCGGTCGCCTTGGTCCAGTGACCCAGGCGACAACCTCAAGCGCGCTTGGGTCACGCAACCTAGGTGTGCGACCACTTGAGGCGGTGACCTCAGGCGATGCCTTGGTAGTGCGACCCAGGCGCATGATCGCTTGAGGTTGCGCGACCAAGGGTGGCGATCGCCCCCCTTGGTCGGTCGTCGGTGGTCGTCGGCTTCGTTGGCCACACGGGGAAGATGATGAACAGTAGTGCAAGTTGCATTCCGAAAATGAAACTTGCAAAAGCACCTCTGGACCTACATTGAGTTAAGGGACTTTGAGGACACTTGGAAATGCAATTATATCTCCCCAAAATCCTCCAAAATACTGAAACAAGTTTGTATTTTCCCAAGAGCCTTTTAAAGCTGAACCAAATGGGCCTCATATCACAATGAGGATGCCAAAGGACTTTTGCTTTAACAGGAACTTGGCATCTAAACCTGAGATTTTTCGACGATCTCCTATAAATTTAAACGATATCTTGATTTGGACAGAAAATTAAAATTGAATTTCAATTTAGCTTGAAGCCAAACCGAACAAAAACCAGGAGTCATCACAATAGGGGCGGAATAGCTCATACAGAAAGCGATCTGGTTTAGCTAAGCAAGAGATTGAATAAACTTGCGCCACACATCACTCGGACTTCTATAATAATTACGTCAAAGCATGGAAATGACATTCAAATAATGTATCAAAAAATCTTCACTTGATGGTAACGCGTGAGGTTAGCAACACCTAACAAGCGTTCTCAAGTCATTCACGGTTGACTTGACATGCCATACAACTCTGAGAAAGATCCAAGACTTTACATCTGAATTTGAGCATGTGCATAACGAGTGTGGGTAACAACACCTAACGAGCACTTCTGAGTCATTCACGGCTCTCAAATTTCTACAGCTTACCTAGCAAAGTCACGGTTGGACATTTTTAAAATCATGAAACCCCACCTAATTCATTTTTTATACTCTACAAGGATGCTGAAATCCAAGGAGTTGGTTAGTTCCCTGATTTTTGACATGCCTGTTCTTCTTATCCGAGAAATCAATTGGAGGAAAGATTTGAAGCAGCAATCTTTTCACCTGCATACTTTGCAGTTTCCACCTCATTCACATTACACAAAGCAACTTCAAGCCACAAGTTGATCAGAATATTTTTCAACTGCATGACAACTAACAATAAGTGAGAGAGAGAGAGATCAGTAACTAAGCATATGTAGAAAATAACAAGACATCTGAAGGTGACAACTCAACTTCACCTTCTTCCCGTTAATTATCATCATCATCGTCATCCTTCATGTACTTCTCCTGCACTGCTGCCACTGTAAGACTGGTTTGTCAAGGAAATCCCACTACATTTATGAGATCACAGGAGGACTAATGCCATTGTAAGGCTCGTTGATCACAACAGTCACACACCATACAGAGTAAAACAGTGGATGAAAACTAAAATCTGAACCCAGATACTCCCGGAGCAGCACACAAAATTAACATGTATCAATGTTCCTTACATGGTTACATAAGAACCGTAATAGCAAGACGCCATGCCATATGGAAGTTCACCCTTATTCTAAATAGCAGATAGTCAGTCAACTGTCACATGGTTTTCAACAATGTTTTCAAGAATAAATGGCCTAACTTCATCCCAGAACAAGCCAATCTCTTCCCTCCATGCATAGACCCATGATTTGAAATACCTATTACTTGGAGTAGCATACCAAAATTTTAAAGGTTAAGTTGTATCATGTTTCCTCAGCACTAGCAAATGACATATCATTAAGCAACAAAATTGTCCAATGATCTGCATCAATTCACACCAAAAGGATTACCATTTTCCATAACAGGTATATAAGAGAAACATCAAACATGAACCATGATATCAGGTGGAGCTTCCAAGAAAAAGGATATCTGTAGTAGTCCCAATCAACTGGACTAATGGCTATCTTGCTGAATTCAACAGCACTAGGTTCAATACCAGCAAATATATAGCCATTGCTCTTGTCTATCAGCTTCACGAGATTCCCAACACTTTCTTTATCCTGGAAAGCAACTTTTGACTTAGAAAAAAGAAACTAAAGAGGCTTTTTAATGGAACCTTTCTATGAGATATTGCTTTTTTCACCTTGGAATTATTCCAAAGTTATATACCATTGCTCCATAAATGGAGATGAAAGAAGTGCACATGTACCTGGATATCCAGAGTTGTAAAATTGACAAGACTATAATCTTCTATTACATTGCAAAGTTCCTTTGTAAGCTTCCTAAAACAGCTTCACCAAGTCAATAAATTTGCGAAAAGTTGGATCAGTACGGGAGATATAAGACACAATAATCAGTGTGCACCACTAAAAAAGAGATCCGCTCATCCTACTTAGACTTGGCCAGAAAAAATCATCCTTCTTAGACACACCAGATGTTCCAAATACATAAAAAGGATGTGGTCAACAGGTTGCAGGATACCTGACAAGAAACATGACAAAGTAGAGGATGCACAACATTCCTTTCTAAATAAAAACTATAAGGCATCAGGAAGATCATCATCATTGCATTGGTATACAACAATGGGCAGGCACATCACAGAATCTGATCACATTTACCAATGCGGGCATACACTAAATTACATAGTATGAATTGAATGATACAGATAAGGGCACTAACGATCAGGGTTAAAATGAAATTTAAATGCATAACTTCAAACTCAAGGTTAGTGCAAGAATCTATGAAAAAGAAGATAAACTGGGAGGTTGATATATACACAACATAATAAGCCCGGGATACATGCCACTGAACTACACAAAATCACACCTGTACTTTGCAGAGCGAGGATCCTGGTCAAGATGGTGTTGTAGATAGGATAAATCTTGCACATCCGTGTAAAAATCAAGATTAAAAGCTGCAACATGTCTGCAAACTGTCAGCATTATTTCACTGGAATTTACAATTGGTAAGTGAACTCTATATAGCTGCAGCACCTAGCTTCCCATAGCTCTCAATAAGATCGATCTTAGACAAGACATTGATGTGTGGGAGATCCATATGTAGCATTGTTGATAAAGAGAGAAACAAAGCACTTATATATTTGCCTGGATCACTGCATAGATGGGAATCAATTAAATGCACTGCAGTCAACTGCGTAAGATTGAAAACATGTTTCAGTTAGTCAAATTGGGAGATTTCCCCCACAGGCAGATCAAACTGATAAGTTAGAATATAGTAAACTACTAAGGAAGATGCATACACGAAGGTTCAACTTCTTTACAAGTTTCTCTATAACTCTCTTGGCATTTGAGTGAAGAAAAAATAACTCCACCTGGCCAGGGAAATCAAAGAGAAGATAGTGATCTGCAGAATTATTAAGGGGCAGGTAAATTATTGGACACTAAAGTATACAAAGAAAAAAAAAAAAGAAAAAATACAGAATAGAGCATGGAGACATGCATAATGGCTTATCCTAGCAGGAAAACAGGGGTGAAGAGAGACAGGTGTTGGGGCAACAAGAAATTCACAGAACACATCATATCAGACACAATAAGCTACATATGTGGCTTTTGTTTTAACCTTAAAGTATGGCCACAAAAGTAGCATGAAACTTGACTATATTCCAAACATGACTCACTTAAACATGAACCTGCAGTTGATTTACAAAGGTGTGTCATGAGTGGCAAGTCAAACTTCATCACCCACTAAAGTAGGCAGACCTGCACAGAAACTATTCAACCTACCCTTATAAGCAAATCACCCTCCTTGCTATTCTTAGCAACTGAACCAAAAATGGCCGAGCCTCAAATTTTGAGGAAGATGTAGGTCTATCTTCATTTGTTTACAAAATTTTTTATACAAGGATTATCAGCATATGCACTCAAAGGGATAAAGACTCAACAATAAACACCAACGTGGTGATCCATTACATACCTTTTTAAAAAATAATGTTTGGAGAACAATAGTATTCTCAATCAGCAATGAGCTAAGTCAGAGAACAGTTTTCCCCTAAAACTATTGTCAATAAATAGAACATGGTTTTACTTATGTTCTTTGTGTTTTACTTAGGACAAATTTTTTCCAACATTCCCTCTCAAAAGCAAGTTGCCATTTGTTTTTAATGTAAAGCAAAAAAAAAAAAAAAAAAATGCTAATGAAGGACCTATAGACTTGAACACATATGGTACCCTGTTTATTCTACTATTCCAAGGTACCAGAGCTCAAACCAAGACTGCAAACTTCAGATAGATTAACTGAAGTCTAGTATTCTTTATTCATGGTATATTCTCTCTCATGTTATTTTGCCTATTACTCCTACTAATTATGTTGCTATTCCATTTTTCAGTTCGACATGGTTACATCTACCTCATGTTTTCCCAGCAAAGGACCATCTTA
This sequence comes from Angophora floribunda, assembly GCA_014182895.1. Classification (NCBI taxonomy): domain Eukaryota; kingdom Viridiplantae; phylum Streptophyta; class Magnoliopsida; order Myrtales; family Myrtaceae; genus Angophora; species Angophora floribunda. Next base: position 16,118,607 of record CM024710.1, read on the forward strand.
TACAGGAGTAGAGAGTCAAGGGACTGTTTGATATACCTCATGAGCTAATTTCTTGCTAGTTTAAGATTTTAGATCAATTGGTGTAACCTCACATGATTTCTATACAACACACCAGAATAATCTATTCAATTGGTCAGGGATGCCAATACCGTTATTTCCAAAACATTAGGATCTTATTTTCTAATAGATGAAGATGACAAACCAGAAAAAGGAACCTCACTTTGACAGAATATAACATAAAAAGAATGCCAAATTCATTTGGCAGTTTATTTACATATACAGAAAGCAACATCTATTATCCTAGTATACCAACCTTTTAACAGAGGTTTCAGCTTAGATTGCAGCCAATCAATGTTCTTCTCTAGGTAATCCATACAGTACACAAGACCTGGTCCAACATAATAAATAAAGGAATGTAAATGGAAGCAACAAACTATAAATCATAGCTAAATCACATAAGAAAGAGATCCTCAAGGAAGATGCAAAATCTGATTTTCCAAAGTGGAAGCTGTTAATCTGTGTGTTGCATATGCAGAAAAGGACACCTAGGTTTATGTTCGTAAGATATCTTAAATTAAGTCATTTGCATAACATGTCTAGATGCCTTTGCTGTTAATTACTGAAAAGGGATTTCCAAGGAATGTCAAACAGAAAGTGCATGGTCACCTCCATTAGGCCCAAGAGAATGCTCCATCATCACATCACTTAGTTTGATAAGTTCTTCAATATTTACAGCGCATTCATACCTATTATTGTGTTAAGGGCAATACACCAACAACAATTTGTACTTGTCAGTGACAAACAGGGACTCAATACATAATTAATGCAGGTATACAAAGGATACGGCAACATATCATTGGCAGGATCCAAATTGATGACTGCAACTTTCCTGCATACAAACAAAACACAATAGTTTCTTAACTAAATTGAAGGAAGTGAACGCAATCATTTTCCAGGAACTAATACGATATATGCAACGATAAGCACAGAAATCACAAATCACATTGAATTTCCTGTCTCCCATTCTTTTCATCTCTCCTTTTTCCACAATCTCAAGGAAGAAATCTGAACTAAGAAACACATAAATTAATCATATTGGTATAAAGAATCTCTATTGCCAATGAAGGTGTAATATATTAAGCATGAGGACTAAAATTAAGGACAATTCCCTGGATTCTGACATTTCATAGCCATATATCACGACAAATAGTACATTGATTTTTGCTCTCACATTTAATACCATGCACTTCCTTACATGCCGGTGACTCATACTTAAAACCAATCAAAAGAACACTCCTGCAAACCTCATGCACTCTATTTACATGCCGGTCACTTGTGCTTGAAACCAGTCAAAAGAACACTCCTAAAAATCAAGACCATGAGTTTGTTGGTGAAATAATTTTGCAAGCATAATAAGTGATCAATAGAAAAACACAGATGAGTAGTTTTGAACTCACCCACTTGATTGTTGACAAGTCAAAAGCCAGAAACAGTAAAGCTAACATGTGACATGCATAAATAACCAGTCAAAAAAGTTGCATAACCACCTAAGATGAGAAGTGAACTTTACAAAAAACCACATATAAAAGATCAAACACCACCCCAAGTGTGGAATGCTGTCGTAGAGCTTGATATACAAGTGCCGGAAAACCACCGACGCTTTTAGGAAGATGACTATATTAGACTCCAAAGCTTATAGAGGGCAATGCATTATCAAGTACAGGAGAAAACCTTCTTGACAACAAACTAGTTGGAAACAACTAAAGCCTGACAAAATGAGGTTATGTGACTTGTACTTAGTTTTCTGTGATTGCTATTATTGCCTAGACAGTTAAACTTTCAACTACCAAACATTTGCATCCTACAGGTTTACTGCAGCCAAGTATCATTGTCACCCGGCCACAACCACCAAAAACCTCACAAGACTGCTGACAATCAGGTAGGGGTAGAGAAAAGTATCTAGCTGTGGAGAAATGTTAATTTGCTCCCAAAGATGGGGCTCATAAGGGTGATTATGATGTTTGTCATTCCATATCTTGAAAGGAATACTTATCCATATTCCAAAGATAGATAAAGAGAACACGCTGACACATACAAAGAGTGAGAATACCTTCCGATGAGTTGGAGGAACTGAGACATGCCATTACAATAAGTAGTCTTTCCTGATCCTGGTGGACCAATAACCACTTGCCCAAACACCATCCTCTCTCCCTCCTCTTCCTTCCTCTCAACCTCTTTCTCTGCAGGTTAAGTTTTCCTCATCACACATATGAAGTTTACAACAGAGTTCCTTGAACATAGTTGCTTCTAATGAATCAAAAGATGATCCCCAAATTTACTCATTCTTCATTAATTAAGAATAACATTTTTTATCTTATCACCCAGAGAAAGCGTGGGTACATTTCAACTATATTAGCGACTAAAACAAGGCCCATTTGGTTCATTGCCATGGAATCAAGAAGATGCAATCCCATTCCTAGCAATCAAATTCCTTAAAGGGGGACATCATTTATACTATTTTTTTTTTTTTTTGCATCTGTTATAATGATGAAGAAACTATCAATGTGAATTGCGCAATGAGGTCAAAACAACTACAAATGGCAAAGAGCAATTAGTTTATCAATCCAACAGAGACAAAATGGTCGACAAAAAAAATTGAATTAGATATCCACAGGTTGAGAATGAAGAAACGGATGTGAGGATTTCTCTACAAGGTCCACGTCACTGTCCTTTCAAAGAAGTATATTCACAATTCACACAAGCATTTTCCCAAACACTTCATTTGCAAGGATCACATGCGCCCAGTAAAGAGCAAGTCAAGCCACTCGCACCAGCTGTGCGCGATCAACCTATCTAGAAAGGAGCAAGAATCGCATTCTCTTTCCATTCCCCATTCCGACATTAGCCAAACGAGGGCCACCACAACTCATTTCGCCTCAGAAATTCGATACCTCGCGATCAACGAAACAACCATCAAACATTAGGCAAAAGGAAGGCTACAACCATGAATTTCAGGGGAGCCGCTGCGGCCGCAATACAGACCTCGAGTCTTATGAGAGTGCAAGCTAGTGCGACGGCAGTTCCGAGCGGTGCGTCCGAGAGATGGAGAGAGAGTTAGGGTTTTGGAGAGTGGATTGTTTGGTTCAGTAGCGTCTGCGTCCTGCAGTTGGAGGAAGAAGCGAGCGAAGGATCTTGACTACTCGAGAGCTTGGCTCAGTGAGTCAGCAGAAACTCGTCTCGTCGGCACGGCCCGACCCGACTCCTACTCTGAATTGGCTGATGGATTTTTTCTATTTTGTCGACTCGTGATTTTCGGAGGAAACCGCCGGTGGCGGCGGCGCAGCGGGAACTAAGGTAGCCGATAGATTGAGATGGAAAGATCCTGGCCGTTGAATTTGAGCCTAGGCTAATCGGCTAACTGGTTGTCTATTTTCTCCTAAGTTCATATCTCTGGATCACTGGAAAATACATTTGAGGAAAAATTTTAAATAAGAGTATGAAGTATCATTGTTTTTTCAAATATGAGCCTAAAGTAGGCATTTTTTTAAATAAGAGTTCGAAGTGTCATAATTTTCTCAAATAAAAACTTAAAATAGGCCTTATTTCAAATAAAGGTATAAAGTGACTATGTCAGTCACAAAAAAAAGGCTTAAAACTCACCGCATGGGGAATGGCAATTTCGTCTTTTTAAATTTTTTTCCTTTCTTTTTCTTTTTTCTTCAAAAAAATTTAAAAAATAAAACTAAAACAAAGAAAAACATAGGCGGTAGGAGTCCCATTGTTGGTGGGATGGCGACAAGGTCGTCACTACCTGGCCAACAATGGCCGGCGATTTGGTTGAGGGTTGCTTGCCCTATCCTGAGCCTAGGCAAGGGCTAGCGACCCCGTTGGCCATCGTCATTACCTCATTGGCAATGGGGTAGCAGCCACGATCCCCTCTTGTTTGTGCTTTTCCTTTTCCTTTTCTTAATATTTAATCTAATTTAATTTAAATTCAATCGATTAGTAAATCGACGAGGTTAGGCCCTTAATTGAAATAGTTATAATCACTTTAGGCAATTTTTTGGAATTAATATGATCACTTCATATCCTTGTTTAAAATAATGTCAATTTCAAGTCATTATTTGAAAAGTGAAGACACTTTGGATCATTATTTAGAATTTTTCCTATATTCAAACAAGCGAAAAATGAAATATAAAATGTTTACACGTTTGCAAATTGGGACAAATTAAAAGTCAAATTCAAGGTTGCTTTATAATGTCAACTTTCTTGTTAGGACTGGACCATCGCAAACCTTTTTAAACCGTCGCAATTCCTTTTCTCAAAAAAATCGCCGTAATTTGAATGCTTTATAAAAAATTCAAGTTCGCAATGTTAAGTTTTTCGTCGCGCAGGATGCCGTGAACTTTTTGGAAACCATCTAATTAATATGGATTCAAAATTTTCCATATTTTGTTCTTGGTTTCAACGGATTGTTGCGCCCATCATAAATTAAAAATTAGATGTGATAATGTTGTCGTCCGTTTTTTATTACGAACCATCATAACATTTTTGTAAATTGTTGTAACAGAAATTTTCTTTTCCAAATTTAGGATGAGCCAAGCGGTAGTAATGAGCCAAGCGATATGTAGCCTCAATATGAACATGACAGGCATTCTCACGTCTAGTGTTGCGAACGTGACTTGGCTTGACGAGTCCGTGTGGTCCTCGAGTTCTCATGCTTGAGGAGCTATGGATGAGTCGCCTTGGCATTTGTAGTGTACGCGACGGCATGGGTAGCCCCGATACGAACAAGATCGGTATGTAGCCTTGATACGAACAATAACGACTGAATTATGAGTTTGCTTGTCAAGCCATGCAGCCAGTATCCTCTTGCAGTAAGCTAACAGCTGAGGTAGGAGCGAGTTTGTGAAGAGGGCCTATTGGAAAAATCAGAACTTTGGTACCGTTGGTGGAGCTGCGCCAGGGTGTTTGAATTTTTTTTTTATATAAAATCAATTATATATATACACCAGTTCGATCTTAGTGGCCAATTGCATACGTAGAACTGGAATCAAATTGATACTCACGGGTTCGAAGTTGGAACTGAGAAGCAAACTAATCTTCATGAGAACTGTCCAAAACTGACCGTGAAAGGTTTGGGCTGTTCCCAAATCATTTTCATGCCCCTAGATCTCTCTATCTCTTCCTATGGAGTGGGGAAAAAAATTAAACTCACTAATTTTCATGTGTTTTGATATATGAATTGTGATACTATTTATATAATTAATATGATCCCACATTCAGTATTTCCTAATTAATTCCAATATATGCCTGATTTATTACCCACTGTAACTACATGGTAATTGCCTATTAATTGTTACCATAACAGCCTTGATGGAAGACGTCGGTAACATGAGAAATAGAATAAAAGCATAAGGTCATCTAGACCAAACTCTATCGCTACAGAAAACATTACCATTGAGTTTTGAGGGGTATTAGCTAATGGAATGGGACGTTGAGATCAGGTGATTCCATAATTGCAGAACGGGATCAATATATGCACTTCGCGCATTTGTCCAAAGTTTTGGGGCTTCCGCATTTGCAAAATTTCATCAAAGGTTAGAGGTATATATCAATCCTTACGTTTCCGCAAATTGTTCCTGATTTTGCACGAATTTATATGTGAATGATAAATCGGGATCGCTAATTTCTCTTTAAATTTATTTTAAAATTTGGTATTAGAGCTATATGATCTCTGCCTTGGTGAAATACTTGGAATTTTGTATGTTTTTCATTGGATCTGAATTGGTAAAATTCAGATGTTTTGACTTGGAACGGAACTACAAATTCCGGCCAAATTCGGGCGGCCCATCACGCGATAACAGACTTGTACACCGCCATTAGGAAGAAATGCCCTTAGGTAATTTGGCATATTATTGACCGCCAGAGGCTAATCGAGCGGTAAAAGTTTTGGTGAGCTAAACCTTTTTGGTTTTGACTCTTTGTAAATCGACGTAGTTGACAAAATATCCAAATTTACGATGTTTTATTCTCAATTGTGATAGATTGTGGTAAACTTTTGGAAACCATGGCTATTCAAAAATTCCAAATTTTTTACATTTTGTAAACTGTCATGAGTTTGAAAATATAATAAGTCTTTGAAAATCGTCCTACTTCAAAATTATCCACCTGAGGATGTTTTGTTCTTTGTTAGAATGGACTATTGTATATCTTAATTTAAAAGTACTCAAATTTATCACATATTCCTTCTCGTCTTGCCAAATCATCGTACCTCTTTGGAAATTGCCGTAATTGCAAAAATATCCAAACTTATAACTTTTTTTTTCTAAGTTATGATAATATATTCGCAAACTTTTGTAAATTGTGGTTATTAAAAATTTGCGCGTAGTAACCATTTCTTTTTACGGAATAGATTTCTATTCCGGACACTTATTTCGGAATAGAAATCCGTTTGGTAAAAAATTTCTCATTTCTATTTACGGAACAAATTTCTATTCCGAAATAGGTTTGGAACAAAAATCAGAAACAAAATTTTTTTACTTTTCTATTTCTGGAACAGAAATCATAAATTGTTTCTCTCTTTTTTATTTCTCACCTTAAGAAATTTTTTTTCGTTCGCCGCTCACCACCACCACCACCACCACCCTTTGCCCACCGCCCACCGCCCGCTGCCGGTGCCGCCGCCACCGGTCGCCGGCCGCCGCCACCACCACCCTCCGCCCACCGCCGCCGCCGCCGCCGTCCGCCACCGGCCACCGTCCGCCGTCCGCCACCGGCCACCGTCCGCCCTCCGCCCCCGGTCGCCGCTCCTCCCATTATTGCCGCCACTTAGAAAAGTAACCACCCACCGCCCACCGCCGCTAGCGCCGCCGCCGCCGCCACCACCCTCCGCCCACCGCCGCCGCCGGTCGCCGCCGCCGCTGCCGTCCGCCACCGGCCGCCGCCGCCCCGCCACCGGCCACCGTCCGCCCTCCGCCCCGGTCGCCGCTCCTCCCATTATCGCCGCCACTTAGAAAAGTAACATTTTTTTGATTATCAAACGAATTTCTATTTCAAGAGTAGAAATTTTCCGTTGTTATCAAACGCATTTTTAATTTCGAAACTCATCATCCCAAATAGAAATAGAAAAATCATTTTCTGTTCCAGAAATGATTTCTGTTCCAGAAATGATTTCTGGAAAGATTCCATTGCCTTTGTAGGATCTGTAAGGCCCCTGTTCGGTGTAGAGACTTCGAGAATGGAATCCAAATTTAGTTCTTTTTTACAAAGAACGGTCCTAAATATTTATAAACCTTCTTAATTGAAAAATAAAATAAAAATTTACAAGGTTTTGTTCTTCAATACAACTTAATGTTGTACAAATTTATAAATTGTCGACTGTGAATAAATCCAAATTTATGGTGATTTAGCTCTTAGTTGTGATAGAATATTGTCATTTTTTGTACATCATCATACTTGAAACGTATCCAAATTTATGACGTGTTGTTTATTATTATGATGGGTCATCGTAAGCCTTCGTCGTGAATCTCTATAGATTATACCTCTGATTTTGGCGGCGTTTGCCATCGAGCAAAGGAAGGTCACGCCTCCGGGTTTTCTGCTCCCGAGCTGATTCTTGTAAATTGTGAGTGATCGAAGCTCATGCAGATTTTCCGGAGAAGGCCCTTTTCCTGAAAGTCTCTTGCTTGCCAGTTGAAGTGACTCTGGCTTTGTGCGATGCGATACCGACAGAGGAACCCGTCCCTTGAATAGGTTCGTGCCAATCGGAGGCTTGGAAGTGTGAAGCCTAAGTCTGCTGGAAGGCCTCTCGTATTTGGTTGGCTCCTACGTCGAAGTCAGGGAAGAGAGAGCTGGAGTACTCAAGTTGGGATTGCACCAGACAATTGGTTCATTGCTACAGAAAAATACTGTAATTTCAGCAGGTGGCCTTGGGGGAATGATCCTACCGAATTATTCTGCGTGAGGGTAAGCTTTCTGATGAAGATAAGTTCCCAATGGAGGAAGGCATACTCTCATTGAAGTTATTTGCATACAAAGAAAACCACCGTTGCTTCGATAATGGACGACCGTCTGCATAAATTCCTTCAGTTGGTTGTATACGAGGATGAGTTCGACAAGGTCAGAGCAAGCTAATATGTTTTTGGGAATTTCACCAACTCGTGAATTGTATCCTACTCATAAGATATGGGGGCGGCGCAACTGCCTGACATGTGGAGGACTGAATAAAGATCGACCTAAAGAGTCTTTGTGCTCCCAAATTCAGTGCCGGGGCGCAGAGTCCTTGTTCTCCCAACTTTGGAACCGGGACCCTTTGGCGCCTGTGACTGAATGTGCTGCGAAATCACTGGGAAAATCTAATGCTATTATTCCCCAAGTTGAGCACATTAAAGGGATCTCCCATTATTCCAGTCTTCAAGGCGAGCAGCCCAAGTTTGTCAGTTTGTTTGTGGCAGAATGGGCTTGGTTAGAGCAAAGTGCAAGAACAGAAAAACCGAGAAGCAAGTCGCGCAATAGCGACTCTGCACTTACAAGTTCATGACTCAACAGGGGAAGCGGGTATATATGGAAGCAAGGCGAGAAGAAACAAGAGATATATATATATATATCATGACGTGTGCTGATTCAAGTTATGAAGAGAATTGAGGGGGGATCTATTGTGACTAACGCACAGTGACGCCAGCCCACACACTCATTTTTCCAATCCAATTCTTGAAGGGCTCATGGGGATGTGGCGATCGGGAATCGCAAAATGGAGCCCCAAGTCCGAGCCCAGGAGGTGAAAGTGAATATGTTCTGCAATGCAAGTCCAGGCAATCAGTTGATGAATAGCAGACTGGATACTCTTCTGTTTCTCTCCTGAACGATGCACTACTTTTTGATCACCAAGTCGCGGCCCTTGTTCACAAGCGTCCGGCCTTGGTACAAAGAGATAACACGTTGTTTTTGTTAATCCTTTTGTTTAGCCACCTTCATGTTCCTCTCACCTGATCAATATATAGTTCAGCTGTTCTTTTCTTTACTTTGTGTTCCTTTCCATTTCTTTCAGGATGATCGCGCATTGAAGGTGGGAAGAAGCTGCTCCGGAAGAATGTGTCCATTTGGAACGAAGAGAAACAGTATTCAAAACGTATATCTCAAGAAGGTCGATTAACTTCAGAATAGTTCTTGCAGCACATGATATCATCATATGAAGATGATCATGAAACATCGGCAGTGATCATCTCCTAAAGTCGAACGAAAAATAGGGGAAGGCATGTAAAGCAACAAGAACGCTATGATAAAAGCATATGTGGTGTACCTATTAATAGCTCAGTTTTTGTCTCCAAGCATGAATGCTAGAAGCTTGATTAATCAAGATTTTGGCATACATAACACAAGTTCTTTGACTTGTGTCTGCGCAAGTGCGTGTATTCAGGGATGGACTATGGATCTAGATGGCTTTCCAGATGTTTGACTTGAAGTCAACCAATGCCCACAAAATCCTTCACCCACTTTGGAAAATAAACAGACAGATGATCAAGCGTGATTGATGAGCTGGTCATTGTCTTTAACAACTATCTCTTAGACTAACGACAACTTAATCAATTCAAATCATTTCATAGTTGATTGATAAACCTATTCATCTGTCAGAGACAACATTGTGAGCCACGTATGTATGTATTAATGTCTAGTTATATTTCAATGTGAATAGTAACATTCTAAGAGGAAAATTAACTGTTTGCCTACTACTAGTTGATAATTTCTCCACGTGATTAATAACTCTCATATGAAATGAAAGTACGTGTTTATACTAAGTTCACCTCTTAGTATAACAAGTTCGTCTTTTAACATAGCAACTTTTCACTGGGGAAAGTAGGTGTGTGCATATCAATGACTACTAATTTTGTCATGATAAGAAGTAAGTTACTTCCAAACTCCTTAAATTCAGCAACTTCTCCATGCTAATGATCACTATTTATTTACAGAAGTATATAGTTGGTTAATAATTTCTTAACATAGTTAGTAATTTCTACCTTTAAAAGTTGCTTATTCATGTATTAATGAATCCCCTGTGAAATTATTGACTATCCATATATTAATTCTAAATTTTATGCACATGTCATGAAGCATTTTTCCATAAAAAAGGCAATTTAGTAACTTTTCCAAATTGCAAAAATAAAAGCAAAGATAATAGTAAACTTTAGAAATATCAGTGCTGAATAATTTGCACTTGCACTCCTAGAAATATCCAACACGCTAGAATTACACTATTCTACTAAAGCATTCTTGGATAATTCCTACTACACATTATCAATAGTCAATACATGTTCTCGAATTACTGGATGCCAGAATACTAAATCCAAAAGCTTTACATCCTTGTTCACCCACTAGAGTTGACGTATCGTCTATAGCTGACTGAACATATCTTTAGGAATAGAAATCAATTCTTGCCGTCAGATTATTTCGAAACAAATCAACGGCAAGCCACTCCTAGTCAATCTGCAAAAACCATGCTTTCATTTGAATTAGATTCCCAATAGCTAATCGTTTGCAATTCGTCTTAATAAGCATCATATAAATGAAAAGAAAAAAAAAGACGTAAGGCAATTTATGTTGGATTTAATTTAAAATACTATGGAACTAAAACAAAATTCTAATCAAACCAACAGTACTCAAGAATGTGTGTGCACCATAGCCCTTGTGCGAGTTTAGTTATGTACATATACGGATGGAGAATAATGATAAACTATCATCTTGAGGAAAAAAGAATGATCGGTCCTCTTCAGATATAGATTTTACCTGTCCGCTTCTATTTGCTTAAACAACCCTAAGGTATAACAGCTAAACAGAAGCTGTTGTTAGCAGTTCATCTTCTCCATGTAAACCCAATGCCAAGAGTTTCTCCCTAATCTGTTGCAGTTGATTTGCAATTCCGCTGATGCTCATTCGTCTTCCAGGCACACTGTACGAACAAGCAACTCCAATATTGAACACCATAACCAAACACTCTTGAAATATGCTATCGCTTTCGCAAAGCCAATGTTGAGGACTATAGGGGCCTAAATGGCTCTCTCTTTCTTGAAGTAGAACGTTGTCCGTAATTTCGAGCACTCGTTCAGACAACACTTCTGCGACAAAATTATGAAGAGTCAAATTATCTCGGAATGTGTCGTCAATGGGACTCAACCCAGTGAACATCTCCAGCAAGAGAATGCCGTAACTATACACGTCGCCTTCTCTTGAAACCTTGCACCCCATTGCATATTCTGCCATACATTTAAATCATAGTGCAGATCAAATTGGAGTGTTGATCCTCAAATGAGAGAGAGAGAGAGAGAGAGAGAGAGAGAGAGAGAGAGAGAGAGAGAGAGAGAGAGAGAGTGGGGTGGAGCATAACCAATTGTCCCTCTCAAACCCACTGAGCTCATTTGATTAACTATAGTATCATGGGATGATCCGAGAAGGAATTTCACTAATCCAAAATCGCCAACATGTGCGACCATCTCAGCATCTAAGAGGATATTGCTCGGTTTTAGATCACAATGGATGATGGGGATGTGGCATTGGTGATGAAGATAATCCAGTGCATATGCAACATCAATAGCAATATTTATCCTTTGAATGAAATTCAACTTTTTCGGAAGTTCATTCCCATGAGATGATGTTGCATTTTGGTGGAGCCACCATTCCAAGCTTCCATTGTCCATGAATTGATAGACTAAGGCCTTAAAATCATTTCCTTGATAATCGCTACCCGAGCAGACTGTTAGTATTTTCAAGAGATTTCGATGTTTGATGTTCTTTAATGCCTTGCACTCTGCTATGAAGCTCTTCATAGCACCATGATGGACCATATGAAGCACCTTCACGGCAATTGCAGTTCCATTGTCCTCGAGTATTCCCTTGTAAACAGAACTAAAACTTCCAACGCCAATCAAATTTGCTGAAGAAAAACCATCTGTTGCTTTTAGGAGTGCTCCATACGAGACTTTTGGATATGAATCATCCGTCGAACTTGAAATTGGTTCATTTACTTTCTTCTTGAACCAACGAAGATATATAAAAGCTAGAATAAGAGCTATTCCAAGAACCCCGGAAATAACAAAGGCAAACAATATCATTATATTTATCTTTGTGCTCCTGGAGCTTTTGGAGATGCAGTTGGGGAGGTGAAATTCTGGCAGTCCACCGCAAAGCTCATTGTTCCCAATAATAGATGTATTAGTAGCATTCTTAAAGACTCCTTCACTTGGTAGTATGCCTTCAAACTTATTGTATGATAAATTCAGAAGTTTCAAGAAGGGAAATACCACTAAAAATTTTGGAATTTGACCTGACAAATTATTGTGTGAAAGATCTAGTTCTTCAATGCCTCTTAACGATTTGATTGATTGAGGAATGGACCCGTTGAAGAAGTTGCCCCTCATCCTCAATGATGTCAATGTGGTGCAATAACCTAAACTACTAGGGATTTCACCTACCAACAAATTGTTCGAGATGTCCAACGCAGTCAAAGTTCTCAAGTTGCCGACTTCTGTGGGTAGAACCCCAATCAAATGGTTACAAGATAAGTTTAGAATGATTGTTAATGATGAGAGACCCATAAGCTGTGGGGGAATGGCACCACTCAGATGGTTATTAGACAGATCAAGAAAAATAAGAGACCGACAGTTTGATAGATGTGAAGGAATCTGACCATAAAAGTTGTTCCTCACGAGATTAAGTCCAATCAACTTGGTTAAATTTCCCAAAGAAGATGGGATAGTCCCTCCTAGATTGTTATCACCTAAATCTAGCATCCCTACATCTTGTAGAGTCCCCAGATTTGAGGGGATAACACTTAAAAGCTGGTTCAAACCCATATACAAATATTTCAGGTTGATTAATTTCCCGATTTCTCCTGGAATCTCACCAGCTATTTGATTATCTGCTAAAGAAAACATTGCGAGAGTGGTGGATAAATTACCTATGCATTTAGGTAACACCCCACCAAACTTGTTCGTCCCACCCACCACCCTCTCTAATTTGGTGCTATTAGTCAACGAGCAAAGGAAGCTCAAGTCTTCAAGTTTTCCACTTCCAAGCTGATTAACACTGAATGTAAACATACGAAGCTTATGCAACTTTTCCAAAGAAGGTACTTTTCCGTAAAATCTGTTAAGAGAAAGTTGAAGCGAGTCTAGCTTAGTGCAATTCGATATCGTTGGAGGAATCGGCCCATCAAGTTGGTTCTGCCAAACGTCAAAATATTCAAGATTTGGGAGTTTGAAGCCTATGTCTACAGGAAGAGTCCCCTGCATCCGGTTGCCTCCAATAGCAAACGCAGCGAGTGAAGAGAGATTGAGTAACGAAGATGGAATTGTACCTGACAATATGTTTAATGCCAAGGCAATTATTTGCAAGTTTGTCAGGCTGCCCAAAACTTGGGGGATGCTCCCTCCCAAGTTGTTCTCGCTTAGAAAAAGTACCTTCAGTGAGGATAAGTTCCCAATGGAGGAAGGCACACTCCCGGTTAGATTGTTCCTATTCATCGAGAACTCTTGTAGCTTTGGCATTGAACCGAGCTCTCCAGGAATTTCTCCAATTAGTTCATTGTTCGCAAGCCTAAGGATGACTAGGTTCGAGCAACCTGACATGTTCTTTGAAATTTCGCCAACCAATGAATTATTGTCTAATCGCAGGATATGTAAGTGGCGCAACCTGCCAAGTTCTGGAGGGATTTCTTGATTGAAGCTATTGTTTTGTAGCAACATCTCCCTTAAGAAGCTGAGGTTTCCGATATGAGGAGAGATTGATCCGGAGAGCTCTTGAGATTGCAAGTTCAAGACTGTGACCCTCTGGTGCTTGCGGCCGCACATAACACCATGCCACTGGCAAAACCCGATGCTATTATTCCATGAGTTGAGCATGCCAAAAGGATCTCTGGTTATGCTGGCCTTAAATGCGAGCAGCGCAAGTCTGTCTGTTTCATTGGTTGTGGGGGAGACTTGGCTAAAGCACAGGGCAAGAACAAGACCAAGAAGCAAGTGACATGATTGAAACTCTGCAAAACTTGTGCTTCCGAGTTTCATGACTCAAAGCGAAAGCGGGTAGATATGAAAGCAAGGCAAGAAGAAACAAAGAGGCAAGATCAATGCTAGTGGAAACTATGAAGAGATTTATAAGGAGGAGTCATTTTATGTGGACAGCTTTTTGAAGCGCTTTTTTGTTCTTTGTTCTTTGTTCTTCTTTTTGTGAGTATAATTCAGTGCTTTTTAAAAGAAAAAGAGAGAGCATCTCTCGGTCAATTAAGTGGAATATCCAGTGCTTTATGGAAAGAAAAAGAGAGATTATCTTCCCATTAAAATACAACTAGTGGCTCTCTTTCTCTTTTGGGAAAAGTGGTCACTATAGTCAATGAATTTTGTCTATTTAACACATTTGGACCCTAATTGGTTCCCATAGAATTATTTGAAAGGAAAATTTGTTGTCATGATTGGTGTATTTTGGTTATTATAGCATGATTTCGTGTAGCTTTTGCTAGGAAAAATGTTATTGTCTCTAATCTCTGCATTCATATAATTTTGCCCTGCATGTACTATGAAATTGAGTATTTCTCATTTTATAAAAATGAGTAATAATTAATTGATTCGATTAATGCAATATACATACTTACATGCAACTATAGATCATAATATGTATATTATATTTAATGAGGCAAACAAAGTTTGACCAATAATAATATGTGATATGGCGCCACATCACATAACATAGACACACGAGTCACGTCACACGAAGGAAACACATGATTTCATGCGCAATTAGTGAGACATAAAAAATTACACCTTTTTATTAAAGATTTCACAGTTCTTATTATGGTATTAGTTAATATAAGTAATTAAGTAATTACTTATTATTCAGCATACACAATTAATTAGTAATAACCTCTTTATAAGAAGGTGTTGATTTTTCAAATCTTTTCAAGGGCTTCCCTGTTTTTTTTTTTTCCTTGCAGACAAGTCACAGCAATGAGTGCCATTCAGTGAATGAGAAACTATCAACCATCGACCGTCGACTGCACTGCCCATTCATTAAGTTGCACTACTTCTCATTGATTCAGAAAGAGACTTTCTGTTTGGCCATTTGTGCTGCAGGAGAGCCGCTGTGATGTTGATGTATACGCATCTGCGCGTATTCTTGCCTAGGCACGGTCCAATCACAATCCGCTTGGACCAAGGTCAATTCACAGCTGGTCACTCACGTGGGTTTCACGCAAATCCCACAAATTTCAACTACTGTGATTGCACGTGATTCACGGGCCGTGGTTCGCGCAAGTATTTCCCCATAATTTAGGCTGGAAATTTACAAAAAGGTGGGTTATCGGGATGTTTACTTCAAGTCAATCAGTGTAATGCCCACACCATTACTTCGTAGGAAGCTCAAATAGTCGTAACTTTGATACATTCAGTCAATACTAAAAATTGAAACGTAAATTATGACTGAGTCATGCTTAAACATTAACTCCATATGAGATGCTGTCTTGCCAATGAAATTCTTGCTCGATTCACGAAGCACAAAAGTTAAATGCTAAAGTCGTCTCCCTTCTTCCACGGAAGAAATTTTTTGGGTTTGCAATTTGAACTTTTTACTCTCAACAGTTTGCACCAGAGGTGTAGAATTCTTCTGGCGGTAAGGTATAACTTGAGGATTTATATCATATTCTAATATAATCTTAAACCTTTCAATTGTTCTAATATAATCATAAACCTTTGTGTAAAATTTCAATATAGCTTTTTCAGTCAATTTCCACTGAAATTGCTGACTTGGCATCCATTTTCACCGGCTGCACTACGTGGCACGACTAATGACCTGACATGAACAACTGTACTCGAGACTACACCGTTTTAGCTTAATTTTCTGATTTTTTTTCTTTGCTCTGTTTTTTTATTCTTTCATCCTTTCGTAATTTTCGTCTTCTTCCAAAATCTGGTTCTCAACAGAGTTTCAGGTACAACTTAGACGCATAAGAGTACCAATATAAGAAGCAAAAAGTCCCTATTTGACGCATCATCAATAAAATTTCTACGAGTGCTTTTTGGAGGTTTTGATACTTATGTATTCACCCGTACTAAGTTTTGACACTTGCAGTGTACTTTTGCTAATTTTTGCTGCATGCTCATAAGGAAAATGCAGTCTGCCAGAATATAGATTGTAAAAAAAGAAAGGCATCGTTGGGAGCTTCGCACTCAAAAGAGGTCATCACTCATTTATCAAGAATTTAAGCCTTTTCGCTTCAAAATGTCAGTTGGGTGCTGACACAAGTCTCCTCTAGAAACTTCATAGGAGATTTTAGAAGATGCAAGATCTTCATTCAGATGAGGGTTACGTAATCAAAATCCAAAGGTGAATGAAGATAAGGGGAAGACATGTAAAGCGACTAGAATGCTATGATAAAAGCATATGCGATATTCCTATTATTACTCAGCTTTTGTCTCCAAGCATGCTTGCGCATTTTCGAATGCTATAAGCTTGATTAGTCAAGATGTTCGGCATACACAACACAAGTTCTTTGACTTGTGTCAGTGCAAGTGCGTGTTATAAGGGATTGATGAGATATCCATCTAGATGGCTTTCCATATGTTGACTTGAAGTCAATCAATGCCCACAAAATCCTAAAGTATTGCCAAAATAAACCGAAGACTCATGATCAAGCGTGATTGACGAGCTGGCTATGGTCATTAACAACCATCACTTGACTAGCAACAGCTTAGTCGTTAAAATGCAACTAGTGGAAAGGAAAAGAGAGAGATTATCTTCCCTTTGAAATGCAAGTGGTGGTGGTACACTTTTTACTTTTTAGGAAAAAGTAGTCATTATAGTCAATGTATTTTATCCATTTAGTACTTTTGGACCGTAATCTGTTTCCATAAGATTGTTTGAGAGGAAAATCTGTTGTTATAGTCCGCGGGTTTTACTTATTATAGTATGATTTCGCGTAACTTTTGCTAAGAAAATATTATACGCTTTCGGCATTTGCATCCATATAATTTTCTCTTCACACGTATGATGGAATTGACTAATAATAATTAATTGCATGTAAGTAAGTATTTTGCATTAATTAATGCAAAATACTTACTTACATCTAACTATAGATTACAACATATTATAGTTTTATCGGGTTCTACTATATTTAATGGGTCAAATAAAGTTTCACCAATGATAACTTGCCATGTGACGCCACATCTGGTAATTTACACACGAGTCATTTCACATGACGCGATCGTATGCATTCATGCACAGCTATCAAAATATAAGAAATTGCAAATCTTTTTATTAAAGATTTCGCAATTCTTTTTCATGTATTAGTTAATATAAGTAATTAAGTAATTACTTATTATCCGTACCAATATAAGAAGCAAAAAGTCCCTATTTGAGGCATCATCAATAAAATTTCTACGAGTGCTTTTTGGAGGTTTTGATACTTAAGTATTCACTCGTACTAAGTTTTTACACTTGCAGTGTACTTTTGCTAATTTTTGCTGCATGCTCATTAGGAAAATGCAGTCTACCAGAATATAGATTGTAAAAATAAGAAAGGCATCGTGGGGAACTTTGAACCAAAAAAGGTCATCGCTCATTTATCAAGAATTTAAGCCTTTTCGCTTCAAAATATCGGTTGGATGCTGACACAAGTCTCCTCTAGAAACTTCATAGGAGATTTTAGAAGATGCAAGATCTCCATTCAGATAAGGGTTATGTAATCAAAATCCAAAGGTGAATGAAGATAAGGGGAAGACATGTAAAGCGACAAGAATGCTATGATAAAAGCATATGCCCTATTCCTATTATTATTCAGCTTTTGTCTCCTAGCATGCTTGCGCATTTTCGAATGCTATAAGCTTGATTAGTCAAGATGGTCGGCATACACAACACAAGTTCTTTGACTTGTGTCAGTGCAAGTGCGTGTTATAAGGGATTGATGAGATATCCATCTAGATGGCTTTCCATATGTTGACTTGAAGTCAATCAATGCCCACAAAATCCTAAAGTATTGCCAAAATAAACCGAAGACTCATGATCAAGCGTGATTGACAAGCTGGCTATGGTCATTAACAACTATCACTTGACTAGCAACAGCTTAATCAGTTAAAATGCAACTAGTGGAAAGGAAAAGAGAGAGATTATCTTCCCTTTGAAATGCAAGTGGTGGTGGTACACTTTTTACTTTTTAGGAAAAAGTAGTCATTATAGTCAATGTATTTTATCCATTTAGTACTTTTGGACCATAATCTGTTTCCATAAGATTGTTTGAGAGGAAAATCTGTTGTTATAGTCGGCAGGTTTAACTTATTATAGTATGATTTTGCGTAACTTTTGCTAAGAAAATATTATACTCTTTGGGCATTTGCGGGGTCAATTCCAAAAAAAAACCCCAAACTTTAGGTCAAATTTCAAATATACCCCGATTTTTTTTTGTCTCAAGAAAAACCCCAAACTTTAGATTCAGTCCCAAATCTGCTCTGAACTTTTTTTTTGTCTAAAAAAAACCCTAAACTTTAATTTTAGTTCCAAATCTACCCCGAATTTTGTTTTGTCTAAAAAAATCTCAAATTGGTACACATATGACAAATTTACCCAAAATTATTTTTTTGACCACCAAAACAAATTACCATATATTATTTTCTGTTAAATTTTACTGTTAAATTTCTAAATTAAATAACACGTCGCAATTAACGGGTATACTAATTTGGGGTTTTACCCTCTGTTTGTACTAAAAAAATCACCAATTTTTGATATGTTATCAAATATACCCCATGATCTAGTCCCAATTTAACATGGCATTTCCACATAGATAATAAATACACATAAACAAGATGTCATAGAAAATTATTTTCAAAATAAAACCATTTTAGGACATAAAAAATTAGGGATTACTAATACGGCTTTTGGACGAGAGGCTAACGAGGGCAATTTTAGGATTAGAGTAAAATTGATGATTTTCTTTTTGACAAAAAAAATTAGGATAGATTTGGGAATAGACTAAGAGTTTGGGGTTTTTTTTGAGACAAAAGAAAAGTTTGGGGTAGATTTGGGAATGAATCTAAAGTTTGGGGTTTTTTCTGAGACAAAGAAAAGTTTGGGGCAGATTTGGGACTAAACCTAAAGTTTGAGGTTTTTCTTGACACAAAAAAAAGTTCAGGGTATATTTGGGACTGAACCTAAAGTTTGGGGTTTTTTTTGGAATTGACCCGGCATTTGCATCCATATAATTTTCTCTTGACATGTATGATGGAATTGACTAATAATAATTAATTGATACAATTAATGCAAAATACTTACTTACATGTAACTATAGATTACAACATATTATAATTATATGGGGTTCTAGTATATTTAATGGGTCAAATAAAGTTTCACCAATGATAACTTTCCATGTGACGCCACATGTGGTAATTTACACACACGTGTCATTTCACATGACGCGACTGTATGCATTCATGCACAGCTACCGAAACATAAGAAATTGCAAATCTTTTTATTAAAGATTTCACAGTTCTTATTCATATATTAGTTAACATAAGTAATTAAGTAATTACTTATTATCCAGCATACACAATTAATTAGTAATAACCTCTTTATAAGAAGGTGTTGATTTTTCAGAAGATCTATTGAAGGGCTTCTTCTTTTTTTCCCTGCAGACAAGTCACAAAAATGAGTACCATTCGGTGAATGAGAAACCATCAACCGTCGACCGTTGACGTTGACTGCACTGCCCATTCGTTAAGTTGCACGACTTTTCAAAGGTTCCAGAAGAGACCTTTCGTCTGGCCATACATGCTGCGGGAAAGCCGCCGTGATGTTGATGTATACACATCTGTGCATATTTCGGGGTGAAATTCTTGCCTTGGCTCAACTCCAATCACAATCCGTATGGACTGGGGTCAATTGCAGCCATCAGTCAAGTGGATTTCACGAAAATCCCATAAATTTCAATGTCTGTGATTGCATATGGTCCATGGACCATGTTAGGTGCAAGTTGTGTGATTGCACATGACAATTCCCCATATGTCGGGCTGGAAATTTACAAAAAGGCAGGTTGTCGAGATGTTTTCTTCGAGTCAATCGGTATGTGGGTTTCACACAAATCCCGTAAATTTCAATGCTGTAGTCCATGGGCCATGTTTTGTGCAAGTTGTGTGATTGCACACGACAATTCCCCATACCGGAGGGTGGTAGACAACTACCGTTCACTATTTTTTCATGATTGTCGTCCCTCTAGACTTTGAAGAATATCCTTGAATTTCCTCAACGGATATTTAGGCCAACGAGACATGTCTGCCATCACATGCCACTATTGCAAGGTCAATCTAGTAGAAAGGAGAGTTTACTTTCGGCCAGTTTAAGTCCTAAGGCCTTTCAACTAGCGCTATCTACCAAACTACTCAAATCATGTGGAAACTACGAAAAGGCAAGTTGTCGAGATGTTTTCTTCAAGTCAATCGGTGCATTGCCCACACCGCTACTTTATAGGAAGCTTAAATGGTTGTGAATTTGATAATACCCAATCAATACTAAAAAATGACATGTAAATTATGCCTTATGCCTGAATCATGTAAAAAATAAACCCTTGCATGAGATACTGTCGTGTGCAAGAATTTCCCCATATGTCGGGCTAAAAATGTACGAAAAGGTGGGCTGTCAGGATGTTTCCTTCAAATCAATTGGTGCATTGCCCCCACCATTACTTTGTAGGAAGCTTAAATGATTGTGACTTTGATAATACCCAATCAATACTAAAAAACTGATATGTAAATTATGCCCGAGTCATGTGTAAATAATAAACCCTTGCACGAGATGCTGTCTTGCCAATGAAGCTCTCGCGCAATTCACAGAGCACAAAAGAGAGAGAAGAAAAATGGGAGAACAAGAGGCAGGGGCAGAATTCTTGCATTGAAAAGTTGCTGCATGTGATCAATTTATTCTTACAATCTCCACTACCGATCCAAAGTGCCTCACATATAGCAAAAATTCGCTTTAGACAATGATGCAAAGCACTTGTTACGCAATAACCCTTGGAGAAAGGGTAGAGTCAAATCAAAATGTTATCTAGGTAAGCATCTTGTAGTAGGAGGAGGAGTTATAAATTCTATAAACCAAAAGGCCCAACAAGCATTAGCTCTCCCTAGAAACAAAGTGAAGATTAATGTGCACCGACTACGGTAAATAGGTTGTAATTCACTAATTATTCCAAATGCTCACCAAATCTATATATAATCTATCTACATTGACCTTACTTCGATTTTTTTTTCGATCTAGATAGAGTAGTTATAAATAGATAGTGCTCTTATACAAAACAAATAAAACTTTTTCGCTTTCACCTGCATTTGAATGCACTTCTTCTAACGAAGAAGAGGAACTTAAACAAAATAAAATTCACATTTATTTATTTCTTCGGATTAAAAATTACAATATTAAAAAAATCAAAATATAATTTCGATTAATATGGTCGATCGGTGATAACTAGCGTCCTGGCTTCAATGCATATATTGAATTCAAAATGGATTCAGCTGTGTAAAGAGACCATAGCATTAAGCGCCAAAAGCATGAGTGTTTTGTATCTATTTAACATTCATGATATGGATGCGAATGAGTTGAATTATTTATCACCTAGTCTATTAGTGAACTATGTCTCCCGGGTACTCAATACTCACTGATGTTCGTGTTACTCAAGCCGGCATTCGGGATGCTTCTTGTCACGACCCCCTTCCAGGGTCCGAGCTGCGGGTTATTTTCGCGACATCCCAGGCTTGTCGCCGTCCCGATTCATTTTACCTTCTTTATATGCACATGCGGAAGCATAACATAACGACAACATCCCCGACAAACATCACTGGAAGAACATGGGATGCAAGTATATAATACTGCTATTTTCATTAGTAGTTCGTATACAACTAACTTTCATATTACATAATATAAAAGGGCTTGGGTCTCATTATCTCCGCTACCACCGTGGCTTCCAAACTTGGGAACCTTTTTCTGTTACCGGGCGATATCACTGATTAACATTCATCACGTTAGACGTTGACCCTCAACTTGGGGTCATTGGGCCTCTAAAGCCACGAATAGGCCCGATCATTTCACCATCCGACCAGACGTTCCGTGCCTCATAACAGTGAGGGACCAACTCGACTTGTCCCTCATGAACCCATACGGTTGAGGTATAATTTCAATACGTTATCCTTGCTTTGATGTGTATGACGTCTACGGTCGACCCTTCTATTCTCATCGATGGACCAAAATGTACAAGAGGAGGGTTAGCCATCTTACCAACCTGAAAAGGTAAATGGGGTGAGTTTTTGGGAAACTCAATAAGTAATACCTCTACCCTCGGCTAGCGTGACATCCTTTCATTAATGACTAGCCAAAGCAACTCATGCAAACAATGTCGATGGCAGATCAATTGCAATTCACCTGTAACGCCATGACTAATGCAAGGGCTTTATTTACTCACCGATTGACTAACACATAAACATATATCATCCACACTCGAGCATAAATACAAAGGTTTCACTTACTCACGTGTCGGCTAACACATAACTCATCTCATCCATACTTAAGCATAACCGGCATTCGTGTAGATCACTTTACATTGTCTTGGCTCAATCAGGCCCTCTCGACTCTTGCTGAGACTTCTCGGGGCCAGCTTCCCGAGGCTTCCGGGTGTTACCCGGGACATCCCGTTGTGGGAGTACCAGTTGACGTTGTCCTGGCTCAACCAGGCCCTCTCGACTCTTGCCGAGGTTTCCTGGGGCCAGCTTCCCGAGGCTTCCGGGGGTTACCCGGGATATCCCGTTGCGGGGGTATCATCATCGTTCCCATCTTTCATGGGGTGATCTCACAAATGCATCACTTATGCCAGTTCTCATCATTTCCTTTAGCTGACTCATTCATGACTCAACGACAACATCATGCTCATACAGAATCATGAGTGCCGTGCTTTCTATGACCTGAGTCTAATGACGCCGTCATCATTCTAAGTTCGAGGTTTGGCTCAAACGCTAAGTACCGAGAGTCCCGCACCAAATCCAAGACATGAGTTCGGCATACTTCGATGCCAGCCAAGACCTTGTGGGCTTGAGCGATCCCCGTACCAAATGAGACTAGGAGTCGGCATGTCTTGATGCCAATCCAAGACCTCGTGGCCTTGGGCGATTATTGTACCGCACAAGACTTGAGTTCCGACACTTTGTTACTGATTCAAACCTTATGGCTTTGGGCGTTCCCAACTTGCGTTGAACACCAACGACGAACCATGGCATCATCTCGGTCGTGAAATAATCACGCACATGCATAAGATTAACGTATGAACCAACGTACACATAATCTTCCATACAATCACGATTCAACAAGAGAAGACCGTCTAGTCCTCTGATAGAAATGATCATACTAGAGAGAAGTAGGAGATTTTACTTACCTGGACGAACCTCACGAGACTAAGCTACTTGATAGAGAGAAAGCAGCTTCCTTGAAAACCAAATGAGAGAGTGGGCGTGAGGAGGAAGAGGGTGACCAAGAGAGGAGGAATGACGAAAATGGTGCAAATGGTGAGGGAGGAGGAGAGACTTCTCCTATCTATAGTTCCCGAGCTCATCATTGCATTTCTAACCGTCCAATCCTCTCTTTCCAAGTGGGGCCTAGAATCCTTAAGTGGCAAGCCTATTTCTTCAATAATTGCACCTAGGGGATGACTAGGCAAAGCTAAAGGTTTTATTTGGCGGTCTAGGGAGTAGACGTCATCGATAACGGCCCGCCTTTCACTTTCCTATTGGTCCACTTGTTTCCCCTCATTTATTGGCATTTATGAAAGTTTGACTAGGAAGTCACCTAACTTGCCAACTAAGTTTCTAAATTTCCATAGGCTCATAATGAGGGTTCGGCTGTCGCCTTCCGATTGGGCCATATGTAATCCATCTCCATCATAGCCCCCAAGATATTTTTGACCACCATCATGATCTTTGAAAAGTAAAGGATAAGCCTTATCCAATAACATTAATGAGGCTTCTAGAGAATTCTTCTTCTTTTGACTTTTCCTTTCTCAAGAAGGCGGTCTGGAGAATTCCACCATTCAAGTTGATTCCGGGGCCGGAAAAGGGATCATAGTACATGTCTCGGAAAACCAATTTACATGTGCCCGGGGTCCGGGCCACATACCCCAAATTCGCCTAAATCGCTTCCTTAGGCGGTTGGTAGGCCTTGAGGGTCGGCCCTATGGTCGGCACAATGGCCGGCCCTTGGGTCGGCACAGTCGGCTCTGGGCGGCTCTGGAACTAGCTCTCAGGCCGGTCCCTAGGCCTCCTACTGAACCTAGTGCGACTTCCCTCATAATTCGGTCCTTGGTCCTCGGATTGGTTCAAGGCCAATTCCAAGGCTACCCATGGCCTAGCACTAAGCCAAGGCACTCATGGACCTTAGGAATTTCGATGGAATAGCCGGGTCTATCCCGGGGCTCATTCCGATCGGTACTTGATCCATCCGTATGGTTCATGGTCAGCGTATTACCGATCCATGGTCGGACATCACCAATTCGAGATTCATTTCCGATCACTAAGAATTAAATAGGGAATGATATATTTTTGGTCGGAAGACGATTACTTTTGGTCAAGTTGGATCGTCCGTGTATCGGTGCATAGCCGAGTGGAATCACCCGCGGCCAGGCGCTATGACCGGTCGGATCGACTCATGACCATCCGTCGATCGAAAATCGTCCCATGACAAATCCTCGTGACCGAAAAGTCATCTTATGAGTTGGTAGTCCGTCCCCATTGGTATGGTCGGTATGCCTTTCATGGCCGACGTCTTGAGCAGTTCATGACCGGTCGATCGATTGGACCATGATCGATCCCTGATCCTTGCCGATCGAACCAATTGATCCATGACCAATGGCCCATGGTCGACTCATTTAGGACCTTATGACCAATTTCATGGGGTCGGTTTTCGAGGATGTTACACTTCTTATAAGCAACGAATGGTAAGTGCTCCGACATAATTCATTACACATATCTCAAGGAAATCGAGCAATTCAAATACTTCTTGCAGGATATCATATCATTCTATGAAGATGATGATGAAACATCGGCAGTGATTATCTTCAAACGGTGCATGAAAATATGGGAAGACATGTAAAGCGATGAGAATGCTATGATCAAAGCATATTATTTTGTATTCCTATAAATAGCTCAGTTTTCGTCTCCAAGCATACTCGCACATTTCCGCATGTAATATGCTTGATTAGTCAAGAAGCTGGCATACAAGACCCAGGTTCTTGGAGTTGTGTCTATACAAATGCGTGTATCAAAGGATGGATGATGGATCCATCTAGATGGCTTTCCAGATGTTGACTTGAAGTTGACCAATGCTCGCTTTAATCCTCAACCATTTATAATATCAATGGGCTAAGAGAAGAGGCGCATAAAGATGCATATGCAATCTACAATATTCTATGAAAGATGAGTTTACTCCAAAGACGGTACTCCAAAGCATCAACCCCATTAGATCTAAATGTAAAAAAACCCAATTAAATGCTAAAGTAAGAAATATCTTTGTGCTCTTTGCCTATACAGGCAATTGTATTCATCTCCGACATATTCATTAAGATCAACATCAACTTGTTCTTTTCTCATTGCTCTTCATAGGACGTCACCCGTCTATCCATTAATTTGGTCAAGATAGGTAGCATGTGAAAAGCCAATACGAGTCGATAGAAAACTAGAGAATATGGCATTGTAAAACGTGTAATCATTAATTTTCAACTTCGTGTTTCGCTTGTTGAAATTAGTATATCTCCATTACATTTAGGGAAAGAAAATGCAAACAGAAGATACAGACCTCAACCTTAATCTTTTCTTTCATCATTACCCGTGGGAAACGTAGTAGGAATCCAGTTATTTAAGAAATACAAAAGATATAGAAACAATATCAAAAAAATGTGTTATACACTTATTCTACCTTATGACCTTGCAAGGAATGTTTTGCAAAACATCATTTTTTACAAAAATTAGAAACTTAGATTAATTTCAAGAACCTTCATTATCAGCGATTGAATACTATCAAATATAACTTCCAATTAGTACTCCTTTGAGAACGAATATCAAGAAATCGATCTATGTAATTTCATTGCAAATGATATTCAAAGTTGTCATCGTAAGTCTCTTTCCTGCATTTGCTATGGAAAAAAGCAAAACAACGTTGTAATGTCAATGCATAAATGGACAAACTACTCTATAACTTATTTGGGAAAAAGAATCATAAAGAGGCAGAGAAAAGATCACCATGGTTTCTTCGAGGGAAATGATGAGCTAGCGGTGCCATAGGTTTTCAGAAGGGAACGGTGGCTTCTCTATCTTTAATATTCTCAAGGGAACCGGTTAAACTTGGGAAAATTAGAATTGGAACATATTTAGTTCCTTGTATTTTCCTTGTTTAATAAGTGGATTCAATAAGGAACGGTGGCTTCTCCACCGTGTGCTTTCCTTCTTTGACCGACCGCTCATTTAAGTGAATGACATTGTATTTTCCTTGTTTAGGGAAAATTACTAATGCAGTCTTGGACCAATTGTATGAATGCCAACTCAGTCCTTTATTAATTATCCTAAACCTTTTTGCAAAATTCCAGTGTAGTCCTCCCTACCAATTACCATCGGAAATTGCTAACTTGGCGATCCACATAGAATGATGTTTGAGTAAAGTTATTCACGTTATCGTGTTCAGTAGGATCGCCGGTGATGACTAGACTCTAAATTAGTAATTTCAATGGGCAATTGGCAGGAAGAACTATATTGGAATTCCTGCAAAGGTTTATGACTACACTAGCAAAGGTTTATGACTACACTAAAAAAGTTGGAAAGTTTATGATAGAATTGGCATATTAATTTAGGACTGAATTTTTAGTTATCCCACTCTTTAACCACCTATTTTATCTATAATTGTGATTGTGCTTTATATGTTTTCATCCAAACAAAAATAACAGTGTAATTTTAATGTAAAATAGATAAATTTTCCTTTGTAGATGCTTTTGTTGGTGTCTTTCCATTGGACTCTCGAATCGATTTTCTCCTGGCCAAAAAGGTCTTTTTTTCTTAAATATCGTAAACTTTAGTAATTTGTTGTAATTAAAAAATATCCAAATCTACGAGGTTTTTTTCTAGTTATGACAGATTGTCTAATCTTTTTTTTTTTTTTGATATCTAGGATCCCGCTTGGCTCAACCTTACAGGAATGCACGGCCCCCGCGGGCCCGATAGGCCCATACGACGACTATCGACTATACCTAGGGGGAGCTAGCCTAGGAACCCACCACCAGGGCCCCCACTTAAGATGTGTTAGCAGCTACGGAGTTTTGACCCGGGACCTCTGTGATGAAGTGCCCAAAGCCGAACCAACTCAGCTGCCCACCGGTGGGTACTGTCTAATCTTTGTAGACCAGCATTATTAAAAAACTCAAATTTACAATATCCTGTTCTTGATTATGATGGAAGGTTGTCAATATTTGTAGATAGCTGTAAGTAAAAACAGAGAAAATTTCTTGGTATCGAAATTAAGACCAATATCACTTGCGATATGTGAATCAAGTTCAACATCACCTCTGTCAATACGATTAAAATGGCAAGATCGACCTTTAATTACCGTTGCTTTTCTTTATAGTGTTATTATGTTTTGTCCAGATCAAAATTGTTCATTAACCCATGAAATGATCTCCTCTTCAACTTTCCGGTCAAGAGATCCAACAAGCCTCCGAAACCAACTTCTTGTATCGAATGTTTTTTGTAGTAGTCTAATGGGGCAGTTAACACCAATCATTTAGAGCACATCTTGTCACCAGTGAATCCTTTCCTTACATCTTATAATCTGCCATTTCTGCAGTTAGATAAGAACTACCTGGGAGCGACAATCTCTTCTTCTTTAAGAAATGTCACCAAGTTGAATGTGTTAGTTCTTCGCAACAGTCTATCTGTTAGTATCTAAATCTGCTCTCTCATTCTACTGATAATCTCATCCCCACGGGTTGTAGGCCTTTCGTCACTGACTAGGCTTTTCAACTTCTCTCGGAGTCACCAAACCAGAGGTCTAACCATGGAAATAGGCAAGTCGAGATTTTTGACAAAGTTGGATATCTATCAAAATAAGTAAGGAGGTGGAATTCTAGATGATTTAGGTGACTGCGTTGCATTGCTATTATTGAGGATGGAGGGCAACTTCTCCCACGGGTCCATTCCCCAATCGTTCAGATTTTTGAGAGGCATTGGAGTACTAGACTTTTCAAGCAGCAACTTATTCAGGGAGTTGTAGAGTTCTTAGTGGTATGTCGTTCCTTCAAAGTTCCGAATTCGTCTTGCAATAATTTTGTCACACCTCAAATCCATATCGAGAATTTAGGGAATAACCAGCCATTTCTTTCAGAATAAAAGACGAAATTAAACAAATAAATAATTTTGCATATTGATTAAACAAAGTCTTTCGTCGAATGAAAATCACAAAGAAGTTCAATATATCACTAGTTAATCAAGCACTAAAAACTCTTAAATTCCAAGTTAATAAACTTTATTCAAATAGTCTAGTCTCATGTGACTTTAAATCCCTCGCCACGTGCATTTGCATTTGATCAAACTTCCTCGTGTTCGAAATCCTGATACGATGAGTGTTGTGAGGGTGGTGGAAATATTACCTCTATGCATTTAAGCCCACCTGGCTGAAACTGTCGCGAGAAATGGACAATACCTTTAATTTTTGTGGTGTTTGCCAGGGAGCAAAGGAAGGTCACACCGCTGGGTCTTCCACTCACGAGCTGATTCTTGTAGATGGTAAATGATTGAAGCTCATGCACATTTTCCAGAGAAGGCCTTTTCCCTTTTAAGTGTGTTGCTTGCAAGTTGAAGTGACTCCAGCTTTTCGCAATTCGATATTGACACAGGAATCCATCCCTCAAATAGGCTCGTGCCAATCGGAGACTTGGAAGTGTGAAGGCCAAGTCTGCCGGAAGACTCCCTCGTATTTGGTTGGCTCCTATATCGAAGTTAGAGAAGAGAAGAGAGAGTATTCAAGTTGGGATTGTACCAGACAAGTGGTTCATTGCAACAGAAAAATACAGTAATTTCGGCAGGCAGCCTGGAACTGGGGCAATGCTTCCACCGAAGTTTTTTCGTGTGAGGTGAACTCCCTGATGAAGATAAGTTCCCAATGTAGGAAGGCACACTTCCTTTGAGATTATTTGCACACAAAGAAAACCGCTGTAGGTTCGATAATGAGCCGACATCTATAGAAATTTCTCCAGTTGGTTGTATACAAGGATGAGTTTGACAAGATCAGAGCAAGCTGATATGTTTTTGGTAATTTCACCTACCAATGAATTGTATCCTAGTCGTAAGCTATGCAGGTGGCGTATTCAGCTAATACGTGGAGGGATTTCATGATTGAAACTGTTGTCTCCAAGCCGCAATTCCCCCAAGAAGCTGAGGTTTCCAATATGAGGGAGAGATCCACCCAGAGGGTCTAGTGCTCCCAAGTTCAGTACCTGGACAGAGTTCTTGTGCTCCCAATTCGGAACTGGGACCCTTTGGTGGCTGCAACTGCATCTGCTGCCAAATTACCGGCAAAATCTAATGCTATTATTCCCAAGTTGAGCACATTAAAGGGATCTGCCACTATTCCAGTCATAAATGCGAGCAGCGCGAGTTTGTCAGTTTGTTTGTGGCAGAGTAGTCTCGGTTAAAGAACAATGCAAGAACAAAACAACCGAGAAGCAAGTTGCATAATAGTGAGTCTGCACTTACAATTTCATGACTCAAAAAGGGAAGCGGGTATATATGGAAGCAAGGCGAGAAGAAACAAGAGATATGTATCATAGAATCATGACGTGTGCCGATTCAAGTTATGAAGAGAATTAAGGAGTGGGGATCTATTGTGACTAACGCACGGTGACACCGGCCCAGACACTCATTTTTCCAATCCACTTCTTCGAGGGCTCATGTGGATGTGGCGAATGGGAATCACA
This sequence comes from Angophora floribunda, assembly GCA_014182895.1. NCBI lineage: Eukaryota > Viridiplantae > Streptophyta > Magnoliopsida > Myrtales > Myrtaceae > Angophora > Angophora floribunda. The sequence goes on from CM024710.1 coordinate 16,148,617, forward strand.
AAATGGGGCCCCAAGTCCGAGCGCTTTAACGGCCCAGGAGGCAAAAGTGAGTATGTTCTGCAATGCAAATCCAGCCAGTCGGTAGATAGATTGCAGACAGGATACTCTTCTGTTTCTCCCTGAATGATGCACTATACTCTGATCACCACGTTGTGGCCCCTTTTCACAGGAGTCCGGCCTTGGTACAAATTTAGCCACCTTAATGTTCCTCTCACCTGATCAATATATAGTGCAGCTGTTCTTTTCTTTGCTTCGTGTTCCTCTATTTTTTTTCAGGATAATTTTGCATTGAAAGTGGAAAGAAGCTGCTCCGGAAAAATGTGTCCATTCAGAAGCATATTTATCATCAGATGAAGATGATGATGAAACATTGGCGGTGATCATCTCCTAAAGTTGAAAGAAAATAGGGGAAGACATGTAAAGCGACAAGAACACTATGATGAAGTGTTTATGATATTCCTGTTAATTGCACAGTTTTTGTCTTCAAGCATACTCGCGCATTTTCGAATGCTATAAGCTTGATTAGTGAAGAAACATGTTAGCATACGGAACACAAGTTCTCTGACTCGTGTCTGCGCAAGTGCGTGTGTTAAGGGACGGATGATGAATCCATCTAGATGGCTTCCAGATGTTTGACTTGAAGTCAACCGACGCCCACAAAATCCTAAAGTGCCCCACTTTGGAAAATAAACAGAGACAGATGGTCAAGCATGATTGATGAGCTGGTCATTGTCACTAACCACTATCACTTGACAAACGACAGCTTACTCAGTTGAAATCATTTCATAGTTGACTGATAAACATGTTCATCAGTCAGAGACAACATTGTGAGGCATGTACGTTTGTATTAATGTCTAGTCATATTTCAACGTGAATAGTAACTTTCTAAGAGGAAAATTAACTGCCCACCTAGCAATAATTGATAATTTCTCCATGCGATTAATAACTCTTATATGAAATTGAGGTTTGTGTTTACACTAAGTGGTGAACTTAGTATAATCAGTGAGTCAACAGAAAGTCGTCTCGTCGGCACGGCCCGACCCGACTCTTACTCTGAGTTTGCTGATGGGTTTTTTCTCTTTTGTCAACTCGTGATTTTCGGAGGAAACCGCCGGTGGTGGCGGCGCAATGGGAACTAAGGTAGCTGATAGATTGAGATGGAAAGATCCTAGCCGTCGAATTCAAGCTGAGGCTAATCAGCTAACTAGTTGTCTATTTTCTCCTAAGTTCATATTTCCGAACCAATAGAAAATACATTCGAGGAAAATTTTTAAATAAGAATATGAAGTGTCATCATTTTTTCAAATATGAACCTAAAGTAGACATTTTTTTTAAATAAGAGTTCGAAGTACCATTATTTTATCAAATAAAGACTTAAAATAGACCTTATTTCAAATAAAAGTCTAAAGTAACTATGCCAGTCACAAAAAAGGGCTTAAAACTCATTGTATGGTGAATGGCAATTTCATCTTTTAATTTTTTTTTTCAAAAAATTTTAAAAATAAAACTAAGAAAAAGAAAAACATAGGTAATCGGAGTCCCATTGTCGGTGGGATGGCGGCAAGGTCGTTGCTACCTAGCCAACAATGGCCAACGATTTGGTTGAGGGTTGTTTGCCCTAACCTGAGCCTAGGCAAGGGCTAGCAACCTTGCCGGCCATTGTGGGGTAGCAGCCATAGCCCCCTCTTATTTGTGCTTTTCCTTTTCCTTTTCTTAATTTTTAATCTAATTTAATTTAAATTTAAAATGTGTTTTGACGAAAATATTCCTAATCAACCAAAACATTTTATGGATCAGTAAGTCGGTGGGGTTAGGCCCTTATTTGAAACTGCTATAATCATTTTAGGCAATTTTTTGGAATTAATATAATCACTTCATATCATTGTTTGAAATAATGTCCACTTTAAGTTATTATTTGAAAAATGAGGATACTTTGGATCATTATTTAGAATTTTTCCTATATTCAAACAAGCAAAAAATGAAATATAAAATGTTTACACGTTTGCAAATTGGGACAAATTAAAAGTCAAATTCAAGGTTGCTTTATAATGTCACATTTCTTGTTATAACTGGACCGTCGCAAACCTTTTTAAACCGTTGCAATTCCTTTTATCAAAAAATCGCCGTAATTTGAATGCTTTATAAAAAATTCAAGTTCGCAATGTTAAGTTTTTTGTCGCGTGGGATGCCGTGAACTCTTTGGAAACCATCTAATTAATATGCATTAAAAAATTTCCATATTTTGTTCTTGGTTTCAACGGATTGTTGCGCCCATCATAAATTAAAAATTAGATGTGATAATGTTGTCGTCCGTTTTTTATTACGACGACCCATCATAACATTTTTGTAAATTGTTGTAACATAATTTTTCTTTTCCAAATTTAGGACTAAACCTTTTTGGTTTTGACTCTTTGTAAATCGACGAAGTTGACAAAATATCCAAATTTACGATGTTTTATTCTCAATTGTGATAGATTGTGGTAAACTTTTGGAAACCATTGCTACTCAAAAATTCCAAATTTTTTACATTTTGTAAACTGTCACGAGTTTGAAAATATAATAAGTCTTTGAAAATCGTCCGACTTCAAAATTATCCACCTAAGGATGTTTTGTTCTTTGTTAGAATGGACTATTGTAAATCTTAATTTAGAAGTACTCAAATTTATGACATATTCCTCCCTGTCTTGCCGAATCATCGTACCTCTTTGGAATTGCCGTAATTGAAAAAATATCCAAACTTATAACTTTTTTTTTCTAATTTATGATAATATATTCGCAAACTTTTGTAAATTGTGGGTTATTAAGATTCCATTGCCTTTGTAGGATCTGTAAGGCCCCTATTCGTTGTAGAGACTTCGAGAATGGAATCCAAATTTCGTTATTTTTTACAAAGAACGGTCCGAAATATTTATAAACCTTCTTAATTGAAAAAAAATCGAAATTTACGAGGTTTTGTTCTTCAATACAACTTAATGTTGTACAAATTTATAAATTGTCGACTGTGAATAAATCCAAATTTACGGTGGTTTAGCTCTTAGTTATGACAGAATATTGTCATTTTTTGTACGTCGTCATAATTGAAACATATCCAAATTTATGACGTGTTGTTTATTATTATAATGGGTCATCGTAAACCTTTGTCGTGAATCTCTGTAGACTATACCTCTGATTTTGGCGGCGTTTGCCATCGAGCAAAGGAAGGTCATGCCTCCGGGTTTTCTGCTCCCGAGCTGATTCTTTTAATTGGTGAATGATCGAAGCTCATGCAGATCTTCCGGAGAAGGCCCTTTTCCTGAAAGTCTCTTGCTTGCCAGTTGAAGTGACTCTGGCTTTGTGCGATGCGATACTGACAGAGGAACCCGTCCCTTGAATAGGTTCGTGCCAATGGAGGCGTGGAAGTGTGAAGCCTAAGTCTGCTGGAAGACCTCTCGTATTTGTTTGGCTCCTACATCGAAGTCAGGGAAGAGAGAGATGGAGTACTCAAGTTGGGATTGCACCAGACAATTGGTTCATTGCTACAGAAAAATACTGTAATTTCAGCAGGTGGCCTTGGGGGAATGATCCTACCGAATTATTCTGCGTGAGGTAAGCTTTCTGATGAAGATAAGTTCCCAATGGAGGAAGGCATACTCTCATTGAAGTTATTTGCATGCAAAGAAAACCACCGTTGCTTTGATAATGAACAGACGTCTGCAGAAATTCCTCCAGTTAGTTGGTTGTATATGAGGATAATTCGACAAGGTCAGAGCAAGCTAATATGTTTTTCGGAATTTCACCAACCAGTGAATTGTATCCTAGTCATAAGATATGGAGGCGGCACAACTGCCTGAGATGTGGAGGACTGAGGAAAGATCGACCCAAAGAGTCTTTGTGCTCCCAAATTCAGTGCCGGGGCGCAGAGTCCTTGTTCTCCCAACTTCGGAACCAGGAACCTTTGGCGCCTGTGACTGAATGTGCTGCCAAATCACTGGGAAAATCTAATGCTATTATTCCCCAAGCTGAGCACATTAAAGGGATCTCCCATTATTCCAGTCTTAAAGGTGAGCAGCGCAAGTTTGTCAGTTTGTTTGTGGCAGAATGGGCTTGGTTAGAGCAAAGTGCAAGAACAAAAAAACCGAGAAGCAAGTCGCGTAATAGCGACTCTGCACTTACAAGTTCATGACTCAACAGGGGATCATGACGTGTGCTGATTCAAGTTATGAAGAGAATTAAGGAGGGGGGATCTATTGTGACTAACGCACAGTGACGCCAGCCCACACACTCATTTTTCCAATCCAATTGTTCAAGGGCTCATGGGGATGTGGCGAATGGGAATCGCAAAAATGGAGCCCCAAGTCCTAGCCCAGGAGGTGAAAGTGAATATGTTCCGCAATGCAAGTCCAGCCAATCAGTTGATGAATAGCAGACTGGATACTCTTCTGTTTCTCTCCTGAACGATGCACTACTTTTTGATCACCAAGTCGCGGCCCTTGTTCACAAGCGTCAGGCCTTGGTACAAAGAGATAACACGTTGTTTTAGTTAATCCTTTTGTTTAGCCACCTTCATGTTCCTCTCACCTGATCAATAAATAGTTCAGCTGTTCTTTTCTTTACTTGGTGTTTCTTTCCATTTCTTTCAGGATGATCGCGCATTGAAGGTGGGAAGAAGCTGCTCCAGAAGAATGTGTCCATTTGGAACGACGAGAAACAGTATTCAAAACGTATATCTCAAGCAGGTTGATTAACTTCAGAATTGTTCTTGCAGCACATGATATCATCATATGAAGATGATCATGAACATCAGCAGTGATCATCTCCTAAAGTCGAACGAAAAATAGGGGAAGACATGTAAAGCGACAAGAACGCTATGATAAAAGCATATGTGGTGTACCTATTAATAGCTCAGTTTTTGTCTCCAAGCATGAATGCTAGAAGCTTGATTAATCAAGATTTTGGCATACATAACACAAGTTCTTTGACTTGTGTCTGCGCAAGTGCGTGTAATAAGGGATGGACTATGGATCCATCTTGATCTAGATGGCTTTCCAGATGTTTGATTTGAAGTCAACCAATGCCCACAAAATCCTTCCCCCACTTTGGAAAATAAACAGACAGATGATCAAGCGTGATTGATGAGCTGGTCATTGTCTTTAACAACTATCTCTTGACTAACGACAGCTTAATCAATTCAAATCATTTCATAGTTGATTGATAAACCTATTCATCGGTCAGAGACAACATTGTGAGCCACGTATGTATGTACTAATGTCTAGTTATATTTCAATGCGAATAGTAACATTCTAAGATGAAAATTAACTATCTGCCTATTACTAGTTGATCATTTCTCCACGTGATTTATAACTCTCATATGAAATCAAAGTACGTGTTTATACTAAGTTCACTGCTTAGTATAACAAGTTCGTCTTTTAACATAGCAACTTTTCATTGGGGAAAGTGGGTGTGTGCATATCAATGAACACTAATTTTGTCATGATAAGAAGTAAGTTTACTTTCAACTCCTTATATTCAGCAACTTCTCCATGCTAATGATCAGTATTTATTTACAGAATATATAGTTGGTTAATGATTTCTTAACATAGTTAGTAATTTGTACCTTTAAAAGTTGCTTATTCATGTATTAATGAATCCCCTGGGAAATGATTGACTATCCATATATTCATTCTAAATTTTATGCACATGTCATGAAGCATTTTTCCATAAAAAAGGCAATTTAGTAACTTTTCCAAATTGCAAAAATAAAAGCAAAGATAATAGTTAACTTTAGAATTATCAGTGCCGAATAATTTGCACTTGCACTCCTAGAAATATCCAACACACTAGAATTACACTATTCTACTAAAGCATTCTTGGATAATTCCTATTACACATTATCAACAGTCAATACGTGTTCTCAAATTACTGCATGCCAGAATACTAAATCCAAAAGCTTTACATCCTTGTTCACCCACCAGAGTTCATATATCGTCTATAGCTGACTGAACATATCTTTAGGAATAGAAATCAATTCTTGCCGTTAGATTATTTCGAAACAAATCAACAGCAAGCCACTCCCAGTCAATCTGCAAAAAACATGCTTTCATTTGAATAAGATTTCCAATAGCTAATCGTTTGCAATTCGTCTTAATAAGCATCATATAAATGAAATGAAAAGAAAAAGACGTAAGGCAATTTATGTTGGATTCAATTTAAAATACTATGGAACTAAAACAAAATTCTAATCAAACCAACAGTACTCGAGAATGTGTGTGCACCATAGCCCTTGTGCGAGTTTAGATATATACATATACGGATGGAGAATAATGATCAACTATCATCTTGAGGAAAAAAGAATGATCGGTCCTCTTCAGATATAGATTTTACCTGTCTGCTTCTATTTGCTGAAACAACCCTAAGGTATAACAACTAAACAGAAGCTGTTGTTAGTAGTTCATCTTCTCCATGTAAACCCAATGCCAAGAGTTTCTCCCTAATCTGTTGTAGCTGATTTGCAATTCCGCTGATGCTCATTCGTCTTCCAGGCACACTGTATGAACAAGCAACTCCAATATTGAACACCATAACCAAACACTCTTGAAATATGCCATCGCTTTCGCAAAGCCAATGTTGAGGACTATAGGGGCCTAAATGGCTCTCTCTTTCTTGAAGTAGAACGTTGTCTATAATTTCGAGCACTCGTTCAGACAATGCTTCTGCGACAAAATTATGAAGAGTCAAATTATCTCGGAATGTGTCGTCAATGGGACTCAACCCAGTGAACATCTCCAGCAAGAGAATGCCGTAACTATACATGTCGCCTTCTCTTGAAACCTTGCACCCCATTGCATATTCTGCCATACATTTAAATCATAGTGTGGATCAAATTGGAGTGTTGAGCCTCAAATCAGAGAGAGAGAGAGAGAGAGAGCGTACCAGGTGGAGCATAACCAATTGTCCCTCTCAAACCCACTGAGCTCATTTGATTAACTATAGTATCATGGGATGATTCGAGAAGGAATTTCACTAATCCAAAATCGCCAACATGTGCGACCATCTCAGAATCTAAGAGGATATTGCTTGGTTTTAGATCACAATGGATGATGGGGATGTGGCATTGGTGATGAAGATAATCTAGTGCATATGCAACATCAATAGCAATATTTATCCTTTGAATGAAATTCAACTTTTTCGGAAGTTCATTCCCATGAGATGATGTTGCATTTTGGTGGAGCCACCATTCCAGGCTTCCGTTGTCCATGAATTGATAGATTAAGGCCTTAAAATCATTTCCTTGATAATCGCTACCTGAGCAGACTGTTAGTATTTTCAAGAGATTTTGATGTTTGATGATCTTTAATGCCTCGCACTCTGCTATGAAGCTCTCCATAGCACCATGACGGACCATATGAAGCACCTTCACGGCAATTGCAGTTCCATTGTCCTCGAGTATCCCCTTGTAAACAGAACTCAAACTTCCAACGCCAATCAAATTTGCTGAAGAAAAACCATTTGTTGCTTTTAGGAGTGCTCCATATGAGACTTTTGGATATGAATCATCCATCGAACTTGAAATTGGTTCATTTACTTTCTTCTTGAACCAACAAAGATATATAAAAGCTAGAATAAGAGCTATTCCAAGAACCCCGGAAATAACAGAAGCAAATAATATCGTTATATTTATCTTTGCGCTCTTGGAGCTTTTGGAGATGCAGTTGGGGAGGTGAAATTCTAGCGGTCCACCGCAAAGCTCATTGTTCCCAATAATAGAAGTATTAGTAGCATTCTTAAAGACTCCTTCATGTGGTAGTATGCCTTCAAACTTATTGTATGATAAATTCAAAAGTTTCAAGAAGGGAAATACTGCTAAAAATTTTGGAATCTGTCCTGACAAATTATTGTGTGAAAGATCTAGTTCTTCAATGCCTCTTAACGATTTGATTGATTGAGGAATGGACCCGTTGAAAAAGTTGCCCCCCATCCTCAATGATGTCAATGTGGTGCAATAACCTAAACTACTGGGGATTTCACCTACCAACAAATTGTTCGAGATGTCCAACGCAGTCAAAGTTGTCAAGTTGCCAACTTCTATGGGTAGAACCCCAATCAAATGGTTACAAGATAAGTTCAGAATGATTGTTAATGATGAGAGACCCATAAGCTGTGGGGGAATGGCACCACTCAGATGGTTATTAGACAGATCAAGACGATTAAGAGACTGACAGTTTGATAGATGTGAAGGAATCTGACCATAAAAGTTGTTCCTCTTGAGATCAAGTCCAATCAACTTGGTTAAATTTCCCAAAGAAGATGGGATAGTCCCTCCTAGATTGTTATCACCTAATTCCAGTATCCCTACATCTTGTAGAGTCCCCAGATTTGAGGGGATAACACCTAAAAGCTGGTTCGAACCCATAAGCAAATATTTCAAGTTGATAAATTTCCCGATTTCTTTTGGAATCTCACCAGCTATTTGATTTTCACTTAAAATAAATATTGTGAGAGTGGTGGATAAATTACCTATGCATTTAGGTAACACCCCGCCAAACTTGTTCCTCCCACCCACCACTGCCTCTAATTTGGTGCTATTAGTCAACGAGCAAAGGAAGCTCAAGTCTTCAGGTTTTCCACTTCCAAGCTGATTAACATTGAATAGAAATTTACGAAGCTTATGCAACTTTTCCAAAGTAGGTACTTTTCCGTAAAATCTGTTAAAAGAAAGTTGAAGCAAGTCTAGCTTAGTGCAATTCGATATCGTTGGAGGAATTGGCCCATCAAGTTGGTTCTGCCAAACGCCAAAAAATTCAAGATTTGGGAGTTTGAAGCCTATGCCTGCAGGAAGAGTCCCTTGTATCCGGTTGCCCGCAATATCAAACACAGCGAGTGAAGAGAGATTGAGTAACGAAGATGGAATTGTACCTGACAAAATGTTTGATGCCAAGGCAATTATTTGCAAGTTTGTCAGGTGGCCCAGAACTTGGGGGATGCTCCCGCCCAAGTTGTTCTCGGTTAGAAAAAGTTCCTCCAGTGAGGATAAGTTCCCAATGGAGGAAGGCACACTCCCAGTTAGACTGTTCCTATTCATATAGAACTCTTGTAGCTTTGGCATTGAACCGAGCTCTCTAGGAATTTCTCCAATTAGTTCATTGTTCGCAAGCTTGAGGATGACCAGGTTTGAGCAACCCGACATATTCTTTGAAATTTCACCAACCAATGAATTATTGTCTAATCTCAGGATATGTAAGCGGCGCAACCTGCCGAGTTCTAGAGGGATTTCTCGATTGAAGCTATTGTTTTGTAGCAACATCTCCCTTAAGAAGCTGAGGTTTCCGATATGAGGAGAGATTGATCCGGAGAGCCCTTGAGATCGCAAGTCCAAGACTGTGACCCTCCGGTGCTTGCGGCAGCACATAACGCCATGCCACTGGCAAAACCCGATGCTATTATTCCATGAGTTGAGCATGCCAAAAGGATCTCTGGTTATGCCGGCCTTAAATGCGAGCAGCGCAAGTCTGTCTGTTTCATTGGTTGTGGGGGAGACTTGGCTAAAGCATAAGGCAAGAACAATACCAAGAAGCAAGTGACATGATTGAAACTCTGCAAAACTTGTGCTTCCGAGTTTCATGACTCAAAGCGAAAGCAGGTAGATATGAAAGCAAGGCAAGAAGAAACAAAGAGGCAAGAACAATGCTAGTGGAAACTGTGAAGAGATTTATAAGGAGGAGTCATTTTATGTGGAAAGCTTTTTGAACCGCTTTTTTTCTCTTTGTTTTTTGTTCTTCTTTTTGTGAGTATAATTCAATGCTTTTTAAAAGAAAAGGAGAGAGCATCTCTCGGTCAATTAAGTGGATTATCCAGGGCTTTTTAAAAGAAAAAGAGAGAGCATCTCTCGGTCAATTAAGTGGATTATCCAGTGCTTTATGGAAAGAAAAACAGAGAGATTATTTCGGCATAAGTACAGCGTGAGTGCTAAAAGTTAGCACGGAGGGACACTTAAGTGCCAAAAGTTACAAAATGTATACTTAAGTGTCACTTTTAAAAAAAAATGGATCACTTAAGTGCCAAGTCGCCGGAACCCCGCTTAAATCCTATATGACAATTTTTTTATTAATTTTTTTGCCTACGTGGCTCGCCGGAAACCGAATCGGCCAAAAATCAGCCAAAACAACGTCGTTTTGGTTGACGTGGATTTAAAAATTATTAATTATATAATATTAAATAATTAAAAATATATTATTATAAAATCGATTTTATTAAAAAAAAAAAAGGGGAGGAAGGGATCGGCGAGGGCAGCCCTCACTGTCGCTGCCATCGCCGCCCCACCTTGCCGGGAAGGGCCGGCGAGGTGGGGCGGCGACAGTAGCGGCGGTGAGGGCAGCATGGCCCTCAGCCCTCGCCGATCCCCTCCTCTCTTTTTTTTTTTTGGCCATTTGTGCTGCAGGAGAGCCACTGTGATGTTGATGTATACGCATCTGCGCGTATTCTTGCCTAGGCACGGTCCAATCACAATCCGCTTGGACCAAGGTCAATTCACAGCTGGTCACTCACGTGGGTTTCACGCAAATCCCACACATTTCAACTACTGTAATTGCACGTGATTCATGGGCCGTGGTTCGCACAAGTATTTTCCCATAATTTGGGATGGAAATTTACAAAAAGGTGGGTTATCGGGATGTTTGCTTCAAGTCAATCAGTGTAATGTCCACACCATTACTTCGTAGGAAGCTCAAATAGCCATGACTTTGATACTTTAAGTCAATACTAGAAATTGAAACGTAAATTATGACTGAGTCATGTGTAAACATTAACCCATATGAGATGCTGTCTTGCCAATGAAATTCTTGCTCGATTCACGAAGCACAAAAGTTAAATGCTAAAGTCGTCTCCCTTCTTCCACGGAAGAAATTTTTTGGGTTTGCAATTTGAACTTTTTACTCTCAACAGTTTGCACCGGAGGTGTGGAATTCTTCTAGCGGTAAGGTATAACTTGAGGATTTATATCAAATTCTAATATAATCTTAAACCTTTCAATTGTCCTAATATAACCATAAATCTTTGTGTAAAATTTCAATATAGCATTTTCAGTCAATTTCCTCTGAAATTGCTGACTTGACATCTAATTATCACCGGCCGTACTACGTGGCATGACTAATGACTTGACATGAACAACTGTGCTTGAGACTACACCGTTTAGCTTAATTTTCTGATTTTTTTTCTTTGCTCTCTTTTTTTATTCTTTCATTCTTTCCTAATGTTCATCTTCTTCCAAAATCTGGTTCTCAACAGAGTTTCAGGTACAGCTTAGACGCATAAGAGTACCAGTATAATAAGCAAAAAAGTCCCTATTTGAGGCATCATCAATAAAATTTCTACGAGTGCTTTTTGGAGGTTTTGATACTTAAGTATTCACCCGTACTAAGTTTTGACACTTGCAGTGTACTTTTGCTAATTTTTGCTGCATGTTCATAAGGAAAATGCAGTCAACCAGAATATAGATTGTAAAAAAAAGAAAGGCATTGTGGGGAGCTTCGCACAAAAAAAAAGGTGATCACTCATTTATCAAGAATCTAAGCCTTTTCGCTTCAAAATGCCAGTTGGCTATTGACACAAGTCTCCTCTAGAAACTTCATAGGAGATTTTAGAAGATGCAAGATCTTCATTCAGATAAGGGTTATGTAATCAAAATCCAAAGGTGAATGAAGATAAGGGGAAGAAGACATGTAAAGCGACATGAATGCTATGATAAAAGCATATGCCATATTCCTATTATTATGACTCAGCTTTTGTCTCCAAGCATGCTTGCGCATTTTCGAATGCTATAAGCTTGAGTAGTAAAGATGTTCGGCATACACAACACAAATTCTTTGACTTGTGTCAATGCAAGTGCGTGTAATAAGGGATTGATGAGATATCTATCTAGATGGCTTTCCATATGTTGACTTGAAGTCAATCAATGCCCACAAAATCCTAAAGTATTGCCAAAATAAACCGAAGACTCATGATCAAGCGTGATTGACGAACTGGCTTTGGTCATTAACAACTATCACTTGACTAGCAACAGCTTAATCAGTTAAAATGCAACTAGTGGAAAGGAAAAGAGAGAGATTATCTTCCCTTTGAAATGCAACTGATGGTGGTACACATTTTACTTTTTAGGAAAAAGTAGTCATTATAGTCAATGTATTTATCCATTTAGTACTTTTGGACCATAAAATATGTTGTTATAGTCGGCCGCTTTTACTTATTATAGTATGATTTCGCATAACTTTTGCTAAGAAAATATTATTCTCTTTGGGCATTTGCATCCATATAATTTTCTCTTCACACGCATGATGGAATTGACTAATAATAATTAATTGATACAATTAATGCAAAATACATACTTACATGTAACTATAGATTACAACATATTATAATTATATCGGGTTCTACTATATTTAATGGGTCAAATAAAGTTTCACCAATGATAATTTGCCATGTGATGCCACATCTGGTAATTTACACACACGAGTCATTTCACATGACGCGACCGTATGCATTCATGCACAGCTACCAAAATATAAGAAATTGCAAATCTTTTTATTAAAGATTTCGTAGTTCTTTTTCATGTATTAGTTAACATAAGTAATTCAGTAATTATTTATTATCCAACATACACAATTAATTAGTAATAACCTCTTTATAAGAAGGTGTTGATTTTTCAGAAGATCTATTGAAGGGCTTTTTTTTTCTTTTTCTGCAGACAAGTCACAAAAGTGAGTACCATTCGGTGAATGAGAAACCATCAACCGTCGACCGTTGACGTTGACTGCACTGCCCATTCGTTAAGTTGCATGACTTTTTAGAGATTCCAGAAGAGACCTTTCGTTTGGCCATATATGCTGTGGGAAAGCCACCGTGATGTTGATGTATACACATCTGCGCATATTTCAGGGTGAAATTATTGCCTTGCTCAACTTCAATCACAATCCCGTATGGACTGGGGGTCAATTGCAGCCATCCGTCAAGTGAATTTCACGCAAATCCAATAAATTTCAATGTATGTGATTACATATGGTCCATGGACCATGTTAGGTGCAAGTTGTGTGATTGCACACGACAATTCCCCATACATTGGGCTGGAAATTTACAAAAAGGCAGGTTGTCGAGATGTTTCGTTCGAGTCAATCGGTACGTAGGTTTCACGCAAATCCCGTAAATTTCAATGGCTGTGATTGCATGTAATCCATGGGCCATGTTCTATGCAAGTTGTGTGATTGCACATGCCAATTCCCCATACATCAGGCTGGAAATTTACGAAAAGGCAGCTTGTCAAGATGTTTTCTTCGAGTCAATCGGTGCGTTGCCCACACCACTACTTTATAGGAAGCTTAAATGGTCATGACTTTGATAATACCCATTCAATACTAAAATATGACATGTAAATTATGCCTGAGTCATATGTAAAAAATAAACCCTTGCATGAGATATTGTCATGTGCAAGTATTTCCCCATATGTCGGGCTGAAAATGTACGAAAAGGCGGGCTGTCAGGATGTTTCCTTCAAATCAATTGGTGCATTGCCACTACCATTACTTTGTAGGAAGCTTAAATGATTGTGACTTTGATAATACCCAATCAATACTAAAAAATTGATATGTAAATTATGCCCGAGTCATATGTAAATAATAAACCCTTGCACGAGATACTGTCTTGCCAATGAAACTCTCGCGCCATTCACAGAGCACAAAAGAGAGAAGGAAAATGGGAGAACGAGAGGCAGGGGCAGAATCCTTGCATTGAAAAGTTGCTGCATGTGATCAATTTATGCTTACAATCTCCACTACCGATCCAAAGTGCCTCACATATAGCAAACACTCGCTTTAGACAATGATGCAAAGCACTTGTTACGCAGTAACCCTTAGAGAAAGGGTAGAGTCAAATCAAAATGTTAGCTAGGTAAGAGGAGGGGTTATAAATTCTATAAACCAAAAGGCCCAACAAGCATTAGCTCTCCCTAGAAACAAAGTGATGATTAATGTGCACTGACTACGGTAAATAGGGTTGTAATTCACTAATTATTCCAAATGCTCACCAAATCTATATATATAAAATCTATTTATATTGATCTTACTTCGATTTTTTTTTTAACATAGATAGAGTAGTTATCAATTAAAAGTGCTCTTATACAAAACAAGTAAAACTTTCTTGCTTTCACCTACATTTGAATACACTTCTTCTAACGAAAAAGAGGAACTTAAACAAAATAAAATTCACATTTATCTATTTCTTCGGATTAAAAGTTACAATACTAAAAAAATCAAAATTTTAATTTCGATTAATATGGTTGACCGGTGATAACTAGCATCCTGGCTTCAATGCATATATTGAATTCAAATTGGATTCGGCTGTGTGAAGAGACCATAGCATTAAGCGTCAAAGCATGAGTGTTTTGTATCTATTTAACATTCATGATGTGGATGCGAATGAGTTGAATTATTTATCACCCGGTCTATTAGTGAACTATGTCTCCAGGGTACTCGATACTCACCGATGTTCGTGTTACTCAAGCTGGCATTTAGGATGCTTCTTATAAGCAACGAATGGTAAGTGCTCCGACATAATTCATTACACATATCTCAAGGAAATTGAGCAATTCAGATACTTGCAGGATATCATATCTTTATATGAAGATGATGATGAAACATCGGCAGCGATCATCTTCAAACGGTGAATGAAAATATGGGAAGACATGTAAAGCGACGAGAATGCTATGATCAAAGCATTTTATTTCGTATTCCTATTAATAGCTCAGTTTTCGTCTCCAAGCATACTCGTGCATTTCCGCATGCAATATGCTTGATTAGTCAAGAAGCTGGCATACAAGACCCAGGTTCTTGGAGTTGTGTCTATACAAATGCGTGTATCAAAGCGTGGATGATGGATCCATCTAGATGGCTTTCCAGATGTTGACTTGAAGTTGACCAATGCTCGCTTTAATCCTCAACCATTTATAATATCAATGGGCTAAGGGAAGAGGCGCATAAAGATGCATATGCAATCTACAATATTATATGAAAGATGAGTTTACTCCAAAAACGGTACTCCAAAGCATCAACCACATTAGATCTAAATGTAAAAAAACCCAATTAAATGCTAAAGTAAGAAATATCTTTGTGCTCTTTGTCTATACAGGCAATTGTATTCATCTCCGACATATTCATTAAGATCAACATCAACTTGTTCTTTTCTCATTGCTCTTCATAGGACATCACCCGTCTATCCATTAATTTGGTCAAGATAGGTAGCATGTGAAAAGCCAATATGAGTCGATAGAAAACTAAAGAATATGGCATTGTAAAATGTGTAATCCTTAATTTTCAACTTCGTGTTTCGCTTGTTGAAATTAGTATATCTCCATTACATTTAGGGAAAGAAAATGCAAACAGAAGATACAGGCCTCAACCTTAATCTTTTCTTTCATCATTATCCGTGGGAAAAGTAGTAGGAATCCAGTTATTTAAGAAATACAAAAGATATAGAAACAATATCAAAAAAATGTGTTGATACACTTATGACCTTGCAAGGAATGTTTTGCAAAATATCATTTTTTACAAAAATTAGAAACTTAGATTAATTTCAAGAACCTTAATTATCAGCGATTGAATACTATCAAATATAACTTCCAATAGTACTCCTTTGAGAACGAATATCAGGAAATCGATCTATGTAATTTCATTGCAAATGAAATTCAAAGTGGTCATCGTTAGTGTGCATTTGATAAGGAAAAAAGCAAAACAACGTTGTAATGTCGATGCATAAATGGACAAACTACTCTATAACTTATTTGGTAAAAAGAATCATAAAGAGGCAGAGAAAAGATCACCATGGTTTCTTCGAGGGAAATGATGAGCTAGCGGTGCCATAGGTTTTCATAAGGGAACGGTGGCTTCTCTATCTTTAACATTCTCAAGGAAACCGGTTAAACTTGGGAAAATTAGAATCGGAACATATTTAGTTCCTTGCATTTTCCTTGTTTAATAAGTGGCTTCAAAAAGGAAAGGTGGCTTCTCCACCGTGTGCTTTCCTCGTTTGATCGCTCATTTAAGTGAATGACAATGTATTTTCCTTGTTTAGGGAAAATTACTAATGCAGTCTTGGACCAATTGTATGGATGTCAACTCAGTCTTTTATTAATTATCCTAAACCTTTTTGCGAAATTCTAGTGTAGTCCTCTCTACCAATTACCGTCGGAAATCGCTAACTTGGCAATCTACATAGTATGCTGTTTGAGTAAAGTTATTCACGTTATCGTGTCCAGTAGGATGGCCGGTGATGACTGGACTCCAAATTGTAATTTCTGTGGGCAATTGGTAGGAAGAACTATATTGGAATTCCTACAAAGGTTTATGACTACACTAACAAAATTGGAAAGTTTATGACAGAATTGGCATATTAATTTAGGACTGAATTTTTAGTTATCCCACTCTTTAACCACCTATTTTATCTATAATTGTGATTGTGCTTAATATGTTTTCATCCAAACAAAAATAACAGTGTAATTTTAATGTAAAATAGATAAATTTTCGTTTGTAGATGCTTTTGTTGGTGTCTTTCCATTGGACTCTCGAATCGATTTTCTCCTGGCCAAAAAGGTCTTTTTCCTTAAATATCGTAAACCTTAGTAATTTGTTGTAATTAAAAAATATCCAAATCTACGAGGTTTTTTACTAGTTATGACAGACTGTCTAATCTTTGTAGACCGGCGTTATTAAAAAACTCAAATTTACGATATCCTGTTCTTGATTATGATGGAAGGTTGTCATTATTTGTAGATAGCTGTAAGTAAAAACAAAGAAAATTTCTTGGTATCGAAATTAAGACCAATATCACTTGCGATACGTGAATCAAGGTCAACATCACCTCTGTCAATACGATTAAGATTAACATGGCAAGATCGACCTCTAATTACTGTTGCTTTTCTTTATAGTGTTATTATGTATTGTCCGGATCAAAATTGTTCATCAACCCATGAAATGATCTCCTCTAATGGGGCAGTTAACACCAATCATTTATGAGCACATCTTGTCACCAGTGAATCCTTTCCTTACATCTTATAATCTGCCATTTCTGCAGTTAGATGAGAACTACCTGGGAGCGACAATCTCTTCTTCTTTAAGAAATGTCACCAAGTTGAATGTATTAGTTCTTCGCAACAGTCTATCTGTTAGTATCTAAATCTGCTATCTCATTCTACTGATAATCTCATCCCCACGGGTTGTAGGCCTTTCGTCACTGACTAGACTTTTCGACTTCTCTCGGAGCCACCAAACCAGAGGTCTACCCATGGAAATAGGCAAGTCGAGATTTTTGACGAAGTTGGATATCTATTAAAATAAGTAAGGAGGTGGAATTCTAGATGATTTAGGTGACTGCGTTGCATTGCTATTATCGAGGATGGAGGGAAACTTCTCCCACGGGTCCATTCCTCAATCGTTCAGATTTTTGAGAGGCATTGGAGTACTAGACTTTTCAAGCAGCAATTTATTCAGGGAGTTGTAGAGTTCTTAGTGGTATGTCGTTCCTTCAAAGTTCCGAAATCGTCTTGAAATAATTTTGTCACACCTCAAATCCATATCGAGAATTTAGGGAATAACCAGCCATTTCTTTCAGAATAAAAGACGAAATTAAACAAATAAATAATTTTGCATATTGATTTAACAAAGTCTTTCGTCGAATGAAAATCACGAAGAAGTTCAATATATCACAAGTTAATCAAGCACTAAAAACTCTTAAATTCCAAGTTAATAAACTTTATTCAAATAGTCTAGTCTCATGTGACTTCAAATCCCTCTCCACGTGCATTTGATCAAACTTCCTCGTGTTCGAAATCCTGATACGATGAGTGTTGTGAGGGTGGTGGAAAAATTACCTCTATGCATTTAAGCGCACCTGGCTGAAACTGTTGCGAGAAATGGACAATACCTCTAATTTTTGTGGCGTTTGCCAGGGAGCAAAGGAAGGTCACACCTCTGGGTCTTCCACTCCCGAGCTGATTCCTGTAGATGGTGAATGATTGAAGCTCATGCACATTTTCCAGAGAAGGCCTTTTCCCTTTTAAGTGTGTTGCTTGCAAGTTGAAGTGACTTCAGCTTTTTGCAATTCGATAGTGACAGAATCCGTCCCTCAAATAGGCTCGTGCCAATCGGAGACTTGGAAGTGTGAAGACCAAGTCTGCCGGAAGACTCCCTCGTATTTGGTTGGCTCCTATATCGAAGTTAGAGAAGAGAAGAGAGAGTATTCAAGTTGGGATTGTACCAGACAAGTGGTTCATTGCAACAGAAAAATAAAGTAATTTCAGCAGGCAGCCTGGAACTGGGGCAATGCTTCCACCGAAGTTTTTTCGTGTGAGGTGAACTCCCCGATGAAGAAAAGTTCCCAATGTAGGAAGGCACACTCCCTTTGAGATTATTTGCACACAAAGAAAACCGCTGTAGGTTCGATAAACGAGCCAACATGTATAGAAATTTCTCCAGTTGGTTGTATACAAGGATGAGGTTGACAAGATCAGAGCAATGAATTGTATCCTAGTCGTAAGATATGCAGGTGGCGCATTCAGCTAACATGTGGAGGGATTTCATGATTGAAACTGTTGTCTCCAAGCCGCAATTCCCCCAAGAAGCTGAGGTTTCCAGTATGAGGGAGAGATCCACCCAGAGGGTCTAGTGCTCCCAAGTTCAGTACCTGGACAGAGTCCTTGTGCTCCCAATTCGGAACTGGGACCCTTTGGTGCCTGCAACTGCATCTGCTGCCAAATTACCGGCAAAATCTAATGCTATTATTCCCAAGTTGAGCACATTAAAGGGATCTGCCACTATTCCAGTCATAAATGCGAGCAGCGCAAGTTTGTCAGTTTGTTTGTGGCAGAGTAGTCTCGGTTAAAGAACAATGCAAGAACAAAACAACCAAGAAGCAAGTTGCATAATAGCGACTCTGCACTTACAATTTCATGACTCAAAAAGGGAAGCGGGTATATATGGAAGCAAGGCGAGAAGAAACAAGAAATATGTATCATAGAATCATGACGTGTGCTGATTCAAGTTATGAAGAGAATAAAGGAGGGGGGATCTATTGTGACTAACGCACGGTGACACCGGCCCAGACACTCATTTTTCCAATCCACTTCTTCGAGGGCTCATGTGGATGTGGCGAATAGGAATCGCAAAATGGGGCCCCAAGTCCGAGCGCATTAACGACCCAGGAGGCAAAAGTGAGTATGTTCTGCAATGCAAGTCCAGCCAGTCAGTAGATAAATTGCAGACTGGATACTCCTGTTTCTCCCTGAATGATGCACTACTCTTTGATCACCACATTGCGGCCCTTTTTCACAGGAGTCCGGTCTTGGTACAAATTTAGCCACCTTAATGTTCCTCTCACCTGATCAATATATAGTGCAGCTGTTCTTTTCTTTGCTTTGTGTTCCTCTTCATTTTTTTTTTTCAGGATAATCGTGCATTGAAAGTGGAAAGAAGCTGCTCCAGAAGAATGTGTCCATTCGGAAGCATATGATATCATCATATGAAGATGATGATGAAACATCGGCGGTGATCATCTCCTAAAGTCAAATGAAAATAGGGGAAGACATGTACAGCGACAGGAACGCTATGATGAAGCGTTTATGATATTCCTATTAATTGCACAGTTTTTGTCTCCAAGCATACTTGTGCATTTTCGAATGCTATAAGCTTGATTAGTGAAGAAACATGTTAGCATACGTAACACAAGTTCTCTGACTTGTGTCTGCGCAAGTGCGTGTGTTAAGCGACGGATGATGAATCCATCTAGATGGCTTTTCAGATGTTTGACTTGAAGTCGACCGACGCCCACAAAATCCTAAAGTGCCCCACTTTGGAAAATAAACAGAGACAGATTGTCAAGCATGATTAATGAGCTGGTCATTGTCACTAACCACTATCACTTGACAAACGACAGCTTACTCAGTTGAAATCATTTCATAGTTGACTGATAAACCTGTTCATCAGTTAGAGACAACATTGTGAGGCATGTATGTTTGTATTAATGTCTAGTCATATTTCAACGTGAATAGTAACTTTCTAAGAGGAAAATTAACTGTCCACCTAGTAATAATTGATAATTTCTCCATGCGATTAATAACTCTTATATGAAGTTAAGGTTTGTGTTTATACTAAGTGGTGAACTTAGTATACTAAATTAGTCTTTTAACGTAGTAACTTTTTACTGGGGAAAGTAGGTGTGTGCATATGAGTGACTACTAATTTTGTCATGATAAAAAGTGTTGAGGAAACTCCTAGTTTTGATGTTTACAAAACATTTTATGATTCTTACTAAACTCTTGAAGAAAAAGAACTCAGGAAGACTTAGGCTTTAAAGTCTGCTTGGAGCAGAAGATAAAGCTTGGGGTGCCTTAGAGTCTCGCCGCGCTTCGAGACGGAAGAGTCTTCCGGGCGAGAATTAAAGTCGACCGTACCAGCACTGAAATTCTAAGCGGACTCGAACTTAAAGTCCTGTCGACTTAAGGTGTATCTACAAGATAAGATCACCAACGGTAGAGTATTTCACTTACCTTATTCATGTTGATTCTGTTAATCTAATTTACAGGATCAATTAGTGGACAACTTCCAAAGAAGAATAGAGCACTTATGGAAGCCCGTTCGATTGTATGGGCGAACGAGAATCTAAGGGGATCGATCTACTCTCAACGGTCAAAAAGACTTGCCTTATATAGTCTGTCCAGGAAAGGGAAGACGGAACTCTCACGGAAAGAGCCAACGGTCGAATGTGGCTTGGAGAGTATTTAAGGATAGGTTGAGACTTAGGGATAGAAGAGATGAACATCATTCCAAAGCTGATTCTGTTCTTCAACTGTTGTTCATAGAGCGTATTTGAGTGATCTCAGTGTATTACAAAAGAGAGTGACTTAGTGAGACAGATTTTCACCAAGTATAAACACTCGGAAGTGTGTAATCACCGTTGATCATATAGTGAAATACAGCCGATTGGCTGGTCGCCGGAGAGTGGACGTAGGCTTGTCTAAAGCCGAACCACTATAATCGGTGTTTGCAATCTTCTCTAACTCTCTCTATTTACTTTCTTTTGTGGATTGCAATAATCGATAATAGTTGCGCGTAAAATTCCTAAACACCTATTCGCCCCCCCTCTAGGTGCATACACTAGTTACATCAATTGGTATCAGAGCCTCGTGCTCTAGTTTTGAAGTGTTTGTTACTTCTGAGTTAAAGATCCTCTATGGCTAGTATTCTTGCACCAGGTTTAATTGAAGGGCAGAGCAACACCCGTCCACCTTACTTCGATGGCAAGGATTACAATATTTGGAAGAATAAAATGAAAGCTTTCCTCAGGTCGAAAGATCCACTGGAATGGGATGTGGTTGAGAGGGGAATTGAGCCCACTAATAACATCAGAAAGACTTCAAAGAGCACTGATGAGAAAGAAACAGAATCATCAGCCACTCTCTCCAGAAGAGATAACAAAGAGACAAACTCTTGATGCAAAGGCTATTTACTCCCTATATTGTGCTTTATCACCTAATGAATATAATCGTATATCTTCTTGTGATACAGCGAAGGAAGTATGGGATAGACTACATGTGACATATGAAGGAACTGATCGTGTCAAGGAAACCAAAGTAAATATTTTACTTGGTCAATACGAGTCCTTCAAGATGAAACAGGGAGAGTCAATAGGAGATATGTTCAGTCGCTTTACAGAAATTGTAAACGGTTTGGCATATCAAGGACAGCCTGTTCTGGACCAATGAAAGTCAACAAACTCCCCGAGAGGACCGTCAAAAGAATGGAACAATGTGAAGACATCTATCGAGAAACTCTGCGAATTTCACCACTAACAACTTGATGAGCTTGTAGGCACTTTGCAGTCCTATGAGGCAGAACAAATGAACGAGGAAGTGGAATCCGAGAGGTAAGAAGTCTATCGCTCTTAAGTCTAATACCGATTCGATGATACGATTCTCAAGAAGAGCTGGATGATGAGGAACTAGCACCGCTGATCA
Source organism: Angophora floribunda (assembly GCA_014182895.1). NCBI lineage: Eukaryota > Viridiplantae > Streptophyta > Magnoliopsida > Myrtales > Myrtaceae > Angophora > Angophora floribunda. Next base: position 16,170,641 of record CM024710.1, read on the forward strand.
AAAAGGTAAAGAAACTAAACAGAAAAGGCAGAAAATTCAACAACAAAAACAAAGCGCATGCTTTGGACAACGCAGGTCTGATGACGATGATGATTATGCCAAAGAGGTAATTTGTTTTGAGTGTAAGAAAAAGGGGCACATTAAACAGAATTGTCCCAGACTCAAAAAGAACAAAGGAAAGTTTGAAAAATACAAGAAGGCTCTCAAGGCTGAAACATGGAGCGATACGTGTTGAGGATAGTGAAGACGAATATGGAAACATTTGTCTTATGGCACATTCGATTCGATTCTCGAATCGGACTCGGACTTTACAGAGAGAAATCGAGGTAAATCATTCTGATATTCCTTTAGAAGTTTCAGATTATATAAATGAGCTTTGTTCTAATCTAAAAACTACTTTGAAAAGGATCTCCACATTAAAAAAGGAAAATTACAAGTTGATTAAACAGAACGATTTTTTGAAGGAAAATTTGGATGATTTCAAAAGGAATTTTTGGAAATGAAGGAAAATCGAGAGGTTCTTTTAAATGAAAATGAATCTATCAAAAAGGATCTTTTGAAAGCAAAGGAAAATCAAGATTCTTTGCAAAAAGAGAATGATGTTTTCAAAAAGGAATTTTTAGATATTACTACAAAGTTCTCAAAAGGATCAAAAACCCTTCAAAGATATTCTTTCTATTCAAATTCCTTATTATGACAAGTCGACTTGGCTTTTATAAAGAAAATGATTGCTTGATTGATTTTCCTAAAGTCAAGGAAAGAATTAGACAGAGACCTCCTCGACAAGTTTACAAAAATCATTTCAAAAGTAATTTTGTTAAACCCATTGGTAAGAATAATCTTAAATGTTCTAATTGTGGAGAAAAAGAACATTTTGAAAACAAATGTCCTAAAGTCTGGAGACCTGTTCAAAAGAATTGGATAGAAAAAGCTTATACTACTAACTATAATGGACCCAAGAAAATTTGGGTACCAAAGAAAAAAATGAGTTCTTGTAAACATTGCAGGTAAGCTTCAAAAGAAAGAAGAAATGGTACTTGGACAAAGGATGCTCGAGACACATGACTGGAGATTCAAAGATGTTCATTGAATTTGAGAAAATTAAGGGAGGAACAGTTTCTTTTGGAGGAAATACTAAAGGAAACATTATAGGATCGAACTGTCAAGATTGGCAGCCTAATCATCAACAACGTTTCTCTAGTCAAAGGATTAAACTACAATCTTCGAGCATCAGCCCGGTTATGTGATGCTGGTTTCGAATAAACTTCAAAGAGAACTTATGTTCTCGGAACAAGCATTGACTCTTCACGGACTTTTTTGGACGAAGACATGGGAACATTTATCTTCCGGATATAAATGTAGACACTACAAAATGTCTTTTATCAGTCCAAGATGAAGCAGATTTGTGGCACCGCAAACTTGGACATGTCAGCATGAAACAAATTTCCAAGCTTGCCAACAAAAGGCTTGTTCGTGGCTTACCTTCACTAAATTACAAGAAAACAGAACTTTGCTCTGCATGCACACTGGGAAAATAGGTAAGAAGTTCTTTTAAATCTAAAAAGCATATATCCACTAACCGTGTGTTACAGCTTCTTCACATGGATTTGTTTGGACCTACCGAACTTATAGCATCGGAGGTAAGAAGTACTGTCTTGTGATTGTAGACGATTACTCTCGATTTACATGGGTATTTTTTCTTGCTAATAAAGGAGATACATTCTAAATTTTCTCAACATTTGCAAAGAAGGTTCAAAATGAAAAAGGTTACTCTATTTCAAGTATCAAAACAGATCATGGGAGAGAATTTGAGAATCAAGACTTTTCGGACTTTTGTGATAAAAATGGTATACAGCATACTTTTTCATCTCCCTACACTCCAGAACAAAATGGAGTTGTGGAGAGAAAGAATAGATCTCTGCAGAAATGGCCCGAACATTGCTTATAGAAAGCAAGGTGGCAACTCGGTTACAGGCGAAGCAGTTTCTACTTCTTGTCATATTATTAATAGAATTTTTCTAAGACCTATTCTTGAGAAAACTCCCTATGAGATTTTGAAAGAAAGAAAACCTATTGTTTCATACTTTCGAGTTTTTGGTTGTCCTTGCTATATTCTTAAAAATGTTAATCGTCAACCTAGTAAGTTTGAAGAAAGGTCGATGAAGGTATTTTTCTGGGCTATTCAAACTCTAGCAAAGCATATAGAGTGTTCAATAAAAACACTCAGACAGTGGAAGAATCCATGAATGTAAAGTTTCTGGAGACTGCAGTTCCAAAACAAAGTGTTACAGTGCATGAAGAATCAGTACCAGATGTTGTACCAGAAAGATCATGTTTCAACATAGCGAGAATCTTCTCGGAAATAGTCAAAGAAGGAATTCATGAAGGAGAATCAACTCAGCCTAATATTTCTGCATCCACGAAGATTCGATAATGCTGAAGTTCGAACGTAAACCGGAAGCATAAGTCTAGTCATCCCAAAGAGCTCGTGATCGGAAACATCAACGAGGGGATTCAAACCAGATCAAGGAACAAAAAAGATACAGGTATTGTTGCACTTATTTCTGAAATTGAACCCAAAGGTATTAATGAAGCTCGAAAATGAAAGCTGGATAGAGGCAATGCAAGAGGAGCTTCATCGGTTCAAGAGAAATGATGTATGGGAATTAGTTCCTAAACCAAAAGGACGGACAATTATCGGTACCAAATGGGTCTTCGAAACAAAGTAAATGAACTTGGAAAAGTCACCAGAAATAAGGCAAGACTTGTGGCAAAAGGTTATTCCCAATGAGGGAATAGATTATGATGAAACCTATGCTCCAAAGTGGCAAGATTAGAAGCAATCGACTTTTACTTGCCTATGCTTGTTATCGAATTTCAAACTATTTCAAATGGATGTAAAGAGCGCCTTTCTAAATGGGTTCATCAAGGAAGAAGTCTATGTGGAACAACCACCGTGTTTAAGGAAACAAGAAAGCCGGATCATGTTTTCAGATCAAAATGCCCCGTATGGACTGAAACAAGCACCTCGAGCCTGGTATGAACAACTCAGTAAGTTTTTATTAGACAACAACTTCAAGAAAGGTATGGTTGATACAACTTTATTTATCAAGAAAGCAGGTAAGGACATTCTTTTAGTACAAATTTATGTAGATGATATTATCTTTGGTTCTTCTAATGAAAGTTTGTGCAAGAACTTCTCAAAGTCTATGCATTCGAGATGAGTATGATGGGAGAACTTACTTTCTTCCTAGGACTTCGATTAACCAATCAAAACGAGGAACATTCATTCATCAAGAGAAATATTCCAAAGATTTGGTTAAGAAGTTTGGGATGGAAAACCGCAAGAAGACCGAAACTCCAATGTCAACTTCCATTAAACTTGATCGGGATGAATCTGGAAAGAAAGTTGATCGAAATCTTATAGAAGTATGATTGGGTCTCTTCTCTATCTTACCGCATCCGGACCGGACATTATATACGGTGTATGTGTATGTGCTCGTTTTCAAACGAGATCCAAGAGAATCTCATCTTACAAAAAAAAGCGTATTATCAAGTACATAGCTACTTATCCATCTCTCGGGTCTGTGGTTCCCTAAAGAAACGACTTTACTCTCCTTGGCTACTCGATGCCGACTTAGCAGGATGTAAAGTAGACGAAAAGAGTACATCCGGAACATGCCGTTACTTGGACAAATGCTGGTATCATGGTCTTCTAAAAAGCGAAACACGGTGGCTCTATCAACTGCAGAGGCAAAATATGTTGCTCTTGGAAGGCTGCTGCTCACAGATTTTATGGATGAAACAGCAACTATTGGATTATGGAAAGGAAGAAGCTTGCACTGAAATAAGATGTGATAATACGAGTGCTATAAACCTCACCAAGAATCCAATTCTACATTCCGAGCAAAGCACATTGAAATCAAACATCACTTTATTAGAGACCATGTGCAAAATGGAGATATATATGTGGAATTTATTGATTCTAAGAATCAATTAGCAGATATCTTTACAAAGCCGCTGGACAAAGGTACATTCGATTCAATATGTGGGAGATTAAATATTATTAACCCTTTTTTGTAAATCCTATAAGAGCAGGACAAAGTCTCGAGAAAAGGAATCGTCGGACAGACTATTGAAAAAGGAAATTATGGTATTTTGGGAAGGTATGTTATTTCCTTAATTCAATCTGGTCAATCCCCTCGGTAAGTTTCTTTAATCTACATGATTAATTTGTATATTTTTGGCATGTGCTTATTGAATATTTTTGAGTTTAAAATAACTGCCGTTTTAATTTGTTTTGAATCGCGACTGTTCATTTGTTCTTCTAATGAGGGGGTTATAAAAACGTATAAAGTCGGGATGTCTTTTAACTCTTCAGAACGCTTTTAAAAAACCCTAACAGAGAAAAACTCCTTCTAAATCTTCTCCAAAAACCAAATCTCTTCGAACATGGCCTCGAGATCCTCCGTATCCAGATCAAGATCTCCATCCCCAAGAAGGAGATCAAACAGATTGCTTGGGCAAGGAGGAAGAAGAGTCGACAGAGGACGACGCATTTCGATCTCACACGGACCTCCGAAGATACCCAAGAACATTCTCCAAGAGTCTCCTCTCAAAATAATCCTGAAGAATCTTCAAGAGCCATCATATCACAATCAAGAACGACATTACTCACGAAGAGGTACGTCCGGACTAACTCTACCCACACCGACCGAAAGCCCTCATGTAATATTGAGGAGATATGAGAAATTAGTCCGAGAAAATGTTAGAGATGATGTCAAATTGTTCTTCTTGAGAAAGGAAGGATATGCGAATGAACTCGGGCTCATTCAAGCAAGATGGCCACGAGATTCACCAGCCACTCGCACGAACAAGTGAGTGATAAAGGGAAAAGCAAGGATAGTATGAAGGATGATGATGAGAACATATACAGAAATTTTGAAGTTAGAATGGGTATAGCTGCTGTAGTTCGAAATACAACTGGGAAATTATTTCGATCCGAGAACATAAAACCTTCTTCAACGGGCGATGGATCGAGGAATCATGAACCACGAGAATTGTGGATTTTGATTATTTGGATGCTTTGCTGAAGTAAATCTGCATGGGGAAAGCCTTGAAAAATTGCAGATGGACCAATTTTGCACCGATTCGCTGCTGTTTATCCCGAACTAACAAAGATATTTTTACTCGAATTTAACATTTCTCTCTCCGGATCGAATGCAATTCAAAGTGAAATGACAGGTTCTATGATGTTAGTACGGACATTCCGCGACATTATAAAAGTTGAAAGAGGAGCATTCAGGCCAATAAACGTCTCCTATGAAACAATTTGTAAGTTTCTTACAAAGTCTGTAAGGGCCACTATCACTTATCCTCTTCTAACTTCTGCAAGAACTATTTTGCATAAGATTATTATCAGCTGTATTCGTCCAAAAGCCTCATCAAAAACTGATGTATCTAAATTTGAGGCCAAGTTAATGTGGGCTATTGAAAAGGGAGTACTGTTCTCACTGCCTCACACAATATTACCGCACATGTATCGGACGGTGTCGAAGGAGAAAGGGCAGCTACCCTATGGAGCTTTAGTGACAAGGATTTTTGAGCATCTAAAAATAGACATACCCAGTAAATTCAGCACTAAAACTCTTCCCACAATGGCTATTGACATGAAGATGATAAATAAGATGAGATTGAAGGACGTTGCGAGAGACTTGGAGACGAAAGGAAAAGGAATTGGCTAGAGCGAGACAGCAAAAAGAAAAGGTAAAGAGGTAGGCTGCTGTGAGCCAAGTTCTAAAAGGAGAAGACAACTTCTTCGGTAGATGAAGAAGAAGAAGAAGAAAGCATCTCCGCAATTCGGCAAATATGCGTCAAACTTCTCGAGAATGTCGAACCGAAGCGAAAACAAACGCAGAAAACATTCTCAACACGTAACATGAGAAGAATGATGTATCCGAATTGGCGGAAGATCCGAGGGAAGATCCGAGAAGAAGATCCGAAGAAGAAGATCAAGAAGAAGAGGAAACAAAGAAGAAGAAGAAGAGGGAGATAAAGAAAGGGAAAAGGAAGGGCAACAAGGACAGAATGAAGCATCAATTCGGGGGGAGCATCCTTCTTAAAATATTGAAATTCAAATACACGAAGCTTCATCTGGGAATGCTGATTATCGAAGATCTTGGCACTTCTAACCGAGATCAAGGATCGGCGATTGAAATGGAAACCTCCTTCACAAACAGACGGAAACTCTTGAGAAGACCGTAAATCAATGTATTGACAGGATTGAAAAGTCTGCATCGGATATGGAGGATTTCACCCTTGTTCGGACCCCAAACAAGAAAACTTCTTAAAAACATCTTCTGTCTTAGAAACTGTTTTGAACTGACTATTTCTTTTTGAGGTTGACAAAAAGGGGGAGAGTAATATGGCTTATGGCTTCTGACTTTTGATGGTTATTAACCTGTTTGATGATTTGATAGTTGGATGCATGACATAATTGGCTTTTGGCTTTATGCTTTATTATGGCTTTATTATGATGTTCATGCATGATACTAAAATGTCTAATAATATTTTCTTATATGCCTATTACACTGATGAAATGAGGTTATGTTGCTGCTGTATCTATACAGGGTTGATATGAGCTATTCTTATAAGTTGTGCAGGACATTTGGAAATAGGCTCTATCTAAACATATTTTGCAGGAACTGAAAGCCATATGAATGAAATGTTTTGTCATCATCAAAAAGGGGGAGATTGTTGAGGAAACTCCTAGTTTTGATGTTTACAAAACATTTTATGATTCTTACTAAACTCTTGAAGAAAAAGAACTCAGGAAGACTTAGGCTTTAAAGTCTGCTTGGAGCAGAAGATAAAGCTTGGGTGCCTTAGAGTCCGCCGCTTCGACGGAAGAGTCTTCCCGGGCGAGAATTAAAGTCCGACCGTACCCAGGCCCGAGAATTAAAGTCCGACCGTACCGCACGAAATTCTAAGCGGACTCGAAACTTAAAGTCCGTCGGACTTAAGGTGTATCTACAAGATAAGATCACCAACGGTAGAGTATTTCACTTACCTTATTCATGTTGATTCTGTTAATCTAATTTACAGGATCAATTAGTGGACAACTTCCAAAGAAGAATAGAGCACTTATGGAAGCCTAGATTCTGATTGTATGGGCGAACAGAATCTAAGGGGATCTGATCTACTCCCAACGGTCAAAAAGACTTGCCTTATAAAGTCTGTCCAGGAAAGGGAAGACTGAACTCTCACGGAAAGAGCCAACGGTCGAATGTGGCTTGGAGAGTATTTAAGGATAGGTTGAGACTTAGGGGTAGAAGAGATGAACATCATTCCAAAGCTGATTCTGTTCTTCAACTGTTGTTCATAGAGCGTATTTGAGTGATCTCAGTGTATTACAAAAGAGAGTGACTTAGTGAGACAGATTTTCACCAAGTATAAACACTCGGAAGTGTGTAATCACCATTGATCATATAGTGAAATACAGCCGATTGGCTGGTCGCCGGAGAGTGGACGTAGGCTTGTCTAAAGCCGAACCACTATAATCAGTGTTTGCAATCTTCTCTAACTCTCTCTATTTACTTTCTATTTGTGGATTGCAATAATCTGATAATAGTTGCGCGTAAAATTCCTAAACACCTATTCACCCCCCCCTCTAGGTGCATACACTAGTTACATCAAAAAGTAACTTTACTTGCAAACTCCTTAAATTGAGCAAGTTCTCCATGTTAATAATCACTATTTATTTATAGATGCCTTTGCTGTTAATTACTGAAAAGGGATTTCCAAGGAATGTCAAACGGAAAGTGCATGGTCACCTCCATTAGGCCCAAGAGAATGCTCCATCATCACATCACTTAGTTTGATAAGTTCTTCAATATTTACAGCGCATTCATACCTATTCTTGTGTTAAGGGCAATACACAGATAACAATTTCTACTTGTCAGTGACAAACAGGGACTCAATACATAATTAATGCAGGTATACAAAGGATACGGCAACACATCATTGGCAGGATCCAAATTGATGGCTGCAACTTTCCTGCATACAAACAAAACACAATAGTTTCTTAACTAAATCGAAGGAAGTGAACGCAATCATTTTCCAGGAACTAAAACGACATATGCAACGATAAGCACAGAAATCACAAATCACATCGAATTTCCTGTCTCCCATTCTTTTCATCTCTCCTTTTTCCACAATCTCAAGGTAGAAATCTGAACTAAGAAACATATAAATTAATCGTATTGGTATAAAGAATCTCTATTGCCAATGAAGGTATAATATATTAAGCACGAGGACTAAAATTAAGGACAATTCCCTGGATTCTGACATTTCATTGCCATATATCATGACAAATAGTACATTGATTTTTGCTCTCACATCTAATACCATGCACTTCCTTACATGCCGGTGACTCATACTTAAAACCAATCAAAAGAACACTCCTGCAAACCTCATGCACTCTATTTACATACCAGTCACTTGTGCTTGAAACCAGTCAAAAGAACACTCCTCAAAATCAAGACCATGAGTTTGTTGGTGAAATAATTTTGCAAGCATAATAAGTGATCAATAGAAAAACACAGATGAGTAGTTTTGAACTCACCCACTTGATTGTTGACAAGTCAAAAGCCAGAAACAGTTAAGGCTAACATGTGACATGCATAAATAACCAGTCAAAAAAGTTGCTCAACCACCTAAGATGAGAAGTGAACTTTACAAAAAACCACATATAAAAGATCAAACACCACCCCATGTGTGGAATGCCTTCATAAAGCTTGATATACAAGTGCCGGCAAACCATCGACGCTTTTAGGAAGATGGCTATATTAGACTCCAAAGCTGATAGAGGGCAATGCATTATCAAGTGCAGGAGAAAACCGCACTTGATATTAGACTCCAAAGCTGAGACTCCAAAGCTGATGGGTTTTTTCTCTTTTGTCGACACGTGATTTTTGGAGGAAACCGCCGGTGGCGGCGGCGCAGCGGGAACTAAGGTAGCCAATAGATTGAGATGGAAAGATCCTGGCTGTTGAATTCGAGCCAAGGCTAATCAGCTAACTGGTTGTCTATTTTCTCCTAAGTTCATATCTCTGAACCACTGGAAAATACATTCGGGGGAAAATTTAAAATAAGAGTCTGAAATGTTATCATTTTTCCAAATATGAGCCTAAAGTAGACATTTTTATAAATAAGAGTTCGAAGTGCCATCATTTTCTCAAATAAAGGCTTAAAGTAGATTTTATTTCAAATAAAGGTCTAAAGTGACTATGTCAGTCACAAAAAAGGGCTTAAAACTCATCGCATGGTGAATGACAATTTCGTCTTTTTAAATTTTTTTCCTTTCTTTTTCTTTTTTTCTTCAAAAAAATTTTAAAAATAAAACTAAAACAAAGAAAAACATAGGCGGGAGGAGTCCCATTGTTGGTGGGGTGGCGGCAAGGTCGTCACTGCCTGGCCAATAATGGCTGGCGATTTGGTTGAGGGTTGCTTGCCCTATCCTGAGCCTAGGCAAGGGGTAGCGACCCGTCGGCCATTGTCACTACCTCATTGGCAATGGGGCAGTAGCCACAATCCCCTCTTGTTTGTGCTTTTCTTTTTCCTTTTCTTAATTGTTAATCTAATTTAATTCAAATTTAAATTTTGTTTTGACGAAAATATTCATAATCAATCAAAACATTTTATCGATTAGTAAGTCGACGGGGTTAGGCCTTTAATTGAAACAATTATAATCACTTTAGGCAATTTTTTGGAATTAATATGACCACTTCATATCATTGTTTGAAATAATGTCTACTTCAAGTCATTATTTGAAAAATGAGGACACTCTGGATCATTATTTAGAATTTTTCCTATATTCAAACAAGCAAAAAATGAAATATAAAATGTTTACACATTTGCAAATTGGGACAAATTAAAAGTCAAATTAAAGGTTGCTTTATAATGTCACCTTTCTTGTTATGACTGGACCGTCACAAACCTTTTTAAACGGTCGCAATTCCTTTTCTCAAAAAATCGCCGTAATTTGAATGCTTTATAAAAAATTCAAGTTCGCAATGTTAAGTTTTTCTCGCGCGGGATGCCGTGAACATTTTGGAAACCATTTAATTAATATGGATTCAAAATTTTCCATATTTTGTTCTTGGTTTCAACGGATTGTTGCTTCCATCATAAATTAAAAATAAAAATTAGATGTGATAATGTTGTCGTCCGTTTTTTATTACGAACCATCATAACATTTTTGTAAATTGTTGTAACAGAATTTTTCTTTTCCAAATTTAGGACTAAACCTTTTTGGTTTTGACTCTTTGTAAATCGACATAATTGACAAAATATCCAAATTTACGATATTTTATTCTCAATTGTGAAAGATTGTGGTAAACTTTTGGAAACCATCGCTATTCAAAAATTCCAAATTTTTTACATTTTGTAAACTGTCATGAGTTTGAAAATATAATAAGTCCTTGAAAATCGTCCTACTTCAAAATTATCCACCTGAGGATGTTTTGTTCTTTGTTAGAATGGACTATTGTAAATCTTAATTTAAAAGTAATCAAATTTATGACATATTCCTTCTCGTCTTGCCGAATCATCGTACCTCTTTGAAATTGCCGTAATTGAAAAATATCCAAACTTATAACTTTTTTTCTAAGTTATGATAATATATTCGCAAACTTTTGTAAATTGTGGTTATTAAGATTCCATTGCCTTTGTAGGATCTGTAAGGCCCCGGTTCGTTGTAGAGACTTCGAGAATGGATTCCAAATGTAGTTCTTTTTTACAAAGAACGGTCCTACATATTTATAAACCTTCTTAATTGAAAAAAAATCAAAATTTACGAGGTTTTGTTCTTCAAAACAACTTAATGTTGTACAAATTTATAAATTGTCGACTGTGAATAAATCCAAATTCATGGTGGTTTAGCTCTTAGTTATGATAGAATATCATCATTTTTTATATGTCATTGTAATTGAAACATATCCAAATTTATGACGTGTTGTTTATTATTATGATGGGTCATCGTAAACCTTTGTAAGTCATTGTAATTGAAAAAATATCCAATATCTATAATGTTCTGTTCTCCGTAATGACAAATTGTCGTGAATCTCTGTAGACTATACCTCTGATTTTGGCGGCGTTTGCCATCGAGCAAAGGAAGGTCACGCCTCCGGGTTTTCTGCTCCCGAGCTGATTCTTGTAAATGGTGAATGATCGAAGCTCATGCAGATTTTCCGGAGAAGGCCCTTTTCCTGAAAGTCTCTTGCTTGCCAGTTGAAGAGACTCTGGCTTTGTGCGATGCGATACTGACAGAGGAACCCGTCCCTTAAATAGGTTCGTGCCAATCGGAGGCTTGGAAGTGTGAAGCCTAAGTCTGCTGGAAGACCTCTCGTATTTGGTTGGCTCCTACGTCGAAGTCAGGGAAGAGAGAGATGGAGTACTCAAGTTGGGATTGCACCAGACAATTGGTTCATTGCTACAGAAAAATAGTGTAATTTACTGGTTGGTGAAATTCCCAAAAACATATTAGCTTGCTCTGACCTTGTCGAACTCATCCTCGTATACAACCAACTGGAGGAATTTCTGCAGACGTCCGTTCATTATCGAAGCAACGGTGGTTTTCTTTCTATGCAAATAACTTCAATGAGAGTATGCCTTCCTCCATTGGGAACTTATCTTCATCAGAAAGCTTACCTCACGCAGAATAATTTCGTAGGATCATTTCCCCAAGGCCACCTGCTGAAATTGTATCCTAGTCATAAGATATGGAGGCAGCGCAACTGCCTGACATGGAGGACTGAGGAAAGATCGACCCAAAGAGTCTTTGTGCTCCCAAATTCAGTGCCGGGGCGCAGAGTCCTTGTTCTCCCAACTTCGGAACCGGGACCCTTTGGCGCCTGTGACTGAATGTGCCGCCAAATCACTGGGAAAATCTAATGCTATTATTCCCCAAGTTGAGCACATTAAAGGGATCTCCCATTATTCCAGTCTTAAAGGCGAGCAGCGCAAGTTTGTCAGTTTGTTTGTGGCAGAATGGGCTTGGTTAGAGCAAAGTGCAAGAACAAAAAAACCGAGAAGAAAGTCGCATAATAGCGACTCTGCACTTACAAGTTCATGACTCTACAGGGGAAGCGGGTATATATGGAAGCAAGGCGAGAAGAAACAAGAGATATACATATATATATATCATAGGATCATGACGTGTGCTGATTCAAGTTATGAAGAGAACTAAGGAGGGGGGATCTATTGTGACTAACGCACAGTGACGCCAGCCCACACACTTATTTTTCCAATCCAATTGTTCAAGGGCTCATGGGGATGTGGCGAATGGGAATCGCAAAAATGGAGCCCCAAGTCCGAGCCCAGGAGGTGAAAGTGAATATGTTCCGCAATGCAAGTCCAGCCAATCAGTTGATGAATAGCAGACTGGATACTCTTCTGTTTCTCTCCTGAACGATGCACTACTTTTTGATCACCGAGTCGCGGCCCTAGTTCACAAGAGTCCGGCCTCGGTACAAAGAGATAACACGTTGTTTTAGTTAATCCTTTTGTTTAGCCACCTTCATGTTCCTCTCACCTGATCAATATATAGTTCAGCTGTTCTTTACTTTGTGTTCCTATCCATTTATTTCAGGATGATCGCACATTGAAGGTGGGAAGAAGCTGCTCCAGAAGAATGTGTCCATTTGGAACGAAGAGAAACAGTATTCAAAACGTATATCTCAAGAAGGTCGATTAACTTCAGAATAGTTCTTGCAGCACATGATATCTCATATGAAGATGATCATGAAACATCGGCAGTGATCATCTCCTAAAGTCGAACGAAAAATAGGGGAAGACATGTAAAGCGACAAGAACGCTATGATAAAAGCTTATGTGGTGTACCAATTAATAGCTCAGTTTTTGTCTCCAAGCATGAATGCTAGAAGCTTGATTAATCAAGATTTTGGCATACATAACACAAGTTCTTGTGTCTGCGCAAGTGCGTGTAATAAGGGATGGACTATGGATCCATCTTGATCTAGATGGCTTTCCAGATGTTTGACTTGAAGTCAACCAATGCCCACAAAATCCTTCCCACACTTTGGAAAATAAACAGACAGATGATCAAGCGTGATTGATGAGCTGGTCATTGTCTTTAACAACTATCTCTTGACTAACGACAGCTTAATCAATTCAAATCATTTCATAGTTGATCGATAAACCTGTTCATCAATTAGAGACAACATTGTGAGCCACGTATGTATGTATTAATGTCTAGTTATATTTCAATGTAAATAGTAACATTCTAAGAGGAAAATTAACTGTCTGCCTATTACTAGTTGATAATTTCTCCACGTGATTAATAACTCTCATATGAAATCAAAGTACGTGTTTATACTAAGTTCACCGCTTAGTATAACAAGTTCGTCTTTTAACATAGCAACTTTTCACCGGGGAAAGTAGGTGTGTGCATATCAATGACTACTAATTTTGTCATGATAAGAAGTAAGTTTACTTTCAAACTCCTTAAATTCAGCAACTTCTCCATGCTAATGATCACTATTTATTTACAGAAGTATATAGTTGGTTAATAATTTCTTAACATAGTTAGTAATTTCTACCTTTAAAAGTTGCTTATTCATGTATTAATGAATCCCCTGCGAAATTATTGACTATCCATATATTCATTCTACATTTTATGCACATGTCATGAAGCATTTTTCCATAAAAAAAAAGGCAATTTAGTAACTTTTCCAAATTGCAAAAATAAAAGCAAAGATAATAGTAAACTTTAGAAATATCAGTGCTGAATAATTTGCACTTGCACTCCTAGAAATATCCAACACACTAGAATTACACTATTCTACTAAAGCATTCTTGGATAATTCCTATACACATATCAACAGTCAATACGTGTTCTCGAATTACCGCATGCCAGAATACTAAATCCAAAAGCTTTACATCCTTGTTCACCCACCAGAGTTGACGTATCGTCTATAGCTAACTGAACATAGCTTTAGGAATAGAAATCAATTCTTGCCGTTAGATTATTTTGAAACAAATCAACGGCAAGCCACTCCCAGTCAATCTGCAAAAACCATGCTTTCATTTGAATAAGATTTCCAATAGCTAATCCTTTGCAATTCGTCTTAATAAGCATCATATAAATGAAAAGAAAAGAAAAAGACGTAAGGCAATTTATGTTGGATTTAATTTAAAATACTATGGAACTAAAACAAAATTCTAATCAAACCAACAATACTCGAGAATGTGTGTGCACAATAGCCCTTGTGCGAGTTTAGTTATGTATATATACGGATGGAGTAATGATCAACTGTCATCTTGAGGAAAAAAGAATGATCGGTCCTCTTCAGTTATAGATTTTACCTGTCCGCTTCTATTTGCTGAAACAACCCTAAGGTATAACAGCTAAGCAGAAGCTATTGTTTGTAGTTCATCTTCTCCATGTAAACCCAATGCCAAGAGTTTCTCCCTAATTTGTTGCAGCTGATTCGCAATTCCGCTGATGCTCATTCGTCTTCCAGGCACACTGTACGAACAAGCAACTCCAATATTGAACACCATAACCAAACAATCTTGAAATATGCCATCACTTTCGCAAAGCCAATGTTGAGGACTATAGGGGCCTAAATGGCTCTCTCTTTCTTGAAGTAGAACATTGTCTGTAATTTCGAGCACTCGTTCAGACAATGCTTCTGCGACAAAATTATGAAGAGTCAAATTATCTCGGAATGTGTCGTCAATGGGACTCAACCCAGTGAACATCTCCAGCAGGAGAATGCCGTAACTATACATGTCGCCTTCTCTTGAAACCTCGCACCCCATTGCATATTCTGCCATACATTAAATCATCTTGCGGATCAAATTGGAGTTGAGGATTGAGAGAGAGAGAGAGAGAGAGAGAGAGAGAGAGAGAGAGAGAGAGAGAGAGAGAGAGAGAGAGAGAGAGAGAGAGAGAGAGAGAGAGAGAGAGAGAGAGAGAGAGAGTACCGGGTGGAGCATAACCAATTGTCCCTCTCAAACCCACTGAGCTCATTTGATTAACTATAGTATCATGGGATGATCCAAGAAGGAATTTCACTAATCCAAAATCGCCAACATGTGCGACCATCTCAGCATCTAAGAGGATATTGCTAGGTTTTAGATCACAATGGACGATGGGGATGTGGCACTGGTGATGAAGATAATCTAGTGCATATGCAACATCAATAGCAATATTTATCCTTTGAATGAAATTCAACTTTTTCGGAAGTTCATTCCCATGAGATGATGTTGCATTTTGGTGGAGCCACCATTCAAGGCTTCCATTGTCCATGAATTGATAGACTAAGGCCTTAAAATCATTTCCTTGATAATCGCTACCCGAGTAGACTGTTAGTATTTTCAAGAGATTTCGATGTTTGATGTTCTTTAATGCCTCGCACTCTGCTATGAAGCTCTTCATAGCACCATGACGGACCATATGAAGCACCTTCACGGCAATTGCAATTCCATTGTCCTCGAGTATCCCCTTGTAAACAGAACTAAAACTTCCAATGCCAATCAAATTTGCTGAAGAAAACCCATCTGTTGCTTTTAGGAGTGCTCCATATGAGACTTTTGGATATGAATCATCCATCGAACTTGAAATTGGTTCATTTACTTTCTTCTTGAACCAACGAAGATATATAAAAGCTAGAATAAGAGCTATTCCAAGAACCCCGGAAATAACATAAGCAAACAATATCCTTATATTTATCTTTGTGCTCTTGGAGCTTTTGGAGATGCAGTTGGGGAGGTGAAATTCTGGCAGTCCACCGCAAAGCTCATTGTTCCCAATAATAGAAGTATTAGTAGCATTCTTAAAGACTCCTTCACGTGGTAGTATGCCTTCAAACTTATTGTACGATAAATTCAGAAGTTTCAAGAAGGGAAATACCACTAAAAATTTTGGAATCTGACCTGACAAATTATTGTGTGAAAGATCTAGTTCTTCAATGCCTCTTAACGATTTGATTGATTGAGGAACCCATTGAAGAAGTTGCCCCCCATCCTCAATGATGTCAATGTGGTGCAATAACCTAAACTATTGGAGATTTCACCTACCAACAAATTGTTCGAGATGTCCAACGCAGTCAAAGTTCTCAAGTTGCCGACTTCTGTGGGTAGAACCCCAATCAAATGGTTACAAGATAAGTTCAGAAAGATTGTTAATGATGAGAGACTCATAATCTGTGGAGGAATGGCACCACTCAGGTGGTTATTAGACAGATCAAGAAAATTAAGAGACTGACAGTTTGATAGATGTGAAGGAATCTGACCATAAAAGTTGTTCCTCCCGAGATCAAGTCCAATCAACTTGGTTAAATTTCCCAAAGAAGATGGGATAGTCCCTCCTAGATTGTTATATCCTAAATCCAGTGTCCCCACCTCTTGTAGAGTCCCCAGATTTGAGGGTATAACACCTAAAAGCTGGTTCCGACCCATAAACAAATATTTTAGGTTGATAAATTTCCCAATTTCTCCTGGAATCTCACCCGCTATTTGATTTTCATTTAAAATAAATCCTGCGAGAGTGGTGGATAAATTACCTATGCATTTAGGTAACACCCCACCAAACTTGTTCTCCCCACCCCCCACCTGCTCTAATTTGGTGCTATTAGTCAATGAGCAAAGGAAGCTCAAGTCTTCAGGTTTTCCACTTCCAAGCTGATTACCAGCGAATATAAATGTACAAAGCTTATGCAACTTTTCCAAAGAAGGTACTTTTCCGTAAAATCTGTTATCATTAAGTTGAAGCGAGTCTAGCTTAGTGCAATTCGATATCGTTGGAGGAATCGGCCCATCAAGTTGGTTCTGCCAAACACCAAAATATTCAAGATTTGGGAGTTTGAAGCCTATGTCTACAGGAAGAGTCCCCTGTATCCGGTTGCTTGCAATATCAAACCCAATGACTGAAGAGAGATTGAGTAACGAAGATGGAATTGTACCTGACAATATGTTTGATGCTAAGGCAATTTGTTGCAAGTTTGTCAGGCGGCCCAGAACTTGGGGGATGCTCCCTCCCAAGTTGTTCTCGCTTAAACCAAGTTTTTCCAGTGAGGATAAGTTCCCAATGGAGGAAGGCACACTCCCGGTTAGATTGTTCCTAGCCAAAGAGAACAACTGAAGCTTTGTCATGGAACCAAGCTCTTTAGGAATCTCTCCAATTAGTTTGTTGTTCCTAAGAGAGAGGATGACCAGGTCCAAGCAACCTGACACGTTTTTGGGAATTTCGCCAACCAGTGAATTGTAGGATAAATTTAGGCTACGCAGGTGGTGCAACCGGCCCAGTTCTGGAGGGATTTCTTGATTGAAGCTATTGTTTTGTAACAACATCTCCCTTAAGTAGCTGAGGTTTCCGATATGAGGAGAGATTGATCCGGAGAGTCCTTGTGATCGCAAGTCCAACACTGTGACCCTCTGGTGCCTGCGGCTGCACGTAACGCCACACCACTGGCAAAACCCGATGCTATTGTTCCATGAGTTGAGCATGCCAAAAGGATCTATTGTTATGCCGGCCTTAAATGCGAGCAGCGCAAGTCTGTCTGTTTCATTGGTTGTGGGGGAGACTTGGCTAAAGCACAGGGCAAGAACAATACCAAGAAGCAAGTGACGTGATTGAAACTCTGCAAAACTCTTGCTTCCGAGTTTCATGACTCAAAGCGCAAGAAAGCGGGTGGATATGAAAGCAAGGCAAGAAGAAACAAAGAGGCAGGATCAATGCTAGTGGCAACTGTGATGAGTTTTATAAGGAGAAGTCATTTTACGTGGACAGCTTTTTGAAGCGCTTTTTTTCTCTTTGTTTTTTGTTCTTCTTTTTGTGAGTATAATTCAGTGCTTTTTAAAAAAAAAGAGAGTATCTCTCGGTCAATTAAGTGGATCATCCAGTGCTTTATGGAAAGAAAAAGAGAGATTATCTTCCCATTAAAATACAACTAGTGGCTCTCTTTCTCTTTTAGGAACAGTGGTCGCTATAGTCAATGAATTTTGTCCATTTAATACTTTTGGACCCTAATTGGTTTCCATAGAATTGTTTGAAAGGAAAAATTGTTGTCATGATCGGTGTATTTTGGTTATTATAGCATGATTTCGTGTACCTTTTGTTAGGAAAAATGTTATTGTCTCTAATCTCTGGGCCGTGGTTCATGGGCCGTGGTTCGCGCAAGTATTTTCCCATAATTAGGGCTGGAAATTTACAAAAAGGTGGGTTATCGGGATGTCTACTTCAAGTCAATCAGTGTAATGCTCACACCATTAGTTCGTAGGAAGCTACTTTCAGTCAATACTAAAAATTGAAACGTAAATTATGACTGAGTCATGTGTAAACATTAACCCCATATGAGATGTTGTCTTGCCTAGGGGTGTCAAGAACCGAACCGAACCAAAATTTTGTGCAATTTTGGTTCAATTCGGTTTTGGTTCGATTAACCAAAAAATTACCGTTAACTTTTCGATTCGGTTCGGTTAACCAAACCAAACCGGAATTCTTAATTAAAAGTGAACAATCTCTCTTCGTCATCATCTCTTTTTCATTTAGGTCCAAATAAGTAAAGCAAAAATAGAAAAATCAAAAAATCGTCCCGAACTGAACCGCATTTTCGGTTCGGTTTGTATTCAGTTCGGGACGGTTTCAGTTCGGTTCGGTATTATCCCTTACCGGTTCAGTTCGGTTCGATTTTTCGGTTCGATTTTTTTGAAAAATCGAACCGAACTGAACCGTTTACACCCCTAGTCTTGCCAATGAAAGTCTTGCTCAATTCACGAAGCACAA
Organism: Angophora floribunda; assembly: GCA_014182895.1. NCBI lineage: Eukaryota > Viridiplantae > Streptophyta > Magnoliopsida > Myrtales > Myrtaceae > Angophora > Angophora floribunda. Next base: position 16,189,452 of record CM024710.1, read on the forward strand.
AAGTTAAATGCTAAAGTCGTCTCCCTTCTTCCACGGAATAAATTTTTTGGGTTTGCAATATGAACTTTTTACTCTCAACAGTTTGCACCGGAGGTGTAGAATTCTTCTGGCGGTAAGGTATAACTTGAGGATTTATATCATATTCTAATATAATATTAAACCTTTCAATTATTCTAATATAATCATAAACCTTTGTGTAAAATTTCAATATAGCTTTTTCAGTCAATTTCCGTTGAAATTGCTAACTTGGCATCCAATTATAACCGGCCACATTATGTGTTAATTTTCTGATTTTTTTGTCTTTGCTCTCTTTTTTTATTCTTTCATTCTTTCCTAATGTTCGTCTTCTTCCAAAATCTGGTTCTCAACAGAGTTTCAGGTACAGCTTAGATGCATAAGAGTACCAATATAAGAAGCAAAAAAGTCCCTATTTGAGGCATCATCAATAAAATTTCTACGAGTGCTTTTTGGAGGTTTTGATACTTAAGTATTCACCCGTACTAAGTTTTAACACTTGCAGTGTACTTTTACTAATTTTTGTTGCATGCTCATAAGGAAAATGCAGTCTGCCATAATATAAATTGTAAAAAAAAGAAAGGCATCATGGGGAGCTTCACACCAAAAAAAGTTCATCACTCATTTATCAAGAATTTAAGCCTTTTCGCTTCAAAATGTCAGTTGGGTGCTGACACAAGTCTCCTCTAGAAACTTCATAGGAGATTTTAGAAGATACAAGATCTTCATTCAGATAAGCGTTATGTAATCAAAATCCAAAGGTGAACAAAGATAAGGGGAAGACATGTAAAGCGACAAGAATGCTATGATAAAAGCATATGCCATATTCCTATTATTACTCAGCTTTTGTCTCCAAGCATGCTTGCGCATTTTCGAATGCTATAAGCTTGATTAGTCAAGATGGTCGGCATAGACAACACAAGTTCTTTGACTTGTGTCTGTGCAAGTGCGTGTAATAAGGGATTGATGATATATCCATCTAGATGGCTTTCCATATGTTGACTTGAAGTCAATCAATGCCCACAAAATCCTAAAGTATTGCCAAAATAAACCGAAGACTCATGATCAAGCGTGATTGACGAGCTGGCTTTGGTCATTAACAACCATCACTTGACTAGCAATAGCTTAATCAGTTAAAATGCAACTAGTGGAAAGGAAAAGAGAGAGATTATCTTCCCTTTGAAATGCAACTGATGGTGGTACACTTTTTACTTTTTAGGAAAAAGTAGTCATTATAGTCAATGTATTTATCCATTTAGTACTTTTGGACCATAAAATATGTTGTTATAGTCAGTGGCTTTTACTTATTATAGTATGATTTCGCATAACTTTTGCTAAGAAAATATTATTCTCTTTGGGCATTTGCATCCATATAATTTTCTCTTCACACGTATGATGGAATTGACTAATAATAATTAATTGATACGATTAATGCAAAATACTTACTTACATGTAACTATAGATTACAACATATTATAATTATATCGGGTTCTACTATATTTAATGGGTCAGATAAAGTTTCGCCATTGATAACTTGCCATGTGACGCCACATTTGGTAATTTATACACACGAGTCATTTCACATGATGCGACCATATGCATTCATGCACAGCTACCGAAATATAAGAAATTGCAAATCTTTTACTTAAATATCTCGTAGTTCTTTTTCATGTATTAGTTAACGTAAGTAATTAAGTAATTACTTATTATCCAGCATACACAATTAATTAGTAATAACCTCTTTATAAGAAGGTGTTGATTTTTCAGAAGATCTATTGAAGGGCTTTTCTTTTTCTTTTTCTGCAGACAAGTCACAAAAATGAGTACCATTCGGTGAATGAGAAACCATCAATCGTCGACCGTTGACGTTGACTGCATTGCCCATTTGTTAAGTTGCACAACTTTTCAGATATTCCAGAAGAGACCTTTCGTCTGGCCATATATGCTGCGGGAAAGCCGTCATGATGTTGATGTATACACATCTGCGCATATTTCGGGGTGAAATTCTTGCCTTGGCTCAACTTCAATCACAATCCCGTATGGACTGGGGTCAATTGCAGCCATCGGTCAAGTGGATTTCACGCAAATCTCATAAATTTCAATGTCTGTGGTTGCATATGGTCCATGAACCATGTTAGGTGCAAGTTGTGTGATTGCACATGACAACTCCCCATACGTTGGGCTGGAAATTTACAAAAAGGTAGGTTGTCAAGATGTTTCCTTTGAGTCAATTGGTACGTGGGTTTCACGCAAATCCCATAAATTTCAATGTCTGTGATTGCATGTAGTCCATGGCCATGTTCTGTGCAAGTTGTGTGATTGCACACGACAATTCTCCGTACGTCGGGCTGGAAATTTACGAAAAGGCAGGTTGTCGAGATATTTTCTTCTAGTCAATCGGTGCATTGCCCACACCACTACTTTATAGGAAGCTTAAATGGTTGTGAATTTGATAATACCCAATCAATACTAAAAAATGACACATAAATTATGCCTGAATCATGTAAAAAATAAACCCTTGCATGAGATACTGTCGTGTGCAAGTATTTCCCCATACATCGGGCTGAAAATGTACGAATAGGTGGGCTGTCAGGATGTTTCCTTCAAATCAATTGGTGCATTGCCCCTACCATTACTTTGTAGGAAGCTTAGATGATTGTGACTTTGATAATACCCAATCAATACTAAAAAAATGATATGTAAATTATGCCCGAGTCATTTGTAAATAATAAACCCTTGCACGAGATACTGTCTTGCCAATGAAACTCTCGCGCCATTCACAGAGCACAAAAGAGAGAAAAGAAAAATGGGAGAACGAGAGGCAGGGGCAGAATCCTTGCATTGAAAAGTTGCTGCATGTGATCAATTTATGCTTACAATCTCCACTACCGATCCAAAGTGCCTCACATATAGCAAAAATTCGCTTTAGACAATGATGCAAAGCACTTGTTACTCAGTAACCCTTAGAGAAAGGGTAGAGTCAAATCAAAATGTTAGCTAGGTAAGAGGAGGGGTTATAAATTCTATAAACCAAAAAGGCCCGACAAGCATTAACTCTCCCTAAAAACAAAGTGAAGATTAATGTGCACCGACTACGGTAAATAGGGTTGTAATTCACTAGTTATTCCAAATGCTCACCTAATCTATATATATAAAATCTATTTATATTGACCTTACTTCGATTTGTTTTTTCAACATAGATAGAGTAGTTATCAATTAATAGTGCTCTTATACAAAACAAGTAAAACTGTCTTGCTTTCACCTGCATTTGAATGCACTTCTAACGAAGAAGAGGAACTTAAACAAAATAAAATTCACATTTATTTATTTCTTCAAATTAAAAATTACAATATTAAAAAAATCAAAATTTTAATTTCGATTAATATGGTTGACCGGTGATAACTAGCGTCCTGGCTTCAATGCATATATTGAATTCAAAATGGATTCGGCTGTGATAAGAGACCATAGCATTAAGCGTCAAAGCATGAGTGTTTTGTATCTATTTAACATTCATGATGTGGATGCGAATGAGTTGAATTATTTATCACCTGGTCTATTAGTGAACTATGTCTCCGGGGTACTCGATAGTCACCGATGTTCGTGTTACTCAAGCCGGCATTTAGGATGCTTCTTATAAGCAACGAATGGTAAGTGCTCCGACATAATTCATTACACATATCTCTCAAGGAAATCGAACAATTCATATACTTCTTGCAAGATATCATATCATTATATGAAGATGATGATGAAACATCGGCAATGATCATCTTCAAATGGTGAATGAAAATATGGGAAGACATGTAAAGCGACGAGAATGCTATGATCAAAGCATATTATTTTGTATTCCTATTAATAGCTCAGTTTTCGTCTCCAAGCATACTCGCGCATTTCCACATGCAATACGCTTGATTAGTCAAGAAGCTGGCATATAGAACCTAGGTTGTCACGCCCCGACTCTCGAGCTCGTGGCAACCCCATTTCACTTGAGGTCTCTGATGTAACTAGTGTATGCACCTAGAGGGGGGGGTGAATAGGTGTTTAGGAATTTTACGCGCAACTAATATCAGATTATTGCAATCCACAAACAGAAAGTAAATAGAGAGAGTTAGAGAAGATTGCAAACACTGATTATAGTGGTTCGGCTTTAGACAAGCCTACGTCCACTCTCCGGCGACCAGCCAATCGGCTGTATTTCACTATATGATCAACGGTGATTACACACTTCCGAGTGTTTATACTTGGTGAAAATCTGTCTCACTAAGTCACTCTCTTTTGTAATACACTGAGATCACTCAAATACGCTCTATGAACAACGGTTGAAGAACAGAATCAGCTTTGGAATGATGTTCATCTCCTCTCCCCCTAAGTCACAACCTATCCTTAAATACTCTCCAAGCCACATTCGACCGTTGGCTCTTTCCGTGAGAGTTCCGTCTTTCCTTTCCTGGACAGACTTTATAAGGCAAGTCTTTTTGACCGTTGAGAGTAGATCGATCCCCTTAGATTCTCGTTCGCCCATACAATCGAATCGGGCTTCCATAAGTGCTCTATTCTTCTTTGGAAGTTGTCCACTAATTGATCCTGTAAATTAGATTAACAGAATCAACATGAATAAGGTAAGTGAAATACTCTACCGTTGGTGATCTTATCTTGTAGATACACCTTAAGTCTGACAGACTTTAAGTTCTGAGTCTGCTTAGAATTTCAGTCCAGTACGGTCAGACTTTAATTCTCGATCTGGAAGACTCTTCCGTCCGGCTCGGCGCACTCTAAGGCACCCCAAGCTTTATCTTCTACTCCAAGCAGACTTTAAAGCCTAAGTCTTCCTGAGTTCTTTTTCTTCAAGAGTTTAGTAAGAATCATAAAATGTTTTGTAAACATCAAAACTAGGAGTTTCCTCAACAATCTCCCCTTTTTGATGATGACAAAACATTTCATTCATATGGCTTTCGGTTCTCGCAAAATATGTTTAGATAGAGCCTATTTCCAAATGTCCTGCACAACTTATAAGAATAGCTCATATCAACCCCGTATAGATAGATACAGCAGCAACATAACCTCATTTCATCAGTGTAATAGGCATATAAGAAAATATTATTAGACATTTTAGTATCATGCATGAACATCATAATAAAGCCATAATAAAGCATAAAGCCAGAAGCCAACTATGTCATACATCCAACTATCAAATCATCAAACAGTTAATAACCATCAAAAGTCAGAAGCCATAAGCCATATTACTCTCCCCCTTTTTGTCAACCTCAAAAAGAAATAGTCAGTTCAAAACAGTTTCTAAGACAGAAGATGTTTTTAAGAAGTTTTCTTGTTTGGGGTCCGAACAAGGGTGAAATCCTCCATATCCGATGCAGACTTTTCAATCCTGTCAATACATTGATTGACGGTCTTCTCAAGAGTTTCCAGTCTGTTTGTGAAGGAGGTTTCCATTTCAATCTGCCGATCCTTGATCTCAGTTAGAAGTGCCAAGATCTTCTGATAATCAGCATTCCCGATGAAGCTTCGGGTATTTGAATTTCAATATTTTCGAAAGATGCTCCCCCGAATTGATGCTTCATTCTCGTCCTTGTTTCCTTCCTTTTCCCCCTTTTATCTCCTTCTTCTTCTCCTTCTTATGTTTCCTCTTCTTCTTGATCTTCTTCTTCTGGATCTTCTTCTGGATCTTCTTCTGGATTTCCTTCTGGATCTCCCGCCAATTCAGATACATCATTCTTCTCATGTTCTGCGTTGAGAATGTTTTCTGCATTTGTTTCTGCTTCTGGTTCTGTCATTCTCTGGGAAGTTTGACGCATATTTGCCAGAATTGCGGAGATGCTTTCTTCTTCTTTTTCTTCTTCATCTACCAGTAAAAGTTGTCTTCTCCTTTTAGAACTTGGCTCGGAAGGCTAACTCTTTACTTTTTCTTTTTGCTGTCTCTCGCTCTAGCCAACTCCTTTTCCTTTCGTCTCCAAGTCTCGCAACGTCCTTCAATCTCATCTTATTGATCATCTTCATGTCAATAGCCATTGTGGGAAGAGTTTTAGTGCTGAATTTACTGGGTATGTCTATTTTTAGATGCTCAAAAATCCTTGTCACTAAAGCTCCATATGGTAGCTGCCCTTTCTCCTTTGACACCGTCCGATACATGTGCAAGAATATTGTGTGAGGCGGTGAGAACAGTACTCCCTTTTCAATAGCCCACATTAACTTGGCCTCAAATTTAGATACATCGCTTTTTGATGAGGCTTTTGGACGAATACAGCTGATAATAATCTTATGCGAGAATAGTTCTTGCGAAGTTAGAAGAGGATAAGTGATAGTGGCCCTTACGACTTTGTAAGAAACTTACAAACTGTTTCATAGGAGACGTCTATTGGCCTGAATGCTCCTCTTTCAACTTTTATAATGTCCGCCGAATGTCTCGTACTAACATCATAGAACCTGTCATTCACACCGAATTGCATTCGATCGGAGAGAGAAATGTTAAATTCGAGTAAAAATATGCTTTGTTAGTTCGGGATAAACAAAGAGCGAGAATCGTGCAAAATTGGTCCATCTGCAATTTTTCAAGGCTTTCCCGCAGATTTACTTCAGAAAGATCCAAATAATCAAAATCCACAATTCGTGGTTCATGATTCCTCGATCCATCGGTCCGTTGAAGAAGGTTTTATGTTCTCTCGGATCGAAATAATTTCCCGCTTGTATTTCGAACTACAAGCCTATACCCATTCTAACTTCAAAATTTCTGTATATGTTCTCATCATCATCCTTCATACTATCCTTGCTTTTCCCTTTATCACTCACTTGTTCTCGTGCGAGTGGCTGGTGAATCTGTGGCTCATCTTTGCTTGAATGAGCCCGAGTTCATTCACATATCCTTCCTTTCTCAAGAAGAACAATTTGACATCATCTCTAACATTTCTCGGACTAATTTCTCATATCTCCTCAATATTACATGAGGGCTTTCGGTCGGTGTGGGTAGAGTTAGTCCGGACGTACCTCTTCGTGAGTAATGTCGTTCTTCGATTGTGATATGATGGCTCTTGAAGATTCTTCAGGATTATTTTGAGAGGAGACTCTTGGATAATGTTCTTGGGTATCTTCGGAGGTCTGTGTGAGATCGAAATGCGTCTGTCCTCTGTCGACTCGTCTTCCTCCTTGCCCAGCAATCCTGTTTGATCTCCTTCTTGGGGATGGAGATCTTGATCTGGATACGGAGGATCTCGAGGCCATGTTCGAAGAGATTTGGTTTTTGGAGAAGATTTAGAAAGAATTTTTCTCTGTTAGGGTTTTTCAAAACGTTCTGAAGAGTTAAAAGAAATCCCGACTTTATACGTTTTTATACCCCCCTCATTAGAAGAACAAATGAACAGTCGCGATTCAAAACAAATTAAAACGGCAGTTATTTTAAACTCAAAAATATTCAATAAGCACATGCCAAAAATATGCAGATTAAAGAAACTTACCAAGGATTGACCAGATTGAATTAAGGAAATAACATACCTTCCCAAAATACCATAATTTCCTTTTTCAATAGTCTGTCCAGACGATTCCTTTTTCTCAGACTTTGTCCTGCTCTTATAGGATTTACAAAAAAGGGTTAATAATATTTAATCTCCCACATATTGAATCGAATGTACCTTTGTCCAGCGGCTTTGTAAAGATATCTGCTAATTGATTCTTAGAATCAATAAATTCCACATATATATCTCCATTTTGCACATGGTCTCTAATAAAGTGATGTTTGATTTCAATGTGCTTTGCTCGGAATGTAGAATTGGATTCTTGGTGAGGTTTATAGCACTCGTATTATCACATCTTATTTCAGTGCAAGCTTCTTCCTTTCCATAATCCAATAGTTGCTTTTTTCATCCATAAAATCTCGTGAGCGCAGCTTCCAAGAGCAACATATTCGCTCTGCAGCTGATAGAGCCACCGTGTTTCGCTTTTTTAGAAGACCATGATACCAGCATTTGTCCAAGTAATCGGCATGTTCCGGATGTACTCTTCCTGTCTACTTTACATCCTGCTAAGTCGGCATCGAGTAGCCAAGGAGAGTAAAGTCTGTTTCTTTAGGGAACCACGCACCCGAGATGGATAAGTAGCTATGTACTTGATAATACGCTTTCTTCGTAAGATGAGATTCTCTTGGATGTGCACGAAAACGAGCACATACACATACACCGTATATAATGTCCGGTCCGGATGCGGTAAGATAGAGAAGAGACCCAATCATACTTCTATAAGATTTCGATCAACTTTCTTTCCGATTCATCCCGATCAAGTTTAATGGAAGTTGACATTGGAGTTTCGGTCTTCTTGCAGTTTTCCATCCCAAACTTCTTAACCAAATCTTTGGAATATTTCTCTTGATGAATGAATGTTCCTCGTTTTGATTGGTTAATCTGAAGTCCTAGGAAGAAAGTAAGTTCTCCCATCATACTCATCTCGAATTCCTCCTGCATAGACTTTGAGAAGTTCTTGCACAAACTTTCATTAGAAGAACCAAAGATAATATCATCTACATAAATTTGTACTAAAAGAATGTCCTTACCTGCTTTCTTGATAAATAAAGTTGTATCAACCATACCTTTCTTGAAGTTGTTGTCTAATAAAAACTTACTGAGTCGTTCATACCGTGCTCGAGGTGCTTGTTTCAGTCCATACGGGCCTTTTTCGGTCCGAAAACATGATCTCGCTTTCTTGTTTCCTCAAACCTGTGTGGTTGTTCCACATAGACTTCTTCCTTGATGAACCCATTTAGAAAGGCGCTCTTTACATCCATTTGAAATAGTTTGAAATTCGATAACAAGCATAGGCAAGTAAAAGTCTCGATTGCTTCTAATCTTGCCACCGGAGCATAGGTTTCATCATAATCTATTCCCTCGATTGGGAATAACCTTTTGCCACAAGTCTTGCCTTATTTCTGGTGACTTTTCCAAGTTCATTTACTTTGTTTCTGAAGACCCATTTGGTACCGATAATTGTCCGTCCTTTTGGTTTAGGAACTAATTCCCAAACATCATTTCTCTTGAACTGATGAAGCTCCTCTTGCATTGCCTCTATCCAGCTTTCATTTTCCGAGCTTCATTAATACCTTTGGGTTCAATTTCAGAAATAAGTGCAACAATACCTGTATCCTTTTTGTTCCTTGATCTGGTTTGAATCCCCTCGTTGATGTTTCCGATCACGAGCTCTTTGGGGTGACTAGACTTATGCTTCCAGTTTCTGTTCAGAACTTCAGCAGTATCAGAATCTTCTGTGGATGCAGAAATTTTAGGCTGAGTTGATTCTCCTTCATGAATTCCTTCTTTGACTATTTTCGAGAAGATTCTCGCTATGTTGAAACATGATCTTTCCGGTACAAAGATCCGGTACCGATTCTTCATGCACCTTTGTAACACTTTGTTTTGGAACTTCGCCCTCCGAAACTTTACATTCATGGATTCTTCTACTGTCTGAGTGTTTTTATTGAACACTCTATATGCTTTGCTAGAGTTTGAATAGTCCAGAAAAATACCTTCATCTGACCTTTCTTCAAACTTACTAGGTTGACGATTAACATTTTTAAGAATATAGCATGGACAACCAAAAACTCGAAAGTATGAAACAATAGGTTTTCTTTCTTTCAAAATCTCATAGGGAGTTTTCTCAAGTATAGGTCTTAGAAAAATTCTATTAATAATATGACAAGAAGTAGAAACCGCTCGCCCGTAACCGAGTTGCCACCTTGCTTTCTATAAGCAATGTTCTGCCATTTCCTGCAGAGATCTATTCTTTCTCTCCACAACTCCATTTTGTTCGGGTGTAGGGAGATGAAAAAGTATGCTGTATACCATTTTTATCACAAAAGTCTGAAAAGTCTTGATTCTCAAATTCTCTCCCATGATCTGTTTTGATACTTGAAATAGAGTAACCTTTTTCATTTTGAACCTTCTTTGCAAATGTTGAGAAAAATGAGAATGTATCTCCTTTATTTGCAAGAAAAAATACCCATGTAAATCGAGAGTAATCGTCTACAATTACAAGACAGTACTTCTTACCTCCGATGCTATAAGTTCTGGTAGGTCCAAACAAATCCATGTGAAGAAGCTGTAACACACGGTTAGTGGATATATGCTTTTTAGATTTAAAAGAACTTCTTACCTGTTTTCCCAAAGTGTGCATGCGAGCAAAGTTCTGTTTTCTTGTAATTTAGTGAAGGTAAGCCACGAATAAGCCTTTTGTTGGCAAGCTTGGAAATTTGTTTCATGCCGACATGTCCAAGTTTGCGGTGCCACAAATCTGCTTCATCTTGGACTGATAAAAGACATTTTGTAGTGTCTACATTTATATCCGAAGATAAATGTTCCCATGTCTTCGTCCAAAGAAAAGTCCGTGAAGAGTCAATGCTTGTTCCGAACATAAGTTCTCTTTGAAGTTTATTCGAAACCAGCATCACATAACCGGCCGATGCTCGAAGATTGTAGTTTAATCCTTTGACTAGAGAAACGTTGTTGATGATTAGGCTGCCAATCTTGGCAGCTTCCCGATCCTATAATGTTTCATTTAGTATTTCCTCCAAAAGAAACTGTTCCTCCCTTAATTTTCTCAAATTCAATGAACATCTTTGAATCTCCAGTCATGTGTCTCGAGCATCCACCGTCCAAGTACCATTTCTTCTTTCTTTTGAAGCTTACCCGCAATGTTTACAAGAACTCATTTTTCTTTGGTACCCAAATTTTCTTGGGTCCATTATAGTTAGTAGTATAAGCTTTTTCTATCCAATTCTTTTGAACAGGTCTCCAGACTTTAGGACATTTGTTTTCAAAATGTTCTTTTTCTCCACAATTAGAACATTTAAGATTATTCTTACCAATGGGTTTAACAAAATTACTTTTGAAATGATTTTTGTAAACTTGTCGAGGAGGTCTCTGTCTAATTCTTTCCTTGACTTTAGGAAAATCAATCAAGGAATCATTTTCTTTATAAAAGCCAAGTCCTGACTTGTCATAATAAGGAATTTGAATAGAAAGAATATGCTGAAGGGTTTTTGATCCTTTTGAGAACTTTGTGGTAATATCTAAAAATTCCTTTTTGAAAACATCATTATCTTTTTGCAAAGAATCTTGATTTTCCTTTGCTTTCAAAAGATCCTTTTGATAGATTCATTTTCATTTAAAAGAACCTCTCGATTTTCCTTCATTTCCAAAAATTCCTTCTTGAAATCATCCAAATTTTCCTTCAAAAATCGTTCTGTTTAATCAACTTGTAATTTTCCTTTTTTAATGTGGAGATCCTTTTCAAAGTAGTTTTTAGATTAGAACAAAGCTCGTTTATATAATCTGAAACTTCTAAAGGAATATCGAATGATTTACCTCGATTTCTCTCGTTCGAGTCCGAGTCGATTCGGAATCTGAATCTGAATGTGCCATAAGACAAATGTTTCCATATTCGTCTTCACTATCCTCAACTTCTGTATCGCTCCATGTTTCAGCCTTGAGAGCCTTCTTGTATTTTTCAAACTTTCCTTTGTTCTTTTTGAGTCTAGGATAATTCTGTTTAATGTGCCCCTTTTTCTTACACTCAAAACAAATTACCTCTTTGGCATAATCATCATCGTCATCAGACCTGCGTTGTCCAAACTGTCTGCTTTGTTTTCTGTTGTTGAATTTTCTGCCTTTTCTGTTTAGTTTCTTTACCTTTTTGATCAGCAGTGCTAGTTCCTCATCATCCAGCTCTTCTTCGAATCAGTATCATCGAATCGGTATTAGACTTAAGAGCGATAGACTTCTTACCTCGGATTCCACTTCCTCGTTCATTTGTTCTCCTCATAGGACCGCAGAGTGCCTACAAGCTCATCAACTGTTAGTGGTGAAATCCGCGAGTTTCTCGATAGATGTCTTCACATTGTTCCATTCTTTTGACAGTCCTCTCGGGAGTTTGTTGACTTTCATTGGTCCGAACAGCTGTCCTTGATATGCCAAACCGTTTACAATTTCGTAAAGCGACGAACATATCTCCTATTGACTCTCCCCGTTTCATCTTGAAGGACTCGTATTGACCAAGTAAAATATTTACTTTGGTTTCCTTGACACGATCGCCCTTCATATGTCACATGTAGTCTATCCCATACTTCCTTCGCCGTATCACAAGAAGATATACGATTATATTCATTAGGTGATAAAGCACAATATAGGGAGTAAATAGCCTTTGCATCAAGAGTTTGTCTCTTTGTTATCTCTTCGGAGAGAGAGTGGCTGATGATTCTGTTTCTTTCTCATCGCACTCTTGAAGTCTTTCGATGTTATTAGTGGGCTCAATTCCCTCTCAACCACATCCCATTCCAAAGGATCTTTCGACTGAGGAAAGCTTTCATTTTATTCTTCCGTATATTGTAATCCTTGCCATCGAAGTAAGGTGGATGGGTGTTGCTCTGCCCTTCAATTAAACCTGGTGCAAGAATACTAGCCATAGAGGATCTTTAACTCAGAAGTAACAAACACTTCAAAACTAGAGCACGAGGCTCTGATACCAATTGATGTAACTAGTGTATGCACCTAGAGGGGGTGAATAGGTGTTTAGGAATTTTACGCGCAACTAATATCGATTATTGCAATCCACAAACAGAAAGTAAATAGAGAGAGTTAGAGAAGATTGCAAACACCGATTATAGTGGTTCGCTTTTTAGACAAGCCTACGTCCACTCTCCGGCGACCAGCCAATCGGCTGTATTTCACTATATGATCAACGGTGATTACACACTTCCGAGTGTTTATACTTGGTGAAAATCTGTCTCACTAAGTCACTCTCTTTTGTAATACACTGAGATCACTCAAATACGCTCTATGAACAACAGTTGAAGAACAGAATCAGCTTTGGAATGATGTTCATCTCCTCTCCCCCTAAGTCACAACCTATCCTTAAATACTCTCCAAGCCACATTCGACCGTTGGCTCTTTCCGTGAGAGTTCCGTCTTTCCTTTCCCGGGACAGACTTTATAAGGCAAGTCTTTTTGACCGTTGAGAGTAGATCGATCCCCTTAGATTCTCGTTCGCCCATACAATCGAAATCTGGGCTTCCATAAGTGCTCTATTCTTCTTTGGAAGTTGTCCACTAATTGATCCTGTAAATTAGATTAACGAATCAACATGAATAAGGTAAGTGAAATACTCTACCGTTGGTGATCTTATCTTGTAGATACACCTTAAGTCTCGATGTACTTTAAGTTCTGAGTCCGCTTAGAATTTCGATCCAGTACGGTCCGACTTTAATTCTCGATCCCGGAAGACTCTTCCGTCTGAAGCTAGCGACTCTAAGGCACCCCCTGAGCTTTATCTTCTCGCTCCAAGCAGACTTTAAAGCCTAAGTCTTCCTGAGTTCTTTTTCTTTAAGAGTTTAGTAAGAATCATAAAATGTTTTGTAAACATCAAAACTAGGAGTTTCCTCAACAGTCTCGTTGTACGATATCCCAAGTACTGTCATCGACCAATTCATTTTATCTTGTAATTGAGCACATGCAGAAACGAACATCTCCCAAACCAAACGACAAGAATAGCAACAACAACAGTAGAGGAAAGACAACAATATTTTATATATATGAAGGTTAACCAGCACACTAGCAAATATATACACGTCTTACTACATGCGACAAGTTAAGGCTTACTAAAAAAGAAACCGGCCTAACTAACCTAACACTGTACAAGTGCCTACTCGCTAGCCTTGGTGGGATCGCTCTCTTCGATCCTCGGGTACTACATCATCTAGAGCCTAAAAAGGTTAACCACGACGGGTTGAGATAAACTCAGCAAGTTAAAGCTCTAAGCCCCAATTAGAAACTTCGCTCGCCTCAGGAGTTTAACATACAACCTAATTCATCAAATCACCCAATGTCACCTCAAACAAATAACCATAGAAGACAGTTTAATAACCAGGTACAATCACATGCAACCTTACCTAGCCTTGGCACACTCGACATGTAGAAACTGTCAGTTAAATCATCACGACATTAAGAGCATGTAAATAATCAGAGCATCGCACACAGCTTTCTCATGTCTCACACCCACACATGCTCCGATTATTATGACCCCTCCTCCTAGGCCACGGCACAACCTTATGGTTGGCGGTTCCTGGCCAAGCCAGCTTCGTCCTCTTTACCTCAAGGCACGGCGACTTCAAGGACTCACTCCTAAAACAACATTCCCGAATGAGCATAGAACCCGCCCACTACCGCAGCCCCACAAGTAAGCCCTCCCTGTCAGGCATTCGACCGAAGTCAGGTGACCAAATGGCCACTGCACAACCCTATAAGGATTTGTGGTCTTCCGGCAACGCCGGGTTCCCTCTCTTAATGTGACCATGCAACAAATCATCAATCAATTCTTTATTTTCTTTGCTCAGTTATGAATGCACATATAGTTCGTGCTCATACGACATGCTATTGCTGTAACATCTTGAATTTTGACCCATTCCGGGATAGATGAAATGGTTAATTTATCAATGCACTGTTAGTTATATTTACTCTGAGTTGGCCCCTCACGAGTTAACTAATTGTTCGGCAAGGCAATTAAGGATCGGTACGCGTACGACTAGTGAATTTAATCAGGGATAGGCCACTCGACCATGATGATCAAAGAGGAATAATACTACATTGTTGCAGGCCAATTAGCGAACGGAAATAAATCGAGTCGGCAAAAATACGAGGTCGGATTGTGGGTGATTCCGCACGACTTCGATATTAATTGCAGACGACGTTAAACCGATTTCCTTTTGGCCCCTCGGTGTGAGCAATTAACCTCTCGTGATTACATGACAATCGAGAATCGCCCTGATTTGAATATGCACGATCGTGGATTGAAAAGCTATCAACCACGGGTCAAACGTGCGAGAACCCCTAAACGCCGTCCGAAAGTTAGGTCGTACTACAGTCGCGATTGATTGATTTTAACCACGAATTTCAATCCGGTATCGGGTATCGAATTTTTAAGGATGTTGAGACTAAAATATCGGACGTGTCTCATTGATTCTCGAATTTTTCGATAAGTCTAAAATGATTGGAAAAAGGATTCAACGGGCCGAGTTTTGGAGCCAAATATTTGGAAAATTGTCTTGGGGGTAAAAAGACCAAAATACCCCTCTAGAAGC
Organism: Angophora floribunda; assembly: GCA_014182895.1. Taxonomy (NCBI): domain Eukaryota; kingdom Viridiplantae; phylum Streptophyta; class Magnoliopsida; order Myrtales; family Myrtaceae; genus Angophora; species Angophora floribunda. Next base: position 16,204,585 of record CM024710.1, read on the forward strand.
TTGTTTGGATTTTGTTTTGTTTTTGTTTTTCTTTTCTTTCCTTCCCCCCTTCTTATCCGCACGTTCTCTCTCTCTCTCTCCCTTTTCTCTCTCTTCCCCTCACGTTTCTCTCTCTGTCGACAGCCCTCCCCACTTGCCCACCTTTCCTCCTTTGACCGGTCTTCTCCCTTATCTCTTTCTTCTTTCTCTCCCACTTGTCTGACAGCCCATGTGGGCGTCTCTCTCTCTCTCTCTCTTCAGCGCAGCACGTTCGACCCCCCTTGTAGCTTCTTCTTCTTCATTTCTTCTTCTTCTTCTTCTTCTTCTTCGGCCGACACCCCTGGCTTGCTGCTGCTGCTGCCACTCATCATCGACCACCGCCGCAGCTCCTCCGCCCCTGTTCTCTGCCCGGTCGCCGGCGAGCTGCCGCCCGTCGGCCTCCAGCTGAACCGGCCCTGCCCAGCTTCTGTTCTCCTCTCCCCCTCCTCTGTCCGAGCTGCTGCTTTGTTCCAGTTCTGATCGCGCTAATGCCGCTGCAACGCCGGCCGCCTTTCCCAGACGCCGGAGTCGCCGGCGAGCTGCCTGAACCGCTGCTGCCACCTCGCGAACCAGCCGCCACCTCCATCTTTCCCTCATTCTTCAGTTCGGATCTGGGGTCGGGATGGCCGAGCTCGCCGTCCAGCCGTCCTCCGCCACCGTCTGGCCGCCTTAGACCGCCGCTGGGCTCCGTCCGGGAGCCACCCAGCAGTTGCCGTCGTCGCCGTGCCCTCCCTCTTTCTCTCGGCCCCTCTGGCCGTGACCTGGAGAAGCGGCCAGCAGCCTTGCCGCTGCACGCCGCCGCCGGTCACCGCCACAAACCCGCCGGAGGACCACTCCCGAGCCTCCTCTGCCGCACCGGAGCCACCCCAGCCTGTTGTCGCCCCATGAAACCTACTGCACCGCCTCTCCTTTCCCTCTCTCGGTTCTGTCCAGCTTCGCCGGAGCCGCCGCCTGCCTTGCCGGAGTTGCTGGCCGCTGTCCGGAGTCGCCGGGCCGCCCACCAGCCAGCCTCGTGCCACCGGTTCCTTCGTTTCTCAGCCCCTTGCCGCGTGGACAGCCGCCCTCGGCCGAGACCCGGTCCCGGGCCGCCTCGTCCCGACGCGCCGGAAGTTCCCGGGTGTTCCCCTCGTCGCCGCCGTCGCGCTCGTGTCGTCGGAATCTCTAAACCGTGAGTCGATTTCCTAATCCCTTAGTTAGGGGTTAATCTTGCTTAGGAATAGTTTAATTAGTTTAATTATTGATTAGTGCTTTGGAGGGTGATTGTTAGTGTTTTAATACTATTTGATTAATCTTTGCTTAGTGTTAAGCATGATTATGATTATTATTATTGGAATAAATAATAATAATTTATTATTTTCGGAATTATTAATTAATTAAATTAATTTATAATTTCGAATTATTAATAGTAATATTGTTATTACTATTCATTGCTGAAAATTAATTATTTTTGGAGAAAATAATTAATTGTGATTATTTATTGAAATGGTTTTAATTGAGTAATTTTGGGGGAAAATTACTATGGTCTATTTTTCCAAAGTCAATAGTATTTATTTACTATATTATTTAATGACATTGGTTTATTGAAGAAGGGTTTTACTAAATGGAATTATTTGGGTTGGATAATTAATTATGGGATTGAAAAATAATTACAAGTATTTTGTGGGAGTAAATTATTTTATGGGAACAATAGACTATATCATGCTTCTTAAATGAGTATTTTTTTAGTATAATTATAGTTTATAATTATTTTTGGGATAATTGAATATTGTCGGAAATAGTTGATTGGTATCGTCGTGAGGACACGTATTTATTTATTATTAAATATACGTGATTATTTGGAAAAGTGTGCAAGTATCGTGAGGTTGATTGGTCGGAATTGATTGACAGACTGTGATTTGAATTGTTGGTTGTTCCCAAGAGTTAGGGAATGTACGTGATTGAATGTTGATTGGAAATTGAATTTTGGAAATTATCGAGTGAGATCATATGACATATTGCGTGGGTTATTGGCGTGTCGCGTGAGCGCAGCGATGTTGCATTCACGACGCGAAGAAAGATATAATTGGATTGCTTGATGATGTTTGCATTTATCACATTAAATGAGGGAACCCTGGCGTTCGGAAGACCGCCAATCCTTATGGGGTTGTCTTGCCGTGCGTTTCGCGCCGACTTCGGTCGGATGCTCGACGGGGACATGTGACGGGATCTGCGGTAGTGGGCGGGTCCTATGTTCCCGTCGGGCGGGATCTGCGGTAGTGGGCGGGTCCTGTGCTCCTTCGGGAATATCGTCAGAGGGAAGGGATGACCCCTGACGTCGCCATGCCTTGAGGTAAAGAGGACGAAGCTGGTTTAGCCAGGAACCGCCAACCATAAGGTTGTGCCGTTGGCCTGGAGGGGCGTTAATAATCGGAGTATGTGTGGGTGTGAGACATGAGAAAGTTGTGTGAGATGCTCTGATTATTCGCATGCTCTTAATGTCGTGATGATTGAATTGACAATTTCTGCAGGTTGCGTGTGCCAAGACCAGGTAGGGTCGCTCGTGTTTGCATATGCTTATTGAACCGTCGTCTGATAATGTTGCTTGAGGTGTGGTATGTGTTGTTTGTCGGAACTAGGTTGCATGGTTAGACTACCCTCGAGGCGAGCGAAATTCCTAACCGAGGCTTAGGACTTTGACTTGCTGAGTTTATTGCAAGCCGTCGTGGTTAACATTTTTCAGGGCCGTAGGATGGAGAATCGACACGTGTTTCGGCTCGTGGCCGTTTTTGAAGGCAGTAGATTAACCCTGGCATGTTGGTCTCATTAGCTCATTAGGAAGATACCCGTGGTAAGGGCTTGTACTTGTAAACTTCCTAGGATTAATCAGTAGATAAATAAAGCAGTACTTTTGAATGTGTTCTTGTTGGGTTTTCCTGCTATCCCTGTTTTTGTAATTGACCGGGAATTGTGTTTCGCTTCCGCATGCGTTTAATCAAAAGATAAAAATAACGGTCGGCGACGGATCCTGGGGAGTCGCAAATCAAATGACCGCAAGAGAACAGGGGTTGTCGCGTGCTCGAGGGTCGGGGCGTGACAATTGCAGTTAACACACGTATAATGTCATGCAATAGTATCCAGCAGTCATGTACAATAGCAACAGTTCAATCATTCACGAAAGTTGCAACAATCAGCAGTTCAAGTGACAGTCTAACAATCAATTCCGACCAATCAACATTATAACACTTGCATACTTTTCCAAAATAATCATGTACCTTAATAATTACTGGTACCCAATCACGTGTCTCAAAATTCAATAATAAATAATCACATGTCCTCACGACTACAACAATCCACAATTCCCATAATTAATTATCCAACTCAATTCATTCCATTTAATAAAACCCTTCTTTAAACCAATGTCATTTAATAAAGTTATATATAAATACTATTGACATTAGAAAATTAGGCCATAGAAATTTTCCCACAAAATTACTCAATTAAAATCATTTCCCATAAATAATCACAATTAATTATTTTCCCCAAAAATAATTAATTTTCAGAAATGAATAGTAATAACAATATTAATAATAATAATTCGAAATTATAAATTAATTTAATTAATTAATTTAATTAATTAATAATTCCGAAAAATATAGAGTTATTATTTAATCCAAAAATAATAATTATTATTAATACTAACCATGGTTACAAAATTAACTCAACCCTAGTTAATCTAACATAACCATGATTAATTTTTAACCTTGATTACTTTTAAAACTAACTATAGGTACTTTAATCAACTAACTATAGTTAACCTAACACTAACTCTAGTCAAAATACTAATCTCAATCAGCCTAATTAACCAGAATAATCCATTAATTAACTCTAATTAAACACAAACATATAAATACACTAATTACCCCAAAGCAAGATTAACCCCTAAACAAGGATTAGGAAAATCAACTTACTTGGATTGGAAATCCGGCAACACCGGTGCATAGAGGGAAACGAGGGCTACGAGGGGTAAGCTCGGGGATGACAACAGACGACGAACAGTGGTTGAAATAGGCCAAAACAGTCCGGAGTTACTATTCACACAGAACCGGTGCAGCTAAGCGAAAAAGGCCAAAATGGGCGGTCCGGAGCGACCAGGGGTGACCAGGGGTGTGTGGCTGGCTTCATAACTTCCGTGACTATACTATAGGTGGTGGTGGCAGCTTCGGTGATGGCGGCAAGGCTATTTTCCGGCTAGAAAACAGTAAGGACAGCAAGAAACAATAGAAATAAAAGGGAAAAGGAAGAGAAAAAAGGGAGAGAGAGAGAGAGAGAGAGAGAGAGAGAGGGGCTGCTATGCTGAACGAATTTGGGGAAAAAGGAGGAGAGAGAAAGCTGCTGGAAACTTGAGGGAGAAGCCAGGCAAGTGGGCTTGCCACTGCTCCAAGAACCAATAAAAAACAAGACAAACAAACAAAAACAATGCCCACTTGCCCAAAAGAAAAGGTCAAAAGAGAGAAGTTCTTCTACGTGAGGAGGAGAGGAACTTGGGCCAGCTTGGGCCCCTTTTGGGCTGGGTTGGATGGGCGCAAGGCCCATTGGGCCCCCGGTCTTGGGTCGGCCCACTCGCGGGCCCGAAACCTAGTCCAATTTTTCCTTTTTTTTTCCGACACTTTTGCATCCAACGAAAAATCCAAAAAAAATGAGGTGACGTCCAAATATTTATTCTTGATATCATTGAGAAGTCGGTTCCCAAAATCGGATTAAAAATAGGGGCTAAATTGAGTCGATTGCGACCGTAGTACAATTTAGATTATCGAGCGCCCTTTTAGGACTTTCCTCACTTTTGACCCATGGTCAATCATTCTTTGATCCACGTTAACGTCAATTCTTGAGTCAGGGACGTTCCTCGATTGTCGTGTGATCCCGGGGGCTCAATTGATAATCCCGAGTACCAGATGAAAAGATTCGGTTTACCGTCATTCATAGTTCGTATCAAAGTCGTGCGGAAATCACCCACAGATCGACCTCGTACTTTTACCGAATCGATTTATTTCCATTTCCTTAATAGTCTAGTACTTAGAGGATATCGTTCCCTCTTAGGTCCTCATGGTCGAAGAGTTCATTCCTGATTGAAATTGTGAGTCGTACGCGAATCATTTCCTATTGACGCCTCCATGTAATCCATTATCCCACAAACACACGGTTCGGAAAATTTGTACTGACCATGCCTTCGACTAACATTGCCCTTTTATAAAATCCCAAAATAGGGTCGATTTTCAAGATGTTACACAGGTTCTTGGAGTTGTGTCTATATAAATGCGTTATGGATGATGGATCCATCTAGATGGCTTTCCAGATGTTGACTTGAAGTTGACCAATGCTCGCTTTAATCCTCAACCATTTATAATATCAATGGGCTAAGGGAAAAGGCGCATGAAGATCCATATGCAATCTACAATATTATATGAAAGATGAGTTTACTCCAAAGACGGTACCCCAAAGCATCAACCCCATTAGATCTAAATGTAAAAAAAACCCAATTAAATGCTAAAGTAAGAAATATCTTTGTGCTCTTTGTCTATACAGGCAATTGTATTAATCTCCGACATATTCATTAAGATCAACATCAATTTGTTCTTTTCTCATTGCTCTTCATAGGACGTCACCCGTCTATCCATTAATTTGGTCAAGATAGGTAGCATGTGAAAAGCCAATATGAGTCGATAGAAAACTAGAGAGTATGGCATTGTAAAACGTGTAATCCTTAATTTTCAACTTCGTGTTTCGCTTGTTGAAATTAGTACAACTCCATTACATTAGGGAAAGACAATGCAAACAGAAGATACAGGCCTCAACCTTAATCTTTTCTTTCATCATTATCCGTGGGAAAAGTAGTAGGAATCCAGTTATTTAAGAAATACAAAAGATATAGAAACAATATGTAAAAAAAATGTGTTATACACTTATTCTGCCTTATGACCTTGCAAGGAATGTTTTGCAAAATATCATTTTTTACAAAAACTAGAAACTTAGATTAATTTCAAGAACCTTCATTATCAGCGATTGAATACTATCAAATATAACTTCCAATAGTACTCCTTTGAGAACGAATATCAAGAAATCGATCAATGTAATGTCATTGCAAATGAAATTCAAAGTGGTCATCGTAAGTCTCTTTCGTGCATTTGATATGGAAAAAAGCAAAAGGACGTTGTAATGTCAATGCTTAAATGGACAAACTACTCTATATCTTATTTGGTAAAAAGAATCATAAAGAGGCAGAGAAAAGATCACCATGGTTTCTTCGAGGGAAATGATGAGCTAGCGATGCCATAGGTTTTCAGAAGGGAACGGTGGCTTCTCTATCTTTAATATTCTCAAGGAAACCGGATAAACTTGGGAAAATTAGAATTGGAACATATTTAGTTCCTTGTATTTTCCTTGTTTAATAAGTGGCTTCAAAAAGGAACGGTGGCTTCTCCACCGTGTGCTTTCCTCGTTTGACCGCTCATTTAAGTGAATGACAATGTATTTTCCTTGTTTATGGAAAATTACTAATGTAGTCTTGGACCAATTGTATGGATATCAACTCAGTCCTTTAGTAATTATCCTAAACCTTTTTGCGAAATTCCAATATAGTCCTCCCTACCAATTATAGTCGGAAATCGCTAACTTGGCGATCCATATAGAATGTTGTTTGAGTAAAGTTATTCATGTTATCGTGTTCAGTAGGATTAGGGGTGTGCAACCGGACTGGGTTTACTAGGAACCAGACCAGACCACCCAAAAAATAGGGTCGGGAACCGATTCCCAGTGAAACCTGTCCAGGAACCAGTTCCAAGTGGAAACCCACCCAAATCGGTTTGCTTTAAAAAAAATTGAAAAGCCCCTAGATTAAAAAAAGGAAACATCTCACCCTCTCAAGTCTCAATCACGAAACAAATTGTCATTTAGGGAGCAAAAGCCAAGCTCCCTCGTTTCGGTGGGAGGAGGAAGCAAGGGGAGGAGACGAGGCAGGAGGAGGAGGTAGAGGGACTGGCCAGATTTGGAGTAGAAGCAGGGGCAAGAAGTGGGGATGAGGCTCGGTAGTGGAGGCGGATTGAGCCAAAGTGAGCAGGCTATATCCGGAAGCAAGTGTCTTCTTGGCCCTGATGATTGTTGCTGCTTGTTGCTGTTGATGCTTGCTTGCTGCTTGTTGCCTCAGCTTGCTATTCAGTCGCCATAACCAAGCTCAAACCACCGCTAGGCCCGCTACCGCTCCTTGCTGTGGGATCGCTACCCAAAATAGGTCCAATGGAAAATAGGGTAGACCCTGTTCCTGAACCAGCCTGGACTAGAAAAACAGGGTCGAGTCCAAAACATGGTCCAAAAAAGCGGAACCGCTTATAACAGGGTCGGGTACAGGTTCTGGGTTTGGATCCTACCCACCCCAGACTCGATCACCCCTAAGTAGGATGGCCGGTGATGACTGGACTCTAAATTAGTAATTTCTGTGGGCAATTGTCAGGAATAACTATATTAAAATTCCTCCAAAGGTTTATGATTACATTAACAAAGTTGGAAAGTTTATGACATAATTGGCATATTAATTTAGGACTGAATTTTTAGTTATCCCACTCTTTAACCACCTAGTTCATCTATAATTGTGATTGTGCTTAATATGTTTTCATCCAAACAAAAATAACAGTGTCATTTTAATGTAAAATAGATAAATTTTTCTTTGTAGATGCTTTTGTTGGTGTCTTTCCATTGGACTCTCGAATCGATTTTCTCCTGGCCAAAAAGGTCTTTTTCCTTAATGTCGTAAACCTTAGTAATTTGTTGTAATTAAAAAAATCCAAATCTACGAGGTTTTTCTCTAGTTATGACAGACTGTCTATTCTTTGTAGACCGGCGTTATTAAAAAACTCAAATTTACTATATCCTGTTCTTGATTATGATGGAAGGTTGTCAATATTTGTAGATAGCTGTAAGTAAAAACAAAGAAAATTTCTTGGTATCGAAATTAAGACCAATATCACTTGCGATACGTGAATCAAGGTCAACATCACCTCTGTCGATACGATTAACATGGCAAGATCGACCTTTAATTACTGTTGCTTTTCTTTATAGTGTTATTATGTATTGTCCAGATCAAAATTGTTCATCAACCCATGAAATGATCTCCTCTTCAACTTTCCGGTCAAGAGATCCAACAAGCCTCGGAAACCAACTTCTTGTATCGAATGTTTTTTGTAGTAGTCTAATGGGGCAGTTAACACCAATCATTTATGAGCACATCTTGTCACCAGTGAATCCTTTCCTTACATCTTATAATCTGCCATTTCTGCAGTTAGATGAGAACTACCTGGGAGCGACAATCTCTTCTTCTTTAAGAAATGTCACCGAGTTGAATGTATAAGTTCTTCGCAACAGTCTATCTGTTAGTATCTAAATCTGCTCTCTCATTCTACTGATAATCTCATCCCCACGGGTTGTAGGCCTTTCGTCACTGACTAGACTTTTCGACTTCTTCGGAGCCAATAAACCGGAGGTCTACCCATGGAAATAGGCAAGTCGAGATTTTTGACGAAGTTGGATATCTATTAAAATAAGTAAGGAGGTGGAATTCTAGATGATTTAGGTGACTGCGTTGCATTGCTACTATTGAGGATGGAGGGCAACTTCTCCCATGGGTCCATTCCTCAATCGTTCAGATTTTTTAGAGGCATTGGAGTACTAGACTTTTCAAGCAGCAATTTATTCAGGGAGTTGTAGAGTTCTTAGTGGTACGTCGTTCCTTCAAAGTTCCGAATTCATCTTGCAATAATTTTGTCACACCTCAAATCCATATCGAGAATTTAGGGAATAACTAGCCATTTCTTTCAGAATAAAAGACGAAATTAAACAAATAGATAATTTTGCATATTAATTAAACTAAGTCTTTCGTTGAATGAAAATCACAAAGAAGTTCAATATATCACAAGTTAATCAAGCACTAAAAGCTCTTAAATTCCAAGTTAATAAACTTTATTCAAATTGTCTATTCTCATGTGACTTTAAATCCCTCTCCACGGGCATATGCTCAAACTTCCTCGTGTTCGAAATCCTGATACGATGAGTGTTGTGAGGGTGGTGGAAAAATTGTCTCTATGCATTTAAGCGCACCTGGCTTAAACTGTCGCGAGAAATGGACAATACCTCTAAGTTTTGTGGCGTTTGCCAGGGAGCAAAGGAAGGTCACACCTCTGGGTCTTCCACTCCCGAGCTGATTCTTGTAGATGGTGAATGATTGAAGCTCATGCACATTTTCCAGAGAAGGCCTTTTCCCTTTTAAGTGTGTTGCTTGCAAGTTGAAGTGACTCCAGCTTTTCGCAATTCGATATTGACAGGGGAATCCGTCCCTCAAATGGGCCCGTGCCAATCGGAGACTTGGAAGTGTGAAGCCCAAGTCTGCCGGAAGACTCCCTCGTATTTGGTTGGCTCCTATATCGAAGTTAGAGAAGAGAAGAGAGAGTATTCAAGTTGGGATTGTACCAGACAAGTGGTTCATTGCAACAGAAAAATACAGTAATTTCAGCAGGCAGCTGGAACTGGGGCAATGCTTCCACCGAAGTTTTTTCGTGTGAGGTGAACTCCCAGATGACGATAAGTTCCCAATGTAAAGACACACTCCCTTTGAGATTATTTGCACACAAAGAAAACCACTGTAGGTTCGATAACGAGCCGACATCTATAGAAATTTCTCCAGTTGGTTGTATACAAGTATGAGGTTGACAAGATCAGGGCAAGTTGATATGGTTTTGGTAATTTCACCTACCAATGAATTGTATCCTAGTCGTAAGATATGAAGGTGGCGCATTCAGCTAACATGTGGAGGGATTTCATGATTGAAACTGTTGTCTCCAAGCCGCAATTCCCCCAAGAAGCTGAGGTTTCCAATATGAGGGAGGGATCCACCCAGAGGGTCTAGTGCTCCCAAGTTCAGTACCTGGACAGAGTCCTTGTGCTCCCAATTCGGAACTGGGACCCTTTGGTGCCTGCAACTGCATCTGCTGCCAAATTACCGGCAAAATCTAATGCTATTATTCCCAAGTTGAGCACATTAAAGGGATCTGCCACTATTCCAGTCATAAATGCGAGCAGCGCAAGTTTGTCAGTTTGTTTGTGGCAGAGTAGTCTCGGTTAAAGAACAATGCAAGAACAAAACAACCGAGAAGCAAGTTGCATAATAGCGACTCCGCACTTACAATTTCATGATTCGAAAAGGGGAGCGGGTATATGTGGAAGCAAGGCGAGAAGAAACAAGAGATATGTATCATAGAATCATGACGTGTGCTGATTCAAGTTATGAAGAGAATTAAGGAGGGGGGATCTATTATGACTAACGCACGGTGACACCGGCCCAGATACTAATTTTTCCAATCCACTTCTTCGAGGGCTCGTGTGGATGTGGCGAATGGGAATCGCAAAATGGGGCCCCAAGTCCGAGCGCTTTAACGACCCAGGAGGCAAAAGTGAGTATGTTCTGCAATGCAAGTCCAGCCAGTCGGTAGATAGATTGCAGACAGGATACTCTTCTGTTTCTCCCTGAATGATGCACTATACTCTGATCACCACGTTGTGGCCCCTTTTCACAGGAGTCCGGCCTTGGTACAAATTTAGCCACCTTAATGTTCCTCTCACCTGATCAATATATAGTGCAGCTGTTCTTTTCTTTGCTTTGTGTTCCTCTTTATTTTTTTTCAGGATAATTTTGCATTGAAAGTGGAAAGAAGCTGCTCCGGAAAAATGTGTCCATTTGGAAGCATATGATATCATCATATGAAGATGATGATGAAACATTGGCGGTGATCATCTCCGAAAGTCGAACGAAAAAGGGGAAGATTTGTAAAGCAACAAGAATGCTATGATGAAGCGTTTATGATATTCCTTAATTGCACAGTTTTTTTGTCTTCAAGCATACTTGCGCATTTTGACATAAGTACAGCGGGAGTGCCAAAAGTTGGCGCGGAGGACACTTAAATGCCAAAAGTTACAAAGGTACACTTAAGTGCCATTTTAAAAAAAAATGGATCACTTAAGTGCCAAGTCGCCGGAACCCCCGCCGGAAATCCTACGTGGTAATTTTTTATTAATTTTCTTGCCTACGTGGCTTGCCGGAAACTAAATCGGCCAAAACGACACGTTTTGGCTGACGTGGATTTAAAAATTATTAATTAAATAATATTAAATAATTAAAAATATATTATTATAAAATCGATTTTATTAAATAAAAAAAAAGAAGTGGAGGAGGGGATCGGCGAGGGCAGCCCTCGCCACCGCGCCGTCACCGCCCACCTCGCCGGGAAGGGCCGGCGACGGTGGCGAGGGTCGGCCGGGTCGCCGGGCCCGGCCGGGGCCGGCGACCCCGGCCGGCTGCGGCAAGACGCTGGTCCGGTTGCCGACGGCCCTTGGCCTCGGGCTGGGCGAGGCCGGCGACCCTCGCCGAATTTGGGGGAGGGTCATGACCCTTGCCCCAGATTTGGGCGAGGGCGCGCGCAGCCCTCGCCGCAGCCCGGCCGGGTCGCCGGCCACTGGTCGGGGCTCGCGACCCCGGCCGACCCTCGCCCACCGTTGCCGGCCCTTCCCGGCGAGGTGGGGCAGCGGCAGCGGCGGCGGCAAGGGCTGCACAACCCGCCGATCCCCTCCTCCTTTTTTTTTTTTAATAAAATTGATTTTAATTTTAAAAAAATCTGACGTGGACAATTTTTTTTAAAAAAAATTGCCACGTGGATTTTTTATTTTGAAAAATGCTCCGTCGGCAAATGAAGTCGCCGGAAAATGGACACGTAGCAATTTGGCCGAAATTTTTCGCCATTGGCACTTAAGTGATCCATTTTGCTCCGATTTTGGCACTTAAGTGTACCTTTTGTAACTTTTGGCACTTAAGTGTCCCTCCGTGCCAACTTTTGGCACTCCAGAAGTCCGTACCTTTGCGCATTTTCAAATGCTATAAGCTTGATTAGTGAAGAAACATGTTAGCATACGTAACACAAGTTCTCTGACTTGTGTCTGGGCAAGTGCGTGTGTTAAGGGATGGATGATGAATCTATCTAGATGGCTTTCCAGATGTTTGACTTGAAGCCAACCGACGCCCACAAAAATCCTGAAGTGCCCCACTTTGGAAAATAAACAGATACAGATGATCAAGCATGATTGATGAGCTGGTCATTGTCACTAACCACTATCACTTGAATAACGACAGCTTACTCAGTTGAAATCATTTCGACTGATAAACCTGTTCATGAAGCATGTACGTTTGTATTAATGTCTAGTCATATTTCAACATGAATAGTAACTTTCTAAGAGGAAAATTAACTGTCCACCTATTAATAATTGATAATTTCTCCATGCGATTAATAACTCTTTTATGAAGTTAAGGTTTGTGTTTATACTAAGTGGTGAACTTAGTATACTAAATTAGTCTTTTAACGTAGTAACTTGTTACTAGGGAAAGTAGGTGTGTGCATATGAGTGACTACTAATTTTGTCATGATAAAAAGTAACTTTACTTCCAAACTCCTTAAATTGAGTAACTTCTCCATGTTAGTAATCACTATTTATTTATAGAAGTAGTTTTAAGCCTAATGGTGATCAGTAATTTCTTGACGAGGTTGTCAGTGATTTCTACCTTTAAAAGTTGCTTATTCATGTATAAATAAATCCCTGTAAAATGAGTGAGTATCGATATATCTTTAATTAGTTTTATGCATATGTCATTCAGTGTTTTTTTTTTCCATTAAAGGCGATCTAGTAACTTTACCAAAATGCGAAAATAAAAGCAAGGACGGTAGTATAGTTCAAAAATATCTGCGCTGAATAATTTACACTTGCACCCCTAGACAAATCCAACATACTCAAGTTACACAATTCTACTTAAGCATTCTTGGATAATTTCTACGATGCCCATCAACGGTCAATACCAGTCCTCGAATTAACTTATACGCTAGAATGCCGAATCCGAAAGCTCTACACCTTATCCACCCACCACGAGCAACAATATTGCCAGTAGCCGATGAACATAGCTTTAGGAACAGATGTCAATTCTCGCCATTGGATTATTTCGAAACGAAGCAACGGCTAGCAATTTCTAGTCAATTTGCAGAAACCACGCTTTCAAGCTTTCCTTTTGGTGGGTGGTCTTGGACCCCTCTCACCCTAAAAGCTAGCTTAAAAGGTAAGGCTTTCTCTCGCATTTATAAATTGACCACATATGACCCTTTTATAACTATATAACCCCAACAATCTCCCTCTCACACATTGGTCAACTTAGGATCTAATACCGGTGTTGGTTGGTTTTAAGCCTCTCTCATCCCAAAAGCTAACTTAAATAATGAGGTTTTCCTTCATACTTAGAAACCGATCACCTGCCCTTTCCATAACCAATGTGGGATAACACCAGCACTTTTGAATAGATTTCCATTAGCTAATTGATTGCAATTAGTCTTAATAAGCCTCATACAAATGAAAAGATAAAATAAAAAAGAAGCAAGGCAATTTATGTTGGATTCAATTTAAAAAACTATGTCACCACAACAGAATTCTAAGTAAACCAACAGTACTCAAGAATGTGTGTGCACCATAGTCCTCGCGCTAGTTTAGTTATGCATATATACACATGGAGAATAATGATCAACTATCAATTTGAGGAAAAAATAATGATCGACTGTTTAGTTATAGATTTTACCTATCTACTTCCGTTTGCTCAAACAACCCTAAAGGTATAACAACCAAACATAAGCTGTTAGTTGTTCATCTTCTTCACAAAAACCAAATGCAAAGAGTTTCTCCCTAATCGGTTGCAGCTGATTTGCAATTCCACTGACACTCATTCGTCTTCCAGGATTTGTCACCCCTTTCCATGGTCAATAGAAAGCAACGTCCCAGGACCCATCGACGACCATTCATTTTAATCTTTGATTATGCGCAAGCGGAAGACGAACCATCCCCAGACAAACAAACAATCAAACAGGGATAGAGGGATGAATAGCAAGAACAATAACAACTCCTCATTTATACATTTTCATTGCATTAACCAACAGATGATCGTTTTTCGAATTACAAGCACGACAAAAAGGGCCGATCCCTCCTCTAAGCCAAACCAAAAAGAAACTAGGCTAATCCAACAGTACACAAAGAACCCTCGGGTTCAACACCACAGTCACTCGGACCCATCGGACTCAAGCTCCGTCGAGTCGATCATTGGAGGAGCGATTCTCCATTGCGGGTACGCCATTCTAAAGACCTGAAAATGGTTAACCACGACGGGTTGAGATAAAATCTCAGCGAGTTCTCCCCTAAGCCCCGGTTAGTACGCCAACTCAACCCGAGGTATCTCTCCCAAACCACCCCTCACTCAACCCAACAACAAACAACAAAACCAAACCGCCCAATCAAACAACCACTAGGGTCAACCAATAAACACTATTCGGTTTGCATGCAACCTTACCCGGTATGCCATACCCCGCACGTTAAATCTCATACAATGCAAACAAGGCACATGGCCGTTAGATGATACAGATTCATCACTCACATGCGAAATCGCATCACAAGCGATCTCACTTGCCATTACCACACCCCGCACGACTATCAACTCATGCGTGCGTACCATAAATCATCACACGACATTAAGAGCATGCGAATAATCAGAGCATCTCACACAACTTTCTCATGTCCTCACACTCCACACATGCTCCGATTATTAACGCCCCCTCCTGGGCCAACGGCACAACCTTATGGTTGGCGGTTCCTGGCTAAACCAGCTTCGTCCTCTTTACCTCGAGGCACGGCGACGTCAAGAGCTCACTCCCAAGACGACATTCTCGAAGGAGCATAGGACCCGCCCACTACCGCAGCCTCGCAACTGACAGAGGCCCGTGACCCGCCCCCATACCACAGTCCCACAAAGTTAACTCCTCCCTGTCAGGCATCCAACCAAAGTCAGGCGACCCACTGGCCACGACACAACCCCATAAGGATTGGCGGTCTTCCGGCAACGCCGGGTTCTCTCTTTTAATGTGATCATGCAGCACATCATCAAGCAATTCATTTATATCTTTGCTCTGTCGTGAATGCAACATCACTCATGCTCATGCGATATGCCATTTCAAATAACCCACGCAATATGTTATGCAATATCACTCGACAATTCCAAAATTCCAAAACCAACCAACACTCGATCACGCATTTCATCAATATTCACGAGTATAATTAACAATTGACACTTCAATAAATCATAACAACCAAGAACACATCAAAAATAAGACTAAATTTAGCTTTTGTATAAATAGTGCCGTGAACAATAATTGTGAAAAATGATCGTGAATTGATTATGAACAGTGATTTTTCTAAATTCAATTAATTAAAACATTTAATCCATAATTTAAACAAAACATTAATTAAAATAATTAATCAATTCAATTAAATCAAATCATGCTTAATTAATCACAAAAATCACATAACCCTCAATTAAGCAATAATTAAACACAATTAAGCTTAATAAGCAAAATTAAGTTAATCTAATCTTAATCATCTATCTAACCACCTATCTTAGGGTTAATACAACTTAATTAAACCCCTTAAACCAAAATTAACACTAACTAACCAACCCTAAGCAAGTTTAGGCACTAAATAGGGATTAGGGCTAAACTCACCCGTTAAGCGGGCCGGCGACACGGACACGGCGGCGGCAACGAACCCGACACCCGGGGACCTCTACCACGATGATCCAAAGCGGTCCCGGGGCTCAACACAAGCAGCAACAAACTCGGAATCCCATTGCAACTTGAAAACATCACTACACAGGAGGAAAGTCATTGGCTGACGGAGGAAAACGGGCTTGCCGAGCTCCGGCGAGCGGCGGGCAGGCGACCAGCGACTCCAGGGGGTCAAGGGGGAGTTGCTAGAGGCTGGTATGGGTAGTGGTTTGGCTGGAATGGGAGAAAAACATGGGAAAAGGTGGAACAAAGCAGGAACAGGCGGAACAGTGACGGTCCGACAACAGCCGGCTTCCGGCTGCCGTACGGATCGGTCGGAGGCTCTTTCCGGCGATCGGCCAACGTTATTTGAACGGAAATTCTCTTCCGAACACAAAGGCAGGTGGCACGAGACGAGATTCCAACGGAAGGCAATGAACAACTCGATTTTCGGTGAAAGGTCAGAACCGAAAAACTGAAGGAAGGAAGGAAACAAGGGAGAGAGAAGGGTGTGCGGTTTTGGAGAAGATGAAGAGGAGAGAGACAGTGAAGTGAGGGCTGGAGATAGGCCTCATTAAGGCCATTAATGCTTGCTTGCTTGTCCCAAAAATGACATCATCTTCTCTCTTTCCTTTTTTTGACTTTTCTTCAAAATATCCAAGGGCATTTTGGTCATTTCCACCTTGCACATTTTCCAATGTGCCCTTGGGCTGAAAATGAAAGGCGGGCCTAGGAAATAGGGCTGAAAATGAATATGAATGGGCTCGGGAATTTCTTGGGCTCGAATCGGCTCATGTTTAAACACTTGGAAGGATAAATGGTCAGTTTGGTCTAATGGGTTCACTTGCTTGCCCCGGGCCTTCCATGGCTGCTGTCCCACCTTGAGTGTGAGGCCCACACTATTCTTGCCTGACCCACATCCTCGTAGGCTCGTTTCCTCGGTCTGTAAATCCATTTTCCAAATACTTGGCTCATCTAACACTGTCGACTGTTGAAGAAACATCGTCCAGAAATCTGTCCCAAATATTCCCGAAAATTCGAAGTCCAATATTGGATTCTCATGCCATGTCAATTTCGCCCGAATGCCATTTTGATACTACTTAGACTAATAGGCGGCTTTGAGGATTCACGCGTAACCGACTCGTGCCAATTCACGCTCAAGACTTCTCGACACATGGACGTCCTTGACTACATGAAATTGCGAATAATCGATTCTTATTTCAAAGTACACGATTAACAAGGATCGACATAGGGCCGTTCACGGGTTCGATAATAGTAGACGGAATCACCCATCGTCCCATTATTTCTGTCCGCGAATCGACTTCTATTCGTCCCTAGAATCGGCCTGCATATCTACAGGATTGTCCTAACGCAATTCTCACGGTCGAGTCGTTTTCCCAGGTCAAGTTCTTTAGTCGCATGAGTTTTGTCCTCATTAGCCTTTCCCCTTAAGGTCGGTATCTCAGGAGTGATCAATTCCGAGTGAGATCAGCCAACAATGCATCGACGAAATTCACATTCATTCTTCCCTCAAAGAGCTCGAATTTCAGGATGTTACAACTTTTCCTTTCTTATAAAAATTTCGTCCTCGAAATTTGCAACTACTAATAAATCCTCATAAAGATGGGGGTGCTGATGCTTCATCACTTCTTCACTTTCCAGTGTAGTCCCCTTTGTTCCATGATGCTGCCTAATCACTTTAACTAAGGCGATAGTCTTGTTTTGAGGTATTTGCTCTTTACGATCCTCTATTCATATCGGCCTCTCCACGTACGACACCTTGTCGTCTACGTCCAGTTCCTCAAAATTCAAAACATGAGTCGGGTCCGGTTTATACTTTCTCAACATGGACACGTGGAAAACATCATGTACTTGAGCAAGCTTCGGTGGCAATGCAAGACGATACGCTAAAACCCCGATCCTTTCCAAAATTTCAAAGGGTCCAACGTACCTCGGACTTAACTTTCCTTTCTTGCCAAATCTAGAAGTACCCCTCATCGGCGATACTTTCAAAAACACATGATCACCCACCTTAAACTCCAACGGTCTACAACGCTTATCTGCATAACTCTTCTGACGACTCTGAGCGGTCTTTAGTCTGTCTCTGATAATTTGAACTGCATTCAATAACTACCAACCCAATTTTGAACCAGCAATTCCCAGTTCTCTGACCTTGTTCCATAGACTGGAGTTCCACAAACTTGATCTTATTTCTACTATACCACTCCGATAAAATCTTATCCCACAAGCACTCTCTTTTTGCACAATGTGTAGTTTAGCTCATTTTTGCCCCTTTTGACATCCTAGAAGCTTGCCAAGAGTCACTCTTTGCTCAGGCACTCTAGCCTCGGCGACCACTCCTCGCTCTCGTCGGATCAATCGTTACGGGCATCTTCGAACTGCACCACTACTAGCAAAAGTCCCTTTTTGATATGCACCATCTCATAGAGGTATTATCCGCTTTGGCCTGTCCCATACCAAGCCTCACGGTTTTAACCTCGTCTGAGCACCTCAAAGTGCAAAACTTTCTCCAGCTCGTCAACCCATGAGCTCGTTTCCATGGGGTCACTTATCGACACTTGAAATCTGATTCACTGAATTTCCATCAAATCGCTGTCCGAATTCCACAAACTATCGATTTTTCTTTCAACATTCCTTTCACGTCCATTTAATAACCAAACCAAGAATTCACCTCAACCACTTGAAAATTAGTGCAAACCAAATGTCATTTATTGCACCAAAAGCTTTCGAATACCTCTTCAAATCCTTTCTGATACCTCGAGAAGAAATCATCGATAATGCTATTTCCTCACTCATCCATCTAGCATCAAGGGATAATTAATTCTTAATCCACCGAAGACAAAAATCCATTCCTCAAATCCCTATCTTATATATCTCCTGAAATAATCCACCTTGGGTAAATTCATAACTTAATTGAATCTAAGACTTCCGAGCAATAAATCATCTACCGTAATTCTTATCAAAGATTCTCACCATTTAATAGATCATCTCTTATGATCCCATACCTACAACTCCTCAAATCATCAAGATAAAACTTATCTGACTTCCATTAAATCCAATGACCTCAATTGTCGTGACGTGTAAGCAACCAATCTTCCTTATTGCCTTACCACGCAGTCAAATCCCTTATACGACACCTCGCTTATAAATCTCGTAGTCTCCAATACTAGACTGAATCCTCAAAACTGGTGCGGTAATCAGCTTATACTTAAGCTCTTAAAAATTTCACTTATTCGTCCATTCAAATTCTTACGTCCTTCATTAACCTTCGTATCAGAGGCGTAGCTATCGTAGAGAACATTTCTACGAATCGTCTGTACTAACCCGATCGACTTAGAAAACTTCAAACCACTGTTGTTGTCATAAGTCTTGACATATTCATGACTGCCTTGATCTTAGCGGATCCATAGAAATTCCTTCGTCCAAAATCATATGACCAACAAAACAACGCGAGTAAACCCAAACTCGCACATATTAAACTTGGCATACTGTTTATGCTCTCGAATGGTCTATAGCACCACCCTCAAGTGCTGTTCGTGTTCCTCTAAATTCCTCGAATATTCCAATATATTGCTCACAAACACAATTACCATTTGCTCTAAATACGCCTTAATCACTCAATCCATCAAATCCATAAAAGCAACTGGCGCATTAGTTAATCCAAACGGCGGTACGGTAATCTCGTAGTGACCAAATCACACACGATATGTCGTCTTTAATTTATCCTCCTTTTTAATCCTCAACTACTGATAGCCCGTCCTTGGGTCTATCTTGGGAACATATCGAAGCTCCTTGAAGTGGGTCAAACAAGTCATCCATCCTTGATAATGGATACCTGCTCATGACCATCCTTTGGTTGAGCTATTGATAAGCGATGCATAAGTGCAACGATCCATCCTTGATTCTTCAACTAACCAATTAACCTCAATTGTCCAATAACCTTAGCAACCTTCGTCCAATAAACAAGTTACTTCCAACGACGAATTTCAAAGGGGTCAAGGGTCCTCCTCGATTTCCCACAAACTCAAAACTATCACCCACTACTAGGTTAAATTGAATTGTCTTTCCATGACAATCCACTTTTTGTTGGGTGGGATGAGATTCCTTCTCCCCATCATCGATCCATTTTCCAAACCAACAATTATCTCTGTTAGGCACGAACCGCGAGCCAAATGCGGTCGCCCTCTCGATCATATTCTTTTCTATCATCTAGGCCCTCTTGTACATCTCATCAAAACTCTTTAAACTCAAGGGCACCAGCTGGCTTTCAATTCTGGCTTCAAGCCATCTCTGAACCGTCTCGCCTTATCCAAGGGTCCTCCACTAATCTCGGCATATACTAGGCCAACTCAGCGAACTTCGCCTCATACTGATCCACTGACATCTCATTCTAACGAAATTGTTGGAACTCTGCCATCTTTGACTCCCTCGCACTGTCCAAGAAGTACTTTCCCTTGAAGATTTCGCGAAAGGCACCCCAAGTCTGAACCGTGCCTTCAGGGAACACTCTTCCTTGAGTGGCTTCCCACCAAGTACTAACATTACCTTGAAGCTGATAAGCCACTAGAAGCACTCTATCTTCCTCTGAACACCTCAACACTATGACAGTCCTCTCGAAATCCCTTATCCAAAGGGTCGCAGCTTCAGGGTCGCCCACGCCACTGAACCTCGGTGGCTTCAATCTCAAGAACTGCTCTACCAACCTAGGCATCGGTCTCTCACAGGCCTCTCCTCTCACTAGGGGAACCACAAGGACCACAGCAAAAGCACACAACTTGTTGTCCTAACAAGGTCTCTAGCGCCAGCAGGATCCCGACTAACCTAGGATCTCATTACACTACCTCAAGCACTTGGTAGTCGACCGATGACACTACCCTACACCTAAGGGTTGACTGCTTAGGATTGCTCATCACTCTAGACTATGAGCAACCCACCACCACACAAAACCACAAAAGCAATCACATGCACGTAATATAAAAGCCATCCCTATCTCACTATCCCAAAAATCCCACGCACCTTATCACTCCAAGTCTCGACCTTGCTCTGATACCAAAACCGACGGGGTTGTCACGCCCCAACTCTCGAGCTCGCGACAACCCCATTACCTTGGTCGATAGAAAGCGACGTCTCAAGACTCGTTGACGACCATTCATTTTATCTTTCGTTATGCACAAGTGGAAAACGAACCATCCCCAGACAATCAAACAATCAAATAAGGATAGAGGGATGAACATCAAGAACAACAACCACTACTCATTTATTCAATTTATTAGATTAACCAATGGAGGATCGTTTTCCGATTTACAAGCTCGACAAAAAGGGTCGATCCATCCTCTAAGCTAAACCAAAAAGAAACTAGGCTAATCCAACAATGCACAAAGAACCCTCGGGTTCAACACCACATCACTCGGACCCATCGGACTCAAGCTCCGTCGGGTCGATCACTTAGAGAGCGGGGGCGGGATTCTCCATTGTGGGTACGCCATTTTAAGGACCTGAAAATGGTTAACCACGATGGGTTGAGATAAAATCTCAGCGAGTTCTCCCTCTAAGCTCCAGTTAGTATGCCAACTCAACCTGGGGTATCTTTCCAGAACCACCCCTCACTCAACCCACAACAAACAACCAAAACAACAAACAAGTAACCAAACAACCACCAAGGTCAACCAATAAACACTATTCGGTACGCATGCAACCTTACTCGGTATGCCATACCCTACACGTCAAATCTCATACAATGCAAGCAAGGCACATGGCCGTTAGATGAAACAATTCATCAATCACATGCGAATCGCGTCACAAGCGATCTCACCTGGCCATTGCCACACCCTGCACGACTGTCAACTCATGCGTGCGTACCATAAATCATCACAACATTAAGAGCATGCGAATAATCAGAGCATCTCACATAATTTTCTCATACCTCACATCCACACATATGCTTCGATTATTATGACCACTAGGGCCACGGCACAACCTTATGGTTGGCGGTTCAATCGGCTAAACCAAGCATCGTCCTCTTTACCTGAGGCACGGCGACGTCAATGGCTCACTCCCATCGGCATTCGGCATTCCCACTGGTGCATGGGGCCCGGGACCCACCCCATACCGTAGTCCCACAAAGTTAACCCCTCCCATCAAGATCCAACCAAAGTCGGGCGATCCAATGGTCACGGCACAACCCCATGGGGATTGGCGGTCTTCCGGCTCAACGCCGGGTTCCAACTTTAATGTGATCATGCAACACATCAAACAAGTAATTCATTTATATTGCTTTGCTTGGTCGTGAATGCAACATCACTCATGCGCTCATGCTCATGACATGCCATTTCAAATAACCCATGCAATATGTCATGTGATCTCACTCGACAATTCCAAAATTCAAAATCAACCAACACTCGATCACGCATTTCATCAATATTCACGAGTATAATTAACAATCGGCACTTCAATTAATCACAAAATCAAGAGCACATCAAAATAAGACTAAAAATTAGCTTCTACATTAATAAAGGCTGCATGAACAATAATTGTGAACGATGATCGTGAACAATGATTGTGAACGATTAATGAATTGATTTTTTTTCCGAAATTTGATTAATTAAAACATTTAATCCAAAAATTAAACAAAACATTAATTCAAACAATTAATCAACCAATTAAAGCAAATCATGCTTAATTAATCACAAAAATCACATAACCCTACTTTAAGCAATAATTAAGCACAATTAGCAAAATTAAGCTAATCTAATCCTAACCATCTATCTAACCACATATCTTAGGGCTAATACAACTTAATTAAACCCTAAACCAAAATTAACACTAACTAACCAACCCTAAGCAAGTTTAGGCACTAAATAGGGATTAGGGGCTAAACTCACCCGTTAAGCGGGCCGGCGACACGGACGCGGTGGCGGCGACGAACCCGACACCCGGGGACCTCTACCACAACGATCCAAGGCGGTCCCGGGCTCAACACAGCAGCAACAAAAACTCGGAATCCATCAGCAACTCTCAAAAATTGCACTGCAGGGAGGAAAGGGGCGACGAGGAAAACGACTTGGCAGGAGCTCTGGCGAGCGGCGGGCCAGCGACCAGCGGCTCCAGGGGGTCAAGGGGGAGTTGCTAGTGGCTGGTATGGGTGGTGGTTTGGCTAGAATGGGAGAAAAACAAGGGAAAAGGCGGAACAAAGCAGGAATAGGCGGAATAGTGACGGTCCGGCAACAGCCGGCTTCCGGCTGCCGTACGGATCGGCCGGAGGTTCTTTCCGGCAATCGGCCTATGTTATCTGAACGGAAATTCTCTTCTGAACACAATTGCGGGTGGCACGAGACGAGATTCCAACGGGAAGGCAATGTACAACTCGATTTTCGGTGAAAGGTCAGAATTGAAAAACTGAAGGAAGGAAGGGAAACAAGGGGAGAGAAGGGTGTGCGGTTTGGGGAAGATGAAGAGGAGAGAGAGAGTGAAGTGAGGGCTGGGGATAGGTCTAATTAAGGCCATTAATTGCTTGGCTCAAGTCCCAAAAACATGACATCATCTTCTCTCTCTTCCTTTTTTTACTTTTCTTCAAAATATCCAAGGGCATTTCGGTCATTTCCACCTTGCACATTTCCCAATGTGCCCTTGAGCTGAAAATGAAGGGCGGGCCTAGGAAACAGGCTTGAAAATGAATAGGAACGGGCTCGAGAATTTGTTGGGCTTGACTCGGTTCAAGGTTAGACAACGAGCTTGGAAGGGTAAATGGTCGGTTGGGTCCAACAGGCTCGCTTGCTTGTCTCGGGCCTTCCATGGCGGTTGTCCCACCTTGGGTGTGAGGCTCACACTGATCTTGCCCGGCTCACGTCCTCGTAGGCTCGTGTCCTTGGTCCAAAAGTCCATTTTCCAAATACTCGGCTCAACTAGCATTGACACTATCAACCGTCTAAGAAGCATCGTCCAAAAGTCCTTCCCCAAACGTTCCCGAAAATTCGAAGTCCAATACTGGATTCTCATGCCATATCAATTTCGCCCGAATGCCATTTTGGTACTACTAAGACTGACAGGCGGCTTCGAGGACTCACGCGTAACCGACTCGTGCCAATTCACGTTCAAGACTTCTCGACACATGGACGTCCTTGACTACATGAAATTGCGAATGATTGATCATTCTTTCAAAGTACACAATTATCAAGAATTGACATAGGGTTGTTCGTGGGTTTGATAATAATAGACGGAATCACCTATCGTCCTAGTATTTCTGTCCGCGAATCGACTTCTATTCGTCCCTGAATCGGCCGCATATCTACGGGATCGTCCTTACGCAAGTCTCACGGTCGAGTCGTTTTCCCAAGGTCAAGTTCTTTAGTCGCATGAGTTTCGTCCTCATTGTCCTCATTAGCCTTTCCCCACGTTCAATCCCTCAAAGGGCTCAGGATATCTCTTTAGATCACAATGAATGAGTGATCGGTTGAAGATAATCCATTGAAAAGTGAGATCAAATTTCCAACAATGCATTCCATTTTCCATGAATTGATACACTAATGCCTTAAAATTAACACTACCCGTTCATTCTTTCCCTCAAAGGACTGATGGAAAATGAAGACCTTCACAACAACAATAATTCTATGAGATGTCGAAAGCAACCAAAGCTCTCAAGTTGCCAACTTCTATGGGTAGAAACCCACTTAGATGATTACGAGACAAGTTCAACATGATCGTTAATGATGAGAGACCTATAAGCTATGGGGGTATGGCACCACTGAGATTGTTATTAGACAGATCGAGTAGATCAAGAGATTGGCAATTTGATGGATGTGAAGGAATTTGCCCATGAAACTTGTTCCCCCCAAGATATAGTGCAATCAACTTGGTTAAATTTCCCAAAGAAGATGGGATTGTCCCTCCTAGATTGTTATCACTTAATTGCAACATCCCTAAATCTTGTAGAGTATCCAAATTTGAGGGGATAACACCTGAAAGCTGATTGTAACCCATAAGCAAATATCTCAATTTGATAAAATTCCCCATTTCTTTTGGAACCTCACCAAAGATTTGATTTTTACGTAAAGCAAATACTGTGAGAGTGGTGGATAAATTTATGCATTGAGGTAACACCCCACCAAACTTGTTATAACCAGCACCCACGAACTCTAATTTGGTGCCGTTAGCTAACGAGCAAAGGGAGCTCAAGTCTTCAGATTTTCCACTTCCAAGCTGATTATAACCAACTAGAAACCTACGAAGCTTATACAACTTTTCCAAATATGGTACTTTTCCTGAAAACCTGTTATCATTAAGTAGAAGCAAACCTAGCTTTGTGCAATTCGATATCGACGGAGGAATCAACCCCTCAAGTTGGTTTGAAGAAATGCTAAAAGATTCAAGAGTTCTCTTCAACTTCAAATACAGTGAGCGAAGAGAGATTGAGTAATGAAGATGGAATTGTACCTGACAATATGTTACTTGCAATGCCAATCTCTTGCAAGTTTGTCAAGTGGCCTAGAACTTGGGGAATGCTCCCGCCGAAGTTGTTTCGGGTTAAATAAAGTTCCTTTAGTGAAGATAAGTTCCCAATGAAGGAAGGCACACTCCCGGTTAGATTGTTCCCACCCAAACCGAACTATTGTAGCTTTAGCATTGAACTGAGCTCTCCAGGGACTTCTCCACTCAATTTGTTGTTCACAAGCCAGAGGACGACCAGGTTTGAGCAACCCGACATATTTTTGGAAATTTCCCCAACCAATGAATTGCTGTCCAATCGTAGGATACGCAAGCGGTGCAAGCGGCCGAGTTGTGGAGGGATTTCTTGATTGAAGCTATTGTTTTGGAGCAACATCCCCCTAAAAAGCTGAGGTTTCCAATATGAGGAGAGATTGATCCAGAGAGTCTTTGTGATCGCAAGTCCAAGACTGTAACCCTTTGGTGCGTGCGGTCGCACGTAACGCCATACCACTGACAAAATCCAATGCTATTGTTCCATGAGTTGAGCACACCGAAAGGATCTCCGGTTATGCTTGCCTTAAATGCGAGTAACGTGAGTTTGTCTGTTTCATTGGTGGTGGAGGAGACTTGGTTAAAGCACAGTGCAAGAACAATTCCAAGAAACAAGTGGCATGATTGGAGCCCTGCAAAACTCATGCTTCCAAGTGTCATGACTAAAAGCACGAGAAAGCGGGTAGATATGAAAGCAAGGCAAGGAATCAAGAGGCAGGATTAACGCTGGAGGAAACTGTGGAGGGATTCATGAGAAGGTGGCGATTTTTCTTACACAGACCGTTGAAGCACGTTTCTTGTTTCTGCGTTTTGGTTCCTCCTTTTATGAGTAACATTCAGTGCTTTATAAAAAGAAAAGGAGAGAGTATCTTTTAGTCAATGAGAAAGATTATCTTCCCATTGAAATGCAACCAATGGCACTCTTTTTCTTTTTATGAAGCAGTCATTATCGTCAATGAGTTTTGTCCATTCAATACTTTCGAACCCGTAGAGTTTGAAATGAAAATTTGTTGTTATGGTCGCTGGATTTTGGTTATTATAGCATAATTTCGCATGACTTCTGCTAGAAAAATGTTATTCTCCTTGGGCATTGCATTCATATAATTTTCTCACCATACGTTTTATAGAATTGACTATTTATCATAATATAAAGATGAGTAATAATTAATTGACACAATTAATTCAAATAGCTTACTCACACGTAACCATAGCTCACAGCATATTATGATCATATTAGGTTATGTTATATTCAATGAGTTGTATAGAGTTTAACCAATGATATCACCATGTGATTGCCACATCACGTAATATAGACACACGAGTCAAGCCATACGACGCAACCTCATGAATTTATCTGCAACTACCAATACATAAGAAATTACACATCTTCTTAAAGGTTTCACGGTTCTTATTCTCGTATTAGTTAACATAAGCAATTAAGTAATTCCTAATCATTCAGCACACTCAGTCATTAGTAATAGCCTCTTTATAAAAATGCGTTGAATTTTTGGACCATTCGAAGGGCTCCTCTTTTCTTTTTGTTCTATTTTTCTGCAGACAGGTCGCAACGATGAGTCCCTTTCAGTGAATGAGAAACTATCAACCATCGGCCGTCGCCCTTGACTTTTCATCGACTCTAGAAGAAACCCTTTGTCTGGCCACCTATGTAGCGGGAGAGCCACGGCGATGTTGATGCAGATACATCTGCGTGTATGGCGGGACGAAATTCTTGTCTTGGAACGGTCCAATCACAATCCGCGTGAACCAGGGCCAATCACAGCGGTCGGCCACTTGCGTTTTACTTAAATCCCACGAATTTCAACGCCTGTAATTGCACGCTGTCCATGGTCCGCGCAAGTATTTCCCTGTTTGGTGGACTGGAAATTTACGAGAAGACGGGCTGTTGGGAGGTTTCCTTTCAAGCCAATCGGTGCATTGCCCACGTCACTTCTTTATAAGAAGCTCAAATGGTTGCGACTTTGATAACTCCCATAATAAATACAAAAAAATGACATGTAAAATTACGGCCCCAATTGTGGTGAGTTGTGTGTAAAAATTAACCCTTGTGCGAGATACTGTCTTGCCAATGAAACTATTGCTCCATAAGCACTATAGAAAGAAAAGAAAAATGGGAGAACGAGAGGCAGAGGCAAAATCCTTGCCGTGAAAAGTTGTTCCATGTGATCAATCTATGCCTGCAATCTCCACTACCGATTCGAAGTACCTCACACAGAGGAAAAATTACAATGATGCAAAGCACTTGTTATACAACAACTCCTTCGAGGAAGGGTAAAGCCAAATCTAAATATTACCTAGGTAAGCATCTTGTAGTACGAATCATCTAAACCATCCTCATGGGATAGTTAATGGACAGCGAACCAAAAGGCCCATTAAGTATTAGCTCTCCTTGAAAAGGAGGTGAAGACTAATGTGCACCAATTGCGGTACAATAGAGTTGTAATTCACTAGTTATTTCAAATGCTCACAAAATAAAATAAAAAAACTTCTTATATTGACCTTTCTTCGATTTTTTTTCAACATAGATAGAATAGTTATCACTCGAGAGTGTTCTTATATAAAACAAATAAAATTTTCTTGCTTTCACCTATCTTCAGATGCACTTTTTCTACTGAAGAAAAGGAACTCAAACAAAATACAATTCACATTTACTTATTTATTTATTCGGATTAAAAATTACAATATTAAAAAAATAAAATTCTAATTTCGATTAATATGGTTGACCAGTGATAATCAGCGTTCGAGGCTTCAATGCATGTATCAAATTCAAAATGGATTATGCTGTGTGACGGGACCATTGCATTAAGCACCAAAGCATAGGTGTTTTGTATCCATTTAATATTCATGATGTGAATGCTAATGTGTTAAATTACTTATCACCCGGTCTATTAGTGAACAACCTCTCCAGGGAGTTCTCGGGGCACTTGATACCCACTAATGTTTGCTTTACTCAAGCCGGCATTCTGGATGCTCCCAATAAACAACAAATGGCAAGTGCTCTGACATAATTCAAAACGTATATCTCAAGGAAATCGGGCAACTTCAGAACAGTTTTGCAGCATATCATATCATTTTTTGAAGATGATGATGAAACATCGGCAGTGATCTATTTTCAAAAGGTGAATGAAAATAGGGGAAGACATGTAAAGCGACAAGAATGCTAAGCTATGACAAAGCAATTTTTTTTTTTTGTATTCCTATTAATAGCTCAGTTTTCGTCCCCAGGCATACTCGCGTATTTCCAAATGCTGTAAGCTTGATTAGACAACATGCTGGCTTACATAACCCTTGTTCTTGGACGTGTCTGTACAAGTGCGTGTATCAAAGGATGGATGATGTATTCAGCTAGATGGGTTTCCAGATGTTGACTTGAAGACAACCAATGCTCATATAACTTTAAAGTCCCCTACTTTGGAAAATAAACAGCAGACTGATAATCAAGTGTAATTGATGAGCAGGTCATTGTCATTAACAACTATCGCTTGACTAACAACAGCTTAATCAGTTCAAATCATTTCATTGTTAATTGATAAACCTACTCATCAGTTAGAGACGACATTGGAAGGTATGTGTGAATGAATGTATGTATTAATGTCTAGTCATATTTTAATTTGAATAGTAACTTTCTAAGAGGAAAATTACCTGTCCACCTATTAATAGTTGAAAATTTCTCCTAGTGATTAACAACTCTCAGATGAAATTGAGGTATGTGTATATTAAGTACTAAGCCTTTTAACATAGTAACTTTTCACCGGGGAAGCAGGGGTGCACGTATCAATGACTGCTAATTTTGTCGTGATAAAAGGTAACTTTATTTCCAAACTCCTTAAATTCAGAAACTTCTCCATACATAGCAGAGGTTCTTGGACATGTGTCCATACAAGTGCGTGTATTGAAGGATGGATGATGAGTCAATCTAGATGGATTTCCAGATGTTGACTTGAAGACAACCAATGCCCATGTAATAGGTCCCCTGCTTTGGAAAATAAACCGAAGACTGACGATCAAGCGTGACTGATTAGTGGTCATTGCCATTGATTCACGTCACTTGACTAACAACAATTTAATCAATTATAAATTATTTCATAGTTGATTGATAAACCTGCTCATCAGTCAAAGACAACATTGTGAGGCCCATATGCATGGATTAAAAACTAGTTACATTACAATGTGAATAGTAACTCTCCAGAGAAAATTAACTTTCAGCCGATGACAATATCTCGATGTGATTAGTGACTTTCATATGAAACTTAGGATAGTGATTATACCAAGTGGTGAACTCAAAGTGTTGGTCTAACAAAAAAGAATTTCTAAGTCAATCTTTCAACATATTAACTTTTCACCACGGAAAGAAGGTGTGTGCATATCAAAGAATACTAATTTATCGGGATGAAATGTAACTTTACTTTTAAACTATTTAAATTTAGTAACTTCTCCATAGTAATGGTCTCTTTTTTATTTAGAGTAGCAACTTTGAGCATATTGGCGGCTAGTAATTTCTTGATGTAGTTAGTAGTTTCTACCTCGCTTATCTATGTGATTGATGAATCTCTATGTGATTAATGAATTTCTAACAAAAGAGTGACCATCGATGTATCTATAATGAGTACTATACATACGTGATTAGGTGCTTTCCAAAAAGTGGTACTTTAGTATCTTTACCAAAATGCATGACAATAGTAAACCGTGGAAATAACAGTGCGTAAGAATTTCCACTTGCACCCGTAGAAAAATTCAACACACACAAGTTACATTATTCTACTAAAGCGTTCTCGGATACGTCCTACTATACAGTTCAAGCATTGATGCATACCCTTGAAATACCGCAAGCTGGAATGCTGAATCCGAGAGCTATACATCTTATTCCCCCATAAGAGCAACAATATTGGCTGTAGCTGACTGAGCAGAATTTTAGGGAGCAGATGTCAATTCTTGCCATTGGATTATTTCGAAACGAAGCAATGGCGAGCCATTCCCAGTAAATCTGCAGAAACCAAGCTTTCCTTTGAATAAGATTTCCAATAGCTAATCGACTGCAATTTGTCATAATAAGCATGATACTAAAGAAAAGGAAAAGAAGAAGAAGAAGAAGCAAGGCAACTTATGTTGGATTCATATTAGAATACTATGGCACCAAACTCGAATTCTAAGTAAACCAACAATACTCGAGAACGTGTATACACCATAGGCCTTGCGCTATTTTAATTATTTACATATATAGATGGGGAATAATGATCAACTATCATCTTGTGAAAAAAAACATGATCGATCCTCTTCAGTTACAGATTTTACCTTTTTGCTTCCGTTTGTTTAAAGGTATAACAGCTAGGCATAAGCAGTTAGTAGCTCATCTTCTCCACGTAAACCCAATGCAAAGAGTTTGTCCCTAATCTGTTGCAACTGATTTGCAATTCCGCTAATGCTCATTCGTCTTCTAGGCATACTATATGAACAAGTAACTCCAATATTGTACACCATAACCAAACACTCTTGAAATATGACATCACTTTCAAAAAGCCACTGTTGGGGACTATAAGGGTCTAAATGACTATCTCTTTCTCGAAGCAAAATGCTGTCTGTAATTTCAAGCACTCGTTCATGTAAACCTTCTGCGACAAAACTATGAAGAGTCAAATTGTCTATGAATATGTCGTCGGTGGGCCTCAACCCTGTCAACATCTCCAATAAGAGAATGCCGTAACTATAGACGTCACCTTCTCTTGAAACCTCACATCCCATTGCATATTCTGTCAGACATTTAGATCATAGCAAAGGTCAAATTACAATGTGGATCATCACACCAAAATGTAATGTACATCAGACTAAGAGTTATCATGTACCAAACTTCACATAGGGAGAAGGAGAGTCATTAGGTAACAGAGAGGGAGGGAGGGGGAGGGAGAGGGAGGGAGAGTCATTATTTACCAAACGTCACATGGGGAGGGAGGAGAGTCATTATTTACCAAACGTCACATGGAGAGGGAGAGAGGGAGAGAGAGAGGACCTGGTGGAGCATAACCAATTGTCCCTCTAAGTCCCACTGAGCTCATCTGATGACTTACAGTCTCAAGGGATGATCCAAGAAGGAATTTCGCCAATCCAAAGTCACCAACATGTGCGACCATCTCTGTAACATCCTGAAATTCGAGCCCTTTGAGGGATGAATGAATGTGAATTTCGTTGATGCATTGTTGGTTGATCTCACTCGGAACTGATCATCCTCCTGAGATACTGACCTTGAGGGGAAAGGCTAATGAAGACAGAACTCGTGCGACTAAAGAACTTGACCTGGGAAAACGACTCGACCGTGAGACTTGCGTAAGGACGATCCTGTAGATATGCAGGCCGATTCCAGGGACGAATAGAAGTTGATTCGTGGATAGAAATAATGGGACGATGGGTGATTCTGTCTACTGTTATCGAACCCGCGAACGGCCCTATGTCGATCCTTAATAATCGTGTACTTTGAAATAAGAATCGATCCTTCGCAATTTCATGTAGTCAAGGATGTCCATGTGTCGAGAAGTCTTGAACGTGAATTGGCACGAGTCGGTTACGCGTGAATCCTCAAAGCCGCCTGTCAATCTGAGTAGTACCAAAATGACATTCGGGCGAAATTGACAAGGCATGTGAATCCAAGATTGGACTTCGAATTTTCAGGAACGTTCGAGAAGGACTTTTAGACGATGCTTTTTAAACAGTCGACAGTGTCAGTTGAGCCGAGTTTTGGAAAAGGGATTTTCGGACCGATGAAACGAGCCTACGAGGACGTGGGCCAGGCAAGATCAGTGTGGGCCTCACGCCCAAGGTGGGACAGCCGCCATGGAAGGCCCGAGGCAGGCAAGTGAGCCCGTTGGGCCAAACCGACAATTCACCTGTCCTAGCCCGTTGTCTAACTTTGAGCCGATTCGAGCCCAATAAATTCCCGAGCCCGTTCCTATTCATTTTCCGGCCCATTTCCTAGGCCCGCCTTTCATTTTCAGCCCAAGGGTACATTGGGAAATGTGCAAGGTGGAAATGACCAAAATGCCCTTGGATATTTTGAAGAAAAGTCAAAAAGGAAGAGAGAGAAGATGATGTCATGTTTTGGGGACTTGAGCCAAGTAATTAATGGCTTTGATGAGCCTTATCCTTCAGCCTCACTTCACTCTCTCTCTCCTCTTCATCTTCTCCAAAATCGCAGCCCTCTCTCCTCTTGTTTTCCTTCCTTCTTGAAATTTCAGTTTCTGACCTTCCGCCGAAATCTGAGTTGTTCATGCCCTTCCCGTTGGAATCACGTCCCATGCCACACGCCGTTGTGTTCGGAAGAGAAATTCCGTTCAGATAGCGTCGGCCGATCGCCGGAAGGAGTCTCTGGACGATCCGTACGGTGGCCGGAATCCGGCTGCTGCCGGACCGTCACTGTAGCGCCTGCTGCTGTTCTGTTTCGCCTTTGCTGCTGTTTTCCTCCCATTTCGACCCAACCACCGCCCATACCAGCCACAAGTGGTTCCCCCTTGACCCCCTGGAGCCGCTGGTCGCCGGCCCGCCACTCGCCGGAGCTCCAGCCAGCCCGTTTTCCTCCGGTCAGCACTTTCCTCCAACCAGTGCAGTTTTTTCAGAAGTTCAGGTAGAACCAGAGGTTGCTTCTGTTGTTCCAGCCCCAGGACCACCTTGGATCGCTGTGGTAGAGGTCCCCAGGTGTCGGGTTCGTCGCCGCCGCCGCGCCCGTGTCGCCGGCCCGCTTAATGGGTGAGTTTAGCTCCTAATCCCTATTTAGTGCCTAAACTTGCTTAGGGTTGGTTAGTTAGTGTTAAATTTGGTTTAAGGGGTTTAATTAAGTTGTATTAGCGCTAAGATAGGTGGTTAGATAGATGGTTAGGATTAGATTAGCTTAATTTTTCTAATTGTGCTTAATTAGTGCTTAAATGAGGGTTATGTGATTTTTGTGATTGATTAAGCATGATTTGCTTTAATTGAATTGATTAATTGTTTTAATTATTGTTTTGTTTAATTTCTGGATTAAATGTTTTAATTAATTGAATTTTGGGAAAATCACTGTTCATAATTACTGTTCACGGCACTGTTCATAGAGAAGCAAGTTTTTGTCTCAATTTGATGTGTTCTTGATTGTTTTGATTTATTGAGGTGCCGGTTGTTAATTATACTCGTGAAATTGATGAAATGCGTGATCGAGTGTTGGTTGGAGTTAGAATTTTGAAATTGTCGAGTGAGATCGCATGACATATTGCGTGGGTTATCTGGAATGGCATGTCGCATGAGCATGAGTGAGGTTGCATTCACGACAGAGCAAAGATATAAATGGATTGCTTGATGATGTGTTGCATGATCACATTAAGAGGAGAGCCCGGCGCTGCCGGTAGACCGCCAATCCTTATGGGGTTGTGCCGTGGCCTTTTGGTCGTCCTAACTTCGGTCGGTTGCCTGACAGTGGTTAGTTGCAGGGCTGCGGCAGTGAGCGGGCCCCATGCTCCATAGGGAATGCCGTCGATGGGAGTGAGCCCGTGACGTCGCCGTGCCTCATGGGGGAGGACGATGCTCGGTCTTCAACCGGTAGACCGCCAACCATAAGGTTGTGCCGTGGCCCTAGTGGTCGTAATAATCGGAGCATGTGTGAGTGTGAAACATGAGAAAGTTGTGTGAGATGCTCTGATTATTCACATGCTCTTAATGTCGTGATGATTGCATTATTTATGGTACGCACGCATGAGTTGATAGTCGTGCAGGGTATGGCAATGGCCAGGTGAGATCGCTTGTGATGCGATTCGCATGTGATTGATGAAATGTTTCATCTAACGGCCATGTGCCTTGCTTGCATTGTAAGAGATTGAACGTGCAGGGTATAGCATACCGGGTAAGGTTGTATGCGAATCGAATATTGCTATGTTGGTTGCCCTGTCTGTTGTTGGTTGCTGTTTGTGGGTTGTTGGGTTGAGTGAGGGGTAGTTTTGGAGAGATACCCCGAGTTGAGTTGGCGTACTAACCGGAGCTTAGGGGGAAGAACTCGCTGAGATTTTATCTCAACCCGTCGTGGTTAAACATTTTCAAGTCCTTAGAATTGCGTAACCGCAGTGGAGAATCCTGCCCTCGCTTCTCCAGTGATCGACTCGACGGAGCTTGAGTCCGATGGGTTCGAGTGATCGTGGTGTTGAACCCGAGGGTTCTTTGTGTACTGTTGGATTAGCCTAGTCCTTTTGGTTTCGCCTAGAGGATGGATCGGCCCCTTTTTGTCGGGCTTGTAATTCGGAAAACGATCCTCCGTTGGTTAATCCAATGAAGATGTAAAAATGAGTAGTTGTTGTTGTTCTTGCTGTTCATCCCTCTATCCCTGTTTGATTGTATGTTTGTCTGGGGATGATTCGTCTTCCGCTTGCGCATAATCAAAGATAAAATGAATGGTCGTCAATGGGTCCTAGGACATCGCTTTCAATCGACCAAGGTAATGGGGTTGCCGCAAGCTCGAGAGTCGGGGCGTGACAATCTCAGTATCTAAGAGGATATTGTTTGGCTTTAGATCACAATGAACAATAGGGATGTGGCACTGGTGGTGAAGATAATCCAATGCAAAAGCAACATCAATAGCAATATTTATCCTTTGAATGAAGTTCAACATTTTCGAGAGCTCGTTCCCATGAGATGATGTTACATTTGGGTGGAGCCACCGTTCCAGACTTCCATTGTCCATAAATTCATAAACTAAGGCCTTAAAATCATTTCCTTGATAATCACTACTCGAGCAAATTGTCAATATCTTCAAGAGATTTCTATGCATGATGTTTTTTAATGGCTCGCACTCCACTATGAAGCTCTTTAGAGCACCATGACGAACTAAATGAAGCACCTTCACAGCAGCAACAATTCCATGGTCGTCAAGTATCCCTCTGTAAACAGAACCAAAGCTTCCAACACCGATCAAATTTGTTGTAGAAAAACCGTTAGTTGCTTTTAGGAGTGCTTCATAAGACACGTTCAAACGTGAATCATTCATCAAACTCGAAAATGGTTCATTTACTTTCTTCTTCAACCAACAAAAATATATAAAAGCCAAAATAAGAGCTATTCCAAGAACTCCGAAGATAACAAAAGTGGACAATATCACCATATTGATCTTTTTGCGATTGGAGCTTTTGGATATGCAGTTGGGGAGGTGAAATTCCGGTAGTCCACCACAAAGTTTACTATTTCCAATAATAGAAATACCAGTAGTATTCTCAAAGACTCCTTCATGTGGCAGCATGCCTTCAAAATTATTGTACGATAAATTCAGAAGTTTCAAGAAACGAAATACAGCTAAGAATTCTGGAATCTGACCCGATAAATTATTGCTTGAAATATCTAATTCTTCAATGCCTCTTAACAATCCGATCGATCGGGGAATTGATCCTTGGAAGAAGTTGTGCCCCAATCTCAGTGATGTCAATGAAGTGCAATCACCTAAATTTATGGGGATTTCACCTACTAACAAATTGTCGGAGATGTCCAACACAGTCAAACCTCTTAATTTGCCAACTTCCATAGGTAGAACACCCGTTAGATGGTTACACGACAAATTCAGAATAATCGCTAATGATGAGAGACCTATAAGCTGTGGGGTTATGTCACCACTCAAATTGTTGTCAGACAGGTCAAGCAGATTAAGAGACTGGCAATTTGATAAATGTGAAGGAATTTGCCCATGAAATTGGTTCCCACCAAGATATAGTGCAATCAACTTGGTTAGATTTCCCAAGGAAGATGGGATAGTCCCTTCGAGGTTGCTATAACTTAAGTGCAATGTCCCTAGATTTTGTAGATTACCCAAATTTGAGGGGACAACACCTGAAAGCGGGTTGCGACCCATGACAAATAATCTCAGGTTTACAAAATTCCCGATTTCTTCTGGAATCTCACCGGATATTTGATTCTGGCTTAAAGTAAATGTTGTGAGGGTGGTGGATAAATTACCTATGCATTTTGGTACTACCCCTCCAAACTTGTTCTCGTGAATGCCAATGTACTGCAATTTGGTGCTATTAGTTAACAAGCAAAGGAAGCTCAAGTCTTCAGGTTTTCCACTTCCAAGTTGATTAATATAGACTTGAAGCCAACTAAGCTTATACGAATTTTCCAAAGAAGGCACTTTCCCGAAAAATCTGTTATCTCCAAGTTGAAGCTTATCTAGCTTTGTGCAATTCGATATCGAGGGAGGAATTGGCCCCTCAAGTTCGTTCCCGAGAACGCTAAAAAATTCAAGATGTGGGAGTTGAAGGCTCATACCTGCAGGAAGAGTGCCCTGTATCCGATTGTTTCCAACATCAAACTGAACTAGCGAAGAGAGATTGAGTAAAGAAGATGGAATTGTACTCGACAATTTGTTTCTCGCAAAAGCAATGATTTGCAAGTTTGTCAGGTGGCCTAGGACTTGTGGAATGCTCCCACCCAAGTTGTTTCCGGCTAAATAAACAATCTCCAGTGAAGATAAGTTCCCTATGGAGGAAGGCACGATCCCAGTGAGATGATTATAAGTCAAATAAAGAAACCGCAGCTTGGATAATGAACCGACTTCGATAGGAATTTCTCCACTTAATAGGTTGTACTGAAGGATGAGGCCGACAAGGTTAGAGCAAGCCGATATGTTCTTGGGAATTTCACCGGCCAATGAATTGTTGTCCAGTCGTAAGACATGAAGGCGGTGCAACTGGCTGATTTGCTGAGGTATTTCATGACCAAAACTATTGTTTTGGAGCCATAATTCCCCTAAAAAGCTGAGATTCCCAATATGAGGAGAGATTGATCCAATAAGTCCTTGTGATCGCAAGTCCAAGGCCGTGACCCTCTGGTGTCTCCTGCTGCACGTAACGCCATACCACTGGCAAAACCCAATGCTGTTGTTCCATGATTTGAGCATGCCGAAAGGATCTCCAGTTACACCAGCCTTGAATGCGAGCAGCGCTAATCTGTCTGTTTCATTGGTGGCGGAGGAAACTTGGTTAAAGCACAGTGCAAGAGTAATACCAAGGAGCAGGAGGCACGATCGAAACTCTGCAAAACTCATGGTTACGAGTTTCATGACTCCAACCCCAAGGAAGCGGGTGGATACGAAACCAAGGCAAGAAGAAACAAAGAGATCGTTGACGTAGATATCGTGGACCTCATTGATCATAAAACTGCGAAGCCGGCCAACCCCTTCTTCTACCATTGATTCAGCCTCTGAAGAGGACACTGTCTGGCCATATATGCATGAGAGTAAATCTGATGCATGCCCATCTGCCAGTAGATCGTGGGGCCGTACTCTTTCTTGGACCCAGTCCGCTCGGTATCCCACGCGGATGAGATCAATCACAACCATCGATCCGCAGATGCCCCAAACTTGGATGCTTATGATTGCGCATCGTCTGCTACACCAATAATTTCTTGAATCATTTAACACTGCAGTAGAGGCATAAATAATGTGTTACTACTCTGCATGAAAGCTCCATCGAACCAAATTCCAGAGACACCCACCATATAAACTCTTGTAGCCAACCTCCCATTATGGATTGGTCCCCAATAGAATTCAACTCTCTAATTGAATGCATGTCTATATCTGGCACATTTTTCCTCTACGAGTGGTTGGGGGCTAATGATACGTAACCCACCGTAAGGCCATCGAAGTCCAAACTGGTTCATCGATGTTGGTTGAAAGGTGCTTTCGGTTCATCAATATGGGTCCTTCTTTAGCTAGCTAAATATGACATATGAAGTTTCTCTTCGTTGCTTTTTCAATTTGATCGAGGATAGGTAGAATGGAAAAGTCAATATGAGCTGATAGAAAGCCACAGAATTAAGGCATTGCGAAACGTGTAACCCTCACTTCTCAATTTCGTTTTCCACTTTTGATAATGAGTAAATCTCCATTACATTTACAAGAGGAAAAAAACTTTAAAACAAAAGATGGATTCTTTAAGTAATCCTCACTTTCATCATAATACAGGGAAAAAGCAGAAAAAAAACTCAGTTATATAAAAAATACAAAAATATAGAAAATATATAAAAAACATGTACTGAGCACTATTTTACTAATGGGATGTTGCAAAGCAATTTTTGTACGAGTTCTCTAACGAATAGCAACTTAGGTCGAGCTTTTTAAGAACCTTTGTCATCAGTGGTTCAATAACACCAAACAGAACTTCCGCAACCATGGTACTCCTTCAAGAATGAATGTCAAGAAATCAATTGATGTAATTTCATCGCTTATGAAAGTTTGATGTTGTCATCGCAAGTCTCTTTCCTGCGTCTGTATAGCAAAAAGCAAGACACTGTTACAATGTCAATACATAAGTGGTCCCGCTAGCATGACTCTATAGTCATGCTGAATTTCTAATGGTTGCATGTTGACCACAATTGTCACTTTGTGAAAGGTGGGCAACCGGATTGGAGAAATGTGGGAGGGAGGGGGTTTTGCTGTTTTTTATTATTATTTAAGGGATAATGTCACAATTTACTCCTCTATCTTTCTAGCTTTGTCCAACCAAATGTTTTATAGTTCTATTTAATGGTATTAAAAAAATTCCTCGTAATGCTTCCAACCAAATCCTAAAAAAAAAAAAAACAAATGCATCAGTTACGTGCATGAAAAAAATATTCTCACTTTTAAATGATCCAAAAAAATTAGGAATTACTTAACAGATAAAATAGTCTATCATTAAGTTTTCCATCCATACAAGTTGATAAATTCATTGAAAATCAACGATTTGGACTAACTTTTAGTTTGGGAGAGAAAGAACTTGATTCACTAGCCTAAGTCTATCAATTTGTGCTGCAAATATTTTTTTATTTTATTTTGTCATTAAAATAGGCAAGTTAGTGATTAACAAAACTACAAGTGTGAAAAATATTTTCTATCGGTATTGTTGCTAATAGTAACTCTACACTTATTTTCTCTTGAAATATATATGTTTCAATTGTTTCTTTTTTCTTTTTTATTTCCTTATTTTTTTCTTTGACTGATTTTTTGTTTTTTAATATAAGAATTCCCACTAGGCGGGCTAGCAAATCACCAAGTGGAATTCATGATTTTCCCCATGTCACCCGGTTTCCTTTGTAAAATATGTGGTCCTCTCATTTCCCATACATAAATTAACAAACTATCCTTTGACTTATTTTATAATAAAAAAATCAGAAAAAGGGCACGGAAAAGATTACCATGTTTTTTTTTCAAATGGATCCGGGACTGTCCAAAATTCATCACCGAGGACCATTAGGTCCATTACAATATCATGAGGAAGAAGCAGTGAGGATGTCCACAGCTTGAAAATCAGGAGCTGAGCACATCCGATACTTATTTTGACAAGGATTTTGTTGACATGACACTTTTTTAAAATATCCAAATCCAATTAAGAAAAAATTTATTATTCTCAATATAAGTGTCTCAAGGCACTCGCTAACAAAACTATTTTGATAATTGCCGAATTTCTTTTTCGGCAATCATATGTCAGTTTTGATCAAAGCGGTGTTTTATATTTCCTCTGTTCTAAAAAGAACGAAAAAAAAAAAAAATAAATGCCGAAAAATCGTTTCCCTTCTTCCAAAGAAAAGAACGGAGAAATTTGATAGATAACTTTTACTCTCAAAACAATTTCTTAGGGGAGCTGTAGAATTCTCCTGGTGGAAAAATTAATGTGAAGCATTTATTTTCTTAGCCGCAGGCATACGGAAAGCATTAAAACATAGCTAGCATTTTCCCTCAAAAATCACTAAGGATTTAATAATAATATTTATTGACAAAACTCTATTTTATGCACGTATTATGGAATTGACTATTTTCATATTTTAGTATGAGTAATAACTAATTAGCACGATTGATGCAAAATACAAAATTCTATCTACTGATAAATTATAATGTTGAGCCAAATAAAGTTTTACTAATGATGATACGACACGCAACACCACATCACAAACATAAACATATGTCATGCGACATGACGCAACCGCACGAGCGACCACCTATACATAAGAAACTGCACATTCTTTTGTACAAGATTTCACAGTTTTTATTATTTCATTAGTAAACATAAAGAACTAAGTAATTACTTATTATTCAACACCAGCGAAGCTGATCACACCGATCTCTTCTCATTGGCTCAGGAAGAGACTTTTTGTCTGGCAACTGATGTTGATGTATAGACATCTGCGTGTATTTCTTTTTCTTTTCTTTTTTTGGGAGGATATTGTAGCCTCAACACGGTCCAATCACAGTTCGCGTGGACCGGGCTGATATCAGCAATCAGTCATGTGGATTTCCCGCAAATCTTATAAAGTTCTACAGTTACGATTACATGTGATTTATGGGCCATGGTTCGCACAAGTAGTTTACCCTACTTTGGGGTGGAGATTTCTGAAGCCGGGTCGTGTGCAAAAATTAACGCTTGGATGAGATATATTTCGCGGATGAAACCTTCTCATCCATTGACATAGCACAAAATAATGAAAAGAGTAATGGGAGAACAAGAGGCAGAGAGGCAGCATGCTTGCATTGAAAATTTGTTCCTTGGGATCAATTTATGCTACGATCTCCTCTACCGATCCAAAGTACCCCACATATATCAAAAATCTGCGAGTAGCGTAGAAAATTAGGTGATAATGTAGGTTCATCTAGCTTGGCTAATATACAGTCGAGAGAACCACCAATAGCCCATTGATGCATGAGATAATGAGTAACACGGCAGAGCCTTTAACAATGCATTGAAGCTCTTCCACTTGCAATGGTATAGGTAAAGATGTAAAGACAGATTACAGAAACGAGTTTGCACTTCATTTCTGAGAAGGAACTTAAAGGCTCCTGTCACCTTATGATTTTGATGTTGCGGTGGATGAAGGAGATTCTATGTCTCCAAACAATAACTGAAATCATGTATTGAAAGGTAAGCCAGTCAGTAACTTTTTGAGGCAACTCAGTAACATGGACATGGCCATTCAATTTTAGTGGTGATACTCAACCCAAGTGGTCCTGAAAGTAACACAACTTAAACATCCGTTTTTGGTCTGGGAAAGTGGCTGCTGATCAAGATGCAGCATTTACTTAAAACATCTATGCTGTATAGGAAGCGCAGCAACACTGATGAACAAGTAAGCTAAGAGTGGCTGTACTACTAAGATTACAAAGTTTGTCAATACTCCTTATAATGCAACTACTTACAGTCAAATCTGCGCCATTTGCTTCCATCGCTAATTTCTTCCCTGTCGTTTTCTTCCTCTATGATTTTGGCATCGGTTCATCCTCCAAGTATTTCTTGACCAACGTAGCTCAAGATGCATTTGGAGATAGATTTTCTTGTGTATTATTTTCCTCAAAGCTGTACCATGAGAAAGAAGGGTTAGCTAATTAATTTGACTTCATTTACATTGACACTTTGTGCTGAGAATGAAACAGCACATGATAAAAATGACAGTAGAATGAATACAAGAACAAACAGAGGTCATCTCATTCTTATCTAATGGGACAAGACAAGGCTTTGAAAGAATCTCTAAGTATCACATCTAGAAGTCAACTTAACAGCAACTTAGACATATATGACATTGGATCCTGAGTACGACAGGCTATGCTTTGGTAGTTAAACACACCGTCTGGCATGCGAAGTTGCGATAAAAACTAAA
Source organism: Angophora floribunda (assembly GCA_014182895.1). Taxonomy (NCBI): domain Eukaryota; kingdom Viridiplantae; phylum Streptophyta; class Magnoliopsida; order Myrtales; family Myrtaceae; genus Angophora; species Angophora floribunda. Next base: position 16,246,422 of record CM024710.1, read on the forward strand.
GAGTGTTACAGTATCCATAATCCATGAATTTCTAATCAAAGTAAAGTTCAATTCATGGTTTTGATGCAGAAACTTTAAAGTATTGATTAAAGGATGGGCCTTCTTCAATCTTGATTCTTGAAGTGAACCTCTCAAACTCGGTGCTGGCATAAATCTACTTCTGCCAACAAATTTCTTCTTTATAAGGAAAGATGATGACTTTTTACCACTTGCCTTCTCGTTACTATCTGCACAAAATTCCTTGCATCTACCAAGTGTCACGCTGATAGTCTGGTCATTATTGATCTCATTTTATCATAGTAATCTAAATTGCTGTGAAGCGAACTGATGATTCTGTGGTCCACCTCCAAGTTTGAGGGACTGTCAAGGAATCTATCCAGCGGGTGGTCCATGATATGCCTGTCTGTTTTGCTGCTTGTTTTGAGGGACAAAAGCTTGGTTAGCTCTATCTGTAGCTTTCCAACTTCCTAGTAAAATCGGACAATTCTTCAGACGAAATGATTCCGTTGGAGATTTGGGTTTTCCTGGCTTCCCCTGAAATCACTTCTCCCAGAAGTCCCAATTGCTAGCAATCCATGTGGCCAGTAGGTGAACTCTTCTCATGGTACTAATTCACCTGATCTGAACCGTTAAGGTTTGACAAGACATTAAATTCCGCCGATGCAAGAGACGACATGAAGTTCATGTATATCTACATTGATTTGTTATACTCTCGACAAAGCCAGTGTTCTCTAGAAGTGGAATAAGAACAAAATTCTTTAAAATCCTCAGACTATATTAAGTACGTGGATTGGAAAATTAAGTACCTTTTATAATGATACAAAAGTTGTGTGCTCCGGTAGTCTCCTAGTTCAGTGATTATAATCAAGATCATGCAATCATGTAAGGAAATGATAAGCACGTTCACCTGGCTGTTAAAGCCCCCGTTCACAACGGATTTACGTCAGCAAATGTAGTGTACACATGGCAGCATTCTAACGTCACATGAGCCAGTGGAGAGAAAAAGATCAATGAAAGGCCTTCAACTTCTACCCTAAGAAAAGTATGGTTCCTTCTTAGCTTTCTCAGCTTCTGAGCTGTACACGACAAGTTACTATTTATCCATTATAAAGACATGCAAAAATACAGCTTACAGTTAAGGCTTGCTCAAACTGCATTGGCTTTACGAGTAGACTCTTCCTGTCTGACGTTGAGCTTGTTCTGCATCCAGCTGAAGAGCTGCAATCAACCAAAACCAATGGCTAAAGTGAAAAGTCAAATGAACAATGAATGCCTCTGGTGTATTTGTGTGTGAAAGATCAGAGTGTGAATTCGAAGAAAAATTCATCACTGCAACGGGTGTTTTTACCTTCATCTTGAGTCAGAGGATCATGGAGTTTCTGGGATGGAGGCACTGGAGGTGACTGAGTTATACAAAAGATTAGAAAATGTGGTTCGAATGGCCGATGCAGGCATTTAAAATCAGAGACAATGAGCTCATAAAACCAGGGACGGGATTGCGTAAAGATGGAAGTTTGTTAGTTGGAATTTTGAGGACCAGCTGAACTGCCTTTCTTGGTGATTTTACCTGAATGCTCGTCTTACGATTTGACTCTTACAAAAATAGATTGGATAAAGCCAATTTATAGCTGACATGACTGACAAAATCAATAAAAGCGTATGACTTGATACGACAGATCATGTGGACGCTTGATAGAGCTAAACGAGACTCGTTTGTTAGTTGTGGGATGTGGAGCGTCAAAGCTCTCATCCATGCACAGGAAAAATGAAGACCGAGGAATGTCACTCCAGGGATTTTAACCAGTCTTTGACCACAGATTGGCCGTTAGTGATATGGTTTAGGATGACGAAAGAGAAACCAAAGGTTATAACATCTTGCGGTACTTCATAAATCATTTGGCAAATGCCTTTGGCGGCCAGTGCATCCGCATAACTCCAAGAAAGTGATAAGTCAGATCTCAGATGATAAAAAGATGGAACATTGTGCCTCGCTATGCTAATAACCTTGAATTTGATTACTAGTCAGGGTAATCTCCAGGAAGCACAAGGAAGGAGAGGAACTGATGTGTGAATGTCTTGCTTTATGCAGACCAGCTGCTATTTCTCGCACACCTGCTCGTCAGGAGTTTGCTTTTGTATATGCTCATGTATTGACATTAAATGCAACAATTTGCACTCCCAGGCAACTGTATTTTGACTAATAGCTATTTGGTCATATCTCCTTCCTTTCTGTTTTGTTGAATGTCCAATTTTGTTTAGACAGACCAGGTAACTTGCTTCTGACAAGGTGAAACCTCAAATTAAGAAGCTCAGAGTTGAGAAGAATAAAAGTGGTTGGAAGCATAGCCATGGCCAAGAAATATGGTGAGAAAAATTCTCAACAGTGAAGGCTCTGGGATAGTATTGACTACTGAGTGATAGGTGGATTCCCAGACAGATTTGTTACAATTTTGCAAGGGACAAGGTGAAATTCTGTTTATTACCAGTACGCCGGTCACACTTCCACTTCAATTATCTGTTCACTCCACCTTTACTTGCATTAGTCATCAAAATCTATCACCCTTCAAAGTAAACACAGCCAACATTAAGCCATCTCAGGTTCAATCTTTTCTTCAATGAAATACTTCTATCCTGCATCAAAGCCCGGAAGGGGGGAGGATTTCATTTCAAACATGGTGTCTGCAATCCGCATGTGGTCCACCTCTGAGAAAATAAACAACACTGTTGACTATGATACACACAAGAAAGAGAAAAAAGTAACACAATCACCAACACGACATTGCACAGCTCTCTATACATACTGGTCAATATTGCTAAAGACATGAACAAGAGTCACAGATGTCGAAACAACAATCGATGCACCTGAAACAAGCGAGGCTGGTGCAGAGTTGCCTAAGAATGACTGCACAGTGGTCATTCACATTGGAGCAAGTTTGGATGAAGCCCATTCAACAGATACGATCCAGCAGCTTGCTGCAACAGTTCCAAGCTGCCTTGACCAAGACATCCACAGTAACAGACGGCTTTCTTTGGCTCGGAATATTTGCTGTCATAGTCAAGTGACCAAACTCTTTACCCAAATTTCCAAGCAAAACTACCCTCTGGCCCTTTAAGTCCAACATCGTCTTGAAATTCTCTTTTCAGGCACCTATTTTAATGTGAAGGTAAAGAGTTTATGTTGATGAAGAGAAGTAGAGATTTGAAACCAGCTTGATCACTTCCAATATATTCCCACTGTTGCTGCATAGTATGTGGCTGAGATTGGAGCATCTCAAGGTGCATTTTGTTTTCGAATCTTACTTTCACCACACACACACACACACAAATTGAACTTTTCTATTTAATTCTCACTTTTAGAACATGTCTCATACTATTTACAGACAAAATATAGAAAAAAAAAAGGAAAAAAGCTTAGCAGTTCTGCAGGAGACTTATTTAAATCAGGTATAGCAAAAACAGTTGTTTCGGCCAGATGCAGGAAGGATTGAGGCCTATAAAACACCTGTAGAAACTACTAGGCGACGCAGTGCTTAATTATACCTCTCGTACAGATACTATTTTTTCACTAACAGTTTCAAGTAACATCATGGCACGTATACTGGGATGGAACCAACAATTGCATGCTCATTCTTGCAACCTATCATTAGACAGCACATGAGAATTTAAGTAAACTGAAAGTAACAGCAGCATGAAAATGGTCCTGATGCCAACCCAAATTGACCACCACGTGGCAACACACCATGCGCTTATATTATGAATTAGTTAATTGAGAGGCCACTTCAGGGCAACTTATGTATGATCAGATGTTATAACAAAAAATATCTTGTGCAAGAATTCTGGATGTAACAGATGTTAATAAATAACAAATAAATTTTCTGGTTAGAATGATTTCAGACATCTGAAAATCCGAGCTCAAATAGGTAAATTTTGTCTAAGGCACTCTTTTTCAAAGGATATCCCCTTCCTGCAAAGTGTCAGCCAGTCAAACTTCCCTTGGGCAACTGGCGTGAATGATATATAACATCTAAATTGAATCCTCCATGCTGTGACAAATTTCTATATGGTTCAATGAGGTTAGATTCGAACCTTCTATGCAAGCTGTGTTCTCTTACAAAACCAAGCCTGTGCTTTGAGGTCATCACTTTGTCTGTCTGCAAGTACCCTGACAGGAAATTCAACAGAAGAACTCAAAAAAGTGAATGTCATTCCGATATCTCCATCTATATATTTTCATTGAAGATCAATTTCAGGTACAGCTTAGAGGCACAAGAGGAGAAATGTAAATATAATAAGAGTCCCTATTTGAGACATCATCAAAAAAATTTCTGCCGCATGCTCACAAGGAAAAAGCAATCTGACAGAATAAAGATTGGGACTATCTGACAGATTTGTATCAAAAAGGTCATTAGTCAACTAATCAAGAATTTTAGCCTTTCTCTTCAAAATGTCAGTTGGGTACTGCAATGAGTCTCCTGTAGATACTCCACGAGAAATTATAGAGTTTGCAAGATCTTCATTCATATAAGAGTATGTATTCAAACTCGAAAGGTGAATGAAGATAGGGGGAGACATGTAAGGCAACGATGATGCTATGATAAATATCACTTGACTAATGGCAGCATAATCACTTTAAATCATTTCATAGTTGGTTGATAAATCTAATGATTAAGTTAAAATCACTTTATTGGTCATTGATAAACCTGCTTGTCATTTAGAGATAACATTGTGAGGCATGTAAGTATGTATTAGCATCTAGTTATCTCTGAATGTGAATAGTAACTCTTCAAGAGGAAAATTAACTTTTGGCCAATGTTGATATTTTTTCCAGGTGATTTCCACCTGAGAACTAGTTAAGTGTCTACACTCAGTGGTGAACTTAGAGTGCTGCTTTGGCTAAAGGAATAATACAAAGTTAATCTTTTGACAAAGAAACTTCTCACCATAAAAAGTAGGGTGCATATGGATGACTACTAATTTTGTCATAATGAAAAGTAACTTTACTTTCAAACCGTTTAAAATTAGTAACTTCTCCACACTAATGGTTACTTTTTAATTAAGAGAAGTAATCCTGGTTGCTACTTATTTCTTGATGTAGTTAGGAATTTCTACATTTGAAAGTTGCTTATCTATATGATTTGCGCATATGTGATCATCTGCTTTCCCAAATTAGTAACTTTACCAAAATGCGAAAATACAAGTAATGACGGTAGTAAACTTCAGAAATTGTAGCGTTGAAGAATTTGCACTTGCACCCCTAGAAAAATCGAACACACTTAAGTTACACTATCCTACTAAAGCATTCTCGGGTAATTTTGACTACGCAGATCAAGTCTCGATAACGTGTCCTCGAAATACTGTATGCTAGATTGCTGAATCCGATAGCTATACATCCTCATTCACCCGCCAGAGCAACAAATTTTATTTTAGCTGACTGACTATAGCTGTAGAAACAGAGATCAATTGGATTGTTTCGAAACAAAGCAACGGCCAGCCGTTCTTAGTCAGTATGCATAATCCAAGCTTTCCAGAGAATAAGATTTCCACCAGTTAATTGACTGCAATTCTTCTTAACGAGCATCCTACAAATGAAAAGAAAAAAATCAAGCAAGACAATTTATTCTGGATCCATTTTAGAATGCTATGGTGCCAAAACAGAATTTGAAGTGAACCAACAGCACTCAAGAATGTGTGTGCACCACAGGTCCTGTGCTAATTTGAATATGTATATATACAGATGGGGAATAACGATCAACTATCTCCAAGGAAAAAAGATTGATTGATTCTCTCTTCGGTTAAGAATTTACCTGTCTGTTTCCGTTTGCATAAACAACCCTAATCGTCTAATAGCTATATCTAAGCTATTAGTAGTTCATCTTCTCCATACAAACCTAATGCAAAGAGTTTCTCCCTAGTTTGATGCAGCTGATTTGCAACTCCTCCGATGCTCATCCGTCTTCCAGGCACTTCATAAGTACAAGCAACTCCAACATTACACAATGTAACCAAACACTCTTGAATTGTGCCATGGCTTTCAAGAAGGCAATGCTCAGGATCATAGGGGCCTAAATGGCTCCCTATTTCTTGAAGAACAACATTGTCCATAATTGCGAGCACTCACTCAGGCAAAGCTTTTGCGATAAGATTATAAAGAGTTAAATTATCTTTGAATGTGTCATTGGTGGGACTTAACCCTGTGAACATCTCTAGTAAGAGAATGCTGTAACTATAGGTGTTGCCTTCTCAAACCTTGCACTCCATTGCATACTCTGCCACACATTTAGATCATAATGCATGTCAAATTGAAGTGCAGATCATCAAATTGGAATCTAAGGAGTTATCATAAGCTACCAAATGTCACATGAACAGGTGGGGGTGGGGGGTGGGGGTGGGGGTGGGGGGAGGGGGAGATTACGAGTGGAGCATAACTAATTGTCCCTCTGAGACCCATTGAGGTCATTTGACTTGGTACAGTATCAAAGGATGATCCAAGAAGGAATTTCACCAATGCAAAATCACCAACTTGTGCGACCATCTCAGCATCTAAGAGGATATTACTTGGTTTTAGATCACAATGAACGATAGGGATGTGGCACTGGTGATGAAGAAAATCCAGTGCAAAAGCAACATCAATAGCAATATTTATCCCCTAAATGAAATTCAAATTTCTTGGGAGCTCATTCCCATGAGATGAAGCTGCGTTTGGGTGAAGCCATTGCTCCAGGCTTCCATTTTCCATGAATCAATAGACTAACGCCTTAAAGTCATTTCCTTGATAGTCACAACTCAAGCAAACTGTCAATATCTTTAAAAGATTTCGATGTCTGATGCTCTTTAATGCCTTGCACTCAACTATAAAGCTCTTCAAAAAAGCGCTTCAAAGCACCATGATGGACTAAACGAAGCACCTTCATGGCACCAACAATTCCATTGCCTCCAAGTATTCCCCTAAAAATAGAACCAAAACTTCCAATGCCGATCAAATTCGTTGAAGAAAAACCATCAGTTGCTTTTAGGAGTATTCAATCAGATATGTTCGAACATGAATCATTTAAAGAACTTGTAACTGGTTCATTTACTTTCTTCTTCAATCAAAAATATATACAAAAGCCAAAATAAGTGCTATTCCAAGAACTCCGAAATTGGGACAAATTAAAAGTCAAATTCAAGGTTGCTTTATAATGTCACCTTTCTTGTTATGACTGGACCGTCGCAAACCTTTTTAAACCATCGCAATTCCTTTTCTCAAAAAATCGCTGTAATTTGAATGCTTTATAAAAAATTCAAGTTCGCAATGTTAAGTTTTTTGTCGCGTGGGATGCCGTGAACTTTTTGGAAACCATCTAATTAATATGGATTCAAAATTTTCCATATTTTGTTCTTGGTTTCAACGGATTGTTTTTTTGGTAACCTGGTTTCAACGGATTGTTGCGCCCATCATAAATTAAAAATTAGATGTGATAATGCTGTCGTCCGTTTTTTTATTACGAACCATCATAAAATTTTTGTAAATTGTTGTAACAGAATTTTTCTTTTCCAAATTTAGGACTAAACCTTTTTGCTTTTGACTTTTTGTAAATCGACGTAGTTGACAAAATATCCAAATTTACGATGTTTTATTCTCAATTGTGATAGATTGTGGTAAACTTTTGGAAACCATCGCTATTCAAAAATTCCAAATTTTTTACATTTTGTAAACTGTCATGAGTTTGAAAATATAATAAGTCTTTGAAAATCGTCCTACTTCAACATTATCCACCTAAGGATGTTTTGTTCTTTGTTAGAATGGACTATTGTAAATCTTAATTTAAAAGTACTCAAATTTATGACATATTCCTTCTCGTCTTGCCGAATCATCGTACCTCTTTGGAAATTGCCGTAATTGAAAAAATATCTAAACTTATATTTTTTTTTTCTAAGTTATGATAATATATTCACAAACTTTTGTAAATTGTGGCTATTAAAATTCCATTGCCTTTGTAGGATCTGTAAAGCCCCTGTTCGTTGTAGAGACTTCGAGAATGGAATCCAAATTTAGTTCTTTTTTACAAAGAACGGTCCTAAATATTTATAAACCTTCTCAATTGAAAAAAATCAAAATTTACGAGGTTTTGTTCTTCAATACAACTTAATGTTGTACAAATTTTATAAATTGTCGACTGCGAATAAATCCAAATTTATGGTGATTTAGCTCTTAGTTATGATAGAATATTGTCATTTTTTGTATGTCGTCGTAATTGAAACATATCCAAATTTATGATGTGTTGTTTATTATTATGATGGGTCATCGTAAACCTTTGTAAATCATTGTAATTGAAAAAATATCCAATATCTACAATGTTCTGTTCTCCGTAATGACAAACTGTCGTGAATCTCTGTAGACTATACCTCTGATTTTGGCGGCGCTTGCCATCGAGCAAAGGAAGGTCACGCCTCCGGGTTTTCTGCTCCCGAGCTGATTCTTGTAAATGGTGAATGATCGAAGCTCATGCAGATTTTCCAGAGAAGGCCCTTTTCCTGAAAGTCTCTTGCTTGCCAGTTGAAGTGGCTCTGGCTTTGTGCGATGCGATACTGACAGAGGAACCCGTCCCTTGATTAGGTTCGTGCCAATCGGATGCTTGGAAGTGTGAAGCCTAAGTCTGCTGGAAGACCTCTCGTATTTGGTTGGCTCCCACGTCGAAGTCAGGGAAGAGAGAGATGGAGTACTCAAGTTGGGATTGCACCAGACAATTAGTTCATTGCTACAAAAAAATACTGTAATTTCAGCAGGTGGCCTTGGGGGAATGATCCTACCAAATTATTCTGCGTGAGGTAAGCTTTCTGATGAAGATAAGTTCCCAATGGAGGAAGGCATACTCTCATTGAAGTTATTTGCGTACAAAGAAAAAACCACCGTTGCTTTGATAATGAAACGTCTGCAGAAATTCCTCCAGTTAGTTGGTTGTATACGAGGATGAGTTCGACAAGGTCAGAGCAAGCTAATATGTTTTTGGGAATTTCACCAACCAGTGAATTGTATCCTAGTCATAAGATATGGAGGCGGCGCAACTGCCTGACATGTGGAGGACTGAGGAAAGATCGACCCAAAGAGTCTTTGTGCTCCCAAGTTCAGTACCGGGGCGCAGAGTCCTTGTTCTCCCAACTTCGGAACCGGGACCCTTTGGCGCCTGTGACTGAATGTGCTGCCAAATGACTGGGAAAATCTAATGCTATTATTCCCCAAGTTGAGCACATTAAAGGGATCTCCCATTATTCCAGTCTTAAAGGTGAGCAGCGCAAGTTTGTCAGTTTGTTCGTGGCAGAATGGGCTTGGTTAGAGCAAAGTGCAAGCACCAAAAAACCGAGAAGCAAGTCGCGTAATAGCGTCTCTGCACTTACAAGTTCATGATTCAACAGGGGAAGCGGGTATATATGGAAGCGAGGCGAGAAGAAACAAGAGAGAGAGATATATATATATCATAATGACGTGTGCTGATTCAAGTTACGAAGAGAATTAAGGAGGGGGGATCTATTGTGACTAACGCACAGTGACGCCAGCCCACACACTTATTTTTCCAATCCAATTGTTCAAGGGCTCATGGGGATGTGGCGAATGGGAATCGCAAAAATGGAGCCCCAAGTCCGAGCCCAGGAGGTGAAAGTGAATATGTTCCGCAATGCAAGTCCAGCCAATCAGTTGATGAATAGCAGACTGGATACTCTTCTGTTTCTCTCCTGAACGATGCACTACTTTTTGATCACCAAGTCGCGGCCCTTGTTCACAAGCGTCCGGCCTTGGTACAAAGAGATAACACGTTGTTTTAGTTAATCCTTTTGTTTAGCCACCTTCATGTTCCTCTCACCTGATCAATATATAGTTCAGCTGTTCTGTTCTTTACTTTGTGTTCCTTTCCATTTCTTTCAGGATGATCGCGCATTGAAGGTGGGAAGAAGCTGCTCCGGAAGAATGTGTCCATTTGGAACGAAGAGAGACAGCATTCAAAACGTATATCTCAAGAAGGTCGATTAACTTCAGAATAGTTCTTGCAGCACATGATATCATCATATGAAGATGATCATGAAACATCGGCAGTGATCATCTCCTAAAGTCGAACGAAAAATAGGGGAAGGCATGTAAAGCGACAAGAACGCTATGATAAAAGCATATGTGGTGTACCTATTTATAGCTCAGTTTTTGTCTCCAAGCATGAATGCTAGAAGCTTGATTAATCAAGATTTTGGCATACATAACACAAGTTCTTTGACTTGTGTCTGCGCAAGTGCGTGTATTAAGGGATGGACTATGGATCCATCTTGATCTAGATGGCTTTCCAGATGTTTGACTTGAAGTCAACCAATGCCCACAAAATCCTTCCCCCACTTTGGAAAATAAACAGACAGATGATCAAGCGTGATTGATGAGCTGGTCATTGTCTTTAACAACTATCTCTTGACTAACGACAGCTTAATCAATTCAAATCATTTCATAGTTGATTGATAAACCTGTTCATCGGTCAGAGACAACATTGTGAGCCACGTATGTATGTATTAATGTCTAGTTATATTTCAATGTGAATAGTAACATTCTAAGAGGACAAATTAACTGTCTACCTATTACTAGTTGATAATTTCTCCACGTGATTAATAACTCTTATATGAAATCAAAGTACACGTTTATACTAAGTTCACCGCTTAGTATAACAAGTTCGTCTTTTAACATAGCAACTTTTCACTGGGGAAAGTAGGTGTGTGCATATCAATGACTACTAATTTTGTCATGATAAGAAGTAAGTTTACTCCCAAACTCCTTAAATTCGGCAACTTCTCCATGCTAATGATCACTATCTATTTACAGAAGTATACAGTTGATTAATAATTTCTTAACATAGTTAGTAATTTCTACCTTTAAAAGTTACTTTTTCATGTATTAATGAATCCCCTGCGAAATTATTGACTATCCATATATTCATTCTAAATTTTATGCACATGTCATGAAGCATTTTTCCATATAAAAAAAAAGGCAATTTAGTAACTCTTCCAAATTGCAAAAATAAAAGCAAAGATAATAGTAAACTTTAGAAATATCAGTGCTGAATAATTTGCACTTGCACTTCTAGAAATATCCAACACACTAGAATTACACTATTCTACTAAAGCATTCTTGGATAATTCCTACTACACATTATCAACAGTCAATACGTCTTCTCGAATTACTGCATGCCAGAATACTAAATCCAAAAGCTTTACATCCTTGTTCACCCACCAGAGTTGACGTATCGTATATAGCTGACTGAACATAGCTTTAGGAATAGAAATCAATTCTTGCCGTCAGATTATTTCGAAACAAATCAACGGCAAGCCACTCCCAGTCAATCTGCAAAAACCATGCTTTCATTTGAATAAGATTTCCAATAGCTAATCATTTGCAATTCCTCTTAATAAGCATCATATAAATGAAAAGAAAAGAAAAAGACGTAAGGCAATTTATGTTGGATTTAATTTAAAATACTATGGAACTAAAACAAAATTCTAATCAAACCAACAATACTCGAGAATGTGTGTGCACAATAGCCCTTGTGCGAGTTTAGTTATGTACATATACGGATGGAGAATAATGATCAACTATCATCTTGAGGAAAAAAGAATGATCGGTCCTCTTCAGATATAGATTTTACCTGTCCGCTTCTATTTGCTTAAACAACCCTAAGGTATAACAGCTAAGCAGAAGCTATTGTTTGTAGTTATGCCAAGAGTTTCTCCCTAATTTGTTGCAGCTGATTCGCAATTCCGCTGATGCTCATTCGTCTTCCAGGCACACTGTACGAACAAGCAATTCCAATATTGAACACCATAACCAAACACTCTTGAAATATGTCATCGCTTTCGCAAAGCCAATGTTGAGGACTATAGGGGCCTAAATGGCTCTCTCTTTTTTGAAGTAGAACGTTGTTTGTAATTTCGAGCACTTGTTCAGACAATGCTTCTGCGACAAAATTATGAAGAGTCAAATTATCTCAGAATGTGTCGTCAATGGGACTCAACCCAGTGAACATCTCCAGCAAAAGAATGCCGTAACTATACATGTCACCTTCTCTTGAAACCTCGCACCCCATTGCATATTCTGCCATACATTAAATCTTATTGCGGATCAAATTGGAGTTGATCCTCAAATCAGAGAGAGAGAGAGAGAGAGAGAGAGAGAGAGAGAGTACCGGGTGGAGCATAACCAATTGTCCCTCTCAAACCCACTGAGCTCATTTGATTAACTATAGTATCATGGGATGATCCGAGAAGGAATTTCACTAATCCAAAATCGCCAACATGTGCAACCATCTCAGCATCTAAGAGGATATTGCTAGGTTTTAGATCACAATGGATGATGGGGATGTGGCACTGGTGATGAAGATAATCTAGTGCATATGCAACATCAATAGCAATATTTATCCTTTGAATGAAATTCAACTTTTTTGGAAGTTCATTCCCATGAGATGATGTTGCATTTTGGTGGAGCCACCATTCGAGGCTTCCATTGTCCATGAATTGATAGACTAAGGCCTTAAAATCATTTCCTTGATAATTGCTACCTGAGTAGACTGTTAGTATTTTCAAGAGATTTCGATGTTTGATGTTCTTTAATGCCTCGCACTCTGCTATGAAGCTCTTCATAGCACCATGACGGACCATATGAAGCACCTTCACGGCAATTGCAATTCCATTGTCCTCGAGTATCCCCTTGTAAACAGAACTAAAACTTCCAATGCCAATCAAATTTGTTGAAGAAAAACCATATGTTGCTTTTAGGAGTGCTCCATACGAGACTTTTGGATATGAATCATCCATTGAACTTGAAATTGGTTCGTTTGCTTTCTTCTTGAACCAACGAAGATATATGAAAGCTAGAATAAGAGCTATTCTAAGAACCCCGGAAATAACAGAAGCAAACAATATCCGTATATTTATCTTTGTGCTCTTGGAGCTTTTGGAGATGCAGTTGGGGAGGTGAAATTCTGGCAGTCCACCGCAAAGCTTATTGTTCCCAATAATAAAAGTATTAGTAGCATTCTTAAAGACTCCTTCACGTGGAGTATGCCTTCAAACTTATTGTATGATAAATTCAGAAGTTTCAAGAAGGGAAATACCGCTAAAATTTTTGGAATCTAACCTGACAAATTATTATGTGAAAGATCTAGTTCTTCAATGCCTCCTAACGATTTGATTTATTGAGGAATGGACCCGTTGAAGAAGTTGCCCCCCATCCTCAATGATGTCAATGTGGTGCAATAACCTAAACTACTGGGGATTTCACCTACCAACAAATTGTTCGAGATGTCCAACATAGTCAAAGTTCTCAAGTTGCCGACTTATGTGGGTAGAACCCCAATCAAATGGTTACAAGATAAGTTCATAATGATTGTTGATGATGAGAGACCCATAAGCTATGGGGGAATGGCACCACTCAGATGGTTATTAGACAGATCAAGAAGATTAAGAGACTGACAGTTTGATAGATGTGAAGTAATCTGACCATAAAAGTTGTTCCTCTCGAGATCAAGTCCAATCAACTTGGTTAAATTTCCCAAAGAAGATGGGATAGTCCCTCCTAGATTGTTATCACCTAATTCCAGTAACCCCACATATTATAGAGTCCCCAGATTTGAGGGGATAACACCTAAAAGTTGGTTCGAACCCATAAACAAAGATTTCAAGTTGATAAATTTCCCGATTTCTCCTGGAATCTCACCAGCTATCTGACTTTCGCCTAAAAAAAATCCTGCGAGAGTGGTGGATAAATTACCTATGCATTTAGGTAACACCCCACCAAACTTGTTCGCCCCACCCCAAACCACCTCTAATTTGGTGCTATTAGTCAATGAGCAAAGGAAGCTCAAGTCTTCAGGTTTTCCACTTCCAAGCTGATTAGTAGCGAATGTAAAATCACGAAGCTTATGCAACTTTTCCAAAGAAGGTACTTTTCCGTAAAATCTGTTAATAGAAAGTTGAAGCGAGTCTAGCTTAGTGCAATTCGATATCGTTGAAGGAATCGGCCCATCAAGTTGGTTCTGCCAAACGCTAAAATATTCAAGATTTGGGAGTTTGAAGCCTATGTCTACAGGAAGAGTCCCATGTATCCGGTTGCCTCCAATTTCAAACACAGCGAGTGAAGAGAGATTAAGTAACGAAGATGGAATTATACCTGACAATATGTTTAATGCCACGACAATTGTTTGCAAGTTTGTCAAGCGGCCCAAAACTTGGGGGATGCTCCCTCCCAAGTTGTTCTCGCTTAGAAAAAGTTTTTCCAGTGAGGATAAGTTCCCAATGGAGGAAGGCACACTCCCGATTAGATTGTTCTTATTCATATAGAACTCCTGTAGCTTTGGCATTGAACCGAGCGCTCCAGGAATCTCTCCAATTAGTTTGTTGTTCGCAAGTGTGAGGATGACCAGGTTCGAGCAACCCGATATGTTCTTTGAAATTTCACCAACCAATGAATTATTGTCTAATCGCAGGATATGTAAGTGGTGCAACCTGCTGAGTTCTGGAGGGATTTCTCGATTGAAGCTATTGTTTTGTAGCAACAACTCCCTTAAGAAGCTGAGGTTTCCGATATGAGGAGAGATTGATCCGGAGAGCCCTTGAGATCGCAAGTCCAAGACTGTGACCCTCCGGTGCTTGCGGCCGCACATAACGCCATGCCACTGGCAAAACCTGATGCTATTATTCCATGAGTTGAGCATGCTAAAAGGATCTCTAGTTATGCCGGCCTTAAATGTGAGCAGCGCAAGTCTGTCCGTTTCATTGGTTGTGGGGGAGACTTGGCTAAAGCAACAGGGCAAGAACAATACCAAGAAGTAAGTGACATGATTGAAACTCTGCAAAACTTGTGCTCCCGAGTTTCATGACTCAAAGCGCAAGAAAGCGGGTGGATATGAAAGCAAGGCAAGAAGAAACAACGAGGCAGGATCAATGCTAGTGGAAACTGTGAAGAGTTTTATAAGGAGAAGGCATTTTACGTGGACAGCTTTTTGAAGCGCTTTTTTTCTCTTTGCTTTTTGTTCTTCTTTTTGTGAGTATAATTCAGTGCTTTTTAAAAGAAAAAGAGAGTATCTCTCGGTCAATTAAGTGGATCATCCAGTGCTTTATGGAAAGAAAAAGAGAGAGATTATCTTCCCATTAAAATACAACTAGTGGCTCTCTTTCTCTTTTAGGAAAAGTGGTCGCTATAGTCAATGAATTTTGTCCATCTAATACTTTTGAACCCTAATTAGTTTCCATAGAATTGTTTGAAAGGAAAAATTGTTGTCATGATCGGTGTATTTTGGTTATTATAGCATGATTTCGTGTAGCTTTTGCTAGGAAAAATGTAATTGTCTCTAATCTCTGCATTCATATAATTTTCCCCTGCATGTATTACGAAATTGAGTATTTCTCATTTTATAACAATAAGTAATAATTAAAATATACATACTTACATGCAACTATAGATCATAATATGTATATTATATTTAGTGAGTCAAACAAAGTTTGACCAATAATAATCGGTCATGTGGTGCCACATCACATAACATAGATACATGAGTCACGTCACATGAAGCAAACGGATGAATTCATGCGCAATTAGTGAGACATAAAAAATTACACTTTTTTATTAAAGATTTCACAGTCCTTATTATGGTATTGGTTCATATAAGTAATTACTTATTATTTAGCATACACAATTAATTAGTAATAACCTCTTTATAAGAAGGTGTTGATTTTTCAAATCTTTTTGAGGGCTTCCCTGTTCTTTTTTTTCCTTGCAAACAAGTCACAGCAATGAGTGCCATTCAGTGAATGAGAAACTATCAACCATCGACCGTCGACTGCACTGCCCATTCATTAAGTTGCACTACTTCTCATTGATTCAGGAAGAGACTTTCTGTTTGGCCATTTGTGCTGCAGGAGAGCCGCTGTGATGTTGATGTATATGCATCTGCGCGTATTCTTGCCTAGGCACGGTCCAATCACAATCCGCACGGACCAAGGTCAATTCACAGCTGGTCACTCACGTGGGTTTCACGCAAATCCCACAAATTCAACTACTATGATTGCGCGTGATTCATGGCATGGGCCATGGTTCGCGCAAGTATTTCCCCATAATTTGGGCTGGAAATTTACAAAAAGGTGGGTTATCGGGATGTTTACTTCAAGTCAATCAGTGTAATGCCCACACCATTAGTTCGTAGGAAGTTCAAATAGTCACGACTTCGATACTTTCAGTCAATACTAAAAATTGAAACGTAAATTATGACTGAGTCATGTGTAAACATTAACCCCATATGAGATGCTGTCTTGCCAATGAAAGTCTTGCTCAATTCACGAAGCACAAAAGTTAAATGCTAAAGTCCTCTCCCTTCTTCCACGGAAGAAATTTTTTGGGTTTGCAATATGAACTTTTTACTCTCAACAGTTTGCACCGGAGGTGTAGAATCCTTCTGGTGGTAACCTTAATAAATCGGGTCTTTTCCTAAGTAAGGAGTGCCCACAGCAGCTAAAACAGAGCATCTTAGCAGAACTAAGGATTCCCCTCATTGAAAAAACAGGGAAATACCTCGGTATTCCATCTGATTGGGGGCAAACTAAAAAGCATATGTTTAATTGGATACTCACAAGGGTGGAGAGTAAGCTAGAAGGGTGGAAGGAGAAATTGATATCAAAGGCAGGGAAAGAAATCCTCATAAAAACTGTTATCCAGGCAATCCCCCAATATGCTATGTCTATTTTTAAAATTCCAATATCCATATGTAGAGCAATTGAAGCAAAAACAGCAGCATTCTGGTGGAAACAACATGCAGCAAAAAGGGGAATACACTGGAAAAAATGGGATGATCTGAAATCCAGAAAAGATCATGGAGGACTCGGGTTCTGGGACTTAACAAAGTTCAATATCGCCATGCTGGGAAAACAAGCCTGGAGACTAATCCAAACATCGAATGCTTTATGGAGCCGAGTTCTAAAGAACATCTACTTCCCAAATGGAGATTTTTGGGCGGCACAGAATAAGCAACAATCCTCTTGGGGATGGAAAAGCATATTAGCGGGGAGAGAAGTCCTAGAACCACATACTCGGTGGATAGTTGGAGATGGGAAAAGCATCCGAATTAGGGAGGACAGGTGGCTACCCTCAGGCTACCTACACGGCCCAGCTAATCGTCACGACCCCTATTTAGTGGCTGACCTAATTACCCAACAATCGAGGACATGGAACACTAGCTCACTAAATGATTTGTTCGCTGAAAGTGTGGTAAAGGAAATTCGGGCGATTCCCCTGGGGCTACAACCTACATCAGACAAGATAAGATGGATAGCCAACTACTCGGGAGACTACACGGTCAAAAGTGGTTACAATAGTATCCACAACAACAGCAGGCCATCATCAGCAGCAAATCCCACCTCCTCCTACCAAGTACCTCATGCTCTATGGACACAAGTATGGAACCTACGTGTGTACCCAAAAATTAGACTTTTCCTATGGAGCATATGCAACAACGCCCTCCCCACAACAAAAAATCTATACAAAAGGCAGCTGAGACACGATCCAATTTGTCCCCTTTGTTGCAAAGAACCCGAAACCATGGAACATCTATTTATATTATGCGATTGGACAAAGGATACATGGTCTGAACAGAGCATAAATGTAGACATAAACCCATCACACATCAGCCGCATGGACAAATGGATCTATGAAGTTCTCACCGAAACACGAGACCCATCCTTGAAAGCCCTGTTTGCTGGAATTCTGTGGCAGATCTGGAAACAACGGACCGTTGCCATTTTCCAAGGCCGTCCACCCCAACCGCGAGCAGCTCTTGACAACGCCCGAATAGAGGCCAACATGTTCGCAACATGGGACCGGCATCGCAACACATCAACAGAGATGGACGAAGAAGCCACACGAAACTGGATTCCACCGCAAAACAGCGAGCTAAAATTAGATGTGGACTGCGCTTGGATAGAGACCACACTTACCGGATCTGTTGCGGGTGTCTGCAGAAATGAGGCGGGAGTGCTCATCGGCGGCTTTGCTCGGGCGATTCACGCGCCATCTGCAGTGGTGGGCGAAGCCCTAGCGTTGAGGACTGCCTTGCTGTGGCTCTCGGAACAGAACACAGAAGCACTTCAAGAGGAATTGAACTCCCGCAGCTGCACTTCCCCACGTGACTTGAAAGTCACGATCTCCACCGACAGCCTCACTATCTTCAGAGGAGTCTTGAGCCTGGACAACTCTCCTTGGGCGGCCCAATAAGTAGTCGCAGATTGTAGGGCCTTGATGCAAAGATTACCTTGGGCTCAATTGCAACACAGCCCACGTGAGAAGAACCAAGCTGCAAATTGGATTGCAAGAGCCCACCGCGACCGAACCCTCCCGGCGAATTGGCTTTCGCAACCCCCTTATCCGCTTTTGCAAATTTTATGTATGGATCTCCCCCTTTCACAAACTCACTTTATGCGATCGTAATGAAAAGTATTATTGTTGATAAAAAAAAAAAAAGGTATAACTTGAGGATGTATATTCTAATGTAATCTTAAACCTTTCAGTTGTTCTAATATAATCATAAACATTTGTGTAAAATTTCAATATAGCTTTTTCATTCAATTTCCGCTGAAATTGCTGACTTGGCATCCAATTATCACTGGCCGCACTACGTGGCATGACTAATGACCTGACATGAACAACTGTAATTGAGACCACACCGTTTTAGCTTAATTTTCTGATTTTTTTTCTGTGCTCTGTTTTTTTATTCTTTCATTCTTTCCTAATGTTCGTCTTCTTCCAAAATCTGGTTCTCAACAGAGTTTCAGGTACAGCTTAGACGCATAAGAGTACCAACATAAGAAGCAAAAAAGTCCCTATTTGAGGCATCATCAATAAAATTTCTACGATTGCTTTTTGGAGGTTTTGATACCTAAGTATTCACCCGTTCTAAGTTTTGACACTTGCAGTGTACTTTTGCTAATTTTTGCTGCATTCTCATAAGGAAAATGCAGTTTGCCATAATATAGATTGTAAAAAGAAGAAAGGCATCGTGGGGAGCTTCGCACCAAAAAAAGGTCATCACTCATTTATCAAGAATTTAAGCCTTTTCACTTCAAAATGTCAGTTGGGTGCTGACACAAGTCTCCTCTACAAACTTCATAGGAGATTTTAGAAGATGCAAGATCTTCATTCAGAAGAGGGTTATGTAATCAAAATCCAAAGGTGAATGAAGATAGGGGAAGACATGTAAAGCGACAAGAATGCTATGATAAAAGCATATGCCATATTCCTATTAGTATAACTCAGCTTTTGTCTCCAAGCATGCTTGCGCATTTTCGAATGCTATAAGCTTGATTAGTCAAGATGGTCGGCATACACAACACAAGTTCTTTGACTTGTGTCTGTGCAAGTGCGTGTAATAAGGGATTGATGATATATCCATCTAGATGGCTTTCCATATGTTGACTTGAAGTCAATCAATGCCCACAAAATCCTAAAGTATTGCCAAAATAAACCGAAGACTCATGATCTAGCGTGATTGACGAGCTGGCTATGGTCATTAACAACTATCACTTGACTAGCAACAGCTTAATCAGTTAAAATGCAACTAGTGGAAAGGAAAAGAGAGAGATTATCTTCCCTTTGAAATGTAACAGGTGGTGGTACACTTTTTACTTTTTAGGAAAAAGTAGTCATTATACTCAATGTATTTTATCCATTTAGTACTTTTGGACCATAAAATCTGTTGTTATAGTCGGCGGCTTTTACTTATTATAGTATGATTTCGCATAACTTTTGCTAAGAAAATATTATTCTCTTTGGGCATTTGCATCCATATAATTTTCTCTTGACACGTATGATGGAATTGACTAATAATAATTAATTGATACAATTAATGCAAAATACTTACTTACATGTAACTATAGATTACAACCTATTATAATTAAACCGGGTTCTACTATATTTAATGGGTCAAATAAAGTTTCGCCAATGATAACTTGCCATGTGACACCACATTTGATAATTTACACACACAAGTCATTTCACATGACGCGACTGTGACGGCCCGAGCGACGGTGCGCGATGAGGAGGGATGGCGGTGCGTCCGCGCCTTGGTCCTCGGACGTGCGCAAGGGAGGATGGGATATGTCTCTTGTCCCACATCGCCTAGGGAGGGAGTCCTGGGCTAGCTTATAAGCATATGGGTTCTCTACTTGTATATACGCGTTTTAAAACCGTGCGGGCCTCGGCCCAAAGCGGACAATATGTGTACAGTGGCGAACCCAGGATGTTTACAGCGACCGTATACATTCATGCACAACTACCGAAATATAAGAAATTGCAAATCCTTTTATTAAAGATTTTGCAGTTCTTTTTCATGTATTAGTTAACATAAGTAATTAAGTAATTATTTATTATCCAGAATAAACGATTAATTAGTAATAACCTCTTTATAAGAAGGTGTTGATTTTTCAGAAGATCTATTGAAGGGCTTTTTCTTTTTCTTTTTCTGCAGACAAGTCACAAAAATGAGTACCATTTGGTGAATGAGAAACCATCAACCGTCGACCATTGACGTTGACTGCACCGCTCATTCGTTAAGTTGCACAACTTTTCAGAGATTCCAGAAGAGACCTTTCGTCTGGCCATATATGCTATGGAAAAGCCGCCATGACGTTGATGTATACACCTCTGCGCATATTTCGAGGTGAAATTCTTGCCTTGGCTCAACTTCAATCACAATCCCGAATGGACTAGGGTCAATTGCAGCCATCGGTCAAGTGGATTTCACGCAAATCTCATAAATTTCAATGTCTGTGATTGCATATGGTCCATGGAACATGTTAGGTGCAAGTTTTGTGATTGCACATGACAACTCCCCATACATCGGGCTGGAAATTTACAAAAAGGCAAGTTGTCGAGATGTTTCTTTTGAGTCAATCGGCACGTGGGTTTCACGCAAATCTCGTAAATTTCAGTGTTTGTGATTGCATGTAGTCCATGGGCCATGTTCTGTGCAAGTTGTGTGATTGCACACGATAATTCCCCATACGTTAGGCTGGAAATTTACGAAAAGGCAGGTTGTCGAGATATTTTCTTCGAGTCAATCGGTGCGTTGCCCACACCACTACTTTATAGGAAGCTTAAATGGTCATGACTTTGATAATACCCATTCAATACTAAAAAATGACATGTAAATTATGCCTGAGTCATGTGTAAAAAATAAACCCTTGCATGAGATACTGTCGTGTGCAAGTATTTCCCCATACGTCGGGCTGAAAATGTACGAAAAGGCGGGCTGTCAAGATGCAATTGGTGCATCCCCCCCCACCATTATTTTGTAACTATAGATTACAACATATTATAATTATATCGGGTTCTACTATATTTAATGGGTCAAATAAAGTTTCAACAATGATAACCAGCCATGTGACGCTGTATCTGGTAACTTAGACACACGAGTCATTTCACATGACGCGATCGTATGTATTCATACACAACTATCGAAATATAAGAAATTGCAAATCTTTTTATTAAAGATTTTTCAGTTCTTATTCGTGTATTAATTAACATAAGTAATTAAGTAATTACTTATCATCCAGCATACACAATTAATTAGTAATAACCTCTTTATAAGAAGGTGTTGATTTTTCAGAAGATCTATTGAAAGGCCTTTTTTTCTTTTTCCCTGCAGACAAGTCACAAAAATGAGTACCATTCGATGAATGAGAAACCATCAACCGTCGACCGTTGATGTTGACGTTGACTGCACTGCCCATTCATTAAGTTGCACGACTTCTCAGAGATTCCAGAAGAGACTTTCGTCTGGCCATATATGCTGCGGGAAAGCTGCCGTGATGTTGATGTATACACAGCTGCGCATATTTCGGGGTGAAATTCTTGCCTTGGCTCAACTTCAATCACAATTCGTATGGGTTGGGGTCAATTGCAGCCATCAGTCAAGTGGATTTCACGCAAATCTCATAAATTTCAATATCTTGCGTATGGTCCATGGACCATGTTAGGTGCAAGTTGTGTGATTGCACATGACAACTCCCCATATATCGGGCAGGAAATTTACAAAAAGGCAGGTTGTCGAGATGTTTCCTTCGGGTCAATCGGTACGTGGGTTTCACGCAAATCCCATAAATTTCAATGTCTGTGATTGCATATAATCCATGGGCCATGTTCTGTGCAAGTTGTGTGATTGCACAGGACAATTCCCCATACGTCAGGCTGGAAATTTACGAAGAGAAGGTTGTCGAGATGTTTTCTTCGAGTCAATTGATGCGTTGCCCACACCACTACTTTATAGGAAGCTTAAATGGTCGTGACTTTGATAATACCCATTCAATACTAAAAAATGACATGTAAATTATGCCTGAGTCATGTGTAAAAAATAAACCCTTGCATGAGATACTGTTGTGTGCAAGTATTTCCGCATATGTCAGGCTGAAAATGTACGAAAAGGCGGGCTATCGGGATGTTTCCTTCAAATCAATTGGTGCATCCCCCCCCCCCCATTACTTTGTAATCTATTGTTACTTACATGTAACAATAGATTACAACATATTATAATTATATCGGGTTCTACTATATTTAATGGGTCAAATAAAGTTTCACCAATGATAACTTGCCATGTGACGTTGTATTTGGTAACTTAGACACACAAGTCATTTCACATGACGCGACCGTATGCATTTGTGCATAGCTACCAAAATATAAGAAATTGCAAATCTTTTTATTAAAGATTTCACAGTTCTTATTCATGTATTAATTAACATAAGTAATTAAGTAATTACTTATTATCCAGCATACATAATTAATTAGTAATAACCTCTTTATAAGAAGGTGTTGATTTTTCAGAAGATCTATTGAAGGGATTTTTTTTTTCTACGGACAAGTCACAAAAAAGAGTAAATCTTTATTTCTGTCGGCTATATATGGGGATCACACCTTTGTTGCTCGCAGACCTCTCTGGGATGATCTTATCAGATTGAGTAGCCTTCTTTCAAATAGTCGTTGGATAGTTGTAGGAGATTTCAACGCCATTCGGGACCCATCAGACCGCTTGGGTAGCCCGAACATTTGGATGCCTTCTTTTGACGAATTCAAAGATTGCCTTGGCTGTGCTGAATTGGAGGATCTTAGATATGTGGGTTTCAGATATACTTGGTCCTCCTATTCTGGTGACCAGAGGAAACAAAGGAAAATTGACCGAGTCTTGGTCAATAAAACATGGTGTGAAGAGTTCTCTTATTCAGAAGCCTCCTTCCTTGCCCCTAGAATATCAGACCACACTCCTATGTTGGTGAAAGTTATTGCGCCTATGCCTCACAGAAAACCTTTCAAATTTTTCAATTTCTGGATGGTTCACCCAGATTTCCATACTACGGTTTCACATGTTTAGGAGACTCAGATTTCGGGTTCTCCTATGTTTCAGCTATGTGCCAGACTTAAACTTCTGAAGGGCCGTTTGAAGCAACTCAACAAAGAAAAGTTTTCGGATATTTCCAAGAGAGCGGCGGACACCAAAAGTGCTCTCGACACTATCCAAGAAGAGCTTAATCGTGACCCATGGAATAATGTATTGGCAGAAGCTGAACATAATCATACCCGGTCCTACTATGAGCTTTGCTCGATAGAGGAATCTTTCCTTAGATAGAAGTCTAGAATTCGGTGGCTCAAAGAGGGGGACCAAAATTCTAAGTTCTTTCATCATTCGGTTAATTACCGTCATCAGCGTAATCGAATCATTTCAGTCATGGATAGCACGGGTGTGCTGGTGTCGGACTTGGTGAATGTACAGCAAGTCGATCACTCCTGAGATACTAACCTTGAGGGGAAAGGCTAATGAGGACAGAACTCGTGCGACTAAAGAACTTAACCTAGGAAAACGACTCGGCCATGAGACTTACGTAAGGACAATCCTGTAGATATGTAGGCCAATTCCAGGAACGAATAGAAGTCAATTCGCGGACAGAAATAATGGGACAACGGGTGATTCCGTCTACTATTATTGAACCCGCGAATGGCCCTATGTCGATTCTTGACAATCGTGTATTTTGAAATAAGAATCGATCCTTCGCAATTTCATGTAGTCAAGGACGTCCATGTGTCGAGAAGGCTTGAACGTGAATTGGCACGAGTCGGTTACGCGTGAATCTTCAAAGCCGCCTGTCAGTCTGAGTAGTACCAAAATGGCATTCAGGCGAAATTGATAAGGCATGTGAATCCAATATTGGACTTCGAATTTTCGGGAACGTTTGAGAAGGACTTTTGGACGATGCTTCTTAGATAGTCGACAGTGTCAGTTAAGCCGAGTTTTGGAAAAGGGGTTTACGGACCGAGGAAACGAGCCTACGAGGACGTGGGTCGGGCAAGATCAGTGTAGGCCTCACGCCCAAGGTGGGACAGCCACTGTGGAAGACCAAGACAAATGAGCGAGCTTGTTGGACCCAACCGACCCTTCATCCGTCCTAGCCCGTTATCCAAACTTGAGCCAATTTGAGCCCAACAAATTCCCGAGCCCATTCCTACCCATTTCCCAGCCTGTTTCCTAGGCCCGCCTTTCATTTTCAGCCCAAGGACAGATTGGGAAATGTGCAAGGTGGAAATGACCAAAATGCCCTTGGATATTTTGGAGAAAAGTCAAAGGAAGAGAGAGAAGATGATGCCATCTTTCTTGGGATTTGGGGAAGGCATTAAATGCCCTTAATGAGGCCTATTTCCAGCCCTCACTTCACTCTCTCTCTCCCCTCTTCAGCTCCAAAAATCACAGCCCCTCTCTCTCCCCTTGTTTCCCTTCGTTCCTGCAGTTTCTGCTTCTGACCTCTCACCGAATTTTGAGCTTTTCATTGCCTTCCCGGTAGAATCTTGGGCTGTGCCACCTATCAATCTGTTCAGCACAGAAAAAACGTTCAGATAGCGTCATCCATTTGCTGAACGAAGCCTCCGGCCGATCCGTACAGTTGCCGGAAGTCACTGCTCGCTTGACCGCCTACTGTAGCGGCAACTTTGCACAGTTCCGCCTTTTCCTCCGTTTCTCTCCCATTTTGACCAAACCACCATCTATACCAATCACCAGCAGTTCCCCCTCGACCCCTTGGAGCCACTGGTCACCGGCTCACCGCTCGCCGGAGCTCCGATGAGCTCCGTTCAGCCGCTTTCCTCTCCAAGCAGTGCTGTTTTCAGAATTTCAGAGGGGATCCGAGTTTGCTGCTGCTATTCTCAGCCTTGGGATCGTCTTGGATTGTCATGGTAGAGGTCCTCGGGTGTCGGGTTTGTCACTGCCACCGCGTTTGAGTCATCGGCCCGCTTAACAGGTGAGTTTAACACTAATCCCTATTTAGTGCCTAAACTAGCTTAGGGTTGGGTTAATTAGTGTTAATGGCTGATTAGTGTGTTTAATTAATTTGTATTAGTCCTAAGATAAGTGGTTAGATAGATTATTAAGATTAGATTAGCTTAATTTTGTTTATTAAGCTTAATTGTGATTAATTATTGCTTAATGGTGGATTATGTGATTTTTGTGGATTAATTAAGCATGTTTAGTTTTAATTTCTTGATTAATGATTTTAATTAATGTTTTGTTTAATTTCTGAATTTAATGTATTAATTAATTAAATTATTTTATAATTTCGAATTATTAATATTTTTGAAAATTAATTATTTTGGGAAAATAATTAATTGAGTATTTATGGGAAATGGCTTTAATTGAGTAATTTTGTGGGAAAATTACTATGGTCTAATTTTCTAAAGTCTATAGTATTTATATACTACATTATTAAATGGCATGAGTTTATTAAAGAATAGTTTTATTAAATTAAATTATTTGGGTTGGATTATTAATTATGGAATTGGAAAATAATTATAAGTATTTTGTGGGACTTAAATTATTTTATCGGGACAATTGACTATAGTATTACATGCTTCTTAAATGAGAATAGTTGATTGTCGTAGTCGTGAGGACGCGTGTTTATTTATTATCGAATATTGAGATACGTGATTGGGTACCGGTAATTATTGTGGTACGTGATTATTTTGGAAAAGTGTGCAAGTATTGTGATGTTGATTGGTCGGAATTGATTGTCAGACTGTGACTTGAACTGCTGATTGTTAGACTTTCGTGAATGATTGGACTACTGCTATTGTACGTGACTGCTGGATACTGCCGCATGACATTATACGTGTGTTAATTGCAATAGCATGTTGCATGAGCATGAGCGATGTTGCATTCACGACAGAGCAAAGATATAAATGGATTGCTTGATGAGGTGTTGCATGATCACATTAAGAGGAGAGCCTAGCACTGCCGGTAGACCACCAACCCTTAGGGTTGTATCGTGGCCTTTTGGTCGTCCTAATTTCGGTCGGTTGCCTAACAGTGGTCGATTGTGGAGTCGCGGTAGAGGCCGGACCCATGCTCCTTAGGGAATGCCGTTGATGGGGGATAGCTCGTGACGTTGCCGTGTCTCATGGGGGAGGACGATGCCTGGTCTACGACCAGTTGACCGCCAACCATAAGGTTGTGCTGTGGCCCTGGGGGTCGTAATAATCGGAGCATGTGTGAGTGTGAGACATGAGAAAGTTGTGTGAGATGTTCTAATTATTCACATGCTCTTAATGTTGTGGTGATTGCATTATTTATGGTATGCACGCATGAGTTGATAGTCGTGCAGGGTGTGGCAGGCCAGGTGAGATCGCTTGTGGCGCGACTTGCATGTGATTGATGAATTGTGTCATCTAACGGCCATGTGACTTGTTTGCATTGTATGAGATTTGACGTGCAAGGTATGGCAGATCGGGTAAGGTTGCATGTGAACCGAATATTAATTGTTGGTTTGCCTTGTCTATTGTTTGGTCTGCTATTTGCTGGCTGTCTGTTGTTGGGTTGAGTGAGGGGTGGTTCTGGAGAGATACCTCGAGTTGAGTTGGTGTACTAATTGAGGCTTAGGGGGAGAACTCGTTGAGATTTTATCTCAACCCGTCGTGGTTAACCATTTTCAGGTCTTTAGAATGGCGCACCCGCAGTGGAGAATCCTGCCCCTACTTCTCTAGTGATTGACCCGATGAAGTCTAAGTCCGATGGGTCCGAGTGACCGTGGTGTTGAACCCGAGGGTTCTCTGTGTACTGTTGGATTAGCCTAGTTTCTTTTTGGTTTGGCTTAGAGGATGGATCGGGCCTTTTTGTCGGGCTTGTAATTCGAAAACGATCCTCCGTTGGTTAATCCAGTAAATTGAATAATTGAGCAGTTGTTGTTGTTCTTGCTGTTCATCCCTCTATCCCTGTATTGATTGTTTGTTTGTCTGGAGATGGTTCGTCTTCCGCTTGTGCTTAACGAAAGATAAAATGAATGGTCGCCGATGGGTCCTGGGACTTGCTTTCAATTGACCATGGAAATGGGGTTGCCGCGAGCTCGAGAGTCGGGGCGTGACATTTTGTCCAAATGATCAAGGAGGTACTCCGCACCTCGCTTAATGAGGAACGGGTTAGATCTCTTTCCAAGCTAGTTGTCCCCCAAGAGATTAGGGATACCATGTTTTCTCTTGCTGGGGAAAAAGCCCCGGGCCCAGATGGCTTCAACTCGGATTTCTTAAAAAAAAATTGGGAGGTTGTTGGCCCCTCAGTAATTGAGGCAATAATGGATTTCTTTCACTCTGGCCATATGCTTAAGGAGATTAACTGCACCATCTTGGCCCTGGTTCCAAAAATTTCGAATGCCACTTCTGTCTCGGATTTTCGGCCCATTGCATGTTGCAATACGATATATAAATGTATTACCAAGATTATTTCCAATAGAATTGCTGGTGTTCTCCCGGACATTATTAGTCCAATTCAAACAACTTTTGTGAAAGGAAGGCGATTAAGTGACAACATCCTCCTAGCTCAGGAACTCTTCAGTGGCTTCCACACGAACCC
Source organism: Angophora floribunda (assembly GCA_014182895.1). Classification (NCBI taxonomy): domain Eukaryota; kingdom Viridiplantae; phylum Streptophyta; class Magnoliopsida; order Myrtales; family Myrtaceae; genus Angophora; species Angophora floribunda. The sequence continues at coordinate 16,274,339 of CM024710.1, forward strand.
ATACTCCCCAAGTGCGCTATTAAGGTGGATTTCAGGAAAGCCTATGACACTTTGAATTGGGATTTCTTGGAATCAACCCTTATTGCCTTTGGCTTCCCGGATTATTTGATTCGCCTTATTATGGTTTGTGTTCGCTCTCTTAGATTTTCAATTGCTATTAATGGGGATCTACATGGCTTTTTTTCTAGTGGCTGAGGGTTGAGACAAGGTGACCCAGTTTTGCCCTATCTTTTTACTTTGGCTATGGAAGTCTTTACAGGGATCTTAGAGGCCCAAACCAGGTGTCCTGAATTTCGGTTTTTCTGGAGATGTAAACCTTCTTATCTTTCGCACTTTTTCTTTGTGGATGATGTGTTTATCTTTTGTGAAGCAAATCTGGTCTCCGTTTCTTATATGAAGGAAGGTCTGGATAGGTTTTCTCGTTGGAGTGGATGTATCCCTAATGCCAACAATAGTGAAATTTTCATCTCGGGCGGCACTTCGACACTCAAAGACCAGATCTTACAAGTCTTGGGGTTCAGATTGGGATCTTTACCAGTTCGTTACCTTGGGGTGCCTATCATTACTTCTCGGTTAAGCAAGGCAGATTGTAATGCCCCGGTATGTCTCCTCGCCAATAGAGTTCAATCTTTGACTCATCGCTTCTTGTTGTTTGCGGGTAGGCTTCAACTTATAAAATCTGTACTTCATGCCATTCAAAATTATTAGGCATCCATTTTCTAGTTACCGTCTGTTGTGGTAGATAAGATTGAGCTTATTTGTTGTCAATTCCTTTGGAAAGGGCCCAATTTAGGAGCAGGTGGTGCTAAGGTCTCGTGGAATGATGTTTGTCTTCCTAAACAAGAAGGAGGACTAGGAATTAGGAAAATTTGTGATAGCAATATAGCCGTTATGCTTAAGCATATTTGGATTCTCTTCACATATAAAGTGTTTTTATGGTGTAAATGGATTCATGCTATCCACCTTAGGAAAAACAACTTTTGGATCGCCTCTCCTCCGAAATTTTGTTCATGGCCTTGGAGGAAACTCCTAGCTCTCAGGGGAATAATCAAAAGTCTTGTAAAATGGAAGATAGGTGATGGTTTATCTACCTCCCTCTGGTTTGATCCATGGCGTGATATTGGTCCTTTAAATTCAGTCTTCCCCGACGCTCACATTTACGATTTGGGCATCCCAAGGAATGCCATGGTTGCGGATCTTTATTCACCTGTTGGTCAGTCGCTTCTACAGGATCTCTGCTCGTGGCAAGTAGTGATTCCTCCATTGTCCCAATCTCAGGACTCCTTTTCTTGGCTGGCGCATCCAACTGGTAATTTTTCTATTGCCTCGGCTTGGTCAGCTATTAGACGGAAAGCTTCCCTAGTAACTTGGTCTAATTTTGTGTGGAACAAAGCCATTGCCCTAAGACACCAATTCCTCTTGTGGCTCATCTTACGCAATCGACTCCCTACTCAGGTTCTCCTCTTGTCATATGGCAGAATCCCCTCTTCCCTTTGTGTTTTTTGTAGTACTAGACTTGATTCTATAGACCATCTATTTTTTGAGTGCCATGTCTCCAATTCTCTTGCTTCTTTTTGGGCGGCTAAGTGCAATCTCCCTTGGAGGAATAGTACATGGTTGGACAACTGTCAATGGGCCATCAACATGTTTTCGGGTGTTGGCTTCTATTATGATATTTTGAGATTTTCGTTTGGGGCACTTTGTTATGTGATCTAGAAGTCCAAAAATGACCGTCTCTTCCGTGGCAACAATCTCTTCATTCTAGCCATGAAGCAACACTTAGTTAAGGCGATCAAAGACAAAGCTCTGGCCTTCAATTTTGTTGAAGACTCCCCAAGAAACAGGAGATTGCAACGATGCTGGGGGATCCACCCCCCGAATTTTTGGTGATGTCCCAGGCGCAGGTCCGGATGTGGTCACCTAGTCCTTTTGTGCTAGATATTTGTACCTTTTTCTTTTTTCTTGGTGAAATTGGTACCCCTTCACTCTAGTGACATGCCGTCCCGTTGAGTGAATGTTGGTACCGTTTTCTCCCCCTATGTACAGTTTGCTCGTTTGAAAAGTCAATATTACTTACCATTATAAAAAAAAGAAAAAAAGAGTACCATTCGGTGAATGAGAAACCATCAACTGTCGACTGTTGATGTTGACTGTACTGCCCATTCGTTAAGTTGCACGACTTTTCAAAGATTCCAGAAGAGATCTTTCGTCTGGCCATATATGCTGCGGGAAAGCCGCCGTGATGTTGATGTATACACATCTACGCATATTTCAAGGTGAAATTCTTGCCTTGGCTCAACTTCAATCACAATCCCGTATGGACTGTGGTCAATTGCAGCCATCACTCAAGTGGATTTCACACAAATCTCATAAATTTCATTGTCTGTGATTTCATATGGTCTATGGACCATGTTAGGTGTAAGTTGTGTGATTGCACATGACAACTCCCCATATGTCGGGCTGGAAATTTACAGAAAGGCAGGTTGTCGAGATGTTTCCTTCAAGTTAATCAGTACATGGGTTTCACGCAAATCCCGTAAATTTCAATGTCTGTGATTGCATGTAGTCCATGGGCCATGTTCTGTGCAAATTGTGTGATTGCACACGACAATTCCCCGTACGTCAGGCTGGAAATTTACGAAAAGGCAGGTTGTCGAGATGTTTTCTTCGAGTCAATCGGTGCGTTGCCCACACCACTACTTTATAGGAAGCTTAAATGGTCTTGACTTTGATAATACCTAGTCAATACTAAAAAATGACATGTAAATTATGCCTGAGTCATGTGTAAAAAATAAACCCTTGCATGAGATACTATCATGTGCAAGTATTTCCCCATACGTTGGGCTGAAAATGTACGAAACCATCGCTATTCAAAAATTCCAATTTTTTTACATTTTGTAAACTGTCATGAATTTGGAAATATAATAAGTCTTTGAAAATCGTCCTACTTCAAAATTATCCACCTAAGGATGTTTTGTTCTTTGTTAGAATGGAGGACTATCGTAAATCTTAATTTAAAAATACTCAAATTTATGACATATTCCTTCTCGTCTTGCCGAATCATTGTACCTCTTTGGAAATTGTCGTAATTGAAAAAATATCCTGACTTATAACTTTTTTTTTTGAAGTTATGATAATATATTCGCATACTTTTGTAAATTGTGGTTATTAAGATTCCATTGCCTTTGTATGATCTGTAAGGCCCCTGTTCGTTGTAGAGACTTCGAGAATGGAATCCAAATTTAGTTCTTTTTTACAAAGAACGGTCCTAAATATTTATAAACCTTCTTAATTGAAAAAAAATCAAAATTTACGAGGCTTTGTTCTTCAATACAACTTAATGTTGTACAAATTTATAAATTGTCGACTGTGAATAAATCCAAATTTATGGTGATTTAGCTCTTAGTTATGATAGAATATTGTCATTTTTTGTATGTTGCCATAATTGAAACATATCCAAATTTATGATGTGTTGTTCATTATTATGATGGGTCATCGTAAACCTTTGTAAATCATTGTAATTGAAAAAATATCCGAATCTACAATGTTCTGTTCTCCGTAATGACAAACTGTCGTGAATCTCTGTAGACTATACCTCTGATTTTGGCGGCTTTTGCCATCGAGCAAAGGAAGGTCACGCCTCCGGGTTTTCTGCTCCCGAGCTGATTCTTGTAAAAGGTGAATGATCGAAGCTCATGCAGATTTTCCGGAGAAGGCCCTTTTCCTGAAAGTCTCTTGCTTGCCAGTCGAAGTGACTCTGGCTTTGTGCGATGCGATACTGACAGAGGAACCCGTCCCTTGAATAGGTTCGTGCCAATCGGAGGCTTGGAAGTGTGAAGCCTAAGTCTGCTGGAAGACCTCTCGTATTTGGTTGGCTCCTACGTCGAAGTCAGGGAAGAGAGAGATGGAGTACTCAAGTTGGGACTGCACCAGACAATTGGTTCATTGCTACAGAAAAATACTGTAATTTCAGCAGGTGGCGTTGGGGGAATGATCCTACCAAATTATTCTGCGTGAGGTAAGCTTTCTGATGAAGATAAGTTCCCAATGGAGGAAGGCATACTCTCATTGAAGTTATTTGCATACAAAGAAAACCACCGTTGCTTCAATAATGAACGGACGTCTGCAGAAATTCCTCCAGTTGGTTGTATACGAGGATGAGTTCGACAAGGTCAGAGCAAGCTAATATGTTTTTGGGAATTTCACCAACCCGTGAATTGTATCCTAGTCATAAGATATGGAGGCGGCGCAACTGCCTGATGTGGAGGACTGAGGAAAGATCGACCCAAAGAGTCTTTGTGCTCCCAAATTCAGTGCTGGGGCGCAGAGTCCTTGTTCTCCCAACTTTGGAACCGGGACCCTTTGGCGCCTGTGACTGAATGTGCTGCCAAATCACTGGGAAAATCTAATGCTATTATTCCCCAAGTTGAGCACATTAAAGGGATCTCCCACTATTCCAGTCTTAAAGGCGAGCAGCGCAAGTTTGTCAGTTTGTTCGTGGCAGAATGGGCTTGGTTAGAGCAAAGTGCAAGAACAAAAAAACCAAGAAGCAAGTCGCGCAATAGCGACTCTGCACTTACAAGTTCATGACTCAACAGGGCAAGCGGGTATACATGGAAGCAAGGCGAGAAGAAACAAGAGATATAGATATCATAGGATCATGACGTGTGCTGATTCAAGTTATGAAGAGAATTAAGGAGGGGGGATCTATTGTGACTAACGCACAGTGACGCCAGCCCACACACTCATTTTTCCAATCCAATTGTTCAAGGGCTCATGGGGATGTGGCGAATGGGAACCGCTAAAATGGAGCCCCAAGTCCGAGCCCAGGAGGTGAAAGTGAATATGTTCTGCAATGCAAGTCCAGCCAATCAGTTGATGAATAGCAGACTGGATACTCTTCTGTCTCTCCTGAACGATGCACTACTTTCTGATCACCAAGTCGCGGGCCCTTGTTCACAAGAGTCCGGCCTTGGTACAAAGAGATAACACGTTTTAGTTAATCCTTTTGTTTAGCCACCTTCACGTTCCTCTCACCTGATCAATTTATAGTTCAGCTGTTCTTTTCTTTACTTTGTGTTCCTTTCCATTTCTTTCAGGATGATTGCGCATTGAAGGTGGGAAGAAGCTGCTCCAGAAGAATGTGTCCATTTGGAACGAAGAGAAACAGTATTCAAAACGTATATCTCAAGAAGCTCGATTAACTTCAGAATAGTTCTTGCAGCACATGATATCATCATATGAAGATGATCATGAAACATCTTCAGTGATCATCTCCTAAAGTTGAACGAAAAATAGGGGAAGGCATGTAAAGCGACAAGAACACTATGATAAAAGCATATGTGGTGTACCTATTTATAGCTCAGTTTTTGTCTCCAAGCATGAATGCTAGAAGCTTGATTAATCAAGATTTTGGCATACATAACACAAGTTCTTTGACTTGTGTCTGCGCAAGTGCGTGTATTGAGGGATGGACTATGGATCCATCTTGATCTAGATGGCTTTCCAGATGTTTGACTTGAAGTCAACCACTGCCCACAAAATTCTTAAGTCCCCCACTTTGGAAAATAAACAGATACAGTTGATCAAGCGTGATTGATGAGCTGGTCATTGTCTTTAACAACTATCTCTTGACTAACGACAGCTTAATCAATTCAAATCATTTCAGAGTTGATTGATAAACATGTTCATTGGTCAGAGACAACATTGTGAGCCACGTATGTATGTATTAATGTCTAGTTATATTTCAATGTGAATAGTAACATTCTAAGAGGAAAATTAACTGTCTGCCTATTACTAGTTGATAATTTCTCCATGTGATTAATAACTCTCATATGAAATCAAAGTACGTGTTTATACTAATTTTACCACTTAGTATAACAAGTTCGTCTTTTAACATAGCAACTTTTCACTGGGGAAAGTAGGTGTGTGCATATCAATGACTACTAATTTTGTCATGATAAGATGTAAGTTTACTTCCAAACTCCTTAAATTCAGCAACTTCTCCATGCTAATGATCACTATTTATTTACAGAAGTATATAGTTGGTTAATAATTTCTTAACATAGTTAGTAATTTCTACCTTTAAAAGTTGCTTATTCATGTATTAATGAATCCCCTGTGAAATTATTGACGATCCATATATTCATTCTAAAATTTATGCACATGCCATGAAGATTTTTCCATAAAAAAAAGGCAATTTAGTAACATTTCCAAATTGCAAAAATAAAAGCAAAGATAATAGTAAACTTTAGAAATATCAGTGCTGAATAATTTGCACTTGCACTCCTAGAAATATCCAACACACTAGAATTACACTATTCTACTAAAGCATTCTTGGATAATTCCTACTACACATTATCAACAGTCAATACGTGTTCTCGAATTACTGCATGCCAGAATACTAAATCCAAAAGCTTTACATCCTGGTTCACCCACCAGAGTTCACGTATCGTCTATAGCTGACTGAACATATCTTTAGGAATAGAAATCAATTCTTACCGTTAGATTATTTGAAACAATCAACAGCAAGCCACTCCCAGTCAATCTGCAAAAACCATGCTTTCATTTGAATAAGATTTCCAATAGCTAATTGTTTGCAATTCATCTTAATAAGCATCATATAAATGAAAAGATAAAAAAAAAAAGACCTAAGGCAATTTATGTTGGATTTAATTTAAAATACTATGGAACTAAAACAAAATTCTAATCAAACCAACAGTACTCGAGAATGTGTGTGCACCAAAGCCCTTGTGCGAGTTTAGTTATGTACATATACGGATGGAGAATAATGATCAACTATCATCTTGAGGAAAAAAGAATGATCGGTCCTCTTTAGCTATAGATTTTACCTGTCCGCTTCTATTTGCTGAAACAACCCTAACGTATAACAGCTAAACAGAAGCTGTTGTTAGTAGTTCATCTTGTCCATGTAAAACCCAATGCCAAGAGTTTCTCCTTAATTTGTTGCAGCTGATTTGCAATTCCGCTGATGCTCATTCTTCTTCCAGGCACACTGTACGAACAAGCAACTCCAATATTGAACACCATAACCAAACACTCTTGAAATATGCCATCGCTTTCGCAAAGCCAATGTTGAGGACTACAGGAGCCTAAATGGCTCTCTCTTTCTTGAAGTAGAACATTGTCCGTAATTTCGAGCACTCGTTTAGACAATGCTTCTGCGACAAAATTATGAAGAGTCAAATTATCTCGGAATGTGTTGTCAATGGGACTCAACCCAGTGAACATCTCCAGCAAGAGAATGCCGTAACTATACATGTCGCCTTCTCTTGAAACCTTGCACCCCATTGCATATTCTGCCATACATTTAAATCATAGTGTGGATCAAATTGGAGTGTTGATCCTCAAATGAGAGAGAGAGAGAGAGAGAGAGAGAGAGAGAGAGAGAGAGAGAGAGAGAGAGAGAGAGAGAGAGAGAGAGAGAGAGAGAGAGAGAGAGAGAGAGAGAGAGTACCGGGTGGAGCGTAACCAATTGTCCCTCTCAAACCCATTGAGCTCATTTGATTAACTATTGTATCATGGGATGATCCGAGAAGGAATTTCACTAATCCAAAATCGCCAACATGTGCAACCATCTCAGCATCTAAGAGGATATTGCTTGGTTTTAGATCACAATGGACGATGGGGATGTGGCACTGGTGATGAAGATAATCCATTGCATATGCAACATCAATAGCAATATTTATCCTTTGAATGAAATTCAACTTTTTCGGAAGTTCATTCCCATGAGATGATGTTGCATTTTGGTGGAGCCACCATTCCAGGCTTCCATTGTCCATGAATTGATAGACTAAGGCCTTAAAATCATTTCCTTGATAATCGCTACCCGAGCAGACTGTTAGTATTTTCAAGAGATTTCGATGTTTGATGTTCTTTAATGCCTCGCACTCTACTATGAAGCTCTTCATAGCACCATGACGGGCCATATGAAGAACCTTCACAGCAATTGCAGTTCCATTGTCCTCGAGTATCCCCTTGTAAACAGAACTAAAACTTCCAACGCCAATCAAATTTGCTGAAGAAAAACCATCTGTTGCTTTTAGGAGTGCTCCATACGAGACTTTTGGATATGAATCATCCATCAAACTTGAAACTGGTTCATTTACTTTATTCTTGAACCAACGAAGATATATAAAAACTAGAATAAGAGCTATTCCAAGAAACCCGGAAATAACATAAGCAAACAATATCATTATATTTATCTTTGTGCTCTTGGAGCTTTTGGAGATGCAATTGGGGAGGTGAAATTCTGGCAGTCCGCCGCAAAGCTCATTGTTCCCAATAATAGAAGTATTAGTAGCATCTTTAAAGACTCCTTCACGTGGTAGTATGCCTTCAAACTTATTGTACGATATATTCAGAAGTTTCAAGAAGGGAAATACCGCTAAAAATTTTGGAATCTGACCTGACAAATTATTGTGTGAAAGATCTAGTTCTTCAATGCCTCTTAACGATTTGATTGATTGAGGAATGGACCCGTTGAAGAAGTTGCCCCCCATCCTCAATGATGTCAATGTGGTGCAATAACCTAAACTACTGGGGATTTCACCTACCAACAAATTGTTCGAGATGTCCAACGCAGTCAAAGTTCTCAAGTTGCCGACTTCCGTGGGTAGAACCCCAATCAAATGGTTACAAGATAAGTTTAGAATGATTGTTAATGATGAGAGACCCATAAGCTGTGGAGGAATGGCACCACTCAGATGGTTATTAGACAGATCAAGAAGATTCAGAGACTGACAGTTTGATAGATGTGAAGGAATCTGACCATAAAAGTTGTTCCTCCCGAGATCAAGTCCAATCAACTTGGTTAAATTTCCCAAAGAAGATGGGATAGTCCCTCCTAGATTGTTATCACCTAATTTCAGTATCCCTACATCTTGTAGAGTACCCAGATTTGAGGGGATAACACCTAAAAGCTGGTTCGAACTCATAAGCAAATATTTCAATTTGATAAATTCCCCGATTTCTCCTGGAATCTCACCAGCTATTTGATTTTCTTTTAAATCAAATGCTACGAGAGTGGTGGATAAATTACCTATGCATTTAGGTAACAACCCACCAAACTTGTTCCTCCCACCCGAAACCATCTCTAATTTGGTGCTATTAGTCAACGAGCAAAGGAAGCTCAAGTCTTCAGGTTTTCCACTCCCAAGCTGATTAACATTGAATAGAAATTTACGAAGCCTATGCAACTTTTCCAAAGAAGGTACTTTTCCGTAAAATCTGTTATAAGAAAGTTGAAGCGAGTCTAGCTTAGTGCAATTCGATATCGTTGGAGGAATCTGCCCATCAAGTTGGTTCTGGAAAACGCCAAAATATTCAAGATTTGGGAGTTTGAAGCCTATGCTTACAGGAAGAGTCCCCTGTATCCGGTTGCCCGCAATATCAAACGCAGTGAGTGAAGAGAGATTGAGTAACGAAGATGGAATTGTACCTGACAATATGTTTGATGCTAAGGCAATTACTTGCAAGTTTGTCAGGCGGCCCAGAACTTGGGGGATGCTCCCTCCCAAGTTGTTCCTGCTTAGAAAAAGTTTTTCCAGTGAGGATAAGTTCCCAATGGAGGAAGGCACACTCCCGGTTAGATTGTTCCCATTCATATAGAACTCTTGTAGCTTTGGCATTGAACCGAGCTCTCCAGGAATTTCTCCAATTAGTTCATTGTTCTTAAGCCTGAGGATGACCAGGTTCAAGCAACTCGACATGTTCTTTGAAATTTCACCAACCAATGAATTATTGTCTAATCGCAGGATATGTAAGAGGCGCAACCTGCCGAGTTCTGGAGGGATTTCTCGATCGAAGCTATTGTTTTGTAGCAACATCTTCCTTAAGAAGCTGAGGTTTCCGATATGAGGAGAGATTGATCCGGAGAGCTCTTGAGATCGCAAGTCCAAGACTGTGACCCTCCGGTGCTTGCGGCCGCACATAACACCATGCCACTGACAAAACCCGATGCTATTATTCCATGAGTTGAGCATGCCAAAAGGATCTCTGGTTATGCCGGCCTTAAATGCGAGCAGCGCAAGTCTATCTGTTTCATTGGTTGTGGGGGAGACTTGGCTAAAGCACAGGGCAAGAACAATACCAAGAAGCAAGTGACATGATTGAAACTCTGCAAAACTTGTGCTTCCGAGTTTCATGACTCAAAGCGCAAGAAAGCGGGTAGATATGAAAGCAAGGCAAGGAGAAACAAAGAGGCAAGATCAATGCTAGTGGAAACTGTGAAGAGATTTATAAGGAGGAGTCATTTTATGTGGATAGCTTTTTGAAGCGCTTTTTTTCTCTTTGTTTTTTGTTCTTCTTTGTGTGAGTATAATTCAGTGCTTTTTAAAAGAAAAAAGAGAGAGCATCTCTCGGTCAATTAAGTGGATTATCCAGTGCTTTATGGAAAGAAAAAGAGAGATTATCTTCCCATTAAAATACAACTAGTGGCTCTCTTTCTCTTTTAGGAAAAGTGGTCACTATAGTCAATGAATTTTGTCCATTTAACACATTTGGACCCTAATTGGTTTCCATAGAATTGTTTGAAAGGAAAAATTGTTGTCATGATCGGTGTATTTTGGTTATTATAGCATGATTTCGTGTAGCTTTTGCTAGGAAAAATGTTATTGTCTCTAATCTCTGCATTCATATAATTTTCCCCTGCATGTACTATGAAATTGAGTATTTCTCATTTTATAAAAATGAGAAATAATAAATTGATACGATTAATGCAATATACATACTTACATGCAACTATAGATCATAATATGTATATTATATTTAATGAGGCAAACAAAGTTTGACCAATAATAATCTGTCATGTGGTGCCATATCACATAACATAGACACACGAGTCACGTCACACGAAGCAAACACATGAATTCATGCGCAATTAGTGAGACATAAAAAATTACACCTTTTTATTAAAGATTTCATGGTTCTTATTATGGTATTAGTTAATATAAGTAATTAAGTAATTACTTATTATTCAGCATACACAATTAATTAGTAATAACCTCTTTATAAGAAGGTGTTGATTTTTCAAATCTTTTCAAGGGCTTCCCTGTTCTTTCTTTTTTTTTTTCCTTGCAGACAAGTCACAGCAATGAGTGCCATTCAGTGAATGAGAAACTATCAACCATCGACCGTCGACTGCACTGCCCATTCATTAAGTTGCACTACTTCTCATTGATTCAGGAAGAGACTTTCTGTTTGGCCATTTGTGCTGCAGGAGAGCCGCTGTGATGTTGATGTATACGCATCTGCGCGTATTCTTGCCTAGGCACGGTCCAATCATAATCCGCTTGGACCAAGGTCAATTCACAGCTGGTCACTCACGTGGGTTTCACGCAAATCCCACAAATTTCAACTACTGTGATTGCACGTGATTCATGGGCCGTGGTTCGCGCAAGTATTTTCCCATAATTTGGGCTGGAAACTTACAAAAAGGTGGGTTATCGGGATGTTTACTTCAAGTCAATCAGTGTAATGCCCACACCATTAGTTCGTAGGAAGCTCAAATAGTCGTAACTTTGATACATTCAGTCAATACTAAAAATTGAAACGTAAATTATGACTGAGTCATGCTTAAACATTAACTCCATATGAGATGCTGTCTTGCCAATGAAATTCTTGCTCGATTCACGAAGCACAAAAGTTAAATGCTAAAGTCGTCTCCCTTCTTCCACGGAAGAAATTTTTTGGGTTTGCAATTTGAACTTTTTACTCTCAACAGTTTGCACCAGAGGTGTAGAATTCTTCTAGCGGTAAGGTATAACTTGAGGATTTATATCATATTCTAATATAATCTTAAACCTTTCAATTGTTCTAATATAATCATAAACCTTTGTGTAAAATTTCAATATAGCTTTTTCAGTCAATTTCCACTGAAATTGCTGACTTGGCATCCAATTTTCACCGGCTGCACTACGTGGCACGACTAATGACCTGACATGAACAACTGTACTCGAGACTACACCGTTTTAGCTTAATTTTCTGATTTTTTTTCTTTGCTCTGTTTTTTTATTCTTTCATCCTTTCGTAATTTTCGTCTTCTTCCAAAATCTGGTTCTCAACAGAGTTTCAGGTACAACTTAGACGCATAAGAGTACCAATATAAGAAGCAAAAAAGTCCCTATTTGAGGCATCATCAATAAAATTTCTACGAGTGCTTTTTGGAGGTTTTGATACTTAAGTATTCACCCGTACTAAGTTTTGACACTTGCAGTGTACTTTTGCTAATTTTTGCTGCATGCTCATAAGGAAAATGCAATCTGCCAGAATATAGATTGTAAAAGAAAGAAAGGCATCGTGGGGAGCTTCACACCAAAAAAAGGTCATCACTCATTTATCAAGAATTTAAGCCTTTTCGCTTCAAAATGTTAGTTGGATGCTGACACAAGTCTCCTCTAGAAACTTCATAGGAGATTTTAGAAGATGCAAGATCTTCATTCAGATGAGGGTTGTGTAATCAAAATCCAAAGGTGAATGAAGATAAGGGGAAGACATGTAAAGCGACTAGAATGCTATGATAAAAGCATATGCCATATTCCTATTATTACTCAGCTTTTGTCTCCAAGCATGCTTGCGCATTTTCGAATGCTATAAGCTTGATTAGTCAAGATGTTCGGCATACACAACACAAGTTCTTTGACTTGTGTCAGTGCAAGTGCGTGTTATAAGGGATTGATGAGATATCCATCTAGATGGCTTTCCATATGTTGACTTGAAGTCAATCAATGCCCACAAAATCCTAAAGTATTGCCAAAATAAACCGAAGACTCATGATCAAGCGTGATTGACGAGCTGGCTATGGTCATTAACAACCATCACTTGACTAGCAACAGCTTAGTCAGTTAAAATGCAACTAGTGGAAAGGAAAAGAGAGAGATTATCTTCCCTTTGAAATGCAAGTGGTGGTGGTACACTTTTTACTTTTTAGGAAAAAGTAGTCATTATAGTCAATGTATTTTATCCATTTAGTACTTTTGGACCGTAATCTGTTTCCATAAGATTGTTTGAGAGGAAAATCTGTTGTTATAGTCCGCGGGTTTTACTTATTATAGTATGATTTCGCGTAACTTTTGCTAAGAAAATATTATACGCTTTCGGCATTTGCATCCATATAATTTTCTCTTGACACGTATGATGGAATTGACTAATAATAATTAATTGTATGTAAGTAAGTATTTTGCATTAATTAATGCAAAATACTTACTTACATCTAACTATAGATTACAACATATTATAGTTTTATCAGGTTCTACTATATGTAATGGGTCAAATAAAGTTTCACCAATGATAACTTGCCATGTGACGCCACATCTGGTAATTTACACACATGAGTCATTTCACATGACGCGATCGTATGCATCCATGCACAGCTATCAAAATATAAGAAATTGCAAATCTTTTTATTAAAGATTTCGCAATTCTTTTTCATGTATTAGTTAATATAAGTAATTAAGTAATTACTTATTATCCGTACCAATATAAGAAGCAAAAAAGTCCCTATTTGAGGCATCATCAATAAAATTTCTACGAGTGCTTTTTGGAGGTTTTGATACTTAAGTATTCACTCGTACTAAGTTTTTACACTTGCAATGTACTTTTGCTAATTTTTGATGCATGCTCATTAGGAAAATGCAGTCTACCAGAATATAGATTGTAAAAATAAGAAAGGCATCGTGGGGAGCTTTGAACCAAAAAAGGTCATCACTCATTTATCAAGAATTTAAGCCTTTTCGCTTCAAAATGTCGGTTGGATGCTGACACAAGTCTCCTCTAGAAACTTCATAGGAGATTTTAGAAGATGCAAGATCTCCATTCAGATAAGGGTTATGTAATCAAAATCCAAAGGTGAATGAAGATAAGGGGAAGACATGTAAAGCGACAAGAATGCTATGATAAAAACATATGCCCTATTCCTATTATTATTCAGCTTTTGTCTCCTAGCATGCTTGCGCATTTTCGAATGCTATAAGCTTGATTAGTCAAGATGGTCGGCATACACAACACAAGTTCTTTGACTTGTGTCAGTGCAAGTGTGTGTTATAAGGGATTGATGAGATATCCATCTAGATGGCTTTCCATATGTTGACTTGAAGTCAATCAATGCCCACAAAATCCTAAAGTATTGCCAAAATAAACCGAAGACTCATGATCAAGCGTGATTGACGAGCTGGCTATGGTCATTAACAACTATCACTTGACTAGCAACAGCTTAATCAGTTAAAATGCAACTAGTGGAAAGGAAAAGAGAGAGATTATCTTCCCTTTGAAATGCAAGTGGTGGTGGTACACTTTTTACTTTTTAGGAAAAAGTAGTCATTATAGTCAATGTATTTTATCCATTTAGTACTTTTAGACCATAATCTGTTTCCATAAGATTGTTTGAGAGGAAAATATGTTGTTATAGTCGGCAGGTTTAACTTATTATAGTATGATTTTGCGTAACTTTTGCTAAGAAAATATTATACTCTTTGGGCATTTGCAGGGTCAATTCCAAAAAAAACCCCAAACTTTAGGTCTAGTCCCAAATATATCCCAAACTTTTTTTTGTCTCAAGAAAAACCCCAAACTTTAGGTTTAGTCCCAAATCTGCCCCGAACTTTTCTTTTGTCTCAAAAAAACCCTAAACTTTAATTTTAGTTCCAAATCTACCCCAAATTTTGTTTTGTCTAAAAAAATCTCAAATTGGTACACATATGACAAATTTACCCAAAATTATTTTTTTGACCACCAAAACAAATTACCATATATTATTTTCCGTTAAATTTTACTGTTAAATTTCTAAATTAAATAACACGTCGCAATTAACGGGTATACTAATTTGGGGTTTTACCCTCTGTTTGTACTAAAAATCACCAATTTTTGATATGTTATCAAATATACCCCATGATCTAGTCCCAATTTAACATGGCATTTCCACATAGATAATAAATACACATAAACAAGATGTCATAGAAAATTATTTTCAAAATAAAACCATTTTAGGACATAAAAAATTAGGGATTACTAATACGGCTTTTGGACAGAGGCTAACGAGGGCAAATTTAGGATTAGAGTAAAATTGATGATTTTCTTTTTGACAAAAAAAATTAGGATAGATTTGGGAATAGACTAAGAGTTTGGGGTTTTTTCTGAGACAAAAGAAAAGTTTGGGGCAGATTTGGGAATGAATCTAAAGTTTGGGGTTTTTTCTGAGACAAGGAAAAGTTTGGGGCAGATTTGAGACTAAACCTAAAGTTTGAGGTTTTTCTTGACACAAAAAAAAGTTCAGGATATATTTGGGACTGAACCTAAAGTTTGGGGTTTTTTTTGGAATTGACCCGGCATTTGCATCCATATAATTTTCTCTTGACATGTATGATGGAATTGACTAATAATAATTAATTGATACAATTAATGCAAAATACTTACTTACATGTAACTATAGATTACAACATATTATAATTATATGGGGTTCTAGTATATTTAATGGGTCAAATAAAGTTTCACCAATGATAACTTTCCATGTGACGCCACATATGGTAATTTACACACACGTGTCATTTCACATGACGCGACTGTATGCATTCATGCACAGCTACCGAAACATAAGAAATTGCAAATCTTTTTATTAAAGATTTCACAGTTCTTATTCATATATTAGTTAACATAAGTAATTAAGTAATTACTTATTATCCAGCATACACAATTAATTAGTAATAACCTCTTTATAAGAAGGTGTTGATTTTTCAGAAGATCTATTGAAGGGCTTCTTCTTTTTTTCCCTGCAGACAAGTCACAAAAATGAGTACCATTCGGTGAATGAGAAACCATCAACCGTCGACCGTTGACGTTGACTGCACTGCCCATTCGTTAAGTTGCACGACTTTTCAAAGGTTCCAGAAGAGACCTTTCGTCTGGCCATACATGCTGCGGGAAAGCCGCCGTGATGTTGATGTATACACATCTGTGCATATTTCGGGGTGAAATTCTTGCCTTGGCTCAACTCCAATCACAAACCGTATGGACTGGGGTCAATTGCAGCCATCAGTCAAGTGGATTTCACGAAAATCCCATAAATTTCAATGTCTGTGATTGCATATGGTCCATGGACCATGTTAGGTGCAAGTTGTGTGATTGCACATGACAATTCCCCATATGTCGGGCTGGAAATTTACAAAAAGGCAGGTTGTCGAGATGTTTTCTTCGAGTCAATCGGTATGTGGGTTTCACACAAATCCCGTAAATTTCAATGCTGTAGTCCATGGGCCATGTTTTGTGCAAGTTGTGTGATTGCACACGACAATTCCCCATACCGGAGGGTGGTAGACAACTACCGTTCACTATTTTTTCATGATTGTCGTCCCTCTAGACTTTGAAGAATATCCTTGAATTTCCTCAACGGATATTTAGGCCAACGAGACATGTCTGCCATCACATGCCACTATTGCAAGGTCAATCTAGTAGAAAGGAGAGTTTACTTTCAGCCAGTTTAAGTCCTAAGGCCTTTCAACTAGCGCTATCTACCAAACTACTCAAATCATGTGGAAACTACGAAAAGGCAAGTTGTCGAGATGTTTTCTTCAAGTCAATCGGTGCATTGCCCACACCGCTACTTTATAGGAAGCTTAAATGGTTGTGAATTTGATAATACCCAATCAATACTAAAAATGACATGTAAATTATGCCTTATGCCTGAATCATGTAAAAAATAAACCCTTGCATGAGATACTGTCGTGTGCAAGAATTTCCCCATATGTCGGGCTAAAAATGTACGAAAAGGTGGGCTGTCAGGATGTTTCCTTCAAATCAATTGGTGCATTGCCCCCACCATTACTTTGTAGGAAGCTTAAATGATTGTGACTTTGATAATACCCAATCAATACTAAAAAACTGATATGTAAATTATGCCCGAGTCATGTGTAAATAATAAACCCTTGCACGAGATGCTGTCTTGCCAATGAAGCTCTCGCGCAATTCACAGAGCACAAAAGAGAGAGAAGAAAAATGGGAGAACAAGAGGCAGGGGCAGAATTCTTGCATTGAAAAGTTGCTGCATGTGATCAATTTATTCTTACAATCTCCACTACCGATCCAAAGTGCCTCACATATAGCAAAAATTCGCTTTAGACAATGATGCAAAGCACTTGTTACGCAATAACCCTTGGAGAAAGGGTAGAGTCAAATCAAAATGTTAGCTAGGTAAGCATCTTGTAGTAGGAGGAGGAGTTATAAATTCTATAAACCAAAAGGCCCAACAAGCATTAGCTCTCCCTAGAAACAAAGTGAAGATTAATGTGCACCGACTACGGTAAATAGGTTGTAATTCACTAATTATTCCAAATGCTCACCAAATCTATATATAATCTATCTACATTGACCTTACTTCGATTTTTTTTTTTCAACATAGATAGAGTAGTTATCAATTAATAGTGCTCTTATACAAAACAAGTAAAACTTTCTTGCTTTCACCTGCATTTGAATGCACTTCTTCTAACGAAGAAGAGGAACTTAAACAAAATAAAATTCACATTTATTTATTTCTTCGGATTAAAAATTACAATATTAAAAAAATCAAAATATAATTTCGATTAATATGGTCGATCGGTGATAACTAGCGTCCTGGCTTCAATGCATATATTGAATTCAAAATGGATTCAGCTGTGTAAAGAGACCATAGCATTAAGCGCCAAAAGCATGAGTGTTTTGTATCTATTTAACATTCATGATATGGATGCGAATGAGTTGAATTATTTATCACCTAGTCTATTAGTGAACTATGTCTCCCGGGTACTCAATACTCACTGATGTTCGTGTTACTCAAGCCGGCATTCGGGATGCTTCTTGTCACGACCCCTTCCAGATCCGAGCTGCGGGTTATTTTCGCGACATCCCAGGCTTGTCGCCGTCCTGATTCATTTTACCTTCTTTATATGCACATGCGGAAGCATAACATAACAACAACATCCCCGACAAACATCATTGGAAGAACATGGGATGCAAGTATATAATACTACTATTTTCATTAGTAGTTCGTATACAACTAACTTTCATATTACATAATATAAAATGGCTTGGGTCTCTCTATCTCCGCTACCACCGCGGCTTCCAAAATTGGGAACCCTTTTCCGTTACGGGCCGGTATCACTGATTAGCATTCATCCCGTTAGACGTTAACCCTCCACTTGGGTTCATCAGGCCTCTAAAGCCACGAATAGGCCCGATCATTTCACCGTCCGACCAGACGTACCATGCCTCGTAACGGTGAGGGACCAACTCGACTTGTCCCTCGTGAACCCATACAGTTGAGGTATACTTCCGATACGTTATCCCTGCTTCGACGTGTATGACGTCTACGATCGACCCTTCTATTCTCATCGGTAGACCGAAATGTACAAGAGGAGGGTTAGCCATCTTACCAACCTGAAAAGGTAAAGGGGGTGAGTTTTTGGGAAACTCAGTAAGTAAAACCTCTACCATCGGCTAGCGTGACATCTCTTCATTAACGACTAGCCAAATCAACTCATGCAAACAGTGTCGATGGTAGATCAATTACAATTCACATGTAACGCCATGACTAATGCAAGGGCTCTACTTACTCACCCATCGACTAACACATAAACATATATCATCCACACTCGAGCATAAATACAAAGGTTTCACTTACTCACGTGTCGGCTAACACATAACTCATCTCATCCATACTTAAGCATAACCGGCATTCGTGTAGATCACTTTACATTGTCTTGGCTCAATCAGGCCCTCTCGACTCTTGCTGAGACTTCTCGGGGCCAGCTTCCCGAGGCTTCCGGGTGTTACACGGGTGTTACCCGTGTCCATTTGGAAGCATATGATATCATCATATGAAGATGATGATGAAACATTGGCGGTGATCATCTCCGAAAGTCGAACGAAAAAGGGGAAGATTTGTAAAGCAACAAGAATGCTATGATGAAGCGTTTATGATATTCCTTAATTGCACAGTTTTTTTGTCTTCAAGCATACTTGCGCATTTTGACATAAGTACAGCGGGAGTGCCAAAAGTTGGCACGGAGGGACACTTAAATGCCAAAAGTTACAAAAGGTACACTTAAGTGCCATTTTAAAAAAAAAATGGATCACTTAAGTGCCAAGTCGCCGGAACCCTGCCGGAAATCCTACGTGGTAATTTTTTATTAATTTTCTTGCCTACGTGGCTTGCCGGAAACTGAATCGGCCAAAACGACACGTTTTGGCTGACGTGATTTAAAAATTATTAATTAAATAATATTAAATAATTAAAAATATATTATTATAAAATCGATTTTATTAAAATAAAAAAAAAAGAAGTGGAGGAGGGGATCGGCGAGGGCAGCCCTCGCCACCGCCGCCGTCACCGCCCCCACCTCGCCGGGAAGGGCCGGCGACGGTGGGCGAGGGTCGGCTGGGGTCGCCGGGCCCCAGCCAGTGGCCGGCGACCCCGGCCGGCCTGCGGCAAGACACTGGTCTGGTTGCCGACGGCCCTTGCCTCGGGCTGGGCGAGGGCCGGCGACCCTCGCCGAATGCGGGGGGAGGGTCGCGACCCTCGCCCCAGATTTGGGCGAGGGCGCGCAGGCCCCGCCGCAGGCCGGTGGGGTCGCCGCCACTGGCCGGGGCCCGGCGACCCCGGCCGACCCTCGCCCACTGTTGCCGGCCCTTCCTGGCGAGGTGGGGCAGCGACAGCGGCGGCGGCAAGGGCTGCACAACCCTCGCCGATCCCCTCCTCCTTTTTTTTTTTTTTTTAATAAAATTGATTTTAATTTTAAAAATCTGACGTGGACAATTTTTTTAAAAAAAAATTGCCACGTGGATTTTTTATTTTGAAAAAAATGCTCCGTCAGCAAATGAAGTCGCCGGAAAATGGACACGTAGCAATTTGGCCGAAATTTTTCGCCATTGGCACTTAAGTGATCCATTTTGCTCCGATTTTGGCACTTAAGTGTACCTTTTGTAACTTTTGGCACTTAAGTGTCCTCCGTGCCAACTTTTTTGGCACTCCGTAAGTCCGTACCTTTGCGCATTTTCAAATGCTATAAGCTTGATTAGTGAAGAAACATGTTAGCATACGTAACACAAGTTCTCTGACTTGTGTCTGGGCAAGTGCGTGTGTTAAGGGATGGATGATGAATCTATCTAGATGGCTTTCCAGATGTTTGACTTGAAGCCAACCGACGCCCACAAAATCCTGAAGTGCCCCACTTTGGAAAATAAACAGATACAGATGATCAAGCATGATTGATGAGCTGGTCATTGTCACTAACCACTATCACTTGACTAACGACAGCTTACTCAGTTGAAATCATTTCGACTGATAAACCTGTTCATGAAGCATGTACGTTTGTATTAATGTCTAGTCATATTTCAACATGAATAGTAACTTTCTAAGAGGAAAATTAACTGTCCACCTATTAATAATTGATAATTTCTCCATGCGATTAATAACTCTTTTATGAAGTTAAGGTTTGTGTTTATACTAAGTGGTGAACTTAGTATACTAAATTAGTCTTTTAACGTAGTAACTTGTTACTAGGGAAAGTAGGTGTGTGCATATGAGTGACTACTAATTTTGTCATGATAAAAAGTAACTTTACTTCCAAACTCCTTAAATTGAGTAACTTCTCCATGTTAGTAATCACTATTTATTTATAGAAGTAGTTTTAAGCCTAATGGTGATCAGTAATTTCTTGACGAGGTTGTCAGTGATTTCTACCTTTAAAAGTTGCTTATTCATGTATAAATAAATCCCTGTAAAATGAGTGAGTATCGATATATCTTTAATTAGTTTTATGCATATGTCATTCAGTGTTTTTTTTCCATTAAAGGCGATCTAGTAACTTTACCAAAATGCGAAAATAAAAGCAAGGACGGTAGTATAGTTCAAAAATATCTGCGCTGAATAATTTACACTTGCACCCCTAGACAATCCAACATACTCAAGTTACACAATTCTATTTAAGCATTCTTGGATAATTTCTACGATGCCCATCAACGGTCAATACCAGTCCTCGAATTAACTTTTACGCTAGAATGCTGAATCCGAAAGCTCTACACCTTATCCACCCACCACGAGCAAACAATATTGCAAGTAGCCGATCGAACATAGCTTTAGGAACAGATGTCAATTCTCGCCATTGGATTATTTCGAAACGAAGCAATGGCTAGCAATTTCTAGTCAATCTGCAGAAACCAAGCTTTCAAGCTTTCAAGCTTTCCTTTTGGTGGGTGGTTTTGGACCTCTATCACCCTAAAAGCTAGCTTAAGAGGTAAGGCTTTCTCTCGCATTTATAAATTGACCACATGACCCTTTTATAACTATATAACCCCAACAATCTCCCTTTCACACATTGGTCAACTTGGGATCCGATACTGGTGTTGGTTGGTTTTAAGCCTCTCTCACCCCAAAAGCTAGCTTCAATGGTGAGGTTTTCCTTCATACTTATAAACTGATCACTTGCCCTTTGCATAACTGATGTGGGATAACACCAGCACCTTTGAATAAGCCTCATACAAATGAAAAGATAAAATAAAAAAGAAGCAAGGCAATTTATGTTGGATTCAATTTAAAAAACTATATCACCACAATAGAATTCTAAGTAAACCAACAGTACTCAAGAATGTGTGTGCACCATATGCATATATACAAATGGAGAATAATGATTAACTATCACTTTGAGGAAAAAATAATGATCGACTATTCAGTTATAGATTTTACCTATCTACTTCCGTTTGCTCAAACAACCCTAAAGGTATAACAACTAAACATAAGCTGTTAGTTGTTCATCTTCTTCACAAAAACCAAAAGAGTTTCTCCCTAATATGCTGCAGCTGATTTGCAATTCCACTGACACTCATTCGTCTTCCAGGCACACTATACGAACAAGCAACTCCAATATTGTACACCATAACCAAACACTCTTGAAATATAAGCTGTTAGGTGCTTAAATGGTTCTCTCTTTCTTGAAGCAAAATGCTGTCTGTAATTTGGAGCACTCATCCAGGCAAAGCTTTTGCAACAAAACTATAAAGAGTTAAATTATCTCTGAATATGTCATTAGTGGGACTAAACCCTGTGAACATTTCTAGTAAAAGGATTCCATAACTATAGACGTCCCCTTCTCTTGAAACCTTGCATCCCATTGCATATTCTGCTACATATTTAGATCATAATGCAGGTTAAATTGGAGTATGCACCTTCAAATCAGAATGTAATGTGGCTAAGACTATAAGAGTAACTTCACAAAGAGAGAGAGAGAGTACCTGGAGGAGCATAACCAATTGTCCCTTTTAGACCCACTGAGCTCATCTAATTGACTACAGTATCATGGGATGATTCAAGAAGGAATTTCGCATATCCAAAGTCACCAACATGTGCAACCATCTTAGCATCTAAGAGGATATTGCTTGGCTTTAGATCATAATGAATGATAGGGATGTGGCACTGGTGATGAAGATAATCCATTGCAAAAGCAACATCAATAGCGATATTTATCCTTTGAATTAAATTCAAATTTCTTGGGAGTTTGTTCCCATGAGATGATGCTGGATTCGGGTGTAGCCACTGCTCTAGGCTTCCATTTTCCATGAATTGATAGACTAATGCCTTAAAATCATTTCCTTGATAATCACTACCTGAGCAAATTGCCAATGTCTTCAAAAGATTTCGATGTCTAATGTTCTTTGATGCTTCACACTCAACTATAAAGCTCTTCAGAGCACCATGATGGACTAAATAAAGCACCTTCACAGCAACAATGATTCTATTGTCTTCGAGTATCCCCCTATAAACAGAACCAAAGCTTCCAACACCAATCAAATTCGTTGAAGAAAAACCGTCGATTGCTTTTAGCAGTGCTCCATATGACATGTTCGGATGTGAATCATTTATTGAATTTGAAATTGGTTTGTTTACTTTCTTCTTTAACCAACAAAGATATATAAAAGCTAGAACAAGAGCTATTCCAAAAACTCCAAAATAATAGAAGTAGACAATATCACTATATTTATCCTTTTGCTCTTAGAGCTTTTGGAGATGCAGTTGGGGAGGTGAAATTCTGGTAGTCCACCACAAAGCTCATTGTTCCCAATAATAGAAGTACCAGTAACATTCGTAAAGACTCCTTCACGTGGTAGCATGCCTTCAAACTTATTGTACAATAAATTTAGAAGTTTCAAGAAGCGAAATGCTGCTAAAAATTCTGTAATCTGACCTGACAAATTATTCTGTGAAAGATCTAGTTCTTCGATGCCTCTTAACAATATGATTGATTGAGGAATGTACCCGTGGAAGAAGTTGCCCCCCATCCTGAGTGATGTCAATTGAGTGCAATGACCAAAACTACCGGGGATTTCACCCACCAACAAATTATCTGAGATGTCCAAAGCAGTCAAAGCTCTC
Organism: Angophora floribunda; assembly: GCA_014182895.1. NCBI lineage: Eukaryota > Viridiplantae > Streptophyta > Magnoliopsida > Myrtales > Myrtaceae > Angophora > Angophora floribunda. The sequence continues at coordinate 16,297,749 of CM024710.1, forward strand.
AAGTTGCCAACTTCTATGGGTAGAAACCCACTCAGATGATTATGAGACAAGTTCAACATGATCGTTAATGATGAGATATAAACTGTGGGGGTATGGCACCACTAAGATTATTATTAGACAGATCAAGTAGATCAAGAGATTAGCAATTTGATAGATGTAAAGGAATTTGCCCATTGAAACTGGTTCCCCCCAAGATATAGTGCAATCAACTTGGTTAAATTTCTCAAAGAAGATGGGATTGTCCCTCCTAGATTGTTATCACTTAATTGCAGCATCCCTAAATCTTGTAGAGTATCCAAATTTGAGGGGATAACACCTAAAAGCTTATTGTAACCCATAACCAAATATCTCAATTTGATAAAATTTCCCATTTCTTTTGGAACCTCGCCAGATATTTGATTTTTACATAAAGCAAATACTGTGAGAATGGTGGATAAATTACATATGCATTGAGGTAACACCCCACCAAACTTGTTATAACCAGCACCCACGAACTCTAATTTGGTGCTGTTAGCTAACGAGCAAAGGAAGCTCAAGTCTTCAGATTTTCCACTTCCAAGCTGATTATAACCAACTAGAAACCTACGAAGCTCATATAACTTTTCCAAATATGGTACTTTTCCAGAAAACCTTTTATCATTAAGTGGAAGCAAACCTAGCTTTGTGCAATTCGATATCGAAGGAGGAATCAACCCCTCAAGTTGATTTGAAGAAATGCTAAAAGATTCAAGATTTGGGAGTTTGAGGCCTATGGCTGCAGGAAGAGTACCCTGTATCTGGTTCTCTTCAACTTCAAACACAGTGAGCGAAGAGGGATTGAGTAACGAAGATGGAATTGTACCTGACAATATGTTACTTGTGTTGAGGAAACTCCTAGTTTTGATGTTTACAAAACATTTTATGATTCTTACTAAACTCTTGAAGAAAAAGAACTCAGGAAGACTTAGGCTTTAAAGTCTGCTTGGAGCAGAAGATAAAGCTTGGGGTGCCTTAGAGTCTGCCAGCTTCAGACGGAAGAGTCTTCCAGACTGAGAATTAAAGTCTGACCGTACCAGACTGAAATTCTAAGCAGACTCAGAACTTAAAGTCTGTCAGACTTAAGGTGTATCTACAAGATAAGATCACCAACGGTAGAGTATTTCACTTACCTTATTCATGTTGATTCTGTTAATCTAATTTACAGGATCAATTAGTGGACAACTTCCAAAGAAGAATAGAGCACTTATGGAAGCCCAGATTCTGATTGTATGGGCGAACAGAATCTAAGGGGATCTTATCTACTCTCAACGGTCAAAAAGACTTGCCTTATAAAGTCTGTCCAGGAAAGGAAAGACGGAACTCTCATGGAAAGAGCCAACGGTCGAATGTGGCTTGGAGAGTATTTAAGGATAGGTTGTGACTTAGGGGGAGAAGAGATGAACATCATTCCAAAGCTGATTCTGTTCTTCAACTGTTGTTCATAGAGCGTATTTGAGTGATCTCAGTGTATTACAAAAGAGAGTGACTTAGTGAGACAGATTTTCACCAAGTATAAACACTCGGAAGTGTGTAATCACCGTTGATCATATAGTGAAATACAGCCGATTGGCTGGTCGCCGGAGAGTGGACGTAGGCTTGTCTAAAGCCGAACCACTATAATCGTGTTTGCAATCTTCTCTAACTCTCTCTATTTGCTTTCTGTTTGTGGATTGCAATAATCTGATATTAGTTGCGCGTAAAATTCCTAAACACCTATTCACCCCCCCTCTAGGTGCATACACTAGTTACATCAACTTGCAATGCCAATCTCTTGCAAGTTTGTCAAGTGGCCTAGAACTTGGGGAATGCTCCCGCCGAAGTTGTTTCAAGTTAAATAAAGTTCCTTTAGTGAAGATAAGTTCCCAATGAAGGAAGGCACACTCCCGGTTAGATTGTTCCCACCCAAATCAAACTGTTGTAGCTTTAGCATTGAACCGAGCTCTAGGGACTTCTCCACTCAATTTGTTGTTCACAAGCCAGAGGACGACCAGGTTTGAGCAACCCAACATATTTTTGGAAATTTCCCCAACCAATGAATTGTTGTCGAATCGTAGGATACGCAGGTGGTGCAAGCGGCTGAGTTGTGGAGGGATTTCTTGATTGAAGCTATTGTTTTGGAGCAACATCCCCTAAAAAGCTGAGGTTTCCAATATGAGGAGAGATCGATCCGGAGAGTCTTTGTGATCGCAAGTCCAAGACTATAACCCTTTGGTGCGTGCGGTCGCAGGTAACACCATACCACTGACAAAACCCAATGCTACTGTTCCATGAGTTGAGCACGCCAAAAGGATCTCTGGTTATGCCTGCCTTAAATGCGAGTAACACGAGTTTGTCTGTTTCATTGGTGGTGGAGGAGACTTGGTTAAACCACAGTGCAAGAACAATTCCAAGAAACAACTGGCATGATTGGAGCCCTGCAAAACTCATGCTTCCGAGTTTCATGACTAAAAGCACGAGAAAGCGGGTAGATATGAAAGCAAGGCAAGGAATCAAGAGGCAGGATTAACGCTGGAGGAAACTGTGGAGGGATTCACGAGAAGGTGGCGATTTTTCTTACACAGACCGTTGAAGCACGTTTCTTGTTTCTGTGTTTTGGTTCCTCCTTTTATGAGTAACATTCAGTGCTTTATAAAAAGAAAAGGAGAGAGTATCTTTTAGTCAATGAGAAAGAGTATCTTCCCATTGAAATGCAACCAGTGGCACTCCTTTTCTTTTTATGAAGCAGTCATTATCGTCAATGAGTTTTGTCCATTCAATACTTTCGAACCCGTAGAATTTGAAATGAAAATTTGTTGTTATGGTCGATGGATTTTGGTTATTATAGCATAATTTCGCATGACTTTTGCTAGAAAAATGTTATTCTCCTCGGGCATTGCAGTCATATAATTTTCTCACCATACGATTTTATGGAATTGACTATTTACCATAATATAAAGATGAGTAATAATTAATTGACACAATTAATTCAAATAGCTTACTCACATGTAACCATAGACCACAGCATATTAAAATCATATTAGGTTATGTTATATTCAATGAGTCGTATAGAGTTTAACCAATGATATCACCATGTGGTTGCCACATTACGTAACATAGACACACGAGTCAAGCCATACCACGCAACCTCATGAATTTATGTGCAACTACCGATACATAAGAAATTACACATCTTCTTAAAGGTTTCACGGTTCTTATTCTCGTATTAGTTAACATAAGCAATTAAGTAATTCCTAATCATTCATCACACTCAGTCATTAGTAATAGCCTCTTTATAAAAAGGCGTTGAATTTTTAGACCATTTGAAGGGCTCCTCTTTTCTTTTTGTTCTATTTTTCTGCAGACAGGTCGCAACGATGAGTCCCTTTCAGTGAATGAGAAACTATCAACCATCGGCCGTCGCCCTTGACTTTTCGTCGACTCTAGAAGAGATCCTTTGTCTGGCCACCTATGTTGCGGGAGAGCCACGGTGATGTTGATGCAGATACATCTGCGTCTATGGCGGGACGAAATTCTTGTCTTGGAACGGTCCAATCACAATCCGCGTGGACCAGGGCCAATCACAGCGGTCGGCCCCGTGCGTTTTACTTAAATCCCACGAATTTCAACGGCTGTAATTGCACGCTGTCCATGGTCCGCGCAAGTATTTCCCTGTTTGGTGGACTGGAAATTTACGAGAAGACAGGGCTGTTGGGAGGTTTCCTTTCAAGTCAATCGGTGCATTGCCCGCATCACTACGTTATAGGAAGCTCAAATGATTGCGACTTTGATAACTCCCATAATAAATACCAAAAAATGACATGTAAAATTACGGCTCCAATTGCGGTGAGTTGTGTATAAAAATCAACCATTGTGCGAGATACTGTCTTGCCAATGAAACTATTGCTCCATAAGCACTATATAAAGAAAAGAAAAATGGGAGAACGAGAGGCAGAGGCAAAATCCTTGCAGTGAAAAGTTGTTCCATGTGATCAATCTATGCCTGCAATCTCCACTACCTATTCGAAGTACCTCACTCATAGAGCAAAAATTACAATGATGCAAAGCACTTGTTATACAACAACCCCTTCGAGGAAGGGAATAGAGCCAAATCTAAATATTAGCTAGGTAAGCATCTTGTAGTACAAATCATCTAAACCATTAGGATGGTTAATGGAGAGCGAACCAAAAGGCCCAATAAGTATTAGCTCTCCTTGAAAAGGAGGTGAAGACTAATGTGCACCAATTGCAATACAATAGAGTTGTAATTCACTGGTTATTTCAAAGGCTCACTAAATAAATAAATAAAATTCTTATATTGACCTTTCTTCAATTTTTTTCAACATCGATAGAATAGTTATCACTCGAGAGTGTCCTTATATAAAACAAATAAAATTTTCTTGCTTTCACCTATCTTCAGATGCACTTTTTCTACAGAAGAAAAGGAACTCAAACAAAATACAATTCACATTTACTTATTTATTTATTCGGATTAAAAATTACAATACTAAAAAAGTAAAATTCTAATTTCGATTAATATGGTTGACCAGTGATTACCAGCGTTCAAGGCTTCAATGCATGTATCAAATTCAAAATGGATTCTGCTGTGTGAGGGGACCATTGCATTAAGCACCAAAGCATAGGTGTTTTGTATCCATTTAACAGTCATGATGTGAATGCTAATGTATTAAATTACTTATCACCCGGTCTATTAGTGAACGACCTCTCCAGGAGTTCTCCGGGCACTTGATACCCACTAATGTTTGCTTTACTCAAGCCGGCATTCAGGATGCTCCCAATAAACAACAAATGGCAAGTGCTCTGACATAATTCAAAACGTATATCTCAAGGAAATCGGGCAACTTCAGAACAGTTTTGCAGCATATCATATCATTTTTTGAAGATGATGATGAAACATCGGCAGTGATCTATTTTCAAAAGGTGAATTAAAATAGGGGAAGACATGTAAAGTGACAAGAATGCTAAGCTATGACAACTGCTGTGATCTATTTTCTTTTGTATTCCTATTAATAGCTCAGTTTTCGTCCCCAGGCATACTCGCGAATTTCCAACTGCTGTAAGCTTGATTAGACAACATGCTGGCATACATAACCCTTGTTCTTGGACGTGTCTGTACAAGTGCGTGTATCAAAGGATGGATGATGTATTCGGCTAGATGGGTTTCCAGATGTTGACTTGAAGACAACCAATGCTCATATGACTTTAAAGTCCCCTACTTTGGAAAATAAACAGCAGACTGATGATCAAGCGTAATTGATGAGCAGGTCATTGTCATTAAAAACTATCACTTGACTAACAACAGCTTAATCAGTTCAAATCATTTCATTGTTAATTGATAAACCTACTCATCAGTTAGAGATGACATTGGAAGGTATGTGTGAATGAATGTATGTATTAATGTCTAGTCATATTTTAATTTGAATAGTAACTTTCTAATAGGAAAATTACCTGTCCACCTATTAATAGTTGAAAATTTCTCCTAGTGATTAACAACTCTCAGATGAAATTGAGGTATGTGTATATTAAGTACTAAGCCTTTTAACATAGTAACTTATCACCGGGGAAGCAAGGTTGCACATATCAATGACTGCTAATTTTGTCATGATAAAAGGTAACTTTATTTCCAAACTCCTTAAATTCAGAAACTTCTCCATACATAGCAGAGGTTCTTGGACATGTGTCCATACAAATGCGTGTATTGAAGGATTGGATGATGAGTCAATCTAGATGGATTTCCAGATGTTGACTTGAAGACAACCAATGCCCATATAATATTAAAGTCCCCTACTTTGGAAAATAAACCGAAGACTGACGATCAAGCGTGACTGATTAGTGGTCATTGCGATTGATTCACGTCACATGACTAACAACAATTTAATCAATTATAAATTATTTCATAGTTGACTGATAAACCTGCTCATCAGTCAAAGACAACATTGTGAGGCCCATATGCATGGATTAAAAACTAATTACATTACAATGTGAATAGTAACTATCCCAGAGAAAATTAACTTTCGCCCTATGACAATGTCTCAATGTGATTAGTGACTTTCATATGAAACTTAGGATAGTGATTATACCAAGCGTTGAACTCGAAGTGTTGGTCTAACAAAAAAGAATTTCTAAGTCAATCTTTCAACATAGTAACTTTTCACCACGGAAAGAAGGTGTGTGCATATCAAAGAATACTAATTTATCAGGATAAAATGTAAATTTACTTTTAAACTATTTAAATTTAGTAAGTTCTCCATAGTAATGGTCTCTTTTTTATTTAGAGTAGCAACTTTGAGCATATTGGCGGCTAGTAATTTCTTGATGTAGTTAGCAGTTTCTACCTCGCTTATCTATGTGATTAATGAATCTCTAACAAAAGAAGTGACCATCGATGTATCTATAATGAGTACTATACATACGTGATTAGGTGCTTTCCAGAAAGTAGTACTTTAGTATCTTTACCCAAATGCATGACAATAGTAAACCGTGGAAATAACGGTGCGTAAGAATTTCTACTTGCACCCATAGAAAAATTCAACACACACAAGTTACATTATTCTACTAAAGCGTTCTCGGATACATCCTACTATACAGTTCAAGCATTGATGCGTACCCTTGAAATACCGCAAGCTGGAATGCTGAATCCGAGAGCTATACATCTTGTTCCCCCATAAGAGCAACAATATTGGCTGTAGCTGACTGAGCAGAACTTTGGGGAGCAGATATCAATTCTTGCCATTGGATTATTTCGAAACGAAGCAATGGCGAGCCATTCCCAGTCAATCTGCAGAAACCAAGCTTTCCTTTGAATAAGATTTCCAATAGCTAATCGACTGCAATTTGTCATAATAAGCATGATACTAAAGAAAAGGAAAAGGAAAAGAACAAGAAGAAGAAGAAGCAAGGCAACTTATGTTGGATTCAAATTACAATACTATGGCACCAAACTTGAATTCTAAGTAAACCAACAATACTCGAGAATGTGTATACACCATAGGCCTTGCGCTAATTAATTATTTACATATATAGATGGGGAATAATGACCAACTATCATCTTGTGAAAAAAAATATGATCGATCCTCTTCAGTTACAGATTTTACCTTTTTGCTTCCGCTTGTTTAAAGGTATAACAGCTAGGCATAAGCTGTTGGTAGCTCATCTTCTCCACGTAAACCCAATGCAAAGAGTTTGTCCCTAATATGTTGCAACTGATTTGCAATTCCGCTAATGCTCATTCGCCTTCTAGGCATCCTATATGAACAAGCAACTCTAATATTGTACACCATAACCAAACACTCTTGAAATATGACATCACTTTCAAAAAGCCATGGTTGGGGACTATAAGGGTGTAAATGACTATCTCTTTCTTGAAGCAAAATGCTGTCTGTAATTTCGAGCACTCGTTCACGTAAACCTTCTGCAACAAAACTATGAAGAGTCAAATTGTCTATGAATATGTCGTCGGTGGGCCTCAACCCTGTGAACATCTCCAATAAGAGAATGCCGTAACTATAGACGTCACCTTCTCTTGAAACCTCACATCCCATTGCATATTCTGTCAGACATTTAGATCATAGCAAAGGTCAAATTACAATGTGGATCATCACACCAAAATGTAATGTACATCAAACTAAGAGTTATCATTATGTACCAAACTTCACATAGGGAGAGTCATTAGGTACGAAACTTCACACAGAGAGGGAGGGAGGGGGAGGGAGAGAGAGTCATTATTTACCAAACGGGAGGGAGAGAGAGATTATTTACCAAACATCACATGGGGAGGAGAGAGAGAGGAGAGAGAGAGAGAGAGAGGACCTGGTGGAGCATAACCAATTGTCCCTCTAAGTCCCACTGAGCTCATCTGATGACTTACAGTCTCAAGGGATGATCCAAGAAGGAATTTCGCCAATCCAAAGTCACCAACATGTGCAACCATCTCAGTATCTAAGAGGATATTGTTTGGCTTTAGATCACAATGAACAATAGGGATGTGGCACGGTGGTGAAGATAATCCAATGCAAAAGCAACATCAATAGCAATATTTATCCTTTGAATGAAGTTCAACATTTTCGAGAGCTCATTCCCATGAGATGATGTTACATTTGGGTGGAGCCACCGTTCCAAACTTCCATTGTCCATAAATTCATAAACTAAGGCCTTAAAATCATTTCCTTGATAATCACTAATTCACTACTCGAGCAAACTGTCAATATCTTCAAGAGATTTCTATGCCTAATGTTTTTTAATGCCTCGCACTCCACTATGAAGCTCTTTAGAGCACCTTGACGAACTAAATGAAGCACCTTCACAGCAGCAACAATTCCATGGTCGTCAAGTATCCCTCTGTAAACAGAACCAAAGCTTCCAACACCGATCAAATTTGTTGTAGAAAAACCGTTGGTTGCTTTTAGGAGTGCTTCATAAGACACATTCAAACATGAATCATTCATCAAACTCGAAAATGGTTCATTTACTTTCTTCTTCAACCAACAAAAATATATATAAGCCAAAATAAGAGCTATTCCAAGAACTCCTAAGATAACAGAAGTGGACAATATCACCATATTGATCTTTTTGTGATTGGAGCTTTTGGATATGCAATTGGGGAGGTGAAATTCCGGTAGTCCACCACAAAGTTTACTATTTCCAATAATAGAAATACCGGTAGTATTCTCAAAGACTCCTTCATGTGGTAGCATGCCTTCAAAATTATTGTACGATAAATTCAGAAGTTTTAAGAAATGAAATACAGCTAAGAATTCTGGAATCTGACCCGATAAATTATTGCTTGAAATATCTAATTCTTCAATGCCTCTTAACAATCCAATCGATCGGGGAATTGATCCATGGAAGAAGTTGCGCCCCAATCTTAGTGATGTCAATGAAGTGCAATCACCTAAATTTATGGGGATTTCACCTACCAACAAATTGTCGGAGATGTCCAAAGCAGTCAAACCTCTTAATTTGCCAACTTCCATAGGTAGAACACCCGTTAGATGGTTACAAGACAAATTTAGAATAATCGCTAATGATGAGAGACCTATAAGCTGTGGGGGTATGTCACCACTCAAATTGTTGTTAGACAGGTCAAGCAAATTAAGAGACTGGCAATTTGATAAATGTGAAGGAATTTGCCCATGAAATTGGTTCCCATCAAGATATAGTGCAATCAACTTGGTTAGATTTCCCAAGGAAGATGGGATAGTCCCTTCAAGGTTGCTATAACTTAAGTGTAATGTCCCTAGATTTTGTAGATTACCCAAATTTGAGGGGACAACACCTGAAAGCGGGTTGTGACCCATGACAAATAATCTCAGGTTGACAAAATTCCCGATTTCTTCTGGAATTTCACCGGATATTTGATTCTGGCTTAAAGTAAATGTTGTGAGGGTGGTGGATAAATTACCTATGCATTTTGGTACTACCCCTCCAAACTTGTTCTCATGAATGCCAATGTACTGCAATTTGGTGCTATTAGTTAACGAGCAAAGGAAGCTCAAGTCTTCAGGTTTTCCACTTCCAAGTTGATTAATATAGACTTGAAGCCAACTAAGCTTATACAAATTTTCCAAAGAAGGCACTTTCCCGGAAAATCTGTTATCCCCAAGTTGAAGCTTATCTAGCTTTGTGCAATTCGATATCGTGGGAGGAATTGGCCCCTCAAGTTCGTTCCCGAGAACGCTAAAAAATTCAAGATGTGGGAGTTGAAGGCCCATACCTGCAGGAAGAGTGCCCTGTATCCGATTGTTTCCAACATCAAACTGAACTAGCGAAGAGAGATTGAGTAAAGAAGATGGAATTGTACTCGACAATTTGTTTCCTCCAAAAGCAATGATTTGCAAGTTTGTCAGGTGGCCTAGGACTTGCGGAATGCTCCCGCCCAAGTTGTTTCCGGCTAAATAAACAATCTCCAGTAAAGATAAGTTCCCTATGGAGGAAGGCACGATCCCAGTGAGATGATTATAAGTCAAATAAAGAAACCGTAGCTTGGATAATGAACCGACTTCAATAGGAATTTCTCCACTTAATAGGTTGTACTGAAGGACGAGGCCGACAAGGTTAGAGCAAGCTGATATGTTCTTGGGAATTTCACCAGCCAATGAATTGTTGTCTAGTCGTAAGACACGAAGGCGGTGCAACTGGCTGATTTGCTGAGGTATTTCATGACCAAAACTATTGTTTTGGAGCCATAATTCCTCTAAAAAGCTGAGATTCCCAATATGAGGAGAGATTGATCCAATAAGTCCTTGTGATCGCAAGTCCAAGGCCGTGACCCTCTGGTGTCTCCTGCTGCACATAACGCCATACCACTGGCAAAACGCAATGCTGTTGTTCCATGATTTGAGCATGCCGAAAGGATCTCCTTACACCAGTTACAGCAGCAGCCTTGAATGCAAAGCAGCGCTAATCTGTCTGTTTCATTGGTGGCGGAGGAAACTTGGTTAAAGCACAGTGCAAGAGTAATACCAAGGAGCAGGAGGCACGATCGAAACTCTGCAAAACTCATGGTTACTAGTTTTATGACCCCAAGCCCAAGGAAGCGGGTGGATACGAAAGCAAGGCAAGAAGAAACAAAGAGATCGTTGAAGTCAGATATCATGGACCTCAGTGATCATAAAACATTTCATAATCTCATACTATATATAATCCATAGAATTTCTCAACATGAAGCCGGCCAACCCCTTCTTCTACCATTGATTCAGCCTCTGAAGACGACACTGTCTGGCCATATATGCATGAGAAATGTAAATCTGATGCATGCCCATCTGCCAGTAGATCGTGGGGCCGTACTCTTTCTTGGACCCAGTCCGCTCGGTATCCCACGCGGATGAGATCAGTCACAATTATCGATCCGCAGATGCCCCAAACTGGCCCATCTGCCATGTGGGGCTTATGATTGCGCATCGTCTGCTACACCAATAATTTCTTAAATCATTTAACACTGCGGTAGAGGCATAAATAATGTGTTACTACTCTGCATGAAAGCTCCATCGAACCAAATTCCAGAGACACCCACCATATAAACTCTTCTAGCCAACCTCCCATTATGGATTGGTCCCCAATAGAATTCAACTCTCTTATTGAATACATGTCTATGTCTGGCACATTTTTCTACTACGAGTGGTTTGGGGCTAATGATACGTAACCCACCGTAAGGCCATCGAAGTCCAAACTGGGTCATCAATGTTGGTTGAAAGGTGCTTTCGGTTCATCAATATGGGTCCTTCGTTAGCTAGCTAAATATGACATATGAAGCTTCTCTTCGTTGCTTTTTCAATTTGATCGAGATAGGTAGCATGGAAAAGTCAATATGAGCTGATGGAAAGCCACAGAATTATGGCATTGCGAAACGTGTAACCCTCACTTCTCAATTTCGTTTTCCTCTTTTGATAATGAGTAAATCTCCATTACATTTACAAGAAGAAAAAAACTTTAAAACAAAAGATGGATTCTTTAAGTAATCCTCACTTTCATCATAATACATGGAAAAAGCAGAAAAAAAAAAACTCAGTTATATAAAAAATACAAAAATATATAAAATATATAAATAAAAAAAACATGTACTAAGCACTATTTTACTAATGGGATGTTGCAAAGCAATTTTTGTACGAGTTCTCCAACGAATAGCAACTTAGGTCGAGCTTTTTAAGAACCTTTGTCATCAGTGGTTCAATAACATCAAACAGAACTTCCGCAACCAATGGTACTCCTTCAAGAATGAATGTCAAGAAATCAATTGATGTAATTTCATCGCTTATGAAAGCTTGATGTTGTAATCGTAAGTCTCTTTCCTGCGTCTGTATAGCAAAAAGCAAGACACTGTTACAATGTCAATACATAAGTGGTCCCGCTAGCATGACTATCATGACTCTATAATCATGCTGAATTTCTAATGGTTGAATGTTGACCACAATTCACTTTGTGAAAGGTGGGCAACCGGATTGGAGAAATGTGGGAGGGAGGATTTTGCTGTTTTTCTTTTATTTAAGGGATAATGTCACAATTTATTCCTCTATCTTTCTAGCTTTGTCCAACCAAATGTTTTATAGTTCTATTTAATGGCATTAAAAAAAAATTCCTTGTAATGCTTCCAACCAAATCCCAAAAAAAAAAAAAAAACAAATGCATGAGTTACTTGCATGAAAAAAATATTCTCACTTTTAAATGATCCAAAAATTTTATGAATTACTTAATAGATAAAATAGCCTATCATTAAGTTTTCCATCCATACAAGTTGATAAACTCATTGAAAATCAACAATTTGGACTAACTTTTAGTTTGGGAGAGAAAGAACTTGATTCACTAGCCCTAAGTCTATCAATTTGTGCTGCAAATTTTTTTTTTTCTATTTTGTCATTAAAATAGGCAAGTTAGTGATTAACAAAACTACAAGTGTGAAAAATATTTTGTATCTGAATGTGAATAGTAACTTATCAAGAGGAAAATTAACTTTTGGCCAATTAATAGTTGATATTTTTTCCAGGTGATTTCCACCCGAGAACTAGTTAAGTGTCTACACTCAGTGGTGAACTTAGAGTGCTGCTTTGGCTAAAGGAATAATACAAAGTTAATCTTTTGACAAAGTAACTTCTCACCATAAAAAGTAGGGTGCATATCGATGACTACTAATTTTGTCATAATGAAAAGTAACTTTACTTTCAAACCGTTTAAAATTAGTAACTTCTCCACACTAATGGTTACTTTTTAATTAAGAGAAGTAATCCACTGGTTGCTACAAGTGATTAACAAAACTACAAGTGTGAAAAATATTTTGTATCTGAATGTGAATAGTAACTTATCAAGAGGAAAATTAACTTTGGCCAATTAATAGTTGATATTTTTTCCAGGTGATTTCCACCTGAGAACTAGTTAAGTGTCTACACTCAGTGGTGAACTTAGAGTGCTGCTTTGGCTAAAGGAATAATACAAAGTTAATCTTTTGACAAAGTAACTTCTCACCATAAAAAGTAGGGTGCATATCGATGACTACTAATTTTGTCATAATGAAAAGTAACTTTACTTTCAAACCGTTTAAAATTAGTAACTTCTCCACACTAATGGTTACTTTTTAATTAAGAGAAGTAATCCACTGGTTGCTACTTATTTCTTGATGTAGTTAGGAATTTCTACATTTGAAAGTTGCTTATCTGTACGATTAACGAATCCCCTCTTAAAAAAAGTAACTATCGATCTGTAATAAGTTTTACACATATGTGATTATCTGCTTTCCCAAATTGGTAACTTTACCAAAATGTGAAAATACAAGTAATGACGGTAGTAAACTTCAGAAATAGCAGTGTTGAAGAATTTGCACTTGCACCCCTAGAAAAATCGAACACATTTAAGTTACACTATCCTACTAAAGCATTCTCGGGTGATTTTGACCCCGCAGATCAAGTGTCGATATGTGTCGTCAAATACCATATGCTAGAATGCTGAATCCGAAAGCTATACATCCTCATTCACCCGCCAGAGCAACAAATTTTATTTTAGCTGACTGATTATAGCTCTAGAAACAGAGATCAATTGGATGTTTCGAAACGGCCGGCCGTTCTTAGTCAGTATGCATAAACCAAGCTTTCCAGAGAATAACATTTCCACCAGTTAATTGACTGCAATTCCTCTTAACGAGCATCCTACAAATGAAAAGAAAAATATTAAGCAAGACAATTTATTCTGGATCCATTTTAGAATGCTACGGTGCCAAAACAGAATTTGAAGTGAACCAACAGCACTCAAGAATGTGTGTGCACCGCAGGCCTTGTGCTAATTTGAATATGTATATATACAGATGGGGAATAACGATCAAGTATCACCTTAAGGAAAAAAGATTGATTGATTCTCTCTTCGGTTAAGAATTTACCTGTCTGTTTCCGTCTGCATAAACAACCCTAATCGTATAATAGCTATATCTAAGCTATTAGTAGTTCATCTTCTCCATATAAACCTAATGCAAAGAGTTTCTCCCTAGTTTGATGCAGCTGATTTGCAACTCCTCCGATGCTCATCCGTCTTCCAAGCACTTCACAAGAACAAGCAACTCCAACATTACACAACGTAACCAAACACTCTTGAATTGTGCCATGGCTTTCAAGAAGGCAATGCTCAAGATTAAAGGGGCCTAAATGGCTCTCTATTTCTTGAAGCAAAACATTGTCCATAATTTCTAGCACTCACTCAAGCAATTGAGACAAGATTATGAAGAGTTAAATTATCTTTGAATGTGTCATTGGTGGGACTCAACCCTGTGAACATCTCTAGTAAGAGAATGCCGTAACTATAGGCATCGCCTTCTCAAACCTCGCACTCCATTGCATACTCTACCACACATTTAGATCATAATGCATGTCAAATTGAAGTGCAAATCATCAAATTGGAATCTAACGAGTTATCATAAGCTACCAAATGTCACACGAACAAGTACCGGGGGGGGGGGGCTATTACCGAGTGGAGCATAACCAATTGTCCCTCTAAGATCCATTGAGCTCATTTGAGTAGGTACAGTATCAAAGGATGATCCAAGAAGGAATTTCACTAATCCAAAATCACCAACTTGTGTGACCATCTTAGCATCTAAGAGGATATTACTTGGCTTTAGATCACAATGAATGATGGGGATGTGGCACTGGTGATGAAGATAATCCAGTGCAAAAGCAACATCAATAGCAATATTTATCCTCTAAATGAAATTCAAATTTCTTGGGAGCTCATTCACATGAGATGAAGTTGTGTTTGGGTGAAGCCACTCCTCCAGGCTTCCATTTTCCATGAATCGATAGACTAACGCCTTAAAATAATTTCCTTGATAGTCACAACTCAAGCAAACTACCAATATCTTCAAAAGATTTCGATGTCTAATGTTTTTAATGCCTCGCACTCAATTATGAAACTCTTTAGAGCACCATGACGGACTAATGAAGCACCTTCACGGCACCAACAAATCCATTGCCTTCAAGTATCCACTATAAACAGAACCAAAACTTCCAATGCCGATCAAATTCGTTGAAGAAAAACCATTTGTTTCTTTTAGGAGTATTCAATAAGATATGTTCGAACAAGAATCATTTATTAAACTTGTAACCGGTTCATTTACTTTCTTCTTCAATCAAAAAAATATACAAAAGTCAAAATAAGTGCTATTCTAAGAACTCCGAAAATAACAAAAGTAGACAATAACATTATATTGATGTTTCTCCCATTGGAGCTTTTAGAGATGCAATTGGGTAGGTGAAATTCTAGTAGTCCACCACGGAGCTTTATTGTTTCCAATAATAGAAGTACTAGTAGTACTCTTAAAGACTCCTTCACATGGCAACATGCCTTCAAAGTTATTGTATGATAAATTCAAAAGTTTCAAGAAATGAAATGCCTCTAAGAATTCTAGAATATGACCTAACAAATTGTTGCATGAAAGATCTAGTTCTTCAATGCCTCCTAAGGATCTAATAGATTGAGGAATTGACCCGTGGAAGAGGTTGGTCCCCATCCTCAATGATGTCAATGCAGTGCAATCACCTAAACTAGTTGGGATTTCACCTATCAACAAATTGTCCGAGATATCCAAAGCAGTCAAAGCTCTCAAGTTGTCAACTTCTATGGATAGAACCCCAGTTAGATGGTTAAAAGACAAGTTCAAAATGATCGCTAAAGACGATAGACCTATAAGTTGCAGGGGTATGGCACCACTTGGAGTGTTATTAGATAAGTCAAGCAAATTAAGAAACTGGCAGTTTGATAGATGTGAAAAAATTCTGTCCATGAAAGTTTTTCCCATCAAGATATAATGCAATCGACTTGGTTAGATTTCCTTTAAAAAGATGTGATAGTCCCTCCCGAGTTGCTATAACTTAAGCGGAGCGTTGCTAGATTCTGTAAATTCCCCATCTTTGAGGGAATAACACCAGAAAGCAGGCTAAGACCCATAGCCAATAATCTCAAGTTGACAAAATTCCCAATTTCTTCTGGAATCTATCTCACTAGATATTTGATTCTCACTTAAAGTAAATATTGTGAAAGGGTGGATAAATTGCCTATGCATTTTGGTAACACTCCACCAAACTTGTTCCCATGAATGCCCACGTACTGTAATTTGGTACTATCAGTTAACGAGCAAAGGAAGCTCAAATCTTCAGGTTTTCCACTGCCAAGTGATTAAGATAGACTTGAAGCCAACTAAGCTTATACAAATTTTCCAAGGAAGGTACTTTCCCTGAAAATCTGTTATCTCCAAGCTGAAGCTTATCTAGCTTTGTGCAATTTGATATTGTTGGAGGAATCGGCCCCTCAAGTTGGTTCCCAAGAACACTAAAAAATTCAAGATCTAGGAGCTTTAGGCCTATGCCTGCAGGTAGTCACTTGCATCCGGTTGTTTCCAGCATCAAAGTGAACCGGCGAAAAGAGATTAAGTAAAGAAGATGGAATTGTACCCGACAATCTGTTTACTCCAAAGGCAAAGACTTGCAAGTTTGTCAGGTGGCTAGAGTTGGGGAATGCTCCCGCCCAAGTTGTTCAAAGTTAAAAGATGGACCTCTAGTAAGGATAAGTTCCCTATGGAAGAAGGCACAATCCCGGTGAGATTATTACTATACAAATAAAAAAATTGTAGCTTTGATAATGCATTGATTTCTGTGGGAATTTCTCCAGTTGGTTGGTTGATTTGAAGGACAAGGCTGACAAGGTTAGAGCAAGCTGATATGTTATTGGTAATTTTTCCGACCAACGAATTGTTGGCTAGTAGTAAGACACTAGCCGACTTGTGCAGGGATTTCATGACCAAGACTATTGTTTTGAAGCCGTAATTCCCTTAAGAAGCTGAGATTCCCAATATGAGGAGAGATTGATCCAGAGAGTCATTGTGATCGCAAGTCCAGGATGATGAGCCTCCGGTGTCGCCGGCTACATGAATGCCATACCACTGGCGAAGCTTAATGTTGTCATTCCATGAGTTGAGTACGCCGAAAGGATCTCCAGTTATGCCAACCTTAAATGCAAGCAACGCAAGTCTGTCCGTTTCATTGGTGGTGTTGGGAGCGCATAGCAAAAATCCAATACCTTTACCTAGGGAGATCTCCAAGGGGAAAACCTAAGTCCGAACCCGTCGATATATCTAGTTGAACCCACTTTAATTCAAAAGCTAAGATCTCCAAGGGGAAAACCCAAGTCTAACAATCTCCCCCTCACGTTTGCGTCAATATATCTAGTTGAACCCACTTTAACTCAAAAGCTTAAGCTAGTGAGTTAAAGTGGGTTCAACTAGATATATTGACTGCTCCACGCCACATCAATTCTCTAATGTGGGACTACTTCTCTAACACAACTCACACATGTATCTTAACAATCTCCCCCTCATGTGTGACCAATGTGGGACTACTTTAGGTCTACTCCCCCTTAAATCAAATATCATTCTGACCCAACATCATTTTCACGGGTCCACGTTGTTACACCACAACGCCTACCTGCCCGAAAACTGACCTAACAATCTCCCCCTCACGTATGAGCTCCAGTGTTAGGTTTACTCCCCCTTAAATCAAATATCCTTCTGACCCAACATCATCTTCACGGGCCCATGTTGTTACACCATAACGCCTACCTACCCATAAACCGTAACTATCAGCTTTAATACCAATTATTGGAAACCGTAACTATCAACTCTAATACCAATTATTGGGAGCGCGCAACAAAGGTCTTAGATATCTTTACCTGGGGAGATCTCCAAGGGGAAAACCCAAGTCCGAGCCCGTCAATATATTTAGTTTGACCCACTTTAACTCAAAAGCTTAAGCTAGTGAGTTAGAAGCTAATTATGATATATTAACTGCTCAATGCCACATCAATTCTCCAATGTGGGACTACTTCTCTAACACAACTCACACGTGTATCCTAACAGGTGGTGCAGAAGATTTGGTTAAAGCACAGCACGAGCAATACCAAGAAGCAAGCGACAGGATTGAGGCTCTGCAGAACTCATCCTTACGAGTTTCGTGGCTCCCAGCCCAAGGAAAGCAGGTAGATATGAAAGCAAGGCAAGAAGAAACAAAGTGATCGTTGAAGTAATAGATGGAGACTCAGTAGTCATTGAACAGCGAAGCCGGCCAACCCCTTTTTCCACCATCGACTCAGCCTCTGATAATGACGTCGTCTGGCCATACATGCAAGACAGTCAACTTGATGCATATCCATCTGCCTCTGTTGTGGGGCTCTATTCTTGCTTGAAACCAGTCCAAAAGATCCATCACAACCATCGAAGTTTGTCGTCAACAATTGCGATTGCATGCGGTTCATGGAATTCCGGCAAAGATTATATTGGCGTTTCTATGTTCTACTAATTAACAGTTCTGTGAATTGTCTAGAACTGCTCATACTATTCTGGCCAAAAAAAAAAAAAACTGCTCATACTGGGGAAAAAATGAAGGAATTTGGTAATACTCTTTTTATGACGCGTGCATGAAAGCTCCATCGCACCAAATTCAAAGACAACCGCCAAAAGACAGAATCTTCCTACGTATAAATAAGCTCATTATTGACGTGGTCCCCAATTAAATTCAACTCTATTTCTAGAAACATGTCTATATTTTGTCCAATCTCGTATTATTTTCTTTCCAACTTATTCAAAGCATCTGCCATAATTTCCATTGCCCTACACGATGTCCAACCTAGGTCAATGTTAGGTGAAGGTCCTTTTGGTTGATAAATAGGGGCCCTTTGTTAGCTAGATAAATATGACATGTGGACCTCTTTTTTCATTGCTTTTTCAACAATTGGTAGGGCCTCTTTTCGAGATATGCTTTATAATTCGCACTTCGTTTTCGGGCGTTTGATATGAAATGCATGCAATGATAGACTTATCTGCTAATATGAAGCGCCCTCAACAGTGTATAAATTCTTACCATTAAAAAGCCACTAGTTTTGCAGCTAGTGGTTATTACAGCATCGTTATGTGTGATTTGTGCAAGGACGATGTTATTCTCTTAGGGCATTGCATTCATATAATTTTCTCTCTGGTGCAGAAGTTGTTCCTAGTCACTTTAATCCTCAACCATTAATGATTTAAACCTAATTGGATGCTAAAGTAAGAGATATTGTCTATCCATGTTGTCCACATAGGCAAATTCTATTCACGTCCGGAATCTTCGTTAAGGTCAACATCGACTTGTTCTTTCCACGTTGCTCTTCATCGGATATCACCTATCTATCCATGAACTTGGTCGAGATAGGTAGCATGGAGAAGTCAACAAGAGTCGATAGGAAACTATAGAATTATGGTATGGGAAAACGTGTAATTGTTACTTTTCAATTTCATTTTCACTTGTTCAGATGAGTAAATCTACATAATATTTAGGGAAAAAAAACTATACCTATATCTTAATCTTCATTTTCATCATAACCCATGAAAAGAGTAGCAAAATAAAGATAAGAAATCGAGATGTACAACCTCTGCAATGGATAAAATTGATCAGAAAGTACTATAACCCTATGATGAAACCATCACAAGAAAATAAAAGAAAAAATAGAGGTATAGATGCATGACATGAGGGAGATTTCCTCCGCCGGTATGGTGTAACATCAGCCTTTATATTCTTAGCCTCAGATGTAAGAAATTATTGTGGCCCACATAATTGATTTATATTATATGGTTATGCTATAAAATAAATATTGGTTTCTGAAGAGGTGCGACTCTTATAGAAATTAAAAGGCGCTTTAATGGAAGGCACATGTTGAAAGAACGTATAAATAGAGTACGGTCCTCTCTCCACCCACATGAACTACAATAACTGAAAAGAACTCAGTATTCTCTCCTCCATCGATAGAATGCATAAAAGAATAGTGGATTAAGGGAGAGAAATCGGATTTCTTCATTTAGTTCGAGTTCTTCGGTTTTCCGCAACGAAAGGGTAATGTTATGAATAAAGGTACGTTCTCATCTATTTGTGAAAATCATGAAGATCAAAGATCACTGGTTTTCGAATTTCCACATCAAAGAACTACATGTATTTTTCTAACATCAGACATACGGGAAGTACTCAAAACCTAACTAGCATATTCCTTCTAATATTCACTGAGCATTTACTAATCATATGTATTGACAATTCTCTATTTTATGCTTGAATTGACTATTTTGCAAATCATAAGAATGAGTGATAATTAATTGAAACAACTAATGCAAAGACTTTACTTATATGTTTTGATAAATTATTACGCATAATAATCCAATTAGCTTATATTATGTTAAATGAGCCAAATAAAATTTCACCGATGAAAATCCGGCATCTCATCCGGCATATGGCATCATATCATGAACATAGATGCTGCAACTACACGAGCAACCACTGATACATAAGAAACAACACATTTTTCTATTGAAAGATTTCACAGCTCTCATTCGTTTATAAGCAAACATATACAATTAAGTAATTACTTACTATTCATCATATTTAATTAATTAGCAATGACCTCTACATGTGTCACATAGATAAGGATGAGAATTTTATACATAAGGAAGGTAATTTTTATATATAAGGTAGAGAATTCATGTACATTGAACTGCAAAAGCTGATCATACTATTCTTTTTAAATTGACTCTGGAAGAGACTTTTTGTCTTGCCATCTATGTGGCGGTAGCGGGCGGGCGGAGCTGCAAGCGGGCGGAGTCGCGGGCGGGCGGCGGAGCTGCGGGCAAGCAGCAAGCAGAGCGGCGGACGAGCGGCGGCGCGGCAAGCAGAGCGGCAGCGCAGCGAGCGTCGGTCGAGGGTTCAAAATAGTAAGAAGAATTGAAGAAATCAGATGTGCCGCGTGAGATTGGGGAGAGAGGGAAGAGAGACTTGACCTAAGAATTAGAAAGGGGGAAAATTAGGGTTAGAATTAGGGATTTTTTTGGGAAAGACTAAGGGGGAGGTGTAGACCGGTTCCGGTTCTATGAGGAACCGGGAACCGGAACCGGGAACCGGAACCGGGAACCGGAACCGGAACCGCCAGGAACCGGGAAATGAGGAACTGGGAACCGGAACCGGTCTCCCTAGAACCGGGAACCGAACCGGACCCTCCGGTGCGGTTCTCCGGTTCCCAGTTCTACCCGGGAACCGCGCTCACCCCTAGTAGCCGCTGCTGATGTTGATGCATGTACAGTTCGCATGGACCGGGGCTGATCACGGCTATCCCTCCTGCGGGTTTCATGCGAATCCGACAAATTTCACTTGCTATGATTCCACGTGATCCATTGCCCATGGTGCGCGCAAGTATTTCTAGTACTTTGGGGTGGAAATTCATGAGAGGCCTAGCTGTCGGAATGTTTACTTCAAAACAATCACTGCGGTGGCTACTCCACTACTTTAGTACTTGATGAGATATATGTAGATTCAAATGGTCATGACTTTAATGGTCCCTTAGTTAATACTGAAAAATGACATGTAAAATCACAATCCGAATTGCAATTGGAGCCGTGTGCAAAAGATATCCCTTGCAAGAGATGGTTTCGGCCAATGAAACTCTTTCGGAACACAAAAAAAAGGGAAGAAAAATGGGAGAACGAGAGGCAGAGGCAGAGCCCTTGCCATAAAAGTTATTCCTTCTGATCAATGTATGCTACAATCTCCACTACTGATCCGAAGTACCTCAAATATATCAAAAGTTAGCAAGAAGCACAGAAAATGAGGTGATAAAGTCAGTTCATCTAGCTTTGCTGGCATACAGTAAAGAGAACGATTATTACGCAAGACAAAGAGCAACCCGGAGGAACCCTGAACAATGTGTAGAAGCTGAAGAATTGCAATGGCACCGTTAAACGGAAATTGTTGATGTTTTTAGTTGCCGGAGCATATCATTCCTTCTTGATGCTCGCGGCAATAGTTGGTCCTCAATGAACCTCTAAACTTCGAACCGTATCAATATGATATTCACTCATCTCCAAGGAGTTGAAATGAACATGCATAGGCTCATCTGCATAGGTAAAATTGTCAAAACAGGTCATGCAAACGAGTTTGCATTTCATATTTGAAAAGAAACTCAGAATCCTCTCACCCTGTGACTTTGATGTTGCAGCAGATTAAGGCAAATGCTACGTCTCCAAAACAAAATCTGAAACCACGGATTGAAAGGTAAGTCGGTCAGTAACTTTTTGAGGTTCCAGGAACATGGACATGGCCTTTAATTTAGTGTTAGTATTTCACTCAAGTGGTCCTGATGTAAGATCAAAATTGATTCTATGCAAATCAAACCCTAATAGTTACATAAACATCATACCAAAAATCTTAGAACAACATGATCTTCACAATATCATGATAGACAAGAGGCATACTTTGATCCATGATGTTTTCTTGTGTAGAAATAAATTACAGATGTGAAATCTTAGTTTCTCTCTCTTGATCCTTTAGGCTTTCTGACGTTCTTGATGAAGAGAAAACCGTCTATTCTTTCTAGGGTTGAGAGAGGATCACATTTCTAATCAGGGACATTGCCTTTTATAGCCACACTCTCATTTAGGGTGTATGGTAATTAGAATACACCTCTCTATTGATCAATAGGAATTTAGCACTTAATAATTGTTAAACTCAAATAACATATGGGCTATTAATCATGTGGGCCATATATAAAATCTAACATTCTCCCACATGGCCATGTGATATTATTCAACTTCAAGGTTTAACAATAAAACATAATGCACAAAGTGTAAGCTAAATCCTTTTTCAAATTGGTCAAGTCATAAATCATTGTTAAACAAGAACTTACAAGGATCATGGTGGTTGTATGTCATTAGTTTGACATAGTCCCTTCCATGTATCACAGTATTAGTTCTACACTTAATATGATCAATAATGAGAAATAATATAATGGTCTGGCAATAATGTTTCTTTTTAGAAACAAATCCTATTAATATCCACATAATTTATTCATGTATATACTAATATAAGTGGACAGGATGAATAAGTGTATCAAAAATAATACATAAATGATATCAAAGTGTCATGTACATAAAAAAGCATAAATTTAAACATAATGTCAATAATGATTTTCAGTAATGCCCATTCTTTTGATATGTTCACTAAATGTCTTTGGTGGCAACCCTTTAGTTAACTAATCCACAACCATAAAATTGGTGTTAATGTGTTGACACCTAAATTTTGACTAAGTATTAAGATTTAAATTGTATAGAAAATTAGGGTTCAATTTGACCCTAACAAAAATGATTTTCACATCACCTGGATACTAATGTCGTTTGCATCTATTATATTTATTTTCTATCTTTGTTTTTACCATATTTTTATTTTTAGGTTATTATCATTATTATCATTATTACTATTTCAAAAAAAAAGAAAAAAGAGAGGCCCGAGGAGGGGCTGGGCGCGAAGAAAGGCCCATGAAGGGGCTGGGCCCAGCCCCCTTCTTCTTTCTTTCTTCTTATCCACGCGGGCCCAGGCCCGTTTTCCCCTACTCTTCCCTTGCGGCCCGGCCTTCTCCATCTTCTTCTTCTTCTTCCCTTCTTCTTCCCTGCATGTAAGAAGCAGGAGAGCAGAGCGGAAGAAGGAGGCTAGGGTAGCCGGCGACGGATGGGGACTCCTCGCACGCGCCATTAATGCCGTCCAGCGGAGCAGCGCGAAGACCGGCGGAAGACCCGGGTGGATGGGACTCGTCTTCAATGCAAAGCAAGCGGTGCGGCAGAGCAGAACAGGGGCATCTGAAGGGACGCCGGTTCGGCCGAGGAGGAGCCGGTCGAAGCGTCGAAGACCGGCGGTCGGAGCACCTCCGTCGACCGGACTCCTCGCCTATAAACAGAGGCCAGCGGGCGGAGAACCAAAAACAGCGAAAAACAGAAGGCAAAAAAAAAAGAGAGAGATCTGAGGGCGGAGAGAGCTGTGGGAGAGAGAGAGAACCGAGAGAGAGAGAAATCGGGGGCAGCGAAGCTCAGGCATTCTGACTTCCCAGGAGAGACATCTAGGGAGGGCAGAATTCCGAGCGACCGTCAGCCAAGAGATCGGATCTGAGAGAGACAGATCTGAAGAAGAGGGGGAGCCGACGACGAAAAGTGAGGGGGCGGAGGGAGTCAAGTGACCAGATCTGAGTTTACAGAGAGAGAGCTGTGGAGCCGATACTCGGCGTCAGTCGGGTAACGCGAGTTGCTGGACCTGACGCATCCCCGACGCCGCCTGCTCACGCCGCTCGGCCAACGACCGTGCCTGAAGCCGTCGCTGTTCTGCCCTGCGACGACGGAGCCGCTCATCAATCTCGGCCGGACCTCACGCCGACCGCCGCCGTCCCTGGTGCCACCCGCCGCTTCGTCGTCCCGTCCGCTGGTCCCACGGCGATCGCCGCCACTCGCCGTGGCCAGGACACACTCGGCCATCCCCCTCAGCGCCGCGGAGAACCTGCGACAGAGAGGGGGTAGGGGAGTCGGGTCACGATCGGGTCGGGTACAAGGACCCGGTCGACCCGTTAGGTTTTTAGGCCGAGATGAGTTAGGCCTGTTGGCCCACTCATGTTTTCCTTGGGCCGGACTTGGTTTTGGGCCTGACTTTCCTTCTTTTATTTTCAGGTAATTCCTATGGGCCAGGCGAACCAAGCCCATGAACCGGAAGCCTGGGTCATTCGACCCATAATATTATTTTAATATTAATAATAAATAAATGTTTTTTAAAAAAATTCAGAAAAATAAGAAAATCGGAAATATAGTTTATAATTTCCAAAAATGAAAATAAAATCTAAAAATATTTTATATTTTCCAAAAAATAGAAAAAGCTAGAAAAATACTTTTTCAACAATACATGGAAAATTCCTTAAAAAATTAAAAAAATATTAAACCTGAGGGTTTAAACAAGATTAAGTACCGGAAGGGCATTAGTGATTAACTAGTGTAATCAAGTCTCCGATCCTAGTTTCTCTAGTTGTGCAGGAATAAAATATTTTCTCTCGATATTTTACTTAGATTTCTAATTGACCCACCCCAAACTGATTAGTGGTGACTTCTTTTTAAATGAAATTGAATTGCAAATTAAAGAAATCAAACCTTAAGTCGTGAATTGGTGGGCTTGGGAGAGCTCTTGGCTAAAGTCCCTGATAAAGGCATCTAGCCGACGCAAGAGGGAGGTCGGGACATAATGTACTCAATAGACACTTTTTGTTTATGAACTTCTTCTTTAACGGCAAAGTATTTCAATTCCATGTGCTTAGTACCCTTTGAATACTTGTCATTTTTAGATAAGAATACTATTGCGGTATTATCACAATAAATCTTCAGCGGCTCGATAATACTGTCGACAATTTCAAATCCTAAAATGAAGTTCCATAGCCATAGTCCATGAACAGTAGCCTCAAAGCACGCCACAAACTTAGCTTCCATAGTGGATGTGGCAATAACAAACTACTTCACACTTTTCCATGAAATTACTCCTCCAGCTAAAAGGAACAAATATTCATACGTGGATTTTTTGGTATCCACACAACCAACAAAATTGAATGTGAATACCTTATCACTTCAAGATGATCGAATCTCTTAAAAGTGAGCATGTGATTTTTTGTCCATTGCAAGTATCTCAATACTTTCTTTGCAGCTTTTTGATGATGCAATTCTAGATTACTTTGATACATGTTCAACATTCCGACAGCAAAACTAATGTCTGGCCTAGTACAAGTTTGAGCATACATCAAGCTCTTAACAATAGATGCATAAGGAATATGTTCCATTTGTTTGCGTTCCAATTCATTCTTTGGGCATTACATAAGGCCAAATTTATCTTCGTTTGGAATTAGAACAAAACTTGCAGAGCACTTTGCCATCTTGAATCTCTCTAGATATACACTTTATGAGACAAGCATAAAAATCATTGTCATCTATCACGGAATATTTCAATTCCAATCACATAGCATGCCCCACCCATATCATTCTTTTCAAAGTTCTTAGAGAAGAATTTCTCGGTCTTATGTAATGAACCAATATCATTAGTAGCAAGCAAGATATCGTCAACATAGAGAATCAAAAAAATAAACTTGCTCTCACTAACCTTCAGATATATACACCAATCAACAATGTTTTCTTTAAATCCAAAGGAAGTAATAGTATCATTAAACTTAAGTACCATTGTCGGGAAGCTTGTTTAAGTCCATATATTGACCTCTTAAATTCACACACTGTGTGTTCCTTTCCTTCAACTGAAAACCCTTCTAATTGATCCATATAATAGAATTAACATCCATTTGGCATAACTCTAAATCATAATGAGTAACCATAGTCATAATAATTCTTAGAGAGTCCTTTTTAGACACAGGAGAAAATGTCTCTTTGTAATCAACACCATCTTTCTAGGTAAAACCTTTGGCAATGAGTCTAGACTTGTATTTTTTGATATTGCCATTCGAGTTGCATTTGGTATTAAAGACCTATCTACAATCAACTCTTTTACAACCTTCAGGCAAATCAACAAGGTCTCAAACTTCAATATAATCCATTGATTTTAACTCTTCTTTCATGGCATCAAACCACATAACAGAATTAACTAGATCTTCATTAATTTCTAAGTCAAATTCAGACTCATGTAAATAAACCACATAATCATCAGAAACAGCAGAGAGACCACCTTAATGCCACTTCATGTGGTTTATCTACTGTAGGTTCATCATTAGTAACTTCATCATAGAGTGTTTGGTCATTTATTAGCAAGTAAGGGTACGTTTGATAATATTTCTATTCCCGACAACAATTTTTTTAGAATTAATTTTTTTTTCTATTTTTACTCCCTAGAACAATTTCTAAGCAAAGCAACACATTTGATAACTACAAAAAATTTTTATTCTCGGAATAGAAATGCGTTTGGTATCGACTAACAAAATGTCTATTCCTTTTTTTTCGATGGAGGCAACGACCAGCGAATAGGGCCATTCGCCGCCGGCAATCGCCACCCGCCGGCCATTGAGTTGCCAGTCTTGGCCGCCAAGCAAAGGGCAATGGCAACAATAGGTGGCAACGGCGACGCTTAGTAGCAGGCGGCAAGTGGCAAGCAATGAGCGATGATTGGTGGTGATTACAAGTAGCGGCAACCCAAAAAATAAATTTCTAGAAATTATTCTCAAGAACAAGAAGTTATTTTTTTCTACTTCTTATTTCTATTATAAATCTATTCTCTAGAACAACTTTATATTCCGGGTAGAGGTGGCAAAATGGGTCCAAACCCATTTTGTGACCCGTATTCTTTTTTAATGGGTCGAAAATGGGTCAGCATGTCTGACCCATTTGCGACCCATATTCAATTCAGTCTTAAAATACATGAGTCTCTTTTGACCCATCTTCCACCCACTTTTAACCCAACGTTTTTCGTCGTTTTTCTTCGTCGCCCCAAGGAGCCGCTGCACTCCCGTCTCCTCCCTCAACCTCGCCTCCATCCTCCGCGTTCGGCTCGCCTCCATCCTTCGCCATCGAAGCTCTCCAACCAAGGACGTTCGGCTCCACCCCCGTCTCCTCCCCCACCACCTCGCCTCCATCCTCCGCCACTTGAAGCTCTCCAACAAGAGGGACAGACGCAATCCTTGTCAATCTGGTCGCCTTCGTCCAGATCGACTTACACCTTCGTCAGTAAGTTTCTCCTCCTCCCTCATCGATTCCCCTCGTTCTAATTCGATTCCCTCAAACCCATCTCAGTTCAACTCGAATCAAGAATCTCCTAGTTAATTCATACTTGCCACCATTTTGCTGAAATGCTTGAATGAGCTTCGGATTTTTCAAGCGAGTTGCGGCTGAGATCTCACATTGTCGTTAAATTCACGTTAACTACGAATATTTTCGTTCCCTATTTGATCACGGATATTATTTCTGCCCAGTACGTTAGCCTTGGTCCAAATCTAAACCCCGAACGTGCTTGTGTCCCCTCTTTTAGCCAATGCACCTCAGGTTTTTGATGAAATACCCTAGAGAAAACCAGAGGGATATTCATGCTTTTTAGTTCGAGACCAATCTGTTTTTGCATTCTTGTGTCTATAGAATCATGTTTGCTTTGCTCAAATTCACGGTATTATGGTGATTTGCGTGAGATGTCCGCATGTAGTCGAGATGGTGGGGGTACTCTTGGTTCTGGTAAAAGAAAAAGATTAAAGGTTGCCGACGTTTGTGGCCAGCAATGGTTGACATCGGCCGAGGTGAACAACTGGCGGATGGCGGTCGTCAGTTGGAGTGTTGGTTGCGTTGAGCATCCTGGGTTCAGTAAAAAAGAGAGGAAGAAAGTTGCAAGCGGTTGGATGTTCTCAGTGAAGAAGATAAGCACAATAGGAAGGAAAAGATGCAGCAGGTTGAACCGAATTGAAAATATATAAAATTTTGATTTGGTTTGGTTTGTTTTCGATTTCGGTTCGATTTTTGATACCCTTACAGTCAAGGTGGGTTCAACTCAAAACTTCTAAGACCAAGGACCACGCTACATAGTGCTGGTCTAGGGATCCCAAGACCAAGGACAAACCTAGTCTCCTTGGGAACCAGACCAAGACTGACAAGATTTGGCTGTTCTAGGATTGAACCAGACCACGCTACATAGTGCTAGTCTAGGGATCCTCAAGTATGAATTAAATAGGAGATTCTTGATTAGAGTTGAACTAGATGGTCATTTGTAGTATTTAAAAAGGCTAAATCTCCATTCAATGAATGAACAGTTTGTGGGATCTCAGGTCTGAGAACTAATGCAGGTAACATCCGTCAGTTTCATTCAAATAACTAGGCATGACTATTTTGTCCTGCTTGGAATGAATTACAGGAGGCTTTACTTTTCTTTTGTCAACATCTATGTACACACGTGCAGGTGTGGTGCATGCATGTGCATGTGTGGCGCATTATTTCTGGTTTCGTCTTGCTTAGCACAATCAACGGAAACTAGTTGAGATAGGTGGGGGGTTTGAGACAACGGTGGAAGCAAAGCGATGCATCTTTTGTTCTGATATTAGTTTTGTCCTCAGTTCATATCTTTTGACCAATTGGCATAACTTTTAATCAAATATCTCGCATTGTTTTGTTAAAACTCTTCATGTTCCTTTCCATTGTTTTGTTAAAACACTTTGGCTCACAATCTACAAAGTCACAATTAGATTTGTATTTAGAGGAGAATAGGGTTGATAGAAAAAAATTTCCAGATCTTAATGTCCTTGATTATTGGAAAGCTCATTCTCATCGGTATCCCGAGTTGTCTCTCATGGCACGTGATATATTGAGTATTCCTATCACTACCGTTGCCTCAGAGTCAGCTTTTAGCATAGGAGGACGCATCCTAAATAAATATCGCAGTTCCCTTTCCCCTGAAAATGTAGAGGCTGAGTTGTGCACCAAAGATTGGTTATTTGGAGTTCCGCTTGACGAAGATTTTGATGATGAGTCTCTTATTGTCGACTTTCAAGACTATTTGCATTAGGTACTTTCTTTTATCTATTCTCCTGGTTTACTCACATGTTTATTCAATTGATTTAATGCACTTGATTGTTTAAGGTTTGTGTGTAAGTGTGTTTGCTGCTTCCACTAATGGTTGTTGTTGTTTTTTGCTAGGTCATGGGGTGTTAACTTTGTAAATAACAGAATTCAATTATCTAGAGAAGTAGTTGTAATTTGGGGATTTTATCTCTTATTTAGCATACAGAGCCTACCACTCCTGGATGTCTCGACCAGAGGGATGAATGGAAATTTAAGCATATTTTCAAAAGGCTGCCACTCTCGATGAATTTTGGGGACAGCTTTATGACTTTCATGGTAACTAAAGAAGCCAAAGCTAAAAAGTTTGATCTGTTACTTGGGGTTGATGCGAAGGTAGTCACTTCAACAATCAAAATGGACACATCTGGGTTGGACTCTTCTGCATATTTCCCATCATTGGCTAGAAGAGGATCTGATCCATTTATGAGCCCAAGTATGTTTGATTCTCCTGAGCAACAACAGAGGGTACAGAGTGGCCGAGAATCACCTTATGGGTCTCAAAGGGGATCTTCTGCTCTATGGTCCAGCCAAGTGCAAATGTTGGGTGCATATGTTCAAAGTTCTAACCATGGAGTAGATGCTGGCAAGAGGCGTTATTCTAGTTTGCGTCTTCCTCCCTCCTCTGATGGTTGGAATAATCAGCCTGCCACAGTTCATGGTTATCATATTGCATCATATCTCAATCAGATTGCGACTGAAAGAAGTTCTGATTGTTTTAACAGCCAGGGCGATCTGCCGATCTCGACATCCCTATCCTTGTGCCCGACCAGCTACAAGGACTCTAATGCTTTTTCTTTGGGGCAAAAATTGCAGAATGGGCTGAACCCTGTACAGACATCCTTTCATAATGTTGCGGTTTCTGGAAATAGTTTAATCCATCCTGAGAGACAATATTATGAGCATTTCTCTCCTAATCCTTCCCACAGTGTGCTGGCTTCAGCCAATGAGAAGAAGTACCGTAGTTTGCCAGATATATCTAGAGTGTATGTCTATGCAGTTGACATCAAACTCAGATACTTCATCCCTCTGCTCCCCAAAACCAGGAGTTAGTTGCCAAGGATCTTCATGGATGTGAATGGAAATTTAAGCATATTTTCAAAGGTGTGTAGTTCACTCAATCCTTTTCTTGGTTTCACGGGTTGAAATGTTCTTGTGCATTGTCTAGTGAAGAATAATGTCGTCTCTTCTATCAAAATCTTCTCGAGAGTCTCTTGGACTAAACTTGAAGAATAATGTTGTCATTATAGATGAGGCTCACAATTTGGCTGATTCTCTCATCAGCATGTATGATGCAAAAGTGATATTTTCACAGGTGAGTGAATAAAGAACCTCGGCTATTACTGTGCAAGTTCAATCACTCAACATGGGTTCTAGTTCTACCTCCAGGTCATGAATAAAAGTTTTGTTTTTACATAGATTGACCATCATTTTCTTATCAACCTTAGGGCAACGATCAACCTTGCTTTATTAGTGATAGGTTGACGAACCGCCTTGCTTTTCAATATGCATATGTGGAGATCAGCAGCTTGCATATGCAAACATATACTAGACATCTAATACCGAAGCCAAAATAGTCTTAATGGAACTCTTTTTGTAGGAAGCTTTTCATGGTTATTCTCTTACATGCATAGCAACTTAATTTACTCAGTTTATTGTCTTTTACAGCTAGAGGATGTGCATTGCCATCTAGAGATGTACCTAGAAAGATTTTTCAACCTCTTGGGACCTGGCAATCGGAGATATATCCAAACACTGATGGTCATTACTCAAGCTTTCATTGGAGCTCTAGATGAGAAGAATAGAGATGATTTAAATACATTCGAAAAAAAAGCGAGATAATCTTTAATTGCCAACTCTTCAGCTCCTGTTATTTTTGGGTGAGGTGACATGACTTTTTACGAGAATTCTGTGTTCTGCACTTTGGATTTAAACACAATCATTGAATTTAAGAATATTATATAGGAACTTATAATGTATTGTTTCGGGAACTAGAATAGGTTATGGCTGCTTTATGTGACTTCGAGTATGATGTCAGCAAACTACTTTTTCAAGCAATGGCTAGGCAGGCTTATCTCGACAAATGATTTATTCAATCAATAGAATGATTTCCTTAAATGATTGAGCTAAAAAGTCATTTACTTATATTGGCATTTCTTTGGTTTCGTGTTAACATGGCAAACTCATATGAGCTCCTTTCGGGTAAATTTATAGATTTTTTACATTTTTATTTTATTTACTATTTTTTAATTTTATTAATTTTATTTACTATTTTTTATTTTTTTTATTTGATTTACTATTTTTTATTTTATTTTTATTTATTTTTTATTTTTTTAAATTTGATTTACTATATTTTTTTAATTTTTTTAATTTGATTTGGAGTTTTATTCATTTAGCATAAAACTTAGAGTAGGCTTGGGTTTCTCTATAATAATAATGGCTTTTAGCAATACGGGTCGGGTCGGGTATGGGTCGGGTCGGGTATGGGTCATTATATTTATATTGCATGAATATGGGTCAAAACGGGTTAAATGGGTCAATATGGGTCGGACCATTTTCAACCCGACCCAAACCCGACCCGACCCACCTATTTGACGGGTCTAATTCCAGGAAATAAATACCAAATGGATTTTTCTATTCTTCTTTTATTTCAGGAAACGAAGGGGGCATCCTAAGAAGCTGCCTTGACCAAGACAATCGCAGTAAAGTGCGGCTTTTCTTCGGCTCCTGATGGAATGTTTGCAGCCACTGTCAAGTTACCGAACCCTTTACCCAAACTTCCAAGCAAAACTACCTTTGTGAAACTCGCTGTTTCTGGCACCTGTTGTGATGTGAAGATGATTAGCTTATGTTGATGAAGTGAAGTAGTGATTTGGAATCCGCTTCGTCGCTTCTAATATATACATTCCAATCGTTGCTACATATAAGGACATGGATGAAATCGGAGCTTCTCAAGGTGCATTACAGTTTATGGTTCTTACTTCCACTATAAACATGTAAACGGTATACATATCTTGATTTCTTCCATTTAATTTTCACTATCAGACCATGTCTGGTCCTATCAACAGAATGTCTGGTCTGTTTCTTGCCCTATATAGGATTGCAACATCAGAAGTCTTCCCTGAATTTTTTTCAATTTCCTTCCTCTTCCTCTTGCTAACAATGAAAATAAACATTCTGTTGCCTTCTAAATCAAATCCTTTCCATGCCATAACTAGTTCCACCTAGTCCAGTGAGGTTAGGAACGAACCTTCTCTGCAAGCTATATACTTTTACAAGACCAAGCCCTTTGGTGTGAGGTCACCAAAAGGTTCGAACTACACTTGTTTCGCTTCGGATTTATTTGAACACTTGGATGTGGAGGAGCACAAGAAAAAAGAGGTGGCCGAGACAGGAGGTTCCGAGAGTGGGAGAGAGAGCCGTCCGAGTGCTCGGATTTATCCCTACAGCTGTCAATTGTATAGATTATTACGCATAAGTTTCACCTTTTAAGTTAGGTTAATACCATGAAAAACCCTAAATTTATACAGTTACGATAAATTTACCCCAAACTAATTTTTTAACAATCAAAAACATTAAACTGGTACATTTATTATAAATTTAACATTCACTAGTTTCTGTTAAATTAGATTAATATCACGAAAAAACTACAAACCGATACATATGTAACAAACGGAGGGTAAAATCTCAAATTAGTATACCCATAAATTGCCGCGCACTATCCAACTCAAATAAAATTTAACGAAAAGTAAATTTGTCATAAGTATACCAATTTAATATTTTTTGTAGTCAAAAAATCAATTTAGGAATCTAAAGGTTTTTCGTAATATTAATCATTTTTATATTTAAAAAACTAATGAAACATGAAAAGTTACAAAGGCAAGGTATAATACTTATCTAAAAACCTTTTTTTCCCGAGCATGTGACTTGTGTAATACCCTAATTCTGTCATAAAAAGGTCTCAATTTTTTTCTGCTAAAGTGGACCATGTCCTCATCCCTTGAAAATGTAAGTCTCTTTCTATCCGACGCGCGCACATGTAGGAGGTTGGAGTAGCACCTAGAAAGCTAAAAGCTCAATATGCACAGTAACATGCTAGAGCTAATTAAACATTTCAAAATATAAATCTACTTTTTTAATGCTTGTACTTTAATTTAGCGTTCTCTTTTATAAGCATACATTCTTTGAGGGTAATGAAGCTTATAATTCTATCGAGTAACGAGTTACTAACGATGCAAATCAGGAACCATGTCGGGGGAAAAGCATCCATTTTGGCAGTATGCGGAAAATTTGGGCACGATCGTTTATAAAGCTGCTTTCCTGATAGAGACATTCCTGGAGGGAATCTTTCCGAAATTAGAGGACTTGATACTGAGGTACATCTTTTTTTCTTTTATCTCTTTCTCAGTGATCTATTACATTACTAGACATCACGTAATAAGGAATGATTACCAAAAAAAAAAAAAAAAAAAATACTAGATCTTATCGTATCGCAAAAAATTCAATATTAACTTTTTTAATTTCACTAATTATATCCTAAACTTTTTAAAAATTTATCAATATAATCTTTCTCAGTCAATTTTGATCACAAATTCTTACTTTGACTTTGAGTCACATTTAATATGGGTTAAATATCATGAAAAACCTCAACTCGCATATATGTGATAAATTTACCTTAAACTAATTTATTGATCATGAAAAACCCTAAATTAGTAGACAAATTTACTCCAAACTAATTTTTTAACCTCTAAAATCTCAAACCAGTACACGTGTGATAAATTTATCCCAAGCCAAAAAACCCAAATTAATATATCTGTAAATTTACCATCAAAAACCCTAAACTGATACATTTGTAACAAATTTATCTTCTGTTAAATTGAATTGATACCACAAAAAATCACAAAATTTTTACACATGTGACAAATGAAAGGTAAAATCTCAAATAAGTACATCCATCAACTACCATACGTCACCAAATTCAGCCATTTGACAGTAAAATCTAACATAAATTAACATAGGGTAAATTTGTCACATGTATACTAGTTTGGGGTTTTTAATAGTCATAAAATTAACTTATAGTATATTTTATCACAAATGTATCAACTCTGGATCTTTGGTGGTTAAAAAATTAGTTTTGGATAAATTTGTCATAAGTGTACCAATTTATGATTTTTTGTGATTAAATAATTTAGGATTTTTCGTGACATTAATCCTTTTATATTTCACAAATCTCACAATATATGTCACAGATATTTTTGATCTCCGTATGTCACGGCCATTTTTTTTTATTCAAATGTCACATTCTTACGAATAATGCACCATAACTTTTCGTGTTGTAATGTCCTCACAAATGGAAAGTGCCTCTTGTGGAAATAAGTAAAGGCCTACATGGTAACGCTTCTATTCTTGGGAACAATTTCTGTTTAGAAATTATTCTTTTTTATTCTATTCTTAAGAACAATTTCCGCGCATTTAAAGGCGTTTAGTAACTGTCTAAAATTTTTACTCCGGGAACAGAAATATGTTTGGTAAAAAAATTTAATCTTCTGATTCTTTTAATTTTTAGTACTTTTTATTATAATTTTCTTTTTTTTCTTTTTTCTTCCATTATTCCTCTTGGTTGCCACCGCCGGTGGTGGTCGGCCAGCGGCCGGGCAAGGTCCAGCCTCACGCCACCTAGGCAAGCTCGAGCCTCACCAATGGTGACCGAGCGAGGCTCCCCAGCCTAGCGAGGCTCCAACAAGCTTGCTAGACCTCACCTTGGCTTGGCAAGGCTCCGGCGAGCTCATCGAACCTCGCTCGGCTACTCGTCGGTAGCGGCTCAAGGGCGGCAATGGGGCGGTGATGGGGTGAGAGGAGGAAGAGGAGGAAGAAGAAGAAGAAGAAAGGGAAGGGAAAAAAGAAGAAGAGAGAAAAGAGAGAAAAAAAAATCGATTTTCATAATTGTTCCCGAGCGAGAATCAACTTGTTTTTGCTTTTTGATTCTACTCCAAGTCTATTCCCTAGAACAAATTTATTCTCGGAAACAAAAAAATTTAACAAACACATTTATATTCCAAATCCGCTTTTAGGAACAAAAGAAAAAAATCAGTTATTCTTGAAACGTTACCATGTAGATCCTAAGTTTCTTCCGCAATTACCTCTCACATTTTTCTTGTTTTCTATGAAGGTGAATAAGGTAAAAATAAAACCCGCTCTGTCCCTGGTTTAATCATTCACTTTTTACTTTTCACTTTGTACCAGAAAGTATCATTGGACCTTCTTTTTGCCTTCAACCGTCCTTCCCCTACCCTTTCCACTTCACGTAGAACTCCGGACAGATGCGCAACGTACGTAACAATGTGATGCAAGAAGCCTTTCTCGAATGATGAAGAGCTCTGATAATTAGCCGTGATTCGGGGAGATTACCATATTTAGTTAAGATCTATTGGATGCTTATGCTATATTTTTGTTGAATTGATATTTCCAAAAAATATTTTTCAAGAAGTCATTCTTTTAATGTTTGACTGAAATTTAAAAATAAATTGAAAATTATTTTTCATGATTTAATTCTAGAGAGGGATACATTAAATTATCTTTCTTCTTTTATCTTATGGAACTCGAACTTGGGTGCTTTGATCTTGGATCCAACCTTGGGGTACTCCCAACTGAGGTGCTTAAGTCCCAGGCCCGACCTTAAGGTACTCAAATCAATCACTAGGTCCTAGACCCAATTCCTGAGAACTTTATCTTGAGCATCAAGAATAGGTTCTTGCCTTAAAGGAGTCTGGCTTGGCCACTAGGGTCCCCAATTGGGAACTCAAGTACCAATACCAAGGGACCTGAGACTGGGAGTCGAGAGTTGAGCATCTAGGCATGACTGTCAAGAACTCGAGGATGGGCATCGAAATCCTAAACAAGGCCTCAAGAAATTTGAGCCTAGCCTCTATGGATCCAAGCCTGACCATCAAGGAATTGGGCCCAACCTTAATGGTATTGGGCCTAGGCGCCGATGCTTTGAGTGTAGAAGCTAGGTACCCATGCATGGTAAAACAAGGTACCCATGCATGGTAGAACATAGTCACAGAAGTCTCGGGCCAAGCCTTTATGGACCCAAGCCTAACCATTGACGACCTAGGTGTAGGCGTCGGAGTCTCATGCCCAAGCGTCAAGGTTTAATCATATTTCAAAAAAAGATTTCAGATTTTTAAAATGAAGGGATTATTTTCTTGAATTTAAACATATGCTTTTTATTGGCTGTGAAAAAGTTTGCTGTTAACTTATTTTTCTAAACAATCGAAAGCCAAAGAATAAAAGAAACTATTTTCCGATGGGAAATTTTTTTCTCCAGACAGGGATCATTCGATGGGACTGGAGCCCTCAGCCAAAAAGAGAGAAGAAGAAAAGTAATGTGATGTAAGAGAGAGGAAAGTAAAGTTGAAGAACGTGTATGCAAAGCGACATGATGGGGAAGCATTTGATGGACAATCATTGGGCCAACTCACATGAAGTCCTTACAACAAACAGTTGGACGATGCAAACTCCAGCTTGGTTCAGTGACTTCAATTATATTTTCCTCTCTGGTCCTCTCCTTTCCGTGCGCAGTACAGCTAAGTTTCTATTCCATGGCCCCTTTGCTAGGGTCACATCTGCCAGATATTTTTCCTGGCTTGCAGCTAAAAGCATAGTGCCCTTCAGAAAAGTTGATCATTGTAACAAGGCTACTTCAGTTTAATTAGAGTAATGCATGATGAAATTTACTAATGAGTTTCTGGGAAGTTCAGCTTTGGGTTTCTAGAAATTTCTCGCCAATAGCAATATTAGTTAAAACATATGACTAAAAAGGCACGATGGGTAAACTCTGCCAAATTGGTTTTCTCTAATTCTTACTCAACTTAAACTTCATGTTGCCTATCTTGTGTTTGGTCATTAACAAACTTAGAAGAAGGGGGGGAAAAGGTAAAACATGTCACAAAAGGTTTAGTTAGACCCTTCACCCAAAATGATTGCCCAATGCCACCACTTTAATCATCAACTTTCCAACCAACACTTGTTTTTTGGCTTCCCTTTCTTATCCTCCATTCTCCTCTCACCTTCTCCTTACACTGACAGACATACTCTGTGAGAGAGAGAGAGAGAGAGAGAGAGAGAGAGAGAGAGAGAGAGAATGGCATTTGCAGGAACAACCCAGAAGTGCATGGCCTGTGAGAAGACAGTCTATCTGGTGGACAAGCTCACAGCTGACAACAGAATCTACCACAAGGCCTGCTTCAGATGCCACCATTGCAAAGGGACTCTCAAGGTACGTTGGTTACCGCCACCAGCATCAGTTCGCTGTTAAGATGTTAGATCTCAAGGATTTCTCATTAATTAACAACTGATCAGATGTAAGTTTGATATGTTCCCCATTTTAGAGCTCCAAGAGTTGCATTTCTGTAGATCACAACACAGACTAGTCCACTCAGCTCTTGAATTGATACTTCAATATGATGGTGGAGGCAAAAGATGCTTATTCCATTGCTCCATTTAACTTTAATTTGCGTTCTTCTTCATGGAGTCATTAGTACAGGATGACATCCTGAATGAAATTCGCTTGGGGGCGCTCTTTTGTTTGCAGAAACATATGGGAGCGAGTCAAATTAGCCAGCAACTTTGCTGAGAACCACAAGATCAGCCCCAATAACATTAGATCGAACTCATATAATAAGCTTTTTTAACTGATCATCCGTGCATGTGAGTTATGATGATTTGTCATGATCCGCTAAGCAGCCAGGGTCACGAATGATTTATTGCCAGACATCATGATCATTATAAGAGGGGACTTTTCTGGAAATAGAGGATTAGACAGAGACTTTAGAAAACTAGCTAAAGCACATTTCATTTGCAGCTTGGGAACTACAATTCATTCGAAGGAGTCTTGTACTGCCGGCCACATTTTGATCAGCTCTTCAAGAGAACCGGCAGCCTCGAAAAAAGCTTTGAAGGTAAAAATTGAAGCACACTAAGTCATGCACTATTTTGGTTCTGCTCTTGTAAATAGGATCACACTTATCCTTCCTTCATCACAAAATGCCCCCTGTAGGAACCCCAAAGATTGCGAAGCCAGAGAAACCCATCGATGGAGAGGTAATTTCACCGCAACTGTGGTCTTGCCTTAAAGTTTCGACAGTCACACTAAATCAGTCATTGTTCTCCTATATAAATCTTCTTTGAACAGAGACCTGCAGCAACCAAAGTCTCCAGTATGTTCGGGGGAACAAGAGACAAGTGTGTAG
The DNA here is from genome assembly GCA_014182895.1 of Angophora floribunda. Classification (NCBI taxonomy): domain Eukaryota; kingdom Viridiplantae; phylum Streptophyta; class Magnoliopsida; order Myrtales; family Myrtaceae; genus Angophora; species Angophora floribunda. The sequence goes on from CM024710.1 coordinate 16,336,434, forward strand.
GCTGTAAGGGCACAGTCTACCCAACCGAAAAGGTAAGGATTTCCTGGTGTATTTATAGAACTTGTGATGCAAGAACATGACTTAATCCAAAGGCTGCTTCATTTGAGGTGGCAAAACTTCTAATTGGACTAGTTTGATGACCCCAAAATTGCAACTTTTGTACAACCATTTTCGTCAATGTGCATACAGGTGACAGTTAATGGGACTCCGTATCACAAGAGCTGCTTCAAATGCACTCATGGGGGCTGTGTGATCAGCCCATCCAACTACGTCGCACACGAGGGGAAACTGTACTGCAGGCACCACCACACTCAGCTCATCAAGGAGAAGGGCAATCTCAGCCAACTCGAGGGCGATCATGAGAAGGAAACAGTGGCTTCTGAATCATAAAACGCTTTGATCTTGCACTACCTTGTTCCATGAGCTGTCACTACACTTCGTGGCCATCAGATTTCAGGCCAGTCGAAAAACCTATTATGCTACTAGAGAATATATGTCTATCTACTAAATTTGAGCTGTGTGAGCCTTGATCGGTTCGATTTGGCTTCTGTTTTGCGATTGTGGATGATTCCTCGGGTTGGTTGTAAGCGTAGAATAAGTCGTGCTTGCTTCTTAACTTGTGAAACCTCTGAGCTTGCTTTCCTTTTCAGTCTTGTTCTAGCCGGTGTGTCTTGCATCATCCCGATTTTTCATTCATTCAATACACTTTCATCAGTGTCCTTGGCGAATCTTGATTTACTATGGTTGTGGATTCGAAGTGAAAATTCTTGACTACTATTAGCATGATTTAGTTCGAGGTTTATAAGACATCTCAGGACTAATCTCCCTTTGCTTCAGCTGGTCCAAAAAGAAACGCCAAATATCCATGCTAGTCTGTGTGCTGACAGATGAACAAACACTCATGATGTGCTGTTTCAAGCATATAACTAGATCTATGTATATAATCTTGTTCAACTTTAGGTGATTCTTTGCAAAATCCATCGAGCAACAGAACTATATCAATCCCATGTTTCATTACATTAAGTTAACATCGCTGACATTCTTCCTCTTTAAAAAACTTGAATTGGTGAAGGAAACTGTTGTCTTAAAAGTAATGGAAGGATTAGACATTCCAATATCTCTGGGAGAGATGGTGAAGCTGGAGGTCTGCACAAACTTGCAGAGTTCTCTTCTGTTGGTCTGCTATGGGCAGTGAGCGCCTGCCAAAGATCGAGCCCAAGGCCTAATTTCATTCATGACTCGTAGCTTTGGAATTTATATAGGTTTGATCTTTGAAAGGGTTTTCTACAAGGTCACATAACTTATGCGATCGCCAAGTCCGAAAATTCAACAGAAGTTTGATTGGATTCTCATCTTTTTGCCACCATATCATTAAGAATCAAATTATTATCGATAAAAAAATAATATTTATTGAATAATTATTTATATCAATAATTATTTTAAATAATAAAAATAATTATTTTTCAAATCATTCATTTTTAGATAAACAAACGAAGCTTTAAATCAAAGCCATTTCCATTGCTCAGCTGAATTGAGAGCGACTCTACTACTGTCAAGCGGTGATCCCCAATGACCACGTTCTAGTGATTGTCGGAGGGTGGCAATCACAGCCAACCCCCGACCACTTTTTATGGAAAGGTTGACAGACATTAAAATTATATTATTAGTAAAACATTGTGCTTTTTTCAAGCCCATAAGAAATATAATTGTAAAAGTTTACCGAACACAAAAGATTATGTCTTTTTCAAAATATCCATAAATTTCTCATTATAAGTAGAGTTAATGACATAAATAATTCCTGAACTTTGGTTTAATTTGTTAAATGGTTCTCAAACTTAATCGAATGTGCGATGCTATCCCTGAAACTTTAATCTATTCAATGCAATCCCTAGACGTTTGATAAATGTTCAATCTAATCTTCAGACTATATCAATGATATTCTTTCATTGAGTCAAGCCTAGAAGCAATATTAAACATTTTCATATAATCTAAAAACTAAATTAAGCATATACCAAAATTTCAAAGAGCATATTGAACAAGATAAAAGTCGAAGGACAACGGTGCACATCACACAAATCAAGAGCTCATGGACAACATTACACGTCGTCAAGTCAAAATTCATAAACCTTATTAGTAAGTAAATCGGATACGGGGGACATGTATTTTTTTTTTTTTTTTGGTATGTCTTTCCTTTTTGGGTGTGGGGCCGTAAATGATAAATCCGGTGGGAAATCGTTCAAGCTCACAAGCGGGACCGAAGCCTAGTCTCTTCTCTTAGCCACATCGAGTCGGGCCTCCTAATTGATTTTGGGCCAACAATAGTGTGAATTGCGATGTACTGAGCCTAAGACCCAATCCCTTTCACGAGAGCGAGCCCAATCTACTCATATTAATAAAATATTTTTTAAATCATTCATTTTCTACAAAATAAATTGAGTTCAATATTGAGGTTCTAGGAGCAACAAAAGTATTTTTATAGGTCAGCTTAACTATCTTTTCTCCCTCCATTACATAAGTTTTTCTTTTCTCCGATTTCTATGCAAATTGTAGCATGAATCATGTTACAGACTATGCAACAGCCATGCCAATTATCTAAGGAAGGGTCATTTTCACCCCATTTTAAATAGAACCATGCTTTTTTTTTTATTTCAAGTGACAAAAATGTCGTCGTGCCATTAATACCCAATTCAATAATGAATTATATTACTTAAAAATTTTAATCATTTTCCATACAAAGCAAGGGTGGAAATAACTCTAAAATATTACATCGAGTAATCAGTGATTTCAAGAACTAATCTTAAGGGAATGTGCAAATATAATGTTAATATAACTTGAGCCGATGTGTCTGTCGATCGCAAAATTCATCATCAGGTCCAAACTTCCACGTGGCACTTGGAGATAGAGCGCTGATCGTTCATCCCGAAGGGGGCACGCCAAACGAAACGAAGAAAAAGAGGAGAGGGGAGGGGATGGGATACCCTCCCTCGTGCGTGCTGCCTACCCTGTCGCCGATCAAACACGTTAACAACGTGACACGTGCGCCGAACGGTGGGGGCATTCTTCTCCTGGCAGCGGGTGGCATTTTGCATGCCTGTCATGGAAACCGAAAATGACCACTGTCCTTAAAAAACGCTTCCCAACGGCTCTATATGTATATGTATGTATATATATAAAGAAGGGTCTCGCTCTCAAAAAATGAGACATTTTAATCAATTAATTAGACACTTGTCAAAAAAATTAATTTTGTGATAAATTCACCCGATTTAATTTTTGAACCACAAAAAAATTATATAACTCAACATCAAATTTTATCGTAAAATTATTAAGTTTGAGATACATGATTCATGTAAAATTTGTGGTCATATCCACTTGAGATTTTTATTATCCAAAAATGAGTTTAGGATAAATTAATGATAAGTATATTAATTTAATTTACGCTAAATTCATTATATATATGCTAGTTCGAGATATTTTATGAAATTCATACATTATTGGAGATTTGAAATGTGGCCATGCGTGGAGCGGGTAGCGCTTCGGAGGAACCAACCAATCGTGTCAGAACTCATACTGCTTTGGGGGCATTGTCATGCAAGATATGGAGGCGCCACGTAGCGGGGTAACCGACCCGGCAGGAGGGCTTGGTTTTCGGGTCCGATGTCGATGGGCCCCACGAGCCAGGGCCAAACGGCCGAACCAATGGGGGCGGATAGGTGTTCCCACGCATGTACTCCAGTCCCACACGCGTTCCTACCGCGGCACGCCATTGGCTGCTCAGGAGTAGCTTCACCTGATATTTACATATTATTTACGCATAAAAAGAAAAAGGAAAAACTCAAAAAAAAAGCACCGACTTTAACTTGAATTAGAATTATGATTCTCAAGTTTTATTTTCTCTTTAAAAGAATCGTATTTAATTTGATTTTTCTTTTATCTCGTGAAAAATTATCGACTTTTAATTTGATACCTAAATTTGACCCCATTAAATTTCCATTGAATACACGTGAAATGACATGTCAAATCTTTATAACGGTATAATTAAACAAAAACTTGATGATGGTACAAGACAGCAAAAAGTTTGAATTGTTTGAGATCATAAATAAATTCGAGTTTAATTTAGATTTGACTCAAAATAAACATACCAACGTTCTAAATTATATATTTGGTAATACACATTTTTAAGCCGCACCCATTTTGTAATTTGGGTGAAATGGATTCCTAAAATCTTTAGAAGCGACTCCATACATTTTTTTTTTGTCACAATTATTGTGGCAAAAATTTAATTTTAAATATATTCCGAGTGGCTTGACATTAGAGTTTCGGCCTTGCACATGATCTCTCTCTACTCCACGATTTAAGTTTTTGGGAAAGAGTTTTCCGTCTCCCCTGCGATATGGTGATCGTGAAAAAATAAAATAAAAAAAGAAAAAGAAAAGGAAAAATCCAAGTATGGGGATTGGATAGGTGTGTGGAGGCATGCATTGGACCCACCACACCCACTCACCCACCTTCGAAAATCCCACATGTCCCCAGAACTCCCAAGTCCCTCGAACACGTACCCTCGTACGCCTCCACGTGTCGCATCCTCCTCTCCCCTCCCCTCATGTTGCCCTCCTCCCATTGGCCCCCCTTCCCCCATCCTCACTTTTCTCTCTCTTCTCTCTCCTCCTCTCTCTTTTATAACCCCACCTCTCTCCTTTTCTCTCTTTCTCATCGCTCTTCAAACTTGCACTCGGCACCCTGCAAATTTTCCCGAGAAAATCATCGCCACCCACCAAGAAAAAAAATGATCAAGACGTTGAGTCCTTACTCGACGGCGCCTGGCCTCCACGGCGAAGACGGCCGAGATCATGTCCCGGTACCGTCCCATTGCCCCCAAGCCCGAGACGCTCCCCTCGGCGAGCTCGGCCGCCGAGAGCCCCACGTCCATGACCCCAAAGATCCGGCAATCTCCGTACCTCCGGAACCTCTGGCCTCAGCTCCAGGCGAGGCCCACTCGCACCCGGAAGCGCGGGAGGACCGCCATCTCGCCGCCCGCCATCAAGAGGCCGAAGACGGTGGCGGCGGCGGCGGCGGCTCGCGGGCATGCCCTCCCCCTGCGCCCTGCCGCAGACGACGAGCATGTCTCTGCAGGTCTTCACTCACGGCCTCCCCCACATTCCTCTCGCTGGCCTAATGGAGAGCCCCTCGGTGGCACTGGCGGCGGCGGCCTCGGCTGCGGCCACAGCAGCGAGCAGCCCGAGGAGCCTCGTCACGCTCCCGCTCCTGCCGTGCTCGCCGGAGCTCAACTGCATGAACGCGCCGCGGGGCGAGGAGGCCGCAGCCATGGACTTGAACGTGAACTCGGCCGTGGAAACGATCCCGGAGGAGAAGGACCTGCTCCTGCAGCTCCAGGGGCCCGCGTCCGGCGGCAACGTGATATCTCCACGGCCGGTGCGGCCAGTCGGGTCGAGGATAAGCGTCGGGTGCATAAGCGAGAACCGGAGGCCAGACTCGCCGGCGCTGCGGGCGAAGCAGAAGCCGGAGGAAGTGGAGCAGGAGGTGGAGTCGGAGGCGCTGCCGGCGGTGATATCGGACTCGAACAACCGGGTGAGGGTGGTGAACTCGGCGTACAAGGAGATGGTGGGGCAGCCGGAGTGCCCGTGGCTCGAGTCGATGGCGAGACCGGGCAGCGCGGGGGGCCGGCGGATCGGAGGGGAGGTGGCGATCCGGATGTGCGACGAGGAGACGAGGGTGCCGGTGTGGGCGGACGGGTTCTCGTGCTGGGCGAGGATCGAGTGGGTGGGGAGCGGAGGCAAGAAGAGCTCGGTCAAGGCCTTCTGCGACGCCATCAGGCTGCGCTGCGAGGCCAAGGACTACCTCTTCACCTGGAGGTTCCACACCAACGCCGCCCGGCCGTCGTCCGAGTCCAGCACCAGCGCCGTCTGAACAAAATCTCCGTCGACCATCTTTCTTCTTCTTCTTCTTTCTCTTTTACCGGTTCGAAAGCGTCGATTCGTATCCGTGCATATAGCCTCTTTTAAGTCGCAAGTACTAAAGATGATTGTAGGGTTTCTCATGCGCTCCTCCTTCTTCTATGTAAATATAAAGCATGTCAGAAGTTTTCATGAGTTATGTGGCCTTTCCATACTTTCTCGTGATCAGATTGAATGTGCGAATGCGCTTTTCGGACACGTTCGCGCTCGTGTGTAGAGCGTTCGTGAGCAGCAGGCGGTGCGGTGAGATCGTCAGACGGTCGGTTTTTCGCTCGAAGAAGGCCTGATCTTGAAGTCGAAAGACGAAAGGGCATTGCAGATCCGATCTGATTGGGGCCCTGTGGCGCCCCGAGTTCTGGACGAGCCCTTCCTTCTTCGACGTGTACGCGAAACGTGGGTCTCGACGCATTGGAGGAGTCGCGACACTTGTGCAGTCAATGGAACCCAACGTGTAGTCCAAGATATCCTTTCCTATGTATGTACAGGAATGTTTGATGCCCCCTATGAAGTGCTTAAACCAAAAGACCCGACTTAAAACCATCGGAAGGATCTCCACCTGGAAAGCCTTAGTGGGATGCGTAATCCGTGTGTTAACATGGATTACTTAGCTGACAAAACAATGTTTACTTAGAATTTTTTTATAATACTTATTTAATGATGTGTCATAAATTATGGATATCGCTTACATATAAATTTAATTTAATATTTAGTTATTTAAATTTAATTTAATTTGAGTTCAGAGTTCATGGGAATGTATTCGAGTTCAAAGGTGAATCTTGTTTTGGGAATTTGTTATGGATATTGCTCACATTTAAATTTAATTTAATTTGAGTTTCATGTATTCGAGTTCAAAAGTGAATTTTGTTTTGGGAATTTATGAATCTAATCAAAGGCGTGAATCTTGTAGTCAAATAAATTTAAATTTAATTTAGTTTGAGTGGAGGTAGCCAGATAAATTTAAATTTAATTTAATTTAAGTTCAAAGTTCATGTGAATGTATTCGAACTAATTTAGTTTGAGTGGAGGTAGCCAGATAAATTTAAATTTAATTTAATTTAATTTAAGTTCAAATTCAAATTTAATTTAATTTCAAAGATAAATCTTGTTTTGGGAATTTGTGAATCAAGGACATGGAGGTAGCCAGATAAAGTCGGTTGTGACCGACCAAGGACATTAAACACGTTGAGTTTTGATGTATTTCGAGATAGATATTTAGCTGCGTGATCTCTATATAATATTAGGGCAAAATACAGCGAATCAAAACAGATTTGAGGGACAGCCAATCCCCACAAATAAAGAGATTTTTCTCCTCGTAGGACACGAATGATTTGTGTGCCAATTTCTTGTTAAAGGGTCATGTTAGCAGCTCGGCTGCTTCGTGCCTCCGTCCTCGCTGCCAGCATCGCTACTTCCGTCTCCGGCCCTTCCCCCCATCCGCCGTCACCTCCAGCGTCACCACCTCCATCTCCAGCCTTCACCCCATCCGCCATCTCTTTGCCTAATTGGTGTCTTCAGCAATATGGGCAAATGGCTCGACCCGATACAGGTTGAATCGAACTTATGATCTTATATTCTGATACGAATTTAAATATTACATAATAAGAGGGAAAGTTTACGAATGGTTAGAAGGGTGTGTGAGTGGAATCGAACTCATGATCTTATATTCTGACATGGATTTAAAAGTTTTATGCCTAATCATTTACATTGAAAGGTTAATTTGTTGAAATACGGCAAGAATGCATTCGCATGTTCACATCTTGGGGCGGTGTTCATCGCGGTTTGCCAAAATGAATCTTTGGACTCGAAATTTAATGGTTCGCATAAACATGTTTCGAGCACGAGGATCGACTCCTTTAAAGCACGCAACTAGAAAAATGCACTGTGATATCGGGCTTGGATTCGGTTCAGGTTCAAACATCATAGGCCCGATAATCTCGGGCCGGGCTTCATTTTTTCCTTTGGATCTCGGCCCGACCGGTCTAGGACGAGGACTCGTGGGGCCTCCTAGGGTTTAATGGAAAACTAAGATAAATTTCACTAGATCTAAATTTTCAAATATCATATATTCTTTTCCTTTTCCTTTTTTATCTTTTTTCTCCTTGTGGGCCTTTCCGTCTAAGTACCTGATTTAGTTAGATGATGACAAGGACAGCCATTTCGAAAAGATAGAACGTTGTCGTTTTGCCTCTAAACTGTACACGGTCATGACACTTTTTCTTTTTCTCCTCGGTCAAACTTAGAGGGGCAAGTCTTCCTTTTTTGGGATAAGTTCACTTTTCCTCTTTTTCTCCTCGAAGGACCAAACTTAGTGGGCAAGTTGGGCAAGTACAACGGTGTTAACGGAAAAGGGCGACTTGCATTTTAAATTATTTGTTAATGGATTTTTTTTATTTTATTCAATCTTATTTTAATTAAATTAAAAAACTGAAAAAGAAAACCTAAAATTTTATTTTAAAAAAATAACTGAAAAAAAGGAGAAGGGCAGGGGCTTCAGCCACCGCCGCCGCCGCCCATCGCCGGAAGAGCCACCGCCGACGGCCCTGGGCAAGGGTGGCCGGCCCTCGCCCGCGCCCAGATCTGGGCACGCCGGCCTTCACGGGGGGCCGGCGACCCTCGCGGCCAGCGCGAGGGCGCCCAGATCTGGGCACGCCGGCCCTCACGGGGGGCCGGCGACCCTCGCGGCCAGCGCGAGGGCGCCCAGATCTGGGCACGCCGGCCCTCACGGGGGCCGGCGACCCTCGCGGCGAGCGCGAGGGCGCCCAGATCTGGGCACGCCGGCCCTCACCGGGGGCCGGCCAGCCTCGTCGGGGGCCTGCGACGCCTCGCCCAGGGCGGGCGATGGTCGCCGGCCCCCCGTGAGGGCCGGCGTGCCCAGATCTGGGCGCCCTCGCGCTGGCCGCGAGGGTCGCCGGCCCCCCGTGAGGGCCGACGTGCCCAGATCTGGGCGCCCTCGCGCTCGCCGTGAGGGTCGCCGGCCTCACCTGGTGCCGGCGAGGACTCCCCCTCGCCGGGCGATGATCGCCGGCCCCGGCGTGGGCGGCGGCAGCGACTGAAGGAGTCCTCGCCAGCAATTTTTTTTTTTCCAGTTTTGTTTTTTAATAATAAAAAATTATTTTTTTTTTTAATCTAATTTAAAAAGAATTGAATAAAAAAAAAAAGCCACGTGAAAAATAAAAATTACTTTAAAATTCCACGTGGAAAATAAAATTAAAAATTAAAGGACATTTTGGTCATTATCTTAAATATTGCGACAGACGAATTTTTTTTTTTTTGAAAGGAGTTTTTTTATTGCGACAGACGAATTTTGAATTTTTTTTTCCGAACTCGAACCACTTGAAAATTTCACAATATAAAAATGTTGGCGGGTCAATTTACATGTTAATTTTTTATAATTTTTTTGAAATTTGAGGTATTTTGAATTTTGAAGATTTATTTTGCATTGTCTTACGGTAAACAACCAACCATGCAAATTGATGATGACTTGGGAAAATCTAAGTGCCCAAAATTTTGCAGGCGATTCGTCTTTAAACACTATAGCAAATTGGAAAATTTTCTCTCTCCTAGTGCAAATCCCTATTTTGGTACCCATGTTTAGGCAAATTAATAACAATAGCACGTATCTGGAAAACTAATTAGTAAAATCAAATTAAGGAAATTCCGGGCGTATCAATTTTACAATGCCCATCTACCATAGAAAAATGCATAACTAATTGTCGGATGGCTTCTTCTTTTTTCTCTTATTTCGTTCATGTTTCCTTATTCACAAATCACAACCTATTGCAGGTGATTTTCCTTCCTTGTTGTCGGTTTTTTTAATATACTTTCATTCCTCCACGTTCCTTTCTTTTAATTACTTTTGCAAATTAAATAAAAGTAATAAAAAAAATTATACTTTGCGTGAAAAATTTACCTAATTTTATTCAGCATTTATGTAACGCGTTTACCTTCCATCGAAATTTTGTAAACGAGAACTATTAAAAATCCATATTCATTGACATCAAAAGGCAAAGGTTGTTCACAAGATGCTTATATTGCTCAAATGAAATAAAAATGACGTTATTTTGACTGAAAAATTATCTAGTAGATACACATGCACAAATTTGATATTTTTTATGTTACAAGAATTTTTTTTTTTGGTAAATTTTTCATAATAGACATAATTTTAATGTCATACAAAAAACTTAAAATGGAATATATCATAATGAGTATAGTTTGGATTTTTTTATGACTTTTTCCTTGAAAATTTTATGTTTTCCGTTTTGGATCATACCACGGAATAATAAATCGATGCTTTCATTAAACAGTATAAACCTTTAAAATAGTTGGTAATAATCTCATAAAACCTTACATGATACCTTTTTAGGCTTAGGTCAAATTTCGAGTTCAAATCACCACCATAACGCTTTACGTTAAGGAAGCTAAAACTTTTACAATAGTTTGTATAGTCATGCACAAAATCTCACACTACATACTAACTTCATTCACTTCACTTCTAATAAACATACTATGTATTAAAGTTTTCAACCTTCATTAAAAAGCATTTATCACGCATCGAAATTATAATGAATTTGATTAGTTATATTTCATAAAAATACCATTTATGAAGGCATGTGGCCATCGCTAATATTGAGCGGTATAAATAAAATCGATTTATTACCGTACCAAAAAATTCGATTTATTTAATTAATAGCCGTGGATTTTTCTTACCAAAAGGGTTTAATCGAAAACGCCCCAATTATCATATATATACGCCCACTGCTCGTTCGTTCAAATACTAAAAGAATTAATAAAATAATTCCGCCCTTTATTTATAAAAATATAGAGATTTCCTCTCGTCAACGTCCGACCTCCACCTGTACGGAGCTCGCCGTGTCGACTCAGTGGCTCGCTCGCTCTCTCGCTCTCTCTCCTCTGCAATTTCACGTTTTTCTTCTTGAGGAAGAATCGGGGGTTGTCCTCTCTCCTCCGAGCTTCAATGGATGATCCGAAGACGGTCGACCCTCTTTTCCCTCCCAACTTCGTGACCATCCACGACCTCCGGGAGCAATGGCTCAGGCGACGGCAACGGCAGCCGCAGCCGGAGCAAAAAGGCAGAAGCAGCTCGAGACGCGGCCCCGATCGCCCCCGGCAAAGCCGCCGCAACGACCGGTGCCACCGTCGCCGTCCCTCCCGCCTCCGGCGCCGAAGGACCTGCGGAAACAGCCGGAACAGGAGCGCCCGCGACGCGAAGCCGATGTCGAGGGCGAGAGAGTGAAGGGGAGCCCGAGGAACGAGTGCGATCCTCGACCTTGTCCGGATATTCGTTGGGTCGTTCGACGCAATGCGAGCATCAAGGAGGGAAGTGGTGGTCGCCAGGCGATCGAATCGAACGGTCCGAAACCCTCGGAGAAATCGAGCCGTGGTGAATGCGCGGGTTCTGGAACCGACGAGAAAGCGGAATCGGCCTCGGCCTCGGCGACGGACGGGCGGAAACAGCAGGAACAAGAGCTTCCACGAGGCGAACCCGATACCGGGCGCGAGAGAGTGAAAGCGAGTCCGAAGAAAGCGTTGGATTCTCGACCTTCTACTGCTGATTGTTGGCCCGTTCGACGCCATACGAGCGCCAAGGAGGGAAGTGATGGTCGTCGGGCGATCGACTCGAACGTATCGAAGCCCTCGGGGAAATGGAGCCCTGGTGAATGCGCGGGTTTTGGCGCCGACGAGAAAGCGGAATCGGCCTCGGTGAAGGACCAGCGAAAACAGCCAGAACAAGAGCTTCCGCGAGGTGAAACCAATACCGAGCGCGAGAGAGGGAAGGCGAGGCCGAGGAACGAGTCCGATTCTCGACCTTCTCCTGCTAAATGTTGGGCCGTTCGAAGCCATACGAGCGTTGAGGAGGGAACTGGTGTTCGTGAGGCGATGGATTTGAACGGTCCAAAGCCCTCGGAGAAATTGAGCCGTGGTAAATATGTGGGTATTGGCGCTGATGAGAAGGCGGAATCGGCCTTGGTTGCCGTGGTTTCTGCCGTTGCTGAGAGTGCCTGGCAGGTGAAGAAAACCGAGGAGTCGGAGAAGAAGAAGAAGAAGAAGAAGAAGAATAAGAAGAACAGCAAGTCAAAGGGAAAGGAAAGGTCAAATAATTACATAGTTAGGGCAAAGGAAATGGGGGCGAAGCCGGAGGAAGGTGAAGTGAATAAGCCAGAGGTGAAGAAGGAGAAGTTTCAGCGTGCCAGTTCTGAGGGTCCGAATGCGATGCCGGAGAGCAAGGAACTGCCAGTGGAGGCGAAGCTGGAGGAAGTTGCAGTGCACGCTCCGGCAAAGGAGGCGAATAAGCTGTTTCAGCGTGCTGGTTCTGAGAGCAAGAATGCGAGGCTGGAGAGCAACGAAGTGCCAGTGGAGGTTGAGAATGTTGCTGCGAATGCTAGTCATGCGAGGGCAAAAGCTGAGGGTTTGAATAAACAAGCACGGGTCATCAATTCAAAGGTGGAGATCAAGGGAGAATTGAGGAATTTGTCATTGCAGTATGACGGTACAAGGGGTGGTTTCCGGAGGTCCAATCGTGGAGATCATAAGGGTTACAGAGGGATCGAAGGCAAGGAGACACAAAAGAGGGTGAAAAGTGACGTTTGGGTTAGGAAAGAAGATATATCTGATGGTCATGCCGGTGAAAGTTCGACCTAAGCTGGTTCTTTGACGCCACTGACTTTGTTTTTCGTCTGCGGTGAGATTACATTTGTTGAACTTCCTTGGAATTTCTGCCTGTGATTTCAGTGTTTTTCTATCTCGCTGCTTTTTAACTCGTCCTATTCTATTTGCTGCTATGCACAACAGCAGTGCATTAAGCTACGGATAGTTAGTCTGGATTTCTGAACTATTTGGGTTGGATAGAAATATCTGGGATAGATGGAGGTTGTATTGTTACATCAATCCATGTAACTGGGTTGGTGGAAATGGTTACTGTGAATATGAAGATGTTGATATTGTGTCATTTCTTGCTTTATGTTTCCCATTTGCACCTGCTTCAGCTTCCAAAACTTAGCTGGAATCCATGACTTACTTAATTGACGGTAAAGTAATTGTTGGCACAATCATGGGTTTTTTTTTTAATCCATATGCAGCATTAAGCATGGCTGATTAACTCTCTTTGCCTGTACAGAATATTTAAGCTCTTAAACTACCCATGATGCAGTCTACTTTCTAAGGAAAATCATAGTTCACTATTCTTGTTGCACGGTTGATATGAAATTGGAGAATTAATTGGTGCGGCAAATATTGGATCATCGATAATTAAATTGTATGGCAGATGATCACAAGTTTGCGGCGACTTCTTGTTGGATTAAGCAGATGTCAGGGCCATTCTGACGATGACTACTTCAATTGGGCTATCAAGATTAAAATTCTTTTTTAACCATGTTATTTTCATTCCCATCAAAGTTGTGAATATCTATGGTATCATCTAATAAAGGCCTCTAGGTCCCCAATGCATCTTAGTTTTCTTTTATTTGGGCCAGTAGTCCCTGGTGCATCTAATAACCAGAGTTTCTGTGGACAGTGCAAGTTTTAATTCTTGGTGCTTCAACTATAGTGATATGCAGCTTGATAGTTTGTTCATGTGTCATAAGAAATTGATATTGGAGAACTTGGAAAATCCAACTTTTGGATCGAAGCATCCAACTTGAAATGCTCTGTCCATGTAAGATGATTAATATGTATTTTAACATTTCTTTATCAAACATGCGGGATAGGGAAAACGGAGATCTTGATTGGAGGTTTTCTATTGTCACGGCATTAAGATGTATAGACAGCATTTTAAGCATGAAAACTGTTGGTTGAAGATACTCCAGAGTTGGTGGATAAGTGGGACCATAACGGCCTCCGCTTGATTGGTGGTTTGGGGTGGTTGGTCATTCCTTCTTACCTCTTTATTGCACTCCTTAGGCTTCAAGAACATGCAGGGACGATTGGAATATCACAAAGATTGGAACTTTGTGCTTCATTAAATCATCAAGCTTTTGAAAAAGACATAATAGTGTGATGTTCTTATATGAACCTAAGCCATTGTAGATCTACCAAAGTTGATCACCGTTAAAATGGTTGAAGTTGAAAAGATACCTATTAGCATGAAAACATCTATTATGGTAGTCTTTGATCATTCTCTTGAGGCTGTTTGATGAAGTTCAGTGTCTACAACTGATATTTGGTTGATGTCAAGGTATGAAGATAGTCTATTAAAATCTTCTTGCATCATGTAGACCATCAGTAATGCAATGATGGTGTGGCATGCAGATATGATTGTTGATCGAGAATATTTGTCAGCTGGGATCATTTCGTATTTGTCAGCTGGAATTATTTCGTATCTCCTATTTCATTTTCACTCATTAGCAGGTCGCTCAAGTAAATTGCCTCACTTTATATTAGTCTATAAAAACTTGGTGCATGTTTATCAAGCAGTTATGCAGGAAATTGCCAAGGATTCATTATCACAGGTGGTTTTAGGTGATTAAATTGATCTCTCTCCTTGGCCAGTTAAGATGCTTATTGAGGCAATAGCATTTCTGTGGCAATCGTGTTGTATTGATGGAAAATCTCGAGATTTTATACTTCAATATTGTTTTCTGTAGGGCCTGTTGTTTTCTGTGTGGCTTGTATTTGGTTTCACCTGTTTCTGCACACACGCATGCACACTTTATATTAATGTGTATATGCATATGGACTTTTCTTGTGCTTATCATGAGTAGTAAAACAGCTGTGTACAGGTTGGCTGGAAGTGCTGCAGGAGGAAAGGATAAAGACACTAGGTAGAAGCAGATTTAATGTGGAATGTGATTCATTGAGCCGATTCTCTGTACTGTTTGGGATCATTCTGGCATAACTTGCCTGTATATACTCAGTCGTCTCAGCTCACTTTTGTAAATATAATCCTCTATTGCTTGCCTTCTTCTTTAGCTTTCTCTTTGTTTTGTTAACCTTTTCGTATCATTGATCAGGCTTCTGAGCAATTTCGGCGGGATTAGCTAGATTTAGCTTTACATTCGATGTTCTGTTCTGACAGTTTGGCTGGGTGCAGGTGATAAGTGTCGATGTTCATCGTCGCTCTTGCGCTTCTGCTAAGAACTTACGTCCTAAGCCACTGATGTTTTTGTTCTCTGTGCTTTTTCATGATTTCTGTGAAGGAAAGTTCATGTGATGGCAACAGAAACGACTCATAAAAATCAGAACAGTTTGAGTACAGGTACTCCTTGTGCTGTTTTCAAACGGCACATTTTCGATGTCGGGGTCTTAAACACAGGCTTGGGCCGTCTTTTGACGACTTAGGCAGCTGCACCCCCACCAGTCGTCGGAAATTTGGAAATGAAGTGTACCGGGAGTCTATAACCAACATGGCCATCTCGATCCTACTTCGTTTTGAGTTATATCTCTCTCAGAGATCCGGTCAAGTTTTAAAATTTATCTCGAACGGCCTGGCCTGCCTTTCTTATTTCCTATTCGTCTTAATTATTTTTATGTGTTTTTTGAGAAAAGTTTAACTCGTGAAATCTCTCTTTGTTTTAATCCGATTGATTTGACTCTTAATACGTTAAAAAAGCTCGTGACTAGGATTTTACAGAAAAAAAAATTATGAATCCAACCAATTATGAATTTCGCAAAAGTCATTGCGATTGGACGGTCCAGAACAAAAAACATAATTTCTCATGATTCCCGGGTCAGATTGGAGGGAACAAGGTATCACGGAAAACCCCTCATTTAATGTTACCCCATGAAAGGAAGTAGACCCCCAAATAAAAGAAACAAAGGGACTGAGTTGGAAAACACAAATTTTGGAATGGTGATGTTTCTACCGGCCTAGGCCATGTGCCCAAGTGACAAAACAAGGAGGTGGCTTTTCTGCGAGGATTACACAAAGAGGTTTTCCTCCATCCGCTATGTGTTTTGGGATGTAGCATCACTTCGTTTTTGAAACAACCCACCCCCCGCGTGCGGTGACATATTAGAAATTCGTCAAAAATTGTACCTCGTTCGACCCTCACGCGGCAATGATTGCTTCCCACCTTCTTTGGATTGAGTTTCGGATTCCATAGCCGCACTCCATTAATGCTCTTTTGCCAGCGATCACTTCCACATCCTCCTTGAATCAGGTTTTAGGTTTATTTTGCACTCAAATTATACACCTACTACAAGGGCCTTGCTTTGATATCATTTATAATAAATTGTTCTAAACCATCAAAAGGAATATCTAAATGATCATACAATGCGGTAAAATTGAAAGGGTGATCTTTATTTGTTAATCATTCGAAAAAAGCACTTCTACTGATGTGACACTTAAGAGCCTCACAAAGATTAACTTTAGCTGCTAAATGCATGAATATGTGAATCCCAAGTGTTCCCACATAGTTAACTAGGCAGCATTCGTGAATATAACAACCCGAACCATTGAGTGAGTGACCCAAAGATCATCTCATTGATTTTATTAGGTGGGATTCCATCCAATTATTTGGAATTGATCCAATCTTGTGGCAACCCTATATGATCTTTAACAAAGAGGGCCCGTGCTTTGATACCATAAGTAACAATTTGTTCATTCCACATGAGCCAAACCCTCTAAAGGAGAATCTAAATGATCATACAAGGTGGCAACTTTGGATTGGTGACCTTTATTTGTGAATTGTTCAAAAAGGGTACTTCCACTAATATGACACTTGAAGAGCCTCCTGAGGATTAACTTAGCAGCTAGTTGCATGAATAAGTGAATCCCACATGCAATATTTGTTTCTACATGGTTAAAGGGGGCATTTGTAAATATAGCAACTCAAACCATAAGTTTTGTGTCCCAAAGATCATCTCATTGACTAGGTGGGATTCCATCTAATTATTTGGAATCGATCCAATCTTGTGGCAACCCTATATAATTTTTAATAAGGAGGAACCCTGATATGATACCATCAATAATAATTTGTTTATTCCAATTGAGTTAAACCCTCAAAAGGAGTATCTAAATGATCAGATAAGGAGATAATTGGAGTGCTAACATCTATTGGTGAATCATGCAAAAAGGGTACTTCCACTGATGTGACACTTAAGAGTCTCATGAGGATTAACTTAGCAGCTAAATACATGAATAAGTGAATCCCACTTGCAATAATTGAAAATGTTTCCACATAGTTAACAGAGGGGACATTCAGGAATATAACAACCCTAACCATTGAGTGAGTGTCCCAAAGATCATCAAATTGATTTGATTAGGTGGGATTCCATCCAGTTATTTCGAATTGATCCAATTTCTGTGGCAACCCTATATGACCCTTCTTGCCATTCTTGGTGAGTGGGCACTTATTACCAACCACTAAACCAGCAATGGTGGAACTTCCAAAGAAGAGTAAGGACTCTACAAAAGATGGTGAGTACATGCAAAAGCGAAAGTGCTATAATGGTATGTTATAAACGGGTAGCGTGGCTCGTTTACAGCTTGCAATGCCAAATCCATGCAAAGCAGGCGTACTGTAGAAGTCCCACAGAAAAGTTGCTTTGAGGTGATTCTAAATCTCTAAACAATTTCGACCAAAAAAAAAAAAATCTCTAAACAATGCCACCACCCAAAAAATAAACAAAAATCTCGAGTGCATCTGGTCCATAGTATTGTCCTCTTTGATTTGTCAGTTTTGCCTGACTCAATATTGGATTTCGAATGATATCACCGTTCGTGGAGTTTGATATACAGAAATCAGACATGACAAATAATTAAAACAGTTGTCTCCTGGACATGGAGCACCTTGGAGAAAGATATTTTATTTTCTTGTTCGATGGGGATGTACGATTATAAACTGGTGCGATTTTCTTCGCAGAATATAAAAATGACGAGATTTTTCGTTTTTTTTCTTTTCTGTGTTAATTTAAAGTAAAAGATTAAGCCTGCCATGCTTAAATAAATCAATAGAATATTGATGCCCACGTTGCTGTTGAACCAAAAAATTTAACAATCATAACTTTTTCAATCTTTTCTTTAAACTAGAAGTTTGATATGGTAACTTTCTTAATCAATATTTTGATTTTTGACATTTGTGGCATCCTCTATTAATCTAAATACATTTTCGAAGTAAAGTTTAGATAGTTTCATATGCACATGTCAAGATATTTGAGGATCTCTCTATTGAACAATGAATAACGTAACTCCAAAAAGTTATTTATATGTAAGGACAAGATTGTAATTTAGAATCGGAAGACCTATTAAAATGATTGATTCTGATACCATCCATGTTTTATCATAATAAAGCCATACGGATAAATGTTTAAATTATATCCCATATCAACTATGAATGTTTTGATGACTCGATTAGTGAACAAAGGTAATTCATAAATCATGTGCCTCATTTGCAAATAGTGAAATCATGACGATGTATAAGACATACCGGCATGCAACCATTTCTATTACATCTCAATAGTTTGAACTTGATTTATTTAGAAACTTAAATAGAAATTTGGGCACCAATGAATTTTTAACATCGAAATTCGTAACCGCATTTCAAGATGTGTGACCTAAGATCACGCAAACATTTGATGAAAGACAGGGAATTAAATTAATATGGCTTGAAAATAACGCAAAGTGGATTTGTTAACAACAAAAGTGACATAAAGGAGGAGAAGATGCATTAGTAACCGAAAGGGCGACCAAGAAAAAAAACATAAAAACGTTGAAAAATTGAGAAAGGATAAAAGTGAGTGGGAGTAGGTAATGGAAAAAGGGTCAAAGTATGGAACGCACTAATATCTTTTCGACAACAACAGTTACAGGCTTTGCTCCGCATGACCATTTTTTTATCAGCATATTCGTTCTTATATTTTAAATTATGACATAAATATAATATTGCTAACACCATATACTTTATACTTTAAATTGAGATTTATGACTAACCAAGTCATATCTTAGGGGCCCCGAATTAGAAAATATATCTACTATAAACAAAATGAGACACTTATTCAATTTTTATATTTATGTACGCTTGATTATGCTTGTAAAGTATAGAGGGGGATCACATATTGAAGTGATAAATTAAAATAACAAAGCAAAAGAATAAGCCTACACAATAAGCATTACCGCTGGTCGTGGTGTATAGTTTACTTCAATATTTGAATTCTAAGTGATAATAAAAAAATGTCAGACTAAATTATAGATATCACATACAAATTAACTGAATTTTATGTGGAATCATGTTATGTTAGAAATTACCTAATGTGCTAAAATTTAAAATAACTCAATAAAAATAGAAATTAACAGAACAAAATGATGAAAAGATGAAAAGGAAAAGGAAAAAAAACAAAATCCAATTGCATTAATCCTACATTCTCATTGCTCTCTCCCTCCCATACCTCAAAAAAGAAAAAAAGCTCTCTTCCCATCTTATTCTATAAATTGATAGCTGGTAAAAATAGAGCTAGTGCAGTCCCAATTTCACAACCAAGCATGACATCATGAAATGGTCTCGAGTTCTTATGCCAATTTATTAAAACAAAAGTTTTAATTTCGCGATTATCTTAAAAGCCCTAAGCGGGTATGGTCATGAAGTATTGAATTTGAAATATTGGCTAAGTATTCCATGTCGAACCATTCATATTTATTGATAGTTGTGGCGGCAAGATTTAAATGAATCATATATTGGAATTGAAATATTAACTAAGTCTTTGATGCCGAGCCAATCATATCTATTAATAACGGTGCCGGCTAGACTTGAATGTGTCACATCGTGACCACCGGTGCGGGACCCGATGTATGCCGGTGCTTCTTGAATCAGCGATGACTTGCTTTTTACCACTTCAGAATTCGTGTTCTTCCAAACGACCTCCTTTATTTATTAATTTCACGGTCCAATCCAACATATGCATACATTTCACGCTGGGGGAAAGCTACATGCAGCCAACTGGCAATTTAGTTGATTCGCACACAAAAACGAAAATGATTTTAATAATGGGAAAGGATAGAGCAAAGGACAAAGCAACTCTAGGATTCGAGTGTGATACGTTTGTTCTTTTTCCTCCCAGCCCTCTGCATCTCTCTTTTCCAATACAGAAAAAAGAGCAGAGAGAGGGAGAGGGAGAGGGAGGAAGGGAGATTCTCACCTGGAAATTCTGTTTTCTCAAATTTTTGGCAAAAGAAAAATATTGCTCCTCAGTGCCTATAAAAAGTCCCTGTGGAGTTGTGGAATCACAGCGAGATTCGTGACGATGAATAACACATCAGCCTCACAATCCAGTGGAGCCTGTGAGTCTGGCTGGACACTCGCGCTGGAGCAATGGCATGGAGAAGAGCACAAGAACTACACTTACATGAGGTCGGGAAGAGGCAAAACCGAGGAGGAAGAAGAGGAGAATTTGTCCATGGTCTCCGATGCGTCCTCCAGGCCTCCGTTCTATGAAGTCGCGGAGGACTCATACAACGAGAACAAGCACTTTTCGTTCGGCCACGGGTCGCGAAAGCTCAGTTTCGGGGGCAGCAAGAAGAAGGAGAAGGCTAAAGAGCATGGGAGAGAGGAGGAGCAGCAGCATTTGTGCTATGAGGACACTGCAACCTCCATTCCAATGAGCTTCAACAAGGCAAGTCTCTTTCCATGGTATATTGGCTTAAACACACCCCCCCACATGTAGAAGCAAATGTAGAAGAATTGAAGTCTTCTGATGTGGCTTTGCTTCTTTGATGCTTTGCAGAAGAAATGTTCTCCAGTGGACAAAGATGCAGCCAAAGCGAAGGTAAGTAAACTCTAGTGTTCTCTAAGTGACTGCAGCACATAGTTTCGTTTGCTTTCGGTCTACCTTCTGAACGTAGGCACTCTGCCATTCAATCTCTACAGGGTAAATCTGAGTTGGAGAAGTACCACAGTGAGAAATCTGCTTCTGAGAAAAGGGGTAAGATGGTTCGGCATACATCGCGTGACTGGATCTATGAGGCACTTGCTGATGACGATCCTCTTCTATTTTTTTTACTCCAATTGTTTTGCAGGAGGTTTGAAAGGCCGGAAGTTCTGGTGATACAAGGGTGTAACTTGTCTCGATGTAAAGAGGACGCTCAACCTGAGAGAAGATTGTGTCTTCCTTTTCTCTCTTTATCCGAGCTTTCTTTTTCTTTCCAACCTTTGACCTTCGGTGCAGGGGAAACCACCTGGGGCAAATAAAAAATGGTTTGTATGGTTGCTTTCTAGGTGTCGAAAAGACATTCATCGGGCAGTCGCCAGTTCTGTATCTAGGAATTCTTCTGTGGTTTTTTCGTATTATGCAAAAATGTAAATTTGCGGACCTGTAATTATATATCGTATCCCAATTGGCGAAGGCGTTGCGCATGCCCGATCATTGTCCCCAGTTATCAGTTCAAAACTTCCCCCCAGGAACAGTATAGCGCATTTGCAACCGGGATAAGTTTGTCAACCTTCAAAAGCGACCTGGAGTTTAGGAACGGGGAACGGGGTACGAAGGGCCCTTCTTGAGGAGATCCTTAAATTTCCAAAAGAAGGAAGAGAAGAAACGCTCGTGGTTATCTAATGACAACAGGCATATTTCTACCGTCGTACATGAATCTGAAAGCTAACACACCCAAAATTGGAAGAAAGAAGAATCTCCTGCCGTCCTGGACAGGAGAATCACCATCTAATATTTTCCGGCTGGCTAGCAAATTTTCTATGTTCGACAATATCACTTCTTTACGGGTTAAACAATTATACCAAAGTGATTGACTCAACACATAGGAATAAGAAGAACAGGGGAGATAGATAGAAGGGTCAAAAGGACGACCGGTTTAGTCCCTTTCAGAACAGAGTGTATCCTCAACATAATAGCTCGAGACAGTACCCTCTCTCTCTCTCTCTCTCTCTCTCTCTCTCAAAGCCACACAAGCAAACAACAGATTCGAGAATAAATGAGAAGGCCCAGCAAATCACACACAAACAACAAAAGACAGTAGGAGAGAGAGGGAGAGAGAGAGAGGAGAAAGAGAGTCAGAATCAAGCTGACCACTTTCGTTTCTTCATCTGAACCGATGCCAGCCTAGCTTGAACTTGGACATGGCACGGGAAATCTCTTGGTAAGCAGAAGCCCCCCTCTCCTTGTGAGATAAGAGGACAAACGTTGAGATGAGGAAGGACCCAAAAGGTAAGTTTCGTTTTCCGCCAGAAAAGAAGCAGACGAACAGCAACCTATCACTTCCCCCTGATAACTACCCACTAGCCAACTGAGAATACGATCTAAAATATATGATCGACCGGTACAATAATTGAATTTTTGTCCAGGTGGGTTCCCCATCTTTTATTTCAAATGGCTCCCATTATCAGAATCAGCAATCAGCAAAGCATATCTCGCCAAAGAAAAGTAAAAGAAAAAAATAAAATGGAGACCCTGGCTTTTACGAAAAGGACAAGACTCCATTCCTTGTCTCATCAGGGGATGCTTTTTTCTTTTTTTTTCTTCCCTGTAAAACCTTTCCCGACTTTAGTGTTGTCTAGACAAAGGTTGCGACAAGGTTTGAGTCCAATGTGCAGATGATGGAAGGAAAACACCCCAACTACAACTAGCTTCCACTCTGCATGTCTCAAAATAGACGTCCATGAAAACATCACTGTCTTCAACATGTGAGCCGCAGAGGCTTCTACGATGGTGCCAGAACTACTAACAATGACTATCAATGAGCTACCCAAAGGAGGAACCCACTCAATAGCATGCCATCAATTTGAGATTGTTATCAAGTGACTCCACCTCCAACTGACCAGTCATTACATACACCTCCCTGTACTAGGATTCAGACATGAATATACTCGAGCAAGTTCATGTGCATAACAGTTACCATTGACCATTGATGATTACCACGAGGGTTTGGTTTCCAAAGGATAAGAAACTCTTCAATCGGATAGAGAAGCTATCATGCTTTCTGTAGATACCTCTTAACCTTTTTATGATCCGCCATGAACATGAGCCCACTGCAACACCTCTGGCTTCCTCCAATCTGCACGGGTGTTCAATGCTGTCATTTTCCTTTCCCGATAGCAAAAGGGTTCATCTGTTTATGCATGATGGACAACAAAGCAAATAGCCTATCTATTCCATGAGGCATTGTGTACTCCCTCACCACATACCTCTGGCATCTCTTCTCAAAAGCTTTATCAACAAACCCCTGAAATCCCTCCCTTATAGTAACCACTACAAACATGCCATCGCCTCCATCAGAACACAACCATGATTAAGAAATAGATCTGAAGACATGAAAAGGACTCATCTGCTCAAGAAGTGCAAATGTCAATGGTTGCTGGAACAATGGGCAAGTCGAGAAGGTACTTAAGCACAGGGGAGGAAAGCATAAAAACAAAGATGACCATGTAGCTAACAGGAGAAGGGGAACATAACAGCCCTTGAAATTAAGCAAGTGTTCAGGAAATTTAGCATGGCCACCCAACTTATAGATAAAGCAAACCGTTAATAAATAATTGCCTCCTTCAACCCAGCAAACACGCTAGCATGAGTACAACTTGTGTGCAAAGCAAGTGATGTTGGACTGCAACTGCATTATCCAAACTCTTTCATTCCATTCATGCTTGGATCCTTAAAAGAGTGAAAACATTAATCTTTGAAATATAGACAGAAGATTTTTCACAGTTCTTTAAAGATTAATAGACACATAAATTCATGGAAACCTTGCCTACCAATGGATGCATACATCTCAACCAATGAAACTTGGATTAGATCAAAATTTAGAGACAAAATTGTAACATTAAGGTTGAAAAAAGAAAAGAATTGACTTAAGGGATACAATGAAGAACAAGCTGTAGGCCCCCATGATCACAGGCAAGAAAGTGACCTGCTCTAAGGGACTGACTGTTGACCAAATTCTCCTTCCTAGGCTGCATCAAAACCATCTTGGCAAAAGCAGTCATGACCCGAAAATATGTCTGTGGACAGGTGCAGCTTCTAACGTTTTAACTACTTCCATCCAGGGTTTGTCTATCACCAAGATGGAATTCTTCGAAAGATGCCCAACAAACAAAAGAGGATCTCTGAAAGCAAAAAATTCAAAATTCTTTCTACTATTTTGTTTCGTATCTAATTCGTACGCTTGTAAACTACGCTTCAGTTTCCATTTACAGGCGTATAATGTAACTTCCTCAATGTCGAATCCCGACCATTCATCAACTCTGTATCATCCTCCCGGTCCACAGGCAGTCCAAAGTCAATAATGCACATTGCCCTGGAGAGAAGCCAACAATTTAGTAAACATTTTTAGCTTAACTGCAATTTTCCCTGGGCCAAAATTGGCAATTTAACCAGAACAACCTAGTATTACATCAAGTAACTGCTACAGCAAAGGTAGATAAGCAGATAACAATACTCCGTTACTAGTTCAACTGAGATTTTTTTTCTCTTTTTTCTTCAGAAAGTATGTGCTATTGTGAATCTGCAACTTTAGCAGGTGTTACTATTGGGGCAAGTGGGAACATATGATATACAGCTTTTCAATTTCTGTCATTATTATGAAGCTCCAGTGACATCATTCTAAGAAGTCTGCAAATATGTCCATGCAAGTAGCTTATGCAATCCTCTAATCAAAGAAACAGATAGGAGGAGGCAGGCATCTTTTCTTTTGTTTTTTTTTTGGGGGGTCATAGAATGCAGCAAGCAAATAATTAATGTAAATCACGACCATTTAATGTCAATCTGAATTGGTAAACTGCTCAAATGAACTATTAAGTGAGGCTTATGCTAGAGAATCTGTGTTCACAAAGCAAAGGAAGCAAGAGCATGAGTGATGCAAGATATGTGAAATTCTTTTTTTTTTCAAATGCTGTTCATAAGTGACAAGTAACAACCCCTGTCTGATCCTTGTGATCCTTTCATGGGAAAGGTCATTGACCTTCCTACCAGATTCCTACAAACACAAGCATACAATACAATACAAACTCAATGCATACCTGGCACTATATATAATGACTGATGATGAACATGAGGACGGTGGAAAAGAAAGTCCCATGACCTCCCCAGGAAACTCCTGGAATCTTTTCGGCAGAGAGAATGTGTTTCGCATTGACCAGTCTCCTAGTTGTTTGGCCTCCACATCAAGTACATACACCTGATTTGAGGATGTGGTGAATACAAGCACATTACTATTCAAAGGAGGAAATCCACCAGCAGTAACAGAGGCACCATCCAGTCTAGATATGAACCAGTGCTGCCTGTTCCCAATCAGATTTAACATCAGCATTTACATTTGGTATGAGAAACAACCGCAACAACATTTTATATAAATAAGACCTTGGACAGCATCTTTATAAACTTGCAGGACTATATAGATAAGACTGGCTATGGACAACATATACCAAAAGCAACATCTTCCATGGCACATGATAATCAGCAGCAATGAGACTTGAAATCATATCAAGACACAAAATTGCCAGGATAACATGAAAAGACAACTGAGACAAATTTAGTTATCAAATGATCATGGACATAGTAGACACACCTAACCATTATATTCTCATCTAAAGACATTTGGATCAATGGATATCTCGAGCCTAATTTCAGAAAGAATCAGGTAAACATAAGAAAATTCTCACCTTTGTAATTCAAGATTATACACATATACATCTCCAAAACAATTAACAGCAGCTAGCCACTGCCCATCAGAGCTGGTAAACATTTTTGTTATTGGTGGCTCATCAGGAGATAATTCGTCAGAAGGCTCCTCACGAGATGGTGTAAAGGTATATAGCAACTCTGAACTTCTGACATCCACAACCTAAAGTGCCACAGAACACGTCAAATGATAAGAATTGTAAAACCAGAGATCTGTTCATTTTCCATTCAAGCTACTTGTCTTTTACATGGAGATAGCTACAAATCGAGCACCTCCATGTTGGAATGACCGCAATTTATTTATTTCTTTTTTTTTTGGGGGGGTTCTAGAAACAACTAGTCCTACAACAGTTTACAGCCATATGCACAATCCAGAAACAGGAAGAAATAACAACACAATTAAAAAAAAAAGAGTCTTGTTAATAAGTTCCCCTGGGACACTAGATAAGTATGCTTAATAAGGAAATGCATTGATTACATATACACAAGAGACAGTAGATTGGGTGTTTAACATTTGCTCCTGAGGCATTCATTAACAAAATCAATAACCAAAAAAAACAAAAGAGAGAGCAAAAAGTACCTCAAGAATAATACTCTTAAGTTCTATTTCACATAACAAGGAGTAGCAATGTTCATATAGAAAAGTAATCCAGCTCAGATCATCTGTCAATCCAAACCATTGCATAAAAACAATCACACAGAAAAATCTAAATATGAGTTATTATCAAGAAGCAACTTCTTCACAACTCAACTTAGAATGAGCAATCTGCCGAATGCCTGCAACCTACTAGGGGTAGCCATCAAGACAAATTTCAGCCATTGTTATTAAACTCTAAACCACTTATGTTTAGAGGAAGTTCTAGCAAGAAAAAACAAGAAATAATTGCTTTTTCTCCTTAAGTAACAGAAATGGCAATCAATTCTCAGCTACCAAAAGGTACAAAAAGGCAAAAGAAACTTACATAAATTTTTCGGTCATGTCCAGCCATAATTAACCGATTAGAGTCAGCACTAAACACCATAGAGTGAACAAACGGTAATCTCTGAGGAAGTTGCTTTTTAGTTACAGTCCATGAATTTTTACCATCCCCACGCCTCTTCAGTTCAAAAAGATTTGGCTTCACATGGTCTGAATAGGCAAAAAGCTCCCCTGAAGAAGAAAGAGCACTGCAAATGATTTTTCGAGAAGCCTTGCTCTTCACTCGAGCCAGTAGTCCAGTAGCTGCCAAGCCCCCAGAAGGGCCAGAAGCCTTACTTGGAAAGGTACCACTCTTGGTCCGTACAGAGAGAATATCTAACCAGTAAGGAGCCTGAACAAGAAGTAAAGGAGTCTGGTCGAATACTGAGCGCACTAGTTGAAAGGGCAAACTCTGAGGGGCTGGACAGATATCATGTGGAGAGAACTTGGTGAATTCCTGAACAGAGTAGGCAAAGAGCTTCGTGTCATCGCCAGCTGAGATGAGCATGGGAACTCCCGTATGAGCCCATTTACCGTAACTAAAATCAACAGGCTTCTTCCTACGACGAACTCTTTTAACTTTTTCATCTGGCAGGCAATCTGCAAACTAGCATAGTATATCTTGAGAACTATGAAATATTCATTACTCAGAAATGTTAGATACCGTAGATATACACGTACCTTCCCGGCTTACAGGTACTGCAACTGTCAAGGACCGAACATCATGCGTATGAGCTCTCACATAACCAATGTAGACCCATTTTTCATCTCTTTATGAGAAATCTTGTCATCACCATACACTGTCTCATTGGAAAGCTTATAAAGGATAACCTGCAGAATGGAAGATTCATCAGAAAGTTATCACCCCACTGATAAGGTCCAGTAAGGAAAAGCATAGACAAGATACAGCAGTGAAGATGTCCTAGTAGATCGATCAACTTAAAATCACAAGTAACAATAGCTGATTGACGCCGGAGTTCTCTCATACTTCCAATCATTTGTTTATTAAACTGTTCGAAAGCTACTTGGAGTTTTCCAATCATATTGATGTTGAGGGCCTATGTACACTCATGATTGGCAAGAAACTTTGCCAAGTGAATCCAAAGTATAAAGGCCACATCAAACTTAGATGAGGAAATTAGCCAAGCCACAGGAGCTCCACTAAAACAAATAAAAATGCTTCCAAAGTTACAGTAGCTCCAGAGGAACATTGAATCATCATGACTGGTGAAGACTGATGAGAGAAGGTTTCTAGCTATATTGCAAGACATAACTGAGAAACCAACATCCACAGAAGCAACCTGATTGGCACAATAATGTAAGATGATGCAGTTCTCAGAAATGAAAAAGATGATGGAAAAGCAAGCATGTCCTATATTAATCATACACAATGTTCATATCTATTACGATTTATATCTTTGTACTTTATGGATATAAACTGCAGAAGAAATTAAATTCCATACCTGACCATCAGATCCTGCAGAAAACACTCTGTTATGGTTAGGTGATACTGCGAGAGCATTGACATCACCTTTATGATAAGAATGCGCCTGTACAAGCGTTCCATGTTCACTGTCCCAGAACTGAACACTGCCAGTACTATCAGCACTAACAAGTGTTCCTGACCTGACACAAGAAATATACCCATTATACATCAGGCCCAATTGCCATAGAAGCTGCTGAAACATTAAGCCTCGCAATTCAAACAGTTTAAAATGTTATGTTACCTCAGTGCAAGCAATGACCACACACAAAGTTCTGGTCCACTGCCCAAACCTCCAAGGCCTACTGTTATCCTATAGATCTCACGAGATGAAAGAGCATCCCAGCATCTTATGAATCTGCAGAAACCGATCAATATGAGTACCTTTATGTACACCACAGTCACAAGATGAGCAATATCTAGTACAAGAGAAGGCATTGAACAGTCTGAATTCAGACCGAAAATCATTCTTGCTAATTGAAGCTTACAAGAAATAAGAACACTAACCCATCACTACTTCCTGAATAGATCATATTTGCAGTAGGACTCCATGTGACACTTAAAACTCTCCCTGAAATGAAGAGAATGGAGATCAGTATGGACCAAAAAAAAAAAAAAACTCGAACAACAGTGTCCAGGTTAAGAAATCTCACCGCTGACCCTAGGCAGAGATTTCTTGTATACCAAATCTTCCAAATCAGAAAATGCGTATAACCGTACACAGCCATCATCACAACCTAGGGCTATGCACACATCTTCCATGTATGAAGCACCATGAAGCTCGACAGATTCAGAATCATCCTCAACTTCACCATCGTCATCATCTATGTCATTATCCAGTCTGTCATCTACATAACCATTCTCCATCTTTTGTGGCTTGGGTTCCTTATCATTATACGGAGACACAGCCATTTGCCATATTGTGACTCCAATTGAATCTATAACAGTCTGCAAGTGCAAAAAACAAACAGATGGGTAGGCAAATAATGCATTGTGGATACAAATTAGCCAGTAAACAGCATTAGAAATTGACATGTTTGCCAAGCACACAACAATTGAAACTGGAAACATAAGAAAGCAACTTCATAAAAAGCACATTGCTCCATGACAAAAATAAGAAAGGATATGCAAGCTCATGAAAAAGATTGATTTTAGGACTAGACCAAGCAGGCTGAGAAAGGTAACGTTATTCATGTTTCTATCCAGTTGCCATCACTCAAACAGCATCAAATGTATTCTCTAGTTTTTGTACGAGGTCAAGATATTTCTTCCGGACCAAAACCTATACTACTGGTGCTTGAATTGCCCAACCAGAGTTTCTATTCACAAGCTTAATGGAAGTACTTAGGGATGAATTCAACTTCAAGGCCAACCCAAGCCAGCAGCTCGAGGATACGTAGTTATCGACTAGCATCCTTTCAATTCCAACACTGGCATATGCACAAGAGAAGTTCAAAAGAAGTTACAACACTACTAAGCATCCCGAGTCCCAGCTCAAACCTTCTTCTTCAAGTCAAAAAGATCCCACTCAGAGACCGAACCATCGATGCTGGACGAAAACAGCCGTCCGCTAGACGAGCCTCTCGAACCGGTCCGACACCACACGAGGGACGACACTCTTGAGTTAGAATCTCCATGAATAGTCTGAAAAAAGAAGGAAAAGAGAAGGCCGAGCCGCCGTCAGAAATAAACCTCTCATTCTTATTTCACACTGAACGAGCAACAAAGCGTTGCGAAGGCGATTCGACGTACAAGCTGACGGTGCCACCCGACGGAGCCGGGAGAGACGAGCCAAATCTCGAGCGAGCCGTCCTCGCGGGCCGCCGCGACCTGGGAGTCGTCGGCGCTGGTGGCTAGGGCGACGACCGGCGTCGGCTTCCAGTCGACCGAGCTCGCCCTGTAGGCCTCGAGCATCTTCGACGGCGAGGGAGGAGGTCACCAGCGGAGAGAACTGAAGACGAGGAGGTAGGAGAGGGAGAGAAGGCGACGGCGATGGCGACGGCGACTGCGAGCGAAGGCGGAGAACATACAGAATCGTTGGGGAGAGAGAGAGAGAGACGGGGAAGACGAAGGGGGACGGGAAGGGGAAGGGGTGGCGTTCGAGGGTTTAACCTGGCGGTGCGAATGGGCCGGGTCAACCTATGGTTGGGCCCTGAAGAGCGAGGAGGAAAAAGCCCATGGGCTTCTTCTTTTGGAATTGGGCTCAGGCCAGCCTCCTATTGCAGAAGCCTTTCTAAAATATGCACTTCGCCCGTTCCGAGTACCTTCGCGAAGGTAAATGAGATCCTTTCTCTAGCCTGTTTACGTTTCTTGTACTCAATTCGTCAATAAAAACAATTAGAATCGTGCAGTCGATACCAGCTACTTTTGTGGGTTGGGTTTAATGGTTTGTCTCGTATAATTCAAATTCAGTGGTTGGCTTTAGATTTCGCATCTCGGGACCTATTTTTATAAACATCTTACCCTATAAAATAGATCGTGAAAAATTATTCAACTTGAAAGTGATCATTATTTTGACGAAAAAATAAATGACATACACGCTTGCTACCTGGCGATTTTACTAGTGTTGTTGCCTTATAATATAGGAGATTTTCTTTGAACAAGGTTGCTTATGAGTGGTATGATACGACTAGGAAACTCGATTGACTTGGGATATCAATGGATATAATCCATATGGCATCCAAAATAGCAAGGTCCAATCTCCAGTATTGGTGAGAATACTGCAGATTTTTATTTGTATTTTCTTTTATACGGTTCACATCTCCCTTTTGATTTCGATAATTACTATCTTATCTTTCTTTTCTCTTTCATTATCCTCTCTTCCATTCCTCATAAAATAAAGGGCAATTTTGCAAAGTTAATACTTATGATAAAACTTCTTAATAATCATTGTTGTTTAAGATATAATCCTTGCTTAACATTTAGTCTATTAAATTGCTTATTGAGTTGTTGTTTCCTATGTATTGAGAAAGGTTTAAAAGAGTCATTGATAATAATGAATCAACTTTAGTTCATTTCCTTTGCATTTTTGTAATCCAAACAATAATCATGGATTGATTTAGTGCGATTCTTTTGATTTGAAAAAGATATGCTTTTTTAATATGCTTTTATTGTTATCTAATATGCCAATTTGTACTTGCCTAATCTTATTGTTTTTATTCGTCGTTGATAGAGAAAAAAAATTTAGCATATGATATTAAAGGAGATGAACCTACACGTATTACTTTTGTATATGATATAAATGATCGTGGTGTCTACTGTTGCTGAAATGCATTATCATAAGCATATATTTAAGGATCACACATTAATTTGAGGCAAGGTCATTTAGATCATCTTGATGTATTTTTACTAATCTAACCATAGCCATTTGATTAAGATAGAGTCGAGAAAATTAAAACATTTACATATTAGCAATGAGATCATATAGTTTTAGTTTGTGAGCTTTTCAACATATCAAGAATCACTTCAATTAGAGTTTTCTCGAGGGAAATACCATAACCTTCCATTATGGACATCCATTCGATTAGATTCACCAAAATCTGCGACCCCAATACCTTTTTAGAATTTGGACCGGATTTTTAGAACTTTTAGCTCACAAGCTTATGATTAGCATGAAAAT
Organism: Angophora floribunda; assembly: GCA_014182895.1. Taxonomy (NCBI): domain Eukaryota; kingdom Viridiplantae; phylum Streptophyta; class Magnoliopsida; order Myrtales; family Myrtaceae; genus Angophora; species Angophora floribunda. The sequence continues at coordinate 16,368,038 of CM024710.1, forward strand.
GGAGTTTGATATATGTTACATTGCTATATGGAAAAGTTATAATCATTTAAAATTTTAGAGAATACCATGTGTCAAAATTTTCTATGTGATATCAAGAATGAAGAATTTACTCTTATAACAATCTAACTCCTAAATTTTTTAATGAATTGCTTAATTGTAAGAGTAGACAATAAAATGGTGGAGAACCTTTGGAGAATATTAGAATATCCAATCTATTGTTTACATTTACAGCCATTAAGGCTAATATAAATCAAAACATCAATCCAAATAGAGTCCATGCATACGTTATATTAGTGAAAAAAAACTATTATATATCATTGCTTCTAATACATAAAGAAAAACAAAGACATGAACTCTGAAGACCCGATTAAGCCATATGACCCCTACACCATCGCAAGCAAGTAGAACCCTAGTAAGATGCTATCGAAATCACACATGTAATGCTCTAAGGCTCACGAGCTGCACATGTCATATTTAATTTCTTTCTCAATAATTTATGTATGTGCAGAAGCATGACAAAATAATTATAACATGCTATATTAATATCTCAATAGCTTAACAATGTACATATATATCATTTTTTTATAACATTAATTATACATCATTACTCTAGAATAACATCAAAATATAATACGTTTGGAAAAAAGTTCAGTATCACCTATCTCCACTATCTTATCCCCACTCACAAAAGCTTGCATGTACAAACACTAAACTATATCTAAGGATCGATAACCTCATGCATCAATGACTCATCCCGATATAATTGGGAATCATCGAAGCCTCTAAGCAATCCAAGCACATTACAATAGAAGCTTGCGTATCATGCTACATACCGGTGGAGAACCCACTTGGTAAGTCCTACATTGACTCATGCTATAGTAGTATATTTAATATACATTAAAATTAAATCAGGTAATATCACATCTTCATATGCGTAATCAACATGCATTGAGTCTCTAAATAGTGGTGACGGTGGAAGGGCCATCCTTCATATCTAAAAAATTATGAAACGATGAGAGACCTAATAAATGAAATTTTTAAGTCTACAATAAGGTTCACCTTCGCACTCATCTTGGCATAAACAACAACGAACATTCGAAACAATATAAATATGCATGAGCACACACCTTACCTTTTTTGCAATTGTCTCGCACGAATGTATGGTACGATCTACTCATTGGACACGAATGGCATATAGTGTCATGATGCATCATATCATTTGGTGCTTTATTAACATGTATATATGTATGTTCATGAACATGCATTATCTTCTTCACTTCTCATCTCGAATACTCTCAAGGTATCTCGATACATGAAGCATCTTACCTACTGAGGTGTTACAAATACTTTGGGGGCATCGTAACACACGGGGCATTACCGTCGCCATCACGTGAACGACGAAACACTTCTTTTTATTATTCCAAGTTATTATGCAATATTAATACACATGGACATGTTTAACATTAGCATTATTTCACTTAACTATCATCGAATAACAAATACCATAACTTATACATGCATTATTTACACAAATAATAATAAGCTGCTTACCTTAAATATAACAAATATGCTTTTATTTTAAATTACGATGATTAATAAACACTTGAAAGACTAATGATTCTAGAAAATAAGAAACATGTGAAAATAATTTTTTTTAAAAATTCGATAACTTCATGCTGGAATCAAAAATTTCCCTCCAAAGTTGACAACTTTATCATTTCTTACCATTTTCACAAAAATGCCACCAATCATCATGGAATTTACTTGTACTTCTTAACAAAAAATTAGATTTATCAATATACAATTTAACATGTCTTTATAAGAATTCATGAATTATGGACTCAACATGCCATTACCAAAATTTACTTGCACATGATCTTAAGGCTCCGTTCGTTTTACAAAAAATGTTGTTTTTTCTAGAAAATATTTTTCATAAGGTGTTTGGGTGAAACTTGATTTTGAAGTGGAAAATATTTTCTGTTGTCCGTTTGGGAAAATATTTTCCACTATAAACTCTTTTCAATAATTTTTTATTTTATTTTTTAAAATCATTATTTATTTATTTTTAAAATTGATTATTAAATTCTTTTTTTCTTTTTTTCTATATTATCTCCTTCCTTGGCCGGTGGCTGGCCACTCCTCGAGCTCACTTGATCAGCTTACTGGTGAGGTGAGCTCGAGGCAGCGAGGCCCGAGCCTCGTTAGATCGACAACACTTGGGCGTTGCCAAATAGCGGCGGGGTTCAGGCCTCGTAGATCGGTGACACTAGCGAAGCTCAAGCCTCGCCAAATCTACAACACCTGAGTGTCACTACGTAGTCTGGCGACACTTGAGCGTCGCCGATCTGGCGAGGCTCGAGCCTCGCCACCTCTGGCAATGCTTGGGCATCGCCAATTTGCAACGGCCGAGCCCCGCTGCTGTTTGGCGAGGCTCGGGCATCTACGGTTTGGCGAGGCCCAAGCCTTGCCGCCATCTAGCGACGCCAAATCGGTGAGCTCAACTCGCTTGTCATCGGTATGGTCGACAACCGGTCGAAAAAGAAAAACAACAAAAAGAAAGACATAAAAATAATAAATAATAATAAATCAATTTTATTAAAAAATAACAAAAAATTCAAATTTATGAAAAAAAATTATTTAAAAAAATAGAAAGAAAGAAGTGAGGACTAATAAGGAGTGTGAGATAGGAGAGAGTGAGTGTGAAAAATGTTTTTACCAACTTGAAAAGTGGAAAACATTTTCCCTCACTTTAGAAAACATTTTTTCCTTCATGGAAAATGTATTCCCCAATAAATTCATTTTCCGTGAAACGAACGTCGGAAAATCCGGAAATCATTTTTCTAAAAGTTATTTTCTGTTAAACGAATGAAGCCTAAAGCTCACTCAAAGTTAACACCCATCAAACCACCAAGTCAAGAGTACTCATTAAAACAACATAACTTAGTTCCTAGAGTTTCACTTACCTCAAATAACTAGCACAAAAAACCAAAGCTCAAAATAGAGAATCAATATTTCTAATTTCAAAAATGACAAAACTCATTTATGGAAAGTAGTTAGAAAATTAATTGTTGCCTCATTCGAATCTTAGGAATTAAGACTGAGACTTTAATGACACGAGTATGGGGCCAACATCTTTACTCGAAGTATTGAAGACAAATGATTCAAGAAGGAAATGGTCCAATTGGAAGCAAGTGAAATGAATGTTCTCTCTTTTGAAAATTGAAGAATTGCCCTTTGGTAAGTAAATATTTAAGAGTGAATTGACGGAGTTATTTAATTAATCAAGGGTAAAATCATGAGATCTATAGGTAGAGAGGCTTGTTGTTGCAATTAAATGAGTTCATATGGCTCTTAAGTAATAGGGTGTAAATAGTCCAATGAAAAGGATTTATGCGGTCTAAGGTAAAACAAGAGGATATGTGACTAAAATATGAATAGCCAAGTAGCACTTCAAATATACAACCACTTACATCTAGCAATGAATATTCAAATAAACCATTATATACATATATTACTAAGTTAGATACTTATAAGTGATGTGAGGGGAAATTTGTTTTGGAAATGCAATTTTTGTTAAAATTTTTTTAGGAGTTCATAGACAAGAGTTAGGACCCATTTGTTGATAATAAGTATAAAAGGAATTGAAAAATGCACAAAAGTATTAAAAAAATGATCTTTTGAAGAGGAAAAGATTAGATAAAGAGGTTAAAATTAGACTAATGAGTATTGCGCCTAAAAATGTACCTTTGCATGTCTAGTTCTTCAATTAATGGTGATGGTGGTGGGATGAATCCATCCTTTGACTCTCAAAAAGGAAGATTGGAAGTGAGAAAGGAGAATCAATTAAGAATGCATTCAACATGACTCAACAGAAACGTTTAGATTAATAGTATCAAAATAGCATGACCCGCCCGAACACAAAAATAGTATATTCTAGGGTTAGATCTTAGTATTGTTCGGGAAATGATTAGAAAATAGGTACAATACATGTTTTGAGTTGGGTTAAGATCATAACATTGTTTGACCCTAAAAACATTACTTACTTGAGTCTTAACAAGTAGCAAATGACTCCAAGTGTACAACCCTAACACATTATACACTGAAAGAGTGAAATTTCAGTCTTCAATTCTTCATTCTTTAAAGTTTAGAGCTTGCGCCATGGACGAATGCCGTAGCCTCTTGCTATCTTCTCCTCCTTCCTTCGGAGTCTTATGTTTAAGCTTTTAGGTATGATCCTTTCCTTAGCTCTCTCACTATGTCTCTCTCCCTCTCTCGTTTTGTCTCTTCTGCTTGTGTGCTTGCTTGTTGTTACTATCAGTTTGGTTTGTGATGTTGTGCAATTCAAAATGATTTGTGAGTTGGGTGTGCATGAATTTATATAATTATTCTCTATTTTCTATCATTGATTACAATTGCAACCTTCTAAGGCTGGATAGGGCTAGGTTTTGGTCTCTCCTTCTAATTTAGAGTTTTGTTAATCCACAAGATATGTTGCTAATTTCTTATGAGATTTGATATTTGACTTATTATGAATAATTTGAAGTAAATAAACTTAATCTCCCTTTTTATCTACATCCACTTAATAGCTATACATCTAGACAAATATTTGTTGTACATGGCTATATTAACTTTGTGCAAATGATGTTCTTCTAAACATCCGGTAAATACTTGTCACATGATATATTATAGCTTCACGAGTGAGTTAGCACATACTCTCTCAAGTGCCTCTCAAGTTCATGGATGTATAAAACATGCGAGTTAAGCATTTTGAGAAATAGAATGGCCAAGCACTGAGTGCAAGAGTCTGTACTTGCTGTCAATAAACTTGTCTATAGACACAATGGACATGTCTAGCCACATTTTAATAATTTTCCTTATTTTAGCGAGATACTTTGCAAACATCATGAAGTTAAACTAATCAATAACAAAAGTAATACTTAAGTTTTTCATATAGTTGGCAATGATCAAATTTTATAAGTTTGAAATTTGTTGGAATGAGATCTTGCTAATCCATGGTCAATGTTGGAACATGCCTTAGATTCCTTGAGTGCATGTGAAAAGATTAAGCTTTCTAACTACTTTACCTCTCCATTGAGTAGTCTCTTAGAAGGTACCCCTTTTTTTTATTCCTTGAATAGGTTTAAAAGGTTATGCACTAGTTATCAAACATCACTAAATTCTAAAGTTGGCATAGATTATATTGTTAATTGGAAAGCCATAATTCAAAATGTTGAAAATGTTCTATTACTTCTATTTTGGTTTATCTTATTTCATTTTGCAAGTTTTGAATAAAACTTTGCAATTAGATGTTATGGGAAATTTGAAATAGAAGCATCCTTTGATAATTGTGAAAGTGAGAAAAAGGATAATTTAAGATTTATAAAAAGATGATCTTTTTCGATGTTGTGGGGATGCTTATAATGGAGATTAATTAAAGCTTCTAATTTGATATTTGTGGAAGGGAAAAAAATTAACTGTGATTTTTATTTATAGTTTGTAAATTGAAAATTGAAGGGCCTTGTAAGGTTTCTATTTTGCATATTTACAATTTAATCAATGGGAGCAAAAGCTTGTAAATTGGAATATACTCATCTTGAAAATGATTTTCTCTAGTGATATTACGGATTAGATTTTTGCATCAAATTAGCAAACTTTTTTTTTGGTAAATTTTCTGTGTGACTTCTGAATGAGAGAGTTGGCCAATTGCTTTACAAGCCCTCTTTTTAAAATTAGCTTGTGGGTTTCAATTGTTCAGAAGATGCGGGCTGCATTCTTCTTATTGATTGGTGGGGTCCTTGCAAAATGCAAAACCATTATTGGGATAACATGGAATTCAACATAGGATATCTCCAACTTTGTCAGGGGTGCTTGTCAAAGGATCAAGACTATTATTGCAAAGTTCTCTTTAATGTTGATTAATGGTGATAAAATTTTGTAAAAGAGGGTCAACAAGAGGAACATCATAAAATGTCGAGTGAAATATGTTATTTGCAAAAGCAACAGTTTATTCACATGTAGAATGTCGTTACCTTGAAATATAAAATAATAATCATATAAAGTTATGAGAAAGAAAAGTTTGCCACACTTGCCATGTAATATTAACAATTCATTTTTGACTTTTATTGAAACTCTTTCCCATGATTAAAGTTAGTTCTCAAATTACTCTATTTGTCTTAAATGTTGTTTTATTAGCTGTGTAATTATTAAAATTCACTATGATAATCATATTTCAATGAGGTTTGAGATTTGAAGATAATATGATCTTTCATACTTAAATTGAGCACTATCCTATTATATTTTAATGCACTATGTGTACAATAGCTTTACGAGCAAGACCCACCACAAAAAAAAAAAAAAAAAAAACCTAACCGAAACCAACCTAGATTTTGTTTGGATCTTGTGCGTTTCAAGTTGGGTCAAGTTAGAGCACATGACTCTTATAATTTGATTCATGTAAGATAACATCAAAACTCAACCCAACCTGACCCATTAACACTCCCGGTTTAGATTATGAGATCGCTAGGATGTTCTATTTTGCAAACTTGTCGTTTAACCTGGTAAGGAACTTTTATTTTCAATCCGCTTTCATTTATGCTGCTAATCATAATGTTGCGGGGTATGTATCATCGGAATATAATTTGTTGACGAACACTTTGTTACAAAGGCAAACATTGATAGATTATGTATACATATTAGAAACATGTGAATGGAGAATGGTGTAAATATTATGAGTGATGAATAAAGTGACTCCCAAAAAGAGCATATTTATTGGCAATGCCAGATGGACAACCAATATTTATAAACTCGATTGATTGTTTAAGAAAAACAAAAAATATACATTTTATTTTTAACTTATTGAAAGAAGTTATCAATGAAATTGAGCGTGAAAATGTAGTCTAAGTAATTACAGATAATGTTTCAAATTGTAATGATGTAAGACAACTCATTAGCAATAATTTTCCATCCATTGTTTAGACATTTTGTATATTGCACACCATTAATCTAGCTTTGAAGAACATTTTATGCTGCAAAGAATACAAAGATCGATCAAGTAGTTTATGAAAAATGTAGTTCGATTACAGAGATTGTTAAGGAAGTTATGTAAATCAAATATTTCATTATAAATCATTACATAAGATTAGCAATATACAATGAGTTTGTTAGCTTGGAATTACTTTTTGTAGCCGATATACATTTTGCTTCGATGATTGTGATATTTATGATGTTTAAGTTAATCAAAAGTGGTCTTCAAAGTATGGTGATTTGTGATAAATGAAATATCTATTGAGGATAATCAAGGGAGGGCTAAGTTTGTCAAGAAGAAGGTATTGAATGATTTTTAGCGGAATTCTATTGCTTATAATTTTCATTAATGATTTTTATTAATGACATGCTTAGAATTTGTGATACTTCACTTGATTATAACATGTGTGATTTAATGATTGAAAAAGTAAAGAGAGCTATACATTAACATGGAGTGAAAAAACTTAGATGATGAGTTTACATTTTATAAGGTGGTTCATGTAATTCTTATAAGTCATTAGACTTGAAACAACACTTTACTTTATTGTCTAACACTTGTCTTGAATTCTATGCAATTATGGGATTATTATTTTATTAGTTATTCTTTCATTGACACAATAATATAATACTCTTCTTACTTATTATAGTTTCATAATTTATTTTATTTTATTAAATAAGGTTTTATAGTGATCAATGAATTAATAAAGATTCTACTTAAGTTTCTTCATATAAGAATAATGAGATCAACTAAGAAAGACTAAAATACCTTAGGAAATACTTTTCTAACTTGGATGAATGTAATAAGGTGAACTTGGAGTATGTAAATTTTACGAGAAAAATGGAGATTTTGGAGAATTTGATTCCATTCAAAATCGGTATTCTTTGGATCAAAAGGCTTAGTAGATTATATAAATGTTTCAAAAGTATAGCCTTAAAACTTCTTGCACAATCTTCATCTTCATCATATGCCAAGAGGAATTAGAGTACCTACTCATTTAGGTACACGGTGAGAAAAATTAAGATGACCCTAAAACATGAAAAATATTTGGTTTTAATTCACAACAATCTTCACTTCTATCAAGAAAAAAATCCAGAATATGCAAAATAAGAGACCAAGATATTGGATATTGGTGAAGATGAATTTGACGCGTTTAAAGATATTATAGTGCTTGAGATTGCAAGTTTTTCACATGATGAGTTCAAGATGAGACTATTTTTTTTAAGAAGTGGATAATGTAAATAAATGACTTTTTGTTAATTTAATGGTAAAATGTAGATTTTTATTATTATTGTTCAATGTTAAATTTAATAGCATAATATGGATTGCTTGTTTTTCTCTCTCCAATTTTATGTTTGTTAAATTGAAATAATAAATAATATTAACAAATGGTGATTAATGTTTTTAGTGTAAATTCATTCTAGTCTCTTTTACTTATTATTTATTTATTTGTGGATTTTAATCAAATTAATTTGATCGAAATAATCATAAAAATGATCATTTATTATATATATGTTTATAATATATATTTAATATGCAATGTGTTGAAATTCTTTATTTTTTGAGAAATAACAATCGACGTGTTTGTTGTGTCATGTAATATGTTAGTGTTTGTGCTATTTAGAACCTCAATGTATAGGGGATTGTCACTTTGCGCAATGAGTGGGTCTTTGCATTCACACTACGTATGAAATCACCATTAAGAAGATGAACCCGCCACACTGTGTGGTGACTTTCACCGAGGTGTACGATAATTTATTAGAACAGAGATTGTTTTTGAATGTGTTCTTCTCTCAACAATCATTTCTTAGCATTTTTTACTTAATAATTAATGATTTAAACGACAATTGTATGGTCAATATTTGCTATTTTGTGGGTTGTTTTAAATATGTTATTTTATTTTATTTAAATTTAATTGGTATTCTTAAATTTCGCATCTTCGGATCTCTTTTCATAAATGTCATATCTTATATAACATGGAGAGGAAAATTATTTAGTTCAAAAGTGATCATTATTATGATGTAAAATTAAGTAACATACATATGTTACCCGATGATTTTGCTAGTATTGTTTGTTACCTTAAAATATAAGAAATTCTCTTTAAATGAGGATGCTTCCAAGTGGTATGACGATATCAATGGATATAAATTGATATGACATTCTAAATAGTAATGTCCAATCTTAACTATTGATGACATCACTCAATATTTTTGTTTGTATTTTCTATTTATATTGTTCACATTTTCCTTTTAATTTCGATGCTTATTATCTTGTTTATCTACTTTTTCTTTACCCTTTAGTGACTATGTGTTCCATTTCTTGTAGAATTAAAGCAGACTTTATAAAGTTCATGCTTATGATTTAATTTTTATTAATCATTGTTGTTTAAAATATAATCCATACTAAAGGTTTAGTGTTGATTGAGTTGGTGTTTTGAATGTATTGAAAGAAATTAGAAAGAGTTACTAATAATAATCAATCAATTTTATTTTTGACAATAATCATAAATTGATTCGGTGAGATTCTATGAAAATCAGTTGATTTGAAAAAGAGATACATTTTTATATGATTTTACTATTATCTAACCTATCAGTTTGTACTTTCCTAATTTTATCATTTTTGTCTCCTCATTCAAAATAAATTATGATGATAGAAAAGACATTTTTAGTATTCTAATGTTAAAAAAGATGCATTCACGCATGTCGCTTTTGTGTATGGTGAATATGATTGTGATGTCTACTGCCGTTAACAACCACTACGGTAAAACATATATTCAAGAATCGTACATTTATGTAAAGCCAAATTCATTTAGATCTTCTTGACATATTTTTAAAATTCTAACCATAGCTATTTGATTGACATGGGATTAAGACAATTATGATCTATATATATATATTAGCGACGAGATCACATAATTCTTCTAGTTTATGAGATTTTCAACATATTTAAAATCACTTTAATTAGAGTTTACTCGAGGTAAATATCATAACATTTCACTATTGTTGTCCATTCAATCAAATTTATGGAAATTCGCGACCCCAACACTATTTTGGAAATCAAATCGCATTTTTAGAATTTTTGGCTCATGAGCTTTTGATTGTCAAGAAAATCGGATTAATAAATACTATATGAAAAAGTTATAATTGTTCAAAATTTTATAGAATAATATATCTAATTTATAAAAAGATGAATGAATTATATCATTGTCAAATTGCCACTATGGGTGGTTGCTGACCAAGTGATCATTAGCATGTGTCAAAATTTTCCATCAAGAGTGATGACAATTTTTTGCTTTTACAATAATCTAACTCCCGAATTCTTTAATGAACTACTTGATTGTAAGAGTAGACAATAAAAATATGGAGAATCTTGGGAGAATATTGAAGTATATACTCTATGTTTACACTTACATCCATTAGGGCTAAGATCGGTCAAAATATCAAATCTAAACAGAGTTCATATATATTTTCATATTAGTGAAAAAACTATCATATTAGTAAAAAAACTATAATTTTTCATTGGTTCTAATAAATGAAGAAAAACAAAGGTTTACACGATTATATACATAACATGACATACCAAGAATGAGATGGATGATCTAGGGAATGCATATTGTTCCAAGAAAATAGTCATAAAGAGAATTATTTAAGAGATTCATAAAGATGTGTGATCACCATCATTTGAAAATTAAAAGCACTTTGAAATAACCCGAGACTATATAAGTGGAATTGATTCAAAATGATAGCTTGTAAAAGTTTGTCTAAAGCACATTGTCCATGACCACTAAGGTCAAACATGCGTTGATGTAGTGTCATATTTATTTAATATATAGATTTTGTTATGTCAAACACTTTAATATGTTCACTTCTATTAGGATGGTTTATACTTGTAAAACTTTTTTGGAGGTTAAACTACTTAGACTCTCATATCATTTTCTTGTTGGTTGAAAGACTCATATCTTATTTGTCTATTTTTATTAACATTACTTGTACCGTTGATTAATATAATCGATTGAAAACATTTTTTACAATACTCTTTCTTCCTTACTTACAAATGCTCCAATAAATTATGCGTGCACCCTTAACATCGAGACCTTGTGTGCTTGAGCTGTCTCCATTATTTAGAGGAAAATGTGCAGTATATTTTTTTTTTTTGGAGAAGTTCTCAAAATAATTGTTATATTGATCCACATAATAAAGATTTTAATTCTGAAAGAGCATGCTCATGTTGGTATAGAATTGTGTAATACATCAAGATTAATAAATTATTTATTTATCTACATAAACAAAAATCTCGATAAGAGATGAGCATTGTTGAAGATTTTACCATGATAAATACTCAAAAATAGAAGAGTTAAAAAAAAAATACACAAGTTGATGAAATAAAAACTTCTTTAGATTTTGAAATATATATGCCTATGAAGCTATTTCTCATTTATTTTAGTTCATTTAATATGGAGAGTTTAATGTGGAAAGATTAACTCTACATTTACCACTTGTGAATAAAATCACCTGTTGAGGATGAAAAGATTAGAAAATGCCCATACTAGAGTTGATGTTGACAACATTATATAGAGCTGTCGAATGGATGGGTTAGACCGAATATAGTCCGATTCATATTGACATATTTAATCCATTTTGACTCATTTTCATGTAATGTAAATTTGATAACTCATACCCGACTTGACTCATATTATCGAAATACATTAATTTAACTCAATTTTAAGAAAATCTACTCCAACCCATTTAATCAACTTAAAGCTTTTCTCATATAAGTTATTTGAATAAAAACTGCACATCAAATTTTAAAAACAAATTAAAAAATAAAAATAGTAAATAAAATAAAAAAGTTAAAAATCTTTTAATTGAAATACTTTTGAAGAACTCTTGATAAAAAAAAGTTTGATCAGCTAATGAGTGATATGAAAATAATATTTGCTTATAAAAATCTTCTCAAATGTGAGAATACATAGCTTCTTAATTGTGTTTCACCAAATTAAAAATTACACTATAATATTTAGAATTTCTGTTTCGATATAGATTGAATTTCGATCTAGACAATGTCGAGCTTCCTTTATAGGTATTTCTCTGGTGTGTATATGGATATCTATCTACTAAAATATATATATTTTTAAAAAATCAATTTTTTTAATTTTTTTTACAATTCAAATTTTGTTATAATTTATTTTCTTTTTATTTTCTTTTCTTCTTCCCCTAGTTCTTTCATCAACAATGATCGACCAAGATGTGGGTTAACGAGCTTGAGGCTCGACCGATCCAAGTAAACCCAGCTCTGATTGCAGACAATCTAGGCTAGCCTGAGCTTGGCCAATGTCGGCAAACTTGAGGCTTAGCTAATCTATGTGAGCAGGTGAGCCCAAGCTCACCTATTTGCCCGGTGAGCTTGCAACTCGGCAGATGCAAGTGAGCCCAAGCTCAATCAAGGCTGGCAAGCACTCAGCTTGTCAATCCAGGCAAGCCCAAGCTTGTTGGCTCGAGCTCTGTCGAAAGCTCAAGCTCGTGGCTTGCCAAATCTAAGCAAGCCCAAGCTCAACTAAGGCCGGCAAGCTCGAGCCTCACTAAATCCAAGCAAGCTTCGGCTCCACCGAGGCTTATGAGCTCACTGTTCGCCTAATCCCATTGAGGTAGAGCTTGCATATGGTTATCACTAGCCTAAAGTGACAAAGGAAGAGAGGATTTGCTTTGTATTTGCTAGAGATAAGTGATGGAGATGGCGGCATGATGGTAAGGTAGGTAGTGGCTCCAATCGGTTGGGATTGGAAAAGAAAGAGAGAAAGAGGACAAGGGATGGAAAGAGATAAAATAGAGGAGGAAAGGAAAGAGAGAAAGAGGGCTAGGGATGACAGGAGAAAGAATAGATGAGGAAGGTCTTGAACCCCTTCATGGGTTCAAAGCGGTTTTCGAACAATCCATTTAGACCGATTTCTTTTTTTGCTTTACTTTTTAAGATTAATTTATGACACATATTTAATTTTTATTTGATCAATATATGACTCATTTAATTAAAAATGAGTTATAATATGGATTTATGACCTATTTTGACAACTTTAATTATATTGATGAGTTGGGCACCAAAATAACAGGAATTTTCTAGATGTGTGTGAGTTGACTTGCGTTTCTAAATGTATTATAGAAAAGATTTGTGTATAGGCATTCGACATGCATTAGAATGGAAAGTTTAGATAGTCTCACCTTCTACAAACTAGGCTTATTTATGACATTATCTATGCATATCCGATTGATGTGGGACTAAATGTGAGTTTGATAATGTTCTTCACCTTAAAACTTTTGCAACTAACCAAAGTCTCTTAACCTAAGGGTTAGTTTGACAATACGTTTGATCGTCTAGATTCAAATTGAGATATCATAGGATAAAGGAGAATTTGAAATCCTTTAAATATCCTCTGGACTGTAGAAATATCTTATCAAATGTTTAATGCAACCTAAGATTGAATATGAAATTTTTTAAGATTTACAATTTAAGATAGAATTAAAATTTTTGAATATTCAATCTCTGATGGGCTTCTTATGTATGTGTGCACTCAAACCCTCTCGATTACTATCATCAATAAGTAGTCTCTAGGAAATTGAGAGCTTGATGGCTTTCAAACAAACATGACCTCTTCCATTAAGCAAATTTCTAAATTGAAGGCAAAGGGAATCTCTTTTTGATGTTTCATCAAACACTTGATGAATGCCTAGTTTAAAGTCAATCAAGAGAGATCATGGAACAATGAAGGTTGAGAATGAGTAGTTGAAGATGAAGTAAAGAGAGGAATCGAGAGATGATTCGGTGATGGTCGAAAAGTTGGAAAACCGAGTAAAAAAAAATGAGCCACAAGTAAGGTGGTGAGCCCTCGCCTTCTAAATGAGCCCTAGTAAGGGCATCCAGAGGATATTTGAGGATGTTCAAGTGAGGGATCATCATGGTGGACAGATGTCAAAGTGGCAGTGTGACGTCCTGAAATTCGAGCCCTCTGAGGGAGGATTGAACGTTAATTTCGCCAGTGCATTATTGGTTGATTTTACTCGGAACTGATCACTCCTAAGATACTGACCTTGAGGGGAAAGGCTAGTGAGAACAAAACTCGTGCGACTAAAGAACTTGACCTGGGAAAACGACTTGACCATGAGACTTGCGTAAGGACGATCCTGTAGTCATGCAGGCCGATTTCAGGGACGACTAGAAGTCGATTCGCGGACAAAAATAATGGAACGACGGGTGATTCCGTCTACTGTTATCAAACCCGTGAATGACCCTATGCCAATCCTTAATAATCGTGTACTTTGAAATAAGAATCGATCATTCGCAATTTCATGTAGTCAATGACGTTCATGTGTTGAGAAGTCTTGAACGTGAACTAGCACGAGTCGATTACGCGTGAGTCCTCGAAGTCACCTGTCAGTTTGAGTAGTACCAAAATGGCATGTAGGGCGAAATTGACAAGGTATGAGAATCCAATATTGGACTTCGAATTTTCGGGAACGTTTGGGATTGACTTTTGGACGATGCTTCCTTGACAATCGATAGTGTCGGTTTAGCCGAGTTTTTGGGAAAATGATTTTCGGACCGAGGAAACGAGCCTACGAGGACGTGGGCCGGGCAAGAGTAGTGTGGGCCACACGCCCAAGGTGGGATAGCCACCGTGGAAGACCGAGACAATTCCCGAGCCCGATCCTATTCATTTTTCCGACCCGTTTCCTAGGCCCGCCTTTCATTTTCAGCCCAAGGGCACATTGGGAAATGTGCAAGGTGAAAATGACCAAAATACCCTTGGATATTTTGAAGAAAAGTCAAAGGAAGAGAGAGAAGATGATGTCACTTACCTTGGGAATTGGAGAAGGCATTTAATGCCCTTAATGAAGCTGAATTGAAGCCCTCAAGGCACTCTCTCCTCTTCCTTCAGCCCTCACAAATCGTAGCCCTCTCTCTCCTTGCTTCCATGGCCTTCCTGCAATTTCAGTTTCTGACCTTCCACCGAAAATCGAGTTGTTCATGGCCTTCCCGTGTGAATCTTGGCCCGTGCCACTCGCCGTTGCGTTTAGAAGACGAAAACCGTTTAGATAGCGACGGTCGATCGGCGAAAGGAGTCTCCGGCCGATCCGTACGGCTGTCGGAAGCCGGCTGCTCGTCCACCGCCTACTGTTCATGCGGTGACGCACGCGCATTTTGACTGTTTTCCTCCATTTTCGACCTACCCACTACCCACACCAGCCACCCACAACTCCCTTTCAACCCCCCAGGAGCCACTGTCACACGGCCACCGGCTGCGTCGAAGCTCCGGCGATCCGTTCAACTCCTGGTCCGCCCACTTTCTCTTCAAGCGATCTTGTTCTCTCGAGGTTGCGGTGAGAGCGAGAGGTTGTTCTTCTTTGTTTCGACCCCGGGACCACCTTGGATCGCTGTGGTAGAAGTCCCCGGGTGTCGGGTTCGTCGCCGCCGCCGCACTCATGTCGCCGACCCGCTTAACGGGTGAGTTTAGTTCCTAAACCCTATTTAGTGCCTAAACTAGCTTAGGATTGGATTAATTAGTGCTAATGGATGATTAAGGTGTTTAATTAAGTGTATTAGCCCTAAGATAGGTTGTTAGATAGTGGATTAAGATTAGCTTAGCTTAATCTTGCTTATTTATGCTTAATTAGGCTTAATTGTGTATTTTGTGCTAATTAATCATGATTTTCCTTAATTGCTTGATTAATGTGATTAATTGATTAATTTATTGATTAAATTAATTTCTGCATTTAATTAAATAATTATTTAATTATTTAATTTTCGGAATTTATTTATTTAATTATTTTTAATTTCTGAATTTAATTATTTATTTATTAAATTCGGAAATTACTATTCATCCAGAAATTAAATTGTGCAATTTCACGTGTATTGATTTTATGGAGTGAATTGAATGTGTAATTGTATGAGCATCCGCATGAATTGTGTAATTTTCATAAAAATGGGAAAAAGATGAATTGTCCGAGGGACACCAGAAATGGACCGCCTTTATGAGAAAGAAAGCGATTTGTCCAAGGGACACTGGAAATGGACCGCTTTTATGAGAAAGATGGGGAAAATGGTTTGTTCGAGGGACATCGAAAATGTACCGCTTTTGTGAGAAATGATTTGAGGTTTCATATGTAAGCATAATAAGTGGGTTATGATTGTATGCTTGCGTGATCACTAAGTTGAAATCGCCGTCTCAGGAGAGTATCCCTTGACGTTCTGTGGGCATGTCGTCTTGGGAGAGTATCATTTGATGTTCTGTGGGCATGCGGTCTCAGGAGAGTATCCCTTGACGTTCTGTGGGCATGCGGTCTCGGGAGAGTATCCCTTGATGTTCGTTGGGCATGCGGTTTCGGGAGAGTATCCTTTGATGTTCTGTGGGCATGTGATCTCGGGAGAGTATCCATTGACGTTCGTTGGGCATGCGGTCTCGGGAGAGTATCCCTTGACGTTCGTTGGGCAGCGGTCTCGAGAGAGTATCCCTTGACATTCGTTGGGCATGCGGTCTCGGGAGAGTATCCCTTGACGTCTTTTGGGCACGGAAGGGCACGGTTGCGTCTCTACGGAGGAAGAGCGCCGTAGCGTCGTTGCGCATCGGTTGTAGACCCGTGGGGCAGTAATAATCGAAACGTGTGTGGATGCAAGAGTGCATGAGAAACATGGCATCATTGGTTCCGATTATGCATGAGATGATCACATCATGATTTATGGCACGCACACATGATTTTATAACGTGCTAGGTGTGGTAATGGCCATGTGAGATCGCTTGTGGTGCGACTCGCATGTGATTGATGAACTGCATCATCTAACGGCCATGTGCATTGCGTGTATTGTACTGACTTATAACGTGCAGGGTATGGCATACCGGGTAAGGTTGCATGTGAACCAACTATTTGATTGTTCGTTGCATTGCTTGCATTGAATGAGGTTTAACGTGCAGGGTATGGCATATCGGGTAAAGTTGCATGCAAACCGACTAATTGTTTGTTGGTTGACCCTGGCTGTTTTTGCTTGTTTGGTCTTGGTTGTTTGTGGTTGGGTTGAGTGAGGGTGGTTCTAGAGAGATGCCCGGGTTTAGTTGGTGTACTAACCGGGGCTTAGGGGAAGAACTCGCTGAGATTTTATCTCAACCCGTCGTGGTTAACAATTTTCAGGCCCCTAGAATGGCGCACCCGCAGTGGAGAATCCTGCTTCCGCTTCACCAGTGATCAACTTGGCGGAGCCGAGTCCGATGGGTCCGAGTGACCGTGGGTTGAACCCGAGGGTTCACTTTGTATAGCTGGATTAGCCTAGCCTAGTTCCTTTTTAGTTTGGCTTAGAGGATGGATCGGCTCCTGTTGTCGGGCTTGTAAATCGGAAAAAACAATCCTCCGTTGGTTAATCTAGTAAATTGTTCTTGTTATTCATCCCTCTATCCCTGATTGATTGATTGATTGTTTGTTTGTTGGACTGGGGACGGTTCGTCTTCCGCTTGCGCATAATGAAAGATTAAAATGAATGGTCGTCGACGAGTCTCGGGACGTCGCTTTCAATCGACCAAGAGAAGGGGTTGTCACGTGCTCGGGGTTCGGGGCGTGACAGGCAGTGGGGTGTCACCGTGAGAAATGTTAAGAATGGTAAGTCTCGTTGAGGTGAGGTTTTCTTAGTGTGTAGGAATTGTTGAGTTAATTCGTAAAATTTCATACCCAATCTAGATTTATCTCATCCCCTACACTGAATTTCTTACTTGGCATGTTATCTCGATGTATCTTGTCCAGAGAACATCAATAAACATTGGATAGGATAATTTAATATCACATAAGGACTCAAACCCGAACCACCAAATTCAGCCTAAGGGTTTTTCAACTTAATGCAAACAATATTTGATAATTGATATTCACAACATATTTTAAAGTAACTTTTAAATAACGCAAATAAAATTGAGAAAAAAAAAGAGAAAACGGAAAGTAGAAGTGTAAAGGCATCCATAAAGGGGTCACTAAACTCCAATGAAGCGTCAAATGATTGCTAAACCCTAAGGCGTTGTCAAAATTGTGTAGCCCTAGGAAGGTGGTGCCATGGTTGCATGACTTGAGGTCTCACGATGATAGTGATATCAGATCCTAGGGACAACAATAGAAGGAGTGTTATAACTTTTGTATGATGCTTACTTAAGTGTCACGAATTTAAAAAATCAATTACTTGAGTATTACCGGCGATTGTCCATGTTGGAAAATCAGATGTGAATACCGATTGTCCTACATGGTTTTATAAGTGGAAAATTTTTAACGATTTAATTTTTTATTTATTTTTGATTTCCCTTTTTTCCCTTTTTTTTAGGACTAGTAAGGGTCACTGGTCACCCTTGCTCTCAACCATGAAAGCCTTGGGCCAAGCTATTGATGGCCTCATTGGCTATGGGTGAGGCCACAAAGGTCCTCACTAGATCTAGGCAAGGTGGCGTCGTTGTGGCCACCCAAAGCTAACGAGGGCCACCTCACCTAGATTTGGCTACGATGGCCTTGGACGAGGGCACCACAATCGGCAAAGGTCACCCTAAAAAGAGAGGAAAAAGAAAAAGAAAAATATAAAAATGTAAAAAATTCTTTGTAGGATAATTTGCCAGAATTGATACTCAAATTATCGATTTTACTTTGTTAATAGTACTTAAATGAGCGAAAAAAAAGTCATAACACTCAAGTGAGCGCCGTACAAAACTTATTGCACTTTTACTATTCTTCTTTGTAAATC
The DNA here is from genome assembly GCA_014182895.1 of Angophora floribunda. NCBI lineage: Eukaryota > Viridiplantae > Streptophyta > Magnoliopsida > Myrtales > Myrtaceae > Angophora > Angophora floribunda. The sequence continues at coordinate 16,386,807 of CM024710.1, forward strand.
TTGTATAAGGTTGCATGACTTTAGCATGTTGTCAGTTGGACATCGCATGACTCCAACGAGTGGATGCATGAGATTGCGTGACTTAGGTGCACAGTTTGCATGAATTTGCTTCGGAGATTAGGTGTCTATCATATATCTAAGTGTGGTTCTCTTCCAAATGCGCATCCAAGGACAAAAGTGGGAACATGCTTAGTTGATGAGGCTAACTTTGGAAAATAAAAATACTCATTAATGTTTTGAGGGGCTTCGAGTCAAAGCTATGGTGTTTGGCAACATAATTATAAAGGCCTTTAGTTCAAAATTTTGTTTCGAAAACACTCAAAATTTGAGAGATTTACTTCTTGCTTTGGTTCTTGCACTTTTAATGAGAGTAAGTTCTCTTTATTAGTATTTTTTATTTATTTCCACTTCAACCTCATCTTTTCAATTTAAAATAATACATCCCATAAATTGTAGAAATTTAGAAAGGGAAAGAATTGTTGTGTTGCCGGGCTAACCATTGCCATGCTCTAGCAAGGGCCCTTCGGGAAGCTAGCAAGAAGGCAGCGTGACATTGATGAGTCAACTATCATGGATTTACAAGTTTCACATGAGTTGTTGGATCCATGGTAAGCTTTACTAGAGGTTGCATGACTTCATCGCATCTTGCTAGGTTCCTACAACCTTTGCTCGTGATGGTTTAGGGCTCATGTGTCTTAACCGAGTCTTCAAAGTTCATATCTTTGTTCTTATTCTAAAATTTCTTTTTATCATTTAAAAAGTTACTTCATGACAATTATCTCACATATGTCAAAACATTATTTGCTTTCAAGATAACTGCCTAATGCAAAATTTTAAAGGCAAATAACTATCAAAACTCATTGCTCAAAAGCCTTTTTTTAAAAAAATATTTTTTACTTTTATATATGATAGGTAGTTTACATGATTACTAGATATAATTGTTCGCATAGTTGAGTTTGTAGAAATAGAAAGAGATGAGCATCATGTATGATTCAATATGAGAATCGAACCAAATTAACTCGTACTCGGCCTAAGGTTGGTCTAAGAGAGAACTGATTCCTTTAGGAAAAAAAAAAACCACCCAATGAGAGTTGAACCATGGTCTTCAACATGAAGGAAAAAACAAAATAACTAGCTGCATAACGCTCGTTTACACTTTTTTGTTCTAATGCATTTTTGTTCCCTAAACAAAACACGTTTGGTAAATTTTTGTTCCTAACAAATTTGTTTGGGAGTAGAAATCGAAACAACAAAAAGTTGTTTTTTTGTTCCTAACAATTTTAAGAAACACTTTTTTTTCCTTTCTTTTTATTTTCCTTTCTTTTTCTTCTTCTTCTTTCTCTTCCTCTTCCTCCTCCCACCCCATCGCCGCCCCCCATCGCCGCCGCCGGCGAGGTCCTGGCGAGCTCACCGAGCCTCGCCGCCCACGGCGAGGCTCGGCCTCGCAGATCTGGGCGAGGCCGAACCTCGCCCAGCGGCGCGAGGCGGCGAACCTCGCCGCCTGCCACCGGCGAGGCTCGGCCTCACGGATCTAGGCGAGGCCGCGCGAGCCTCGCCCGTGCCGCATGAGGCCGGGCAAGGCTCGCCCGAGCCGCGCGAGGCGGGCGAGGCCGAGCCTCGTCGGTGGCGGCGGCGCGAGGCTCGGCCTCGCCCGGATCTGCGAGGCCTAGCCTTGCCGGTGGCCCTGCGAGGCTCCGGCGGCAGCCAACAAAAAGAAGGGAGAAAAAAAGAATAATAAAAAGAAAAAAGAAAAATCAAAAATCAAAAAATTAGAAATTTTTACCAAACGTGTTTACTTTCCTAGAGTAAAAATTTTGAACCGTTATCAAACACCCTCAAATGCTTTCGAAACAGTTCCTAAACAAAACAAGAAAAAACATTTCAGTAAACTGCTTAAACGTAAATTCTTGCCGCTACGCAGACCCTACCGACTGATACATGTTCGTGTAATGAAAGGGTGCAAATTTTTAAATTTATTGTAAGCATTCGATTTGAAAAAGTGGGCCGATTCAATGGTAATCGAACTAGAAAATGACCAGTGACAAAACCGACCGATTCGGTCCATGGTTCCAAATATCGAATGGGGAGTTACGGGATTGGTTCCCAGTTTCAAGCTAGGAGCAATCTACTACCGGAATCGATCACCTCTAGTACTGACAGATACGGTCGGATTGGGCCAGCAGATGGTGCTGGGCCCATAGAAAGTCCGGCCCAAACTCGACGTTCGCTTAAGCATAACGTCTGCGCTCGGATCTGCTTCAACGCCCCTGTGCACTTCCAGTACCAGCATGCAAATCGAACAACCGTGTCGTCCCTGATCCTCCTTCCTTCCTCTTTTGTCTAGATCCAACACTAGACGGAGAAGAATCTGGCGCCGAGCTAGTTCGCGTGGAGAGAATCTGCCGTCCGCGTGTTCTTCGATGGAGGACGCTTATGCGAGATCCGTCTCCGAGGTAAAGGTTCACTGACTCCTTGAATTCGGAACTGGATCGTCATCGTCGGGGCACATTGTTTCTCGCGAGGGCGCGATTTCCCGTTTGGTGTCGTTTTGAATTCCGGCCGCCTGATTCGGGCTGAATCGTCTCGTTTCGCCGGCTCGGTCCTCTGTGATCGGGAGCGATTAAGAGTAGCGCTGGAAGTGCTCCTCGCAATGCGTTTGAAATTCTGAAACTTGATCGTTTTGCGACTTTCAGGTGCTGGACTTCTTCGAAGTGGACCAGAGTAGAGGGCTTAGTGATTCCCAGGTTTGACTCGTGAGCTTGGGATTTACCTTCCGGCCCTGGAAATAGAGTTTTGGTCCAAATGAATTGAGCTTGATTTGTTTTGGCCTTCGTGTGGCAGGTCGCGAGACATGCGAGGCTCTTCGGTAAAAATGGTGTGCCCTCTCGTCCTTACTTGAACTTCAATTATGATCCTTGAATCGTATCTGTTACCCTTTCCCTCAAATACTTGGGCTGGTGCTTTAAGCTGTTGCTTTTGGCCGTAGGTCTTCTTTTGGCAACTTTCTTGTGTGTTTTTGCCTTGTAATCAGTCGGCATTGAACATGTGGGCAGATAAGCAATGAAATTTGAGCCATTTGTCTGTCATAAAGTGAATAATTTATAAATGCTTGAGGTTGAGGCATCTGTGACACAAGTTACTTAGTAGTTGATGAGAAGGCGCAAAGAACCCTTTTTGAGGTCTTTTTAGCTACTGAAATTGACTTTAGACTAAGGCAAAAATGCATCCTTGATGATAAGTGATGTAAAAGAGAGCTGAGATACAGAATTTATGGAGTATTGGATCTTAAACAAATGCATCCATGGGTCACTGTAATCTGATCTACTGTGAGGTAGACTAGATGGCTTTATTTTTATGGTAGTGGGTTCCAAGGCGTCTAGTCTAAAACAATAGTACAGTATTCACTGATATGGGTGGTGGATAGGAAATTAATTGGGCTTGACAGCCACTCAAGGAGAAGCAATGGCTGCTCAATATTAGATAATTTTTGTAGAAGTTGTCGTTTGATTACTCGTAATGCATCTTAAGCTTTTCATAGCCCTTTCCTTTTCCTTTCTGGTTATGAAAATGTGTTTTGATTCTCCTTCTCTAGTTCAGTTCATGTTTTATTGTCAATCATCTTGGCAGCAATTGGTGAGTTGGAACTCATTTATCCTCTTTGACTTTCCATAATTCGTTTTTCTTCGTAGCTAACTTATTTTTTTGGCAGAATCTTGTTTTTAGTATCACATGAATGAAGTACTTCTAGATGCGGCTGCAGAGTATAATGATAAACAGAATGAATCAATGCTTAAAATAATATCTTTTTCTTGTTGTATCTAGTGTAATCTTGTGATATGTGTATTATTTAATCAGTAGTGCTTAATTTTCTGACTCTTTGTTTTATGTGCTTCATGATCTGCTGATGGTTTGCAGTGTTGCCTGAAGAGGAAAGTAAGCACATCTCTCTCCATCTCTCTCCATCTCTCTCCAGCCCCCTTCTAGAAAAACCTTTTAATCAAGCAAGCGCATAATTTGATCATTTTTTTCTTCTTCGATCTCTAGTTTGTTGTCATTCTATGCAATGTAAGATTATGAGGAGTTCAGGGATTGAAAATCAAACATTTGTGGGAAAAACATTGAAGAAAGTCCGAGAACTAGAGGCGAGCTCTTTTTCTGAGTCCCTCCGTTGTTTTTTCCTTATTAAGTCCTAAACTTAAAAATGCCGGCACTCCTTAATGTGTAAGATTGATTATACAATCTAAGCTTCTGACAACCAATGAAGAACCAAGAGGCTTGTCTTTGTGATATGCCATACCACTTTAATAAATCACAATGCAAACATTTTAAGCAAGAACAACTTCAAAAAATAAGGTCTTGAAGGACAATAAAGGCTTTCAAATCTTCCAATTTTTACTTTGTTTGATTAATACATGCACACATGTCTGGTTGCATAATTGAATAAATATTGCCATTGAATGAATCTGTCAACCTGATGAAAACTAAATTAGAATCTCCCCAAAACAGACAGAGTAGAAACTATATTATGTCGGAAGTATGTCAAACTTAAAAGCTGGAGGTGTGCTAAAGCTCAGTGGTCAGTACTGAGTACAGAATTAAAAATCAGGATTAACATATGCATATTTATGTTGAAGCAAGAAAATCAGGATTGACATATGCATTTATGTTGAAGCAAAATCAAAATTACTTTATGAATGGAGTGATTTTTAATTCTCATAATTAACTGGAAGGAACTTGCAATATATTATACTTGAAATGGGCATTCAACTGGGTGATAAAAGAGATAAAAGGAACTGAATTTATAAAATGAAATATTAACCTAGAATTACTTGTCAGACTATGCTTACCTAAAAACACAATATCGAGGTGATACATGAGTTTGGTTTGTCAATCATTGTTGATACTTTGGTTCTCTGTCTCAGGAACATGCTAATGATAAGATTGTTCATGAATAAATTGTCCCAAAGTTCTTTATCCCTAACTTGATAGCATTAGTTAACAATATGCCCTGATCTTGTTTTGGTTTAAGTTGTTGAAAAAAATCATTTTATTTGACAAGTGTGTCATCGATTATTTTTTTATCCTTTATGGAAAGGTTACAATCTTTATCTCTTTATTCTGATGGTTAATACAGGGACTTCCTTCTGGAAATTGGTTTTGAAGCAGTTTGATGATTTGCTTGTGAAGATCTTAATTGCAGCTGCCCTTGTGTCCTTTCTTTTGGCTCTGGTTAATGGTGAAACTGGTCTAACAGCCTTTTTGGAGCCTTCGGTAAACTATTGTGCTATTACCGTTGGTTGAGCTGATATTTCTGCATGCTTCTTAAGCACCCTTAACAATTTTCTCCTATGCCTGTTTAATGCCTGATGTGATTGCATTCTATGAGACATTCCCACCTACTATAAAGGGCTCATAAAAGAAGTTCAAGAGAAGCCTTTTCCTGAGACTATTAATTCTTTAATAACATGTGCGGCTTTCCTGGGACTACTTATGGATCCACTTGCTTCTTCACTGTGGGTTTGTTCCACGTTTTTGTCATAGTGAAAATTAGCAGTTGTTTCATTTCTGGAGCTTTTCTTCCTACTCTTGCCTTTTCAAAAAGGCTTGCAGTGCTGCTCTTCTTTTTTTCAAATGGTGCATTTGGAAGGAGCCAAAAGGAAAAAAAAGAAGAAGACTTCCTAAGAATCTGAATCTTCTCCTGATTCTATTTTGGCCAATTTAAGCATTCTTATGCTCTATAATTTTCAATGAATTAGTGTCCTCTTGTTAGTTTCTTTTTTCTGCTAAAGCATATTCCATTGTGCTTGAATAGTTTTTCTATTTGTAAACTTTTATCTCATAAAAGAAATTATCAAAAGAGTGGTCTACTTTAATATAAATGCACAGAAGCATCTGATGGAGGGAAAAATTACTTAATACACCCAATCTTGTCAAAAAGTAGAAAAAGAAGTTCCCAACCATGAAAAAGATGTTCAAAATGGGAGGGAAAGTATTTTGATTTTTGGCTTCCATAACATTTCTTTTGTTGCGTTCTCTCTAAGTAATTTTGAGACAAAGTGGCAGCACTTTTAAACTTTTAGAGGTAGATAGTTTGTCAGAGGTATTCCAAGAACTACAAAGTTGAAGGACACTACATTGCATAGCAAGATTTGATTTTTCAAGTTAAGGGCAAACACCCTTGCAATCCTTTATCCATAATATAGTTCAGCTCAAACCACATATCACTCAACAGATTGCATGTGCAAACTAGCCCTTTTCCTTTTCCTTGTTTGCAAAGATGCTAATTTCTGGCATGGGTGGGTATGTAACATTTCTAGATCTTTTTGCCTGCTTTTACTGTATATGAAGGTTAACTAGCCAGAGATGTGTAATGTCATGAATGTACTTCATTTTATTGCTAGTGCAGTGCTTGCATGGCTTGGGAAGTAGTGTTGTTTCTTCTTTTCTAGTTTTCTGTTTGTTTTGCCTATAAGAGTTATGTTGATTGAATCACATGCACAGGTGATTCTGATGATATTGGCTGCCAATGCAGCTGTGGGAGTAATTACTGAAACAAATGCAGAGAAAGCTCTTGAGGTAAGTACCAAACTCAAGCTCATAATACCATGAGTGCTAGGAATAATTGTCCTAGTGACCCTCAAATAGAGAAATGCCTTGGAGACCTCCCTCAATATTATGATCTGCAGAGAAAGCTCTCCTTTTTCAGATGAATTTCAATAAAAAAGTACCTCGGAGGATTTCCTTTGTTCTGTAAGGACCAGATTTAGTGAATATCCTGATAAAAGGCAGACTAATTTCCTAGACTAAATAGATTAAATATTTGATCTATTTTTTACTGGGTGCGAGACTATCTAAGTGATTGACTCCCTTTAAACCCAGTTTAACTGATGGATAGGTTCCTGATTTTCAAATTATGTGACAGACTTGATGGTAATGTTGGCTAAAGATTGCATAGCTTCCACTGTGTAGTAGACTTTGTCCAAGAATGTGAAAATTTAATGCTCAACAGCATAACGTCAGTGAGTATAGCATCATAATGATGATAAAGGTGCTTATCTTGTGACAATGATTCGGAATTAGACCCAAAGAGCTCCATTTAGTTATATGGAGAAAAAATAATTGGCATGGTGCTGCTGATTCCCCTCAACCTATTAAGGTCTATTGGTGCTGGGCTTGAGTCCAATGTCCCCCTTCCCTATAACTGACTAGTGGGTATATCCTCTATTTCCTTAACTTTCATTGCAGGAGATGCCACCGTGACCATTATTCTTCTCAATTTTCTTTTGTTGAACATCTTATTCATTATCTTTTCTGATCTTTGATCCTTCACCCTGTCAATGTAGGAGCTACGTGCTTATCAAGCTGATGTTGCGACTGTGTTGAGAAATGGTAGGCATATATTCCAGAAAAGAGGATAATCTCTTTGCTAATTATGCTTGCCATATATATTCGTATTCTCTTAAGCGAAAGATCACTTGTGAGGTGCTGGGAAAGTAGATTTACTTCTAGAAATTTCATATTTTAAAGAATATGACAATTTGGTTTTTCCTCATTACAAAATTCGGTTAGCAATTTTAAGGGTGTTTTCACCTGAATATGTGATAATTTCAAACAGCGCAAAATCTTGAAAGTGCACATTAGAAAGATTGCTGCCCCAGGTGCTAACAGGAAAAAAAGAGGAAATAGGAGGGCGTGGCCATATGCATCTAATAAGAAAAAAATGATTTGGAGAGTTTTGTTGGGCATTTTGTCTCAGTCATTAGGGTACATGCATATTGCACATACATGAGACACCGTAAATCACTTTTACCAAGTTATTTTTATTGAATACAAACTCTCAAAAGTATTTCTCACTAGTTTCTCTCGGGTACTACTATGTAATGTGCATATTTTTCTATATTACAACAGCATTTCACCCGTTGGCAAGCTCTGTTTTGTACAGATTGATGAAGAACTCTTGTTTATTTATAGTTCTTCGGCTTTTCCTTTCAATAATACCTTTATAACTGGAAAACTCTATTTGACTCATAGAACACACTCAAAACGAAAATTTGCTTAGAGAAGATCTTTTGGGTGGAAAAAGGTACTTTTTGTTTTTGCAACAATGTTTTGTCTTGTGCTTTTTTGGCGTTGCATATAGCATTATCATAACCTTCATGTTGGGAAGGCCTCATTTCAATTTTTATATATCTTATCCTTGTGGAAAACTCTCTGGTTTCAGGTTGTTTCTCTATACTTCCAGCTACAGAACTTGTTCCAGGAGATATTGTAGAAGTTAGTGGTCAGTTAGTGAAATATTAAAATTGTGAAGAAGGTTGACTTGATTTAGAACATAATTAGCTCTTAAAAGCTTGACTTCCATCTTCTGTTTGATGAGCAGTTGGATGCAAAGTTCCAGCTGATTTGAGAATGGTTGAGATGTTAAGTGATCAATTACGTGTTGATCAAGCCATTCTTACAGGTATTTTTTGCATTATATGTCTTAACTTCTCAGCTTTGTTTTCTAAGCAATTTGGGAAGTAGGGTTGTCTCAGTGGAAGCTAAGAGCTCAGCTCCTGGCATGGAGCCATTTGGGCCTGATTTAGCCTGTTTAGGGGGAGAATGAAACGTGGGAAAAGACAGGGAGAACATAGATAATTCTTTGACTAGGATGGCTATTAAATGGCTCACTGATTGAAGAAAGGAGTACGCTCAAGAAAAAACATACTAGAAATTGTGAGCTTGCTCAAAAGTGAACTTTGACCAATTTTTTTCATGTCTCACTGATATTTGATTTGCTTAATTGAACATTGTTAAAATGATTGACATGCTAGGTAAAGCATATTAATCTTCTTATCTTTGTCAGATCCAATTCCTTTTATAACTTTGTGAGGTACCTCGTTCAGCAGTTATGCATATTAAATTTTTGGCATGTTTACTTTTCAGTTTGCAATCCTTCAAAGGTTGTAATATGAAGACCAGACACTGTTTTCAAGTTTGAATACACCCTTTCTTGAAAGGAATTCTCTGGTAGTCTCATCCTGTTGTCTACTTTGAATAATTGAAAGCTTATGTGACTGAAGGGTAGGCCTGACTATGGAGTTCATGTTATCCTGGAAATATAATCTGATGCAATTAGTTCTTATGACTTTCATAGACCTTGTTGTGGTGAGGTAAATTTTGGGTGACCTTTCTAGAACACATTTGCATATTCATGGACTTAGTCAAAATAGTAGTTTAAGGATCTATGTCTGGAAGAGATGAAGGGACAGGAAATTTCAGGAGAAAAGAGCAGGAGTTAATTGAGCTAGAAAGTGATGTCCAATGCTTTAGAGTACTCTTTATCAGTAGGATAACTTATCTGTTCCTCTGCTGTTTTGGTTGCCATAATCACATTATTATAGATGTAATGTTCAGTTAAAGATGTTGCTTTTGCTTCACTGAAACATTATAGCCTTATCTATCCTGAGGAGAATTAAGTTGTTGAAGTTTGAATATATGCATGCTTTAGCAGCTGAAACTGTTTCCTGGTGCTAGGTGAGAGCTGCTCTGTGGAAAAAGAGCTTGTGTGCACCGTGACAACTAATGCCGTTTATCAAGACAAGACGAATATACTTTTCTCGGTAAAGGATTATGTGCCCAACTGCTGCATGGATATAATTTGGGACCAAAATCATGTTATAGTGGATATATTTGGCCAACATCTGAAAAATGCAGTCATTTTCTGTTTATTTTCTCTTCATTTTTGCTAGAAGCCTGCTTCCTGTTCCAGGGATTCGATGTTTTTTAATAGTCTCCAGAAGTCTTTGCTACACAAATCCAGATGTGTGTGCAAATTAAGCTAAGTCATATAGTTTCAAAATAATGTGGTGTTTTGGAATCCTCATTCATTACACAGATGTTGACTTACCTAAATATACAGCTGCTCTTCATCTCGTGGTACCTAGTGCAATGTCAATATGCCAAATGAGTATATCTGAAGCTGTGCACTCTACAAACTCACACTATGGATTTTAGATTATTTCTTCGTGCCAACCATTCTGGGCATGGGCGCTTATTGTATTATTTGCTTGGGAAATGCACATAAGCATTAGTAGGGGTACTCCGGCCAAGCTTGATGCAGCTGTAAGCACAGTGACATAGAGAAATATATCTAAATATAAACGAAAAACAGGGAGTAAAAGAGACTTGTTCACATCGAATCAGCCAAAATTCATCCAGAAAGTGCAGAGCGTTTGATTTTATGTCTCAGCAAAAGTATATCTCCCTTTAGCATTTATCTTGGATTTTGAGACAGTGTATAAACTTATCCAGAAGAACCTGGAAATTAGTTGACTTTGTCTCCCAACTAAAATTGCTCCCCTCTTGCTTGTGTGCTCTTCAACTATGGTAGCTCCCTTGTTTTCTGTAGCGTGAGTAGTATGATGTGATTTTGGATATGTTCACTGCCAGGGTACTGTGGTAGTTTCGGGTAGAGCAAGAGCTATTGTTGTTGGAGTTGGTGCTAACACAGCAATGGGCAGCATACGTGATTCAATGTTGCAAACAGCAGATGTGAGTATATCAAGTCATCACCTGTCATTGTCACTTCTTCCTAGGAATAAGTTTTTGGTTGTTAATTGCATGTGAACGAACCTTTGTCCCCTTTTTAGCATTTCTACTATTCTTGGTATATCCGGTGGTTAGAGTATATTGTCTGTCTTGCTTAAGAATATTCAATGTGCTTTGTCATTGGATGCTTTGAAAGATATCTTTGCTCGAGCGTTTCATGTAATATTTCTGCAATACTATCTATTAGTTGTTTGATTTATGAGTGGGCCGAGTTTTGTTTTGAGGCATGTGTGGTTAATGACTTGACTGGGCAATTAACCAAGGAAATTTTGTGTCAACTTAACATAACTTGAAGTGAACTCACTATCACTTTTGCTGATCTCATGAAACTGTAGCTTTTTAACAAGTAAATTCATTGTTTAGTTGAGAAATTGCTGTAAGCTCTACCTGAACTAATATGCTTCCAACTGGTTGCAGGAGGCAACACCACTGAAGAAAAAGTTGGATGAATTTGGTACTTTTCTGGCAAAGGTGATTTTTGGCTTTTTATTATCACTTGTATATGGCCTGCCATCTAGTGAAGTTCCTTGATGTTATCTTCAATGTAAGAATTTGCTACATACTTGTAACACTTAACTGGATGTATAAGGGGAGAAAGCTTATTTTATAGCTGTCTCTTGGGGGGGGACCTGTTCAATTAGCAACTCTTGGTAAAACCCACTGTGGCACTGCCTTTGTTGTTGGATTACTCATTTATCTCCCTTGACCTGGCTCTTTGTTGACCTCAAGTAATGATTTATGCTTCCCCGGGTACTGAAAGTGTCATTTTTGTCTTTGTCATCTTTGATATGTTGATAATGATTTTGAAGAACATACATTCCTTCTGAATTCTTGAGATGCTGCAGTCCAAAGGTTTTCTTGATCTGATTCAGAGACATTAGTTCTTGCTCATTTCTAAACTTTGTTACATGTCTTTAGGTCATTGCAGGGATATGTGTGCTTGTGTGGGTTGTCAACATTGGTCACTTTCGTGACCCAGCCCACGGTGGATTTCTGCAGGGTGCAATTCATTACTTCAAGGTAATGTTTTTGCGGTCAAGTTACATTTCTTGCTTTCTTAAGAATGTTTGGATTCTGAACATGCTTGTTTGGAATGTAAATCAGAAACGGAGTGATTTATAAATCTAGTGATAGCTTGAACCATGAAGGAAGCTTTTCTGGAATTGGTTTGAGTTGTTCACAAGTTGCATTGCATTTTTATGTTCAGTTCTATTATAGTCTTACAATTAAGAAATGAAATTGTTTCCTTGTGCCTGTTCAGATAGCAGTTGCTCTAGCAGTTGCAGCAATTCCAGAAGGCCTTCCTGCTGTTGTGACTACGTAAGTGCTTTTCAGGGGTACAATAATTAACATTAATCACAGGGAGTAATACCAGAAATTAATTTTTGTTCCTGCAATGGCATCAACTTGAGCCAAATCATCTTCAGTTATGAGCTTCTTGATATGGCAACACAAAAGTTTTCAAGGATGAAGCCAGAACATGCAGTGCAGAACACATTTAAATCTCCTTTAAGTGGTCGCAAAACATCGGATACAAGTCCTTTAATGTTTTTTCTTTGGAAGGGCAAACCAAAAGCTTAAGTTATGTGAATACTTTCACACTCCTCATGTTCAAATGGGACTCAGATGGCACATGGAACTGACGAGAGTGGAGCCACATGCACAAATAATCTGGGGTGGAACTAGGGTATAACATGTTAGAAAATCCAATCCAATAAGTTAAGCTATTAGGTGAAGGGAGATTACATGTATAAAAGGCCTACTGAAACTCTGTAGACAGGTGCTGTGGGATACCTTAACAGTTTTGGTACCTTGCCATGACCAGGACAGGCGAATAATAACGTTGAAGAAGAAGGTGCTTGCTCAATAGTTCCAATTATTCTCTGGTTTACGGCATCATTGTATGGTGGATGTATATGACTTAAATAAAGGACATCACTTGAAAGTGATATTGCATAATTTTGCTGGCATGCCATCAGAATGAGATTCCCAAAGAGCTGTGTCCTTGCTGATTGAAGCCAACGTGTCCAGCATGTGCTTCTCCTTTGCATTAGTATTTGTTCCTTTTCTCCTAGGAGGATAGACTGAATCTGAGATGTTCTGCATGATAATGACTAGTTAAAAAACTGTACATTGGAGATGTATGCAATGCTGCAAATATGCCTTTACGCAAACTCATTATCATCTCATATAAAAAATGTGGTGTGGTGCATACTATTTATCACTCTTAAACATTTTCCATCATTATGCAACTTGACATTCCAATTATCATATTTGGTTTTACTTATGAACATATGGAATCCAAAAAGAGTAATCTAAAATAGCTTGTACTTCTCTTGCATGAAATCTGTGATAAGATCGCAAATGATCATTAACACTGCAAAAAGAACCTTAAAAGTGTAAAATTCTTAATTTTGATAAAAAATGAGGCGTTTTTTTTTTTTGGTCAATTATAGGAACTTTCGCACATACATAAGAAAGGAAAGCAATCTAGAAAAGGAACTTTGACAAAAGATTTAGGTTGACTTGGTTTGCATCATTTAGGAATTTCTCTACATCTTTATTGCTTAAGTGACATCTAGTACACATAATCTGCTTTACATGTTTGCAACCTTGGAAGTGTAATAGATAGGATCAATGCATGCAGTTGATGTCACTTTCACATGTGATCTTGTGCAGCAATCGAGTATCTTTTCTCCAGATGTGCGACATTTAACCTGAAGATAATCAAATGGTGGTACTTTATCTTACTTTTAGGTGTTTGGCGCTTGGAACAAAGAGGATGGCTCGACTGAATGCCATTGTGAGATCTTTGCCTTCTGTAGAGACATTGGGTTGCACAACTGTTATCTGCAGTGACAAAACTGGGACTTTGACCACCAACATGATGTCTGTCTCAAAGGTGATCAACACTGAATCTTTTCTTGCCAGCTATTCCTTCTCCGATGTTGGCTGTTTTCTTTGCTTTTCTTGTACTGTTTCCTCTTCTTATTTATTTTCTTTTATCTTATTGTGGATTCCCTTTTACTATGTTAGGAAGCAACATGGATGAAGAAATTTGGTAGAAAATGCCTCTAATTCAAAATTTTCCTTCCTCTCTCTCACCAAAATAGTACAATTTTTCAAAACTTACCTTCTTCCCATTCCCGAATTTCTCATATATATTTGTATTCCAGTACTTTTAAAAATCTGCATTAGGATATGAAGGGCTTATGCTCAATACATGGTGTGTTTGACTTATAATGTCTTTTTATGATGAGAGATTTTGGAGGCGTTTTGACTGGTAGGGTCTCATTCTGATTATATATTTTGGAGGCATTTGTTCATTTAATTATGATATGGTGTTGGATGACAGTATTACTGCATGGTTAATTACCAGTCAACAATTCAGATAGAGAAGAATAAATCTGATCTTTACTTTCTTTTATTATCAAAAGTGGTCTTCACATGTTGGAGAATCAAAAAAACTTCAGGGCCCCAATTTCATCGAAATCATAGTTATGAACCCTAGTAGTTGATTAAAATATTATTTCTTAACAATCTGCCAGAGACTTATTGATTGCATGGCTATCTGTGCTCCATCACAGGAAGGAATTGTATATAGCAGTAGAGTTCTTTATTTCCCTTTTCCTGAGCACATCATGCCATATGGTGATTTTGGTTCATTGTGTGTTTGGTTGTGGCCCTTGTTCTCTTTCTTCCTGCATGATTGCAGTATGCTCACTAGTAAAGGGTAGGTTAAACGATCCCTTTTGTGTAATTGTGCCAAAAATTTTATCCCGTCCTGTCCTTTTTCCTTTAATCATCCTTTGCTTCTTTTGTCTGATATTTGCTTTTCCATTACGATTAGTACTCTCTACCCCCCCAGAAAAAGTGATGATCAGTAATTATTAAAGGCTAATACGTGATATGCCCCTAATTTATGGGTCTTATTCTTATTGTTCTTGGTTATTTCAAGGGATTTTCCTTTATGATGCTAAAAAGAAGTTGTGTACATTTTCATCTCTAATTTAATTACCCCAACCTGGAATACATTCTCACCTATGCCAATCCTGATTTCTGTCATGCTTGTATGATTTCTTCACTGAGAATAATGCTCAAGATGTATTTGTCATCTAAATGACGCATTTCCTTGTTGTTTTGGAAAGATATGTGTTGTCCATTCAGTCCATCATGGTGCAATGCTTGCTGAGTACAATGTCAGTGGGACGACATATGCTCCAGAAGGTTTTATTTTTGATAATGGGGGGATGCAGGTAATGACTTGCCTTGTTTTCAATTGTCATAATTTTTGAACTGCAGGAAATATATTGTCCTTACTGGTGCCTTTATGCATAGGACTATCTCAAGATCCTACCTTTTGTGGCAAGATGTTGACACATATTATCGTTACTTTGGCTTGTTCACTTCTTATTGTCATTGTTCACACTTCTAAAATAATTCTCTAGAGCTAGGTTTTGTCTTCTGAAAAGGGACTATCTAATTAGAGGAGCAGATTCAAGGTTGCATTAAAGTTGGTTTGGTGAAACATTCACTATTCTTCTAATATTATTTAAATTGTTAAGCAATGTTCTCATTACAGGCAGCTCTGGGACTTTAAGACATATACAAAAAAATAGTGAGTCAAATATAGATATTCTCTATGCTACTAAAAATAATCCTAGGAATGACCTGCCTGCTACATGCATCATAATCAGAGAAGATACCTAATGAGCTCATGCCGACTTTGGTTTCCCTAGTTAGATATAATTATGTGGACCAGGATAATCTGTTACCATTACTTCATTGGAGTCGGTGCCTCAGCATATCCTTAAAACCTACGACTAAGCATTCTTGGTTGTGTTGCAGCTTGAATTTCCTGCTCAGCATCCTTGTCTTCTGCAAATAGCGATGTGTTCTGCTCTTTGCAATGAATCTGTTCTACAATATAATCCAGACAAAGGAGACTATGAAAAAATAGGCGAGTCAACTGAAGTTGCTCTCCGAGTTTTGGCAGAGAAGGTTGGTTTGCCTGCCCTGTTAATAGCTGCAGTCCACTTCTTTAGCTTATTTTTTGCTCCTAAATAACATTACCTTTTTAAGGCAACTGTTTGGAATCAAATCTATTATTTTCTTCTCAGGTTGGCCTTCCTGGCTTTGATTCTATGCCTTCTGCTCTGAACGTGCTGAGCAAGCATGAACGTGCTTCTTATTGTAATCACTACTGGGAAAACCAATTTAAGAAGGTTTGTAGTTGTGAAACTTTTGTTGCATGGTTTTCACTCTTCATTAAGCTTGTACAGTTGATGTCAAAATGAACTTTTCTGTGGTGAAGTAAATAAGAGAACTAGGTGGTCCCCCTCCTGCCTGGTCCCTTCCCCACCCCAGAGAGAGAAGAAAAATCCTCCAGCTTGTTTAAGCTTAAGATTTTGCAGTTCTTGTTTCACTTGTACCATCAGTTAAAGTACAGTGACAAGTGAATCATGCTTATGCATTCGCAGATGCAAAGATGAGATCTGTATAAATTTGAGATTATTTTGTTGGCTTCAGTATCTTGAAATATTCATCAAAACATAAGCAGCAGTTTCTCTTGAAAAACTTTTGTGTCTTTGACGTGTAATAGTGAAAATAAGCTAATGAGCCTGGTGATAAATTAAGTTGTATTGGAGAACAATATATAAACCAATTTTCAAGCTCAGGATGGTCAAGGTGCCTGCAAATTATGGCTATTTGTAATTAGGGAAATCAGATTGAATGATTCATTGCTTGTCATGGAAAGTCCACCTTATGTAAGAGAGAGTTGAAAATATTTGACTGTCTAGAATGTGTGGAAAAAACTTGAAAATCAGTTAGATTGACATCTCTGCAAACTGACATTATCTATATCTTTCGTTTGATTGACTACATCAAACGGTTTCTTTTATTTAATAACTTTTCAGTTTTTCCCCATAGGCAGAGCTTTTAGATCGAGGTTTATTGGCTGTCATGGCTGATTAGTGTCAGATTATCTTTAATTTATGCCTGTTTGAAGTTTGTCTTTATCATTTTTTAAAAGTCTGGAAGTGTATCTGTGTATTAATCTTAGACAGCTCTAGATTTGTACAAGAGTTGAGTGATATCTACTTTACCATGCAAGAAACCCCAAGTTGAGAAGGTCCTCTTGCAGGTTTCTGTTTTAGAATTTTCTCGGGACCGCAAGATGATGAGTGTTCTTTATAGCCGGAAAAATATGGAAGTAATGTTTTCAAAAGGTGCTCCTGAAAGCATTATTTCAAGATGCACTAGCATACTTTGCAATGATGATGGTTCCACTGTTCCACTGACGACTACTATTCAAGCTGAGCTAGAGGCCAGGCTCCGCAGGTTAGCTGTTCCTGAATGGTCATTTACACTTACATTTCTTTCATTGAATTCCATTCTTTTTTGCCTGTCACATTGTCCTGTCTAATGGGATGAATAGCTCTGACATGGTCAGTTGTTTTAGGGTACCAATGGCTATCTGCTATTATTGGCAGTCATAATAATGATCTGGTTGCCACAAAGACTTTACATTTACTGCAGATTTTCCTCATTTATTGCATTTGTTGCAGCAATTAGTCAATGGTATATATGTTATCTGGGTCAATGTGAGTGAATTTTTTAAATAATGTATTGAGAACTTCCTTTTGCAAGTGATGTAAGTTTTTCTAGAACCACCTCATGCCTTGAACTGCTGCTTAACTTACAGATCAGTCACTTTCACTAATTCAAAATATTGGCTGATGACCATGGATCAGCCAGCCAATTACACCATCTACTTGGCTTGCAAATAAAGTATTGGGCTCTGATGGTTGAATGGATGCTGATCTTTATTGGTGGCTGTTTCCATTTTGAGTGGAGTGTAACAGTCAACATAAGCTTGGCTTTTGCATCAGAAATTTTATACTTGAGCCTTCATATAAATAACTCATTGGTGGATCAGTTTTGCAGGAAAAGAAACTCTAAGATGCTTGGCACTGGCCTTGAAAAGGATGCCCTCAGGCCAACAGACTCTCTCTCTTGATGATGAGAAAGACCTGACATTTATTGGAATGGTAAAGTTGCCATGAAAGGTGCTTGTGTTTTCTAATATTTTTAAACATATTTTCCATGTGCCTATATCGCTTCTGAATTCTGTGATGCTACTGATCATAATTCAGAATTCTGTTTACAAAGCTGATATTAATGTACCTGTTGCTGGATTAGTTTATAAGGCAAAATCATGCAGCTTTGTTATACTTTTGGACTTGAGGAGGATGCTTTATTAAGGGAGAAATTTATACGTGGCTTATATTTCACCCAGCAAGAAGTAAAAGCCAAGCAGTTTGTCATGTATCATGTTTCGTCTTCTTTGCTTTCGGTTTTAAAACAAATGTTCATTTTATTTCGTGAGTACATTTTCTTTTAATTAATGTATATTCTTTAAACTCTATTACATTGTAAATGGGATGCATCTTGGTGCTCTTTATTAAACTTTCTATCTTGTTCAAATGAGTATATTGTAAAAGAATCTCGTAGATTGCCCCAACCTCTCTCAATGAGCCTGAAAATATTGTTGATTTGTGGATCAAAGACTTTGAATATAAGTTAGTACTCTTGTTTCACAAATGACATGGAAATCAAAAGCATAAAAGTTATCTAAAATACCTCTGTTGTAACTTAACTAGTACACTAGCGTACCAGCTTTTCCTTCTCAAAGTAGATTAGAGGTTCTTTTATCATGTTGGCAGAGAGGATACTTTTGAGTTTGATGCATTTAAAGCAAGTATAAGAGAATGTTGCCGTTTGTCTCTCTGTAATATCCAGGTTCTGTGACATGGAAAGTAGTCCTTTTTGTCAGAATTCATATCTCTACTTTCATATTGGTGGAAAGGAAAAAGATAAAAAGAATGACAAAAGGTTTTGGACTTAGTGGAATCCTCAGAAACTGCATGTATTTGCAATATTTGCAACATGCTCTCAACTAAAGTGCAATGTTTTCATGGTTTAACTACCCACCATGATGTTTGTCACTGAAAGAGAAATTAGCTGACTTCTTGTGGGGGATACTTTGCTATTCTTGATGAACAATGAAGGAAATGTCAACTTCTTGGAAATCTAAATTGGTTCTACTGCATACTGTCACAAAGAACATTTATTTATTGAATCAGGCTTTTGTGTATCGTTCTTGGTTTTGCAACAATTATTTGTCGGCCTTCAACTTTTACGTATTTGCCACGTGCTCTTTTCCCGTGTAAGTTTCATTTGCAATTTGTTAACAATTGCCCTTGAGGCACTTCTCAAGTAACTAATTCAAGAAACATATTTTTCCGATGCATTTACTGTTATAGGAAACATATATTGTTCAATGCACTTGTTAAGTAACTAATTAAGTAACTAATCGATGTTTTGAAAGTGGAATGTTCCTTATAAAGTTTAATTAACAATTGCTCTAAGAGATCTCATTGACAAGATCATTTCTATTTCACTAAAGGCAGATTTGGCATGAGAACTTCTGTAGAAATGATGTCTTGCATTTCTTTTATTCAGAGTTATTTGTTTCATGCAGTTTGATCTTTTTAACTCTTGAATGGTTCGGGTTCTTGTCTCCAAGCTTAATCTCCTAGTTATTTGGTAATATTTTTTGCTGGCATTTCCTGATCCGTATTTTTGCATATTTTTGAAGGTTGGAATGCTTGATCCACCCAGAGAAGAAGTCAAGAATGCCATGCTTTCGTGCATGTCTGCTGGAATACGTGTTATTGTTGTGACTGGGGACAACAAGGTGACTGGAATTAGTCCTAAACATCATTAGTCATGGTGGATGAAGGTCATGTTTCTCGCATACACTGATCAGTTTTTTCTATCTCAGTCCACAGCTGAGTCCCTGTGCCGAAAGATAGGAGCATTTGATCACTTGGTGGACTTTTCAGGACATTCCTATACTGCATCCGAATTTGAAGAACTTTCACCTTTACAACAAACACTTGCTTTGCAACGGATGGCTCTCTTCACCAGGTATATTTTCTTTATTGCTTCAAAAGATAACGCATTAGATATAATTGCTCATCTCTGATTTTAAAGGTAAGAGTGGTACAAGCTTCAATGATAGATGCTAATGTTTTGTACTGTGCTTCAGGGTGGAGCCTTCTCACAAAAGGATGCTGGTTGAGGCTTTGCAGCACCAGAATGAAGTGGTAGGCTAAAGCGCTGACTATTGGTGTCTTTGTGAATAAATGGGCAGAGACAGAATATTGATGATCGTAATTGCTTTAACAGATGTTTCTTTCTTTGTGTGCCACAAGCTTATTTGCAGAAAACAAAGATTATTCATGAAAGAACTTCAAGAGAAATTATTGCACCTTTTCTCATGCTACTAATAAATAAAATGAGCCCTCCCTAGTAATATCTGCTCTTCTGTTAAGTATGATTCTGATATCGGACCTTACTGACATGCAGAATTTGAACATATTACAAATTCTATAAATATTCAGTACAAATGACTCAAATATCCCGGCTGCTAAACTACTCATGGATATATGTTTTTCTGATCTGTTGAGTATCAAAGGGCTTGATTCAGTTTGTGATTATTTTTGCTTGCTTATATTAATCATCTTATTTTTACATTCTAGGTCTCCTGTAACATGCTCTTCTGTATAGTCCTTGCATGTGTGAATTTTGCTCTTTTCTGCCATTGTATCTGTAGCCAGTATTTTTCGTTTTTATATGATCAAGAGATGCATACAAAAGAAAACAGTCTTACTATTACAGTTGAATTTCTTGTAATTTTCTTGTTAGCCTTTTTGATTGAAAATTCACCTGTTTCTAAACCATTTCCAGGCAGAGAGGATTGACTTTGCAATTTCTTGTTACTTGATGAGCTTTTGTCTATAAGTATGGTTTTTGTCGGATGTAAGTAGCACATTCAACTCATTTGTAGAGAAATTTATAGGACCCTTCTGAAGTAATGTAGGATGAGTAGTAGTGATTGCAGGATGAGTGCAACTCACCCCAATTCTTCTAGTTCTTATCGGTACTGAAATAATGTCATTGACAAATTCCTTCTCACCCTGTGTCCAACTGGGGTGTGGATGTGTTTTGAGCAACTTGTCACCTACCTACCTATCTTATGTAGCTGATCTGCTGGACCTATGTATGCTTTAGGTTGCCATGACAGGTGATGGGGTTAATGATGCACCTGCTCTGAAGAAAGCAGACATTGGTATTGCAATGGGATCAGGAACTGCAGTTGCCAAGGTAATGTTGAGTAATAACCTTTCCGTCAGAAGTTAACATTCAAGAAACAAAGCTTTTTGCAAGAAGTCAACCTTGGCTTACCATATGAATGCAGGAGAAGTTTGGGCTTCAAAGTCTGTTGACTTATGTTTTCAACCCTAACCTTAGATTACACATGGACATTTTCTCATACATCTGCATGTACAAACAGCCAACTATTATCGTTTCATTCTCTGCATATTTACTAAACACAGTTCATGACTTTTCAGCATCACATGATGGTAACTATGTGATGCTTATTACTTTTGCTATAACAACTATATGTTTTTGAGTGAATTGGAGTAACTCATGTTAGTAAGATAACTGTGTGGTTTTATTTCCCAAACGATTTCTGGGATTTCTTCTTAACTTTTTCTGGACTCTTGAACTTGCAGAGTGCCTCAGACATGGTCTTGGCAGATGACAATTTTGCTTCTATTGTTGCTGTAAGTTTAATTGGAAAGAAGTTTCTTGCTATAGACAAAAGGTTATTTTGTGTATTTCCGCTTCAAAACATTTGGTTTCTTGCAGGCTGTTGCAGAGGGAAGGGCAATATATAATAACACGAAGCAGTTTATCAGATACATGATATCATCAAATATTGGTGAAGTCGTGTGTATTTTTGTGGCAGCTGTGCTTGGAATTCCTGATACCCTTGCACCTGTGAGTATTTTTTTATTGCCAGAATTTATTAGTCAGAGTCTACTTATTGACTGTTTATTAAGTATTGGAAGGAATAGTTCTCTTATTGCGTGCTCACTTCAGTTCATTCCTGCAAGATAATAACTGTGTCTCACGACCTTGCTTGACCAGGATGATACCTAGATTGTCGTAGAAGTAGTATTTGTCATCTAATATCTGCAAGTCCTCAAGTTTTGGCTTTTTCAATTTCCTTTCTCTTTATTCTTTGACGATGAGGAACTCCACCTTGGATGGATGTACCCTGGAACAGTGAAATGCCTCATTAGAACGTCTAATTTAAAAGCTTAAAGTGTTAGGTAGAGGGAGATTACATGAATATAAAGCTCAGTTAAATGATATAGACATGTCATAAAGGATACTTTAAGACCCATTCTCAAGTGCAAGCGGACTGAAAGCATGTGGAATTGATGAACGGTGAGCCTCTCAAGTGAAATAAAATGAGGTGGAACTAGGCTCTGATACAATGCTAGAATGTTCAACCCAAAAGCTTATGCTGTTAGGTGGTAGAGACTCTGAATAGAAAGCTCATTTAAATCCCATAGACAAGCCATGTTGTATACTTCAACAGACCTCAACCAAATGTTGGCTTCTCATTTGTCCACATGAGGATTTTCACTTTCTCGAAGCATTGATGGATAAGTTTCTTTTGATCAGTAAGAAAGGGAAGCGTCTGTTGAAATTGATATTAAGTGATGCTTTTCCATGGAAAAAAGATCTACTTGCAATTTGGGCTATGTAAGAGGGTTAAAGCACTTGAAACATTATGCTGTGTTCAGAAAATTCTCCTCACTCTTGTAATGGCTATAATGCACTGTCTCCACCAAGTGCAGAATACTGAGACAAAAAGCATGCTTTTTTTTTTTTTCCTAAAATATGTACAATTATTGTACTAGTGATCACGAAGACATGCCACAACCAAATATCCCTTGCTTCGGCAGTAGGAAGCTGGAAAGAAAGTGTCTTCTCTGTCTTCATGCAAGCATCATGTGTGAATTTGACATTTGTCCTCTCGTTCAAAGGTGTTACTTCAGAGGATTCCCCTCGTTGGTGTTTCATATGCAGAACAGGGCCTCAAGGAGCAAACATCTCTCAAATGCTTCTTGCGAAAACTTTTATTGCTAGTATAATTAGGTGACGGCAGTCTTTCAAGATAAAAAAAGTCTGAAGCCACCGCTGTGATTGCATAAACATGTCACTGTCTTTCATGGCCAGATCTGCCTGGAACTTGTGCAAGATTGGTAGAATTCACGTGCCTTCAATTCTATTGTTATCTCTCAAACAGTAGAAATGTCTGATGAGAACATTCCTTCTCAAGTTACTCTTAACTGAACCAATTGGTGCTTCCTTGTTCTCTGCCTAGCAAAAATATTCCATGAAGTAGAATTTCAAAGGCTTGAATTGCATATCATGCCAACAAGGCATTAAATTACCTATGCCAGTGTTGAATCTCACCCAAAAGGAGAAGTCAACCCTTCTAATTTATTTCTGATTTCTTCTCTAAGTGCCAATAAGCTTTTGCACCATGCTGTTTGCCTATACTTCTTTGAAGCTAGCTACAAAGAAATTATGAAGAAACTTGTGTGTGAAATTAAATGTCAATTTATGAATGTTTAGAAAGGATTTAGGTGTCCTGTGTTAAGTAAGAGTCAAACAGCACATGAACCCAATTTTGAAATAGCAAAAAGTACTTAATGAAGGTATTGCCTTACAGATTATCGTGACTCATCATAGATTTGTTTTAAAGAAATAACTGGGGGCATCTTTGAGAACTCTGAACACTCTATTTCATTGCTACATAAGGAATGTGGAATTCATTAGATTTCTTTATGATCTATTTCATTGTGATAATCGAGTTTTTTAAGACAGTTTTCTTAATTTTTCCAGGTCCAACTCCTATGGGTCAATTTGGTTACTGATGGATTGCCAGCCACTGCAATTGGCTTCAATAAACAAGATTCTGACGTGATGAGATCGAAACCTCGTAAGGTTTGAGTCATTTGCATTTTCACTTCAAACGTTAATCTCAGTTTCTTTTTATAACTGTGTTATTGTATCTCTACTTTTCAGCACGTTTGAACAAATAAAGTTATCATTTTTTGTCACTCTAAAATTATGCTTGAACTCCTATTTGGCTAACGGCAGATGTCATATGGAAAAACAGTTTTGGTAGTAGATGGGAGTAATAACTAATCATATATTAATGAGAGTGTTTTTTCCGAAACTAATTTCATCTTTTTCTATGTACCCATTTTGGTCATACAATCAAGGCACATACCTTTACTCTCATTAAAACAGTGTCTTTTTGGTATTTTGTAGCCTATTTGGTGAAGGAATTTCCGATAATGTAAAGGAAAAGAGAGAATGAATTATGTTCATGATTACAAGGAGATGCTAATAAAATTGTGATGTCAAATTCTCTAGGGAAAAATATAGTTTTGTCAAAATAACTTCTATTGCAGTTTGCCCCGAAAAATGAAGTAGGTCGCTTTGCCCCCAGTAGCTTATATCACGTTCGACTTCATCCCGATTTGAACTTTAAAAATGCATCACCTGTTTTTGACATGAAAATTACATGCATTACATGCTCTTCATAAAAACACTTTTATATGGCATTGGATGTTTAACTTGGCAAGAACCTCCTTGTTTATCCTCCTTCGAGTTTTATTCGTCTACCTTATGATTTTCAGGTTGGTGAAGCCGTGGTCACTGGATGGTTATTCTTCCGTTATTTGGTAATTGGAGGTTGTGCTTCCTAGATCACATGTCACCTGTAACTTTCTTGTCTATGTGCTTCCTAGATCACATTTTGCATTAGTGAAGAAGCCGTGTGATTTATGAGCATCCTATCAGGTGCCCAACAACAAAACACTTTCTTAACCAAAACATCATAAGGTGAAAGCACATGTTTAGTTTCTCCTAAACCATCGGGCTGGTGTTGCATTCAGCGACAATGCCATTGTCCAATGATAAGAAAGATTATTATATGCATCGCATGTTATGGCTTCTTGTGAGCTTTGGTTTAGGTATTGGCCAACAGTAAATTGGAGAAGATGGATTATCATGAGATTAAGAAACATGAGAAATTATCTTTTTCTTTTCAAAAATCAGTGAGTTGTGTTACTCTTATTTTTTTGGATGTGTCCTCGGGCACATTCTGGATGTTTCAGAAGCCCACTAATCAGACTATTACTGTGACATTCTACCCCAGCATGCTGATTGCAAAAAGTAGAGGCTCTCTCTACAGTTAAATACAAGATTCTCTAAAAGCATAGACATGCATGATTCATAGAAAAACAAAGAAACCACAAGAATTGGGCCAAATGTTTCATAAGATTGCATGGCATGGCATATATCATAATAATTCTTACAGAGAGTTCATTGGTTTATATGTCGTATGGTTTCTGCAAACTAGGTTGGTGGCGATGTATGCTCTGGTTGTTTATTTGGTCATTAAGAGACGGTGGCATGGTGGTGGAACTCAATGTCACTTGATGTATTACATTTTTCAAATGATGTCCTTTCTAGATGTCAATTGAGATTTCTTTTGGGCAATGAGAGAAATCAAGCCCTGTTGACTTAGTTGCACATGCTATGGCAGAGGACTGTTTGATATGTACTCTCTCCTTGAGCTTTCTACCCAAATTTACGCTTTATTATCACTTTACACTTAAATGTGTTTTGAACTTTTCCTGATTTAAACCTTCCTCATTAATGGTTGCATGTTATTATATATGTCATTATGATAACAGCTGCATATTTGTATTCATGTGCTGCAGCCTATGTAGGCCTTGCCACTGTAGCGGGATTCATATGGTGGTTTGTTTATGCGGATAGTGGTCCCAAGTTACCATACAGTGAATTAGTGAGTGTTCCTATTCTAGTGTCTTTGCATATGAAATGTTAAAATTATGATTATAGCAAAACCAACATTATGACATCTACATTATTTACTTTTGCTTTACGATATACATGGGCAACTTGTATAGGTCACCCAGAGTTCTGCGTCAACTGGAAGATGCAATAGAGTGGATATCATTGTTTCATTTATACCCCCACTGCTCCCTCTCTCTTGACAATCTTAGAATATCTATAAACATGTTGAGATATGTTTAGACATGTTTATAGATGTCTTAACACAGTTTTACCTGTTTATTTTACATATATATGCATCATGTTATGTAACCCATTTAATATGCTTATCGTGTTTGCATTTCAAATTTGTGACCTGATTAATAAATGTGCCATGAAAAGATTAGACCTAAATTCGACACAATTATGACATTGGCACACAAATTGCCAGCCTGAGGTATAACCTCTTCAGTTTCCTCTCAAGAAAGATAATTTGAATTACACCTTCCATGGATATCTGAGGAACAACCTTCCAGTTTTTTTTTACTTGGATTGCATAAAGTTCCTATCTGCTGTGAAGATATTTTTTATGGGACTGATTATGAGGCAAAGCTGGAGTTTTTTATTTTATGTATTTCTTTTTCTATATATTGAGAAGGGAAAAGAAAAAAGAAAAAGAAAAGAAAGAGAGCTTGTCTCTTCTCGAGTCATGTTTTAGCTGAAACATGCTTCTTTGGCTTTTTACGTTTTTAAGATGACTTTTATATACTTAAACTGTCTATTTAGAAGCTCTAAATATACCTTTATTTTCAGATGAATTTTGACACTTGCTCAACAAGGGAGACAATGTATCCATGCAGCGTATTTGATGATCGGCATCCTTCAACTGTATCGATGACTGTCCTTGTTGTCGTTGAGATGTTCAATGCCCTGAATAATCTTAGTGAAAATCAATCTCTGCTGTAAGTATCCAGTTCATCTTAGATCTTATAAGTTCTTCATTGATATCTGGTATCCGACTAGTCTATTTCTCATCTTTTGCTTGTGCCTGAAATGGTGTACCTTTAAATTGATACATGCTTGGGATGATTATGTGAATTCAAGGTATATTCAAGGAAGAGACAAATTATAATGCTTGATTTAGTTCTTTCAGTTGATCTCATATGCTAATCACCCTCAAGCATCCACTCTCTCTAAACGATACTGGTAACAGAATGGTCCTGCGCAATTGATACTAGTGGAAGATCTTGAAGCAGATAAACTTATTGTCAAAAAAAGAGTGTATGTACAAGATACATTAAAACATACTATCCGGCATAATCAGCATGGATGATGAGTAAAGGCATATCTCAGTTACAGGAAATTTCAAGTACATATTAAGAAGCTTGACAAGTGTCTTTGGAATGTGCTCGGACATACAGAACATGATGAATTCACCAATTGGCAGGAAATATCCTTTAGCTCATGACTCCTCTAGTATTTAAAGCAGTTATATAGCACCAGCTAAAGTAGGAATTTGTCGAAATTATGACATAGAACATCAAAGGAACTTTTGATTTCTTTGATGATGTCAGCTAACTTAGCCAATGGAATTTGCCCTCATCAAGAAATTTGTCTTTTTTTTTTTTTTTTCCTGCCGGAGGGGGTGTTTTACAATGGAAAGGGATGGTTTCCCCCTATCATCCATACATGCATTGAGCCTAATAAATAAAATGTTCTCTGGATATAGCGTCTCTTTGATATTTTATTGCTGCATCCATCGGCTGTTTTAGGCCTGTTTGATGACCTGGTTAAGTGCTGAAAACGAAAAATTAATCACTTAATAAGATCAGGTTTGACTTAAATTATTCAATTATGTAAAATTCACTTAATTTAGTAAGTAAGAGAGGGGGGGGGGGGGTTACTTAATTGTCCAATAGATGAATGATAGATGGTAATTAGAATCTTGGTAAATTTTTTGATACAACCTACCATTGATGATCTTTCTTTCTGTGTTTGGTAAGAGATTAATAACATTCAGCTATAAATTTTAATTACCATAAAACAACTTTTTTATTTTATTATTCAACAGCTAAGATGATAAGCACCTGAGTTTTGTACTGAAATCTTCAGTACTTACTTTTCAGTTTTACGAAGCCGGCCCTTAGTTTTCTTGCTGTCAGAGGACAAAATTTTGGTTGTCATTAGGAAATTAAATGCATGTCACTTGTAAGCAGGTTGGGCTTAATATGGACTGAGTAAACAGTATTTGATGGACAGAATGCTAGCATTAGTTTGTTTGCTGATATTAGCCTCTGCAGCTTTTAGTTTCTCCTCGGAAAAGAAATATAGTTCCTGCTAATTTTTTCTTCATGTTTAATTTTAGCGTTATTCCTCCATGGAGTAACTTGTGGCTTGTTGCTTCCATCATCCTGACGATGCTTCTCCACATTTTAATACTATACGTGCATCCACTGTCCGTTCTTTTCTCTGTAAGTGGCTATTCATATTGG
Source organism: Angophora floribunda (assembly GCA_014182895.1). NCBI lineage: Eukaryota > Viridiplantae > Streptophyta > Magnoliopsida > Myrtales > Myrtaceae > Angophora > Angophora floribunda. The sequence continues at coordinate 16,414,691 of CM024710.1, forward strand.
CCCATCCGAGATACTGCTGATAATTGAATACAATTTTTATATATATTTTCATGATAATATCAAATGAAATGCATTGCAGGTAACCCCACTCTCTTGGGCTGAATGGACTGTTGTTTTGTATCTTTCTTTCCCTGTAAGTCGTGCTTAACATGTCCTCTGCTAAATTTGAATCTCTCTCTATAGAACCCAACGGAATGCTGCAAACTAAAAAAGTTATGGAATTGATATTTTGCTTCCTTTATGCTTTAGATGCTCTCATTTGGTCTTTTTCTCATTTCAAGATTGACCTTCTGGTGGTCGGTTTTAATGTGAGACCGGATGAGGCTTTTATACATTTTCCCATGGATTTTGCAGGAGAGATACTTCCTGATCTCGTACACATTATTGACCCGATTCTTAATTACTGATCTTGAATTCATCTTCATGAGTAAAATTTTGATTATTATTCCCTAAATATCATCATGTAATATCAACTGCAGGTTATAATTATTGATGAAGTCTTGAAGTTTTTCTCAAGAAATTCTTGCGGTAATCTTACCTGCACTGTACTGTGTTTTCCATATAGATCATATATACCCATCATTATACTGGGATAGTACATAGACAAATACTATAAGCTTAATTTTTGCTAGATGGCGTTATGCAGCCTGTGAATCAGCTATCTTTATCTGCCTGAAAATAATTGAATTTCATCTCTTGGGGGCCTTGCCGTAATTAGTGTAGTATTTAGTAATTAATTGGGACTGACTTTTGACTGCTTTAGCCATCTCTTTTAATGACTAGAGTTTAGTCTTTCCCCTGCCTCCCAGGTGTCGTCTTTGATAATATCCTTTACTTGGCTTTCCTGTTTGAACAGGCATGAGATTCAAATTCAGACTAAGGCGAGCTGAATTACTTCCTAAACGGGAAATACGTGATAAGTGAAGATACAAGTCTGTCACATTCAATCCAAGTTATTTATACACACTACTTCCTATGGAAGCAATTTTGGGAAACATATCGTACACCATTTGTGTAAGTAGCTGCATTCTATTCATTGTGGAGGCTCCATTCTGGCTTTTCCTGCTTCAGAAAGTTACTGTGAAAGGAAGAACTCTGCAAGTTTTGAGACTTCATGTCCAGCTGTAATGTTGAAGAGGTGCAGTGTTGTACTATATGGAGAGGAAAACAGGCTAACAGAAAGGTGTATCTAAATCTCACACCACAGTAACATCACAATAGCAATTACTCCCTTGAACTGTTTGCCTGATACTGTCAGTTTCTGTTTTTTTTAGGCTGCCTGTTGATGGAATTATGAAAGCTGATTTGAGAACTGTCGAAGCAGTCAACTGAGTTAACATGGGCTACTGCAATTTTTATATACTCGAATTAATTGTGAGTGATAACTAATGTTGGCTAACAATATCTCTTAAAGGGGATGAATAGGTGATTTCAAGAAATTGACAAAATATTGCGGAATTTAAAATGTCAAATTCGAGTACAATTGTAATGTAGATCTTCTAGACTGTTGACGTAGATTTTTTCAACTATCTTGAATCTTTTCACTTTGCACATCTAAGTTTCTTTTATGCGGATATTATCTAAGTCATAAACGGCACTTGCATATATCAATCAAGCTCGTGAGGATTTGTGGATTGTTGTGTCAATTTTCAAAATATATTGGTACGACATCACCAGTTAATCCGTAAATCCTATGTGTCATTACGTGAGTTTTCTTCCCCTTTCATTTCTAGATTCGTGACATAAATTGGTCCATGGTTGAGTCACAGACCCATTCTCTGTTCACTCGAGAGAACTTTTGCATTATTTTCCTGGGAAGTTAGGCTTTTGATCATGTATTTGCTGTACTGCCCTGCTTCGTTGACTGGATGGACATGAGACGAAATAAGTGAAGAGGACTGAGTGAAGAGCCTTGCACAATCTCCCTGCCAGAAGGAGGTAAAAAATGCATGAAATGGTTATCCGGCTCACGGATTAAAATGAAATGAGTGTTTTGTTCAACTTGCAGTGACATTATATCTCATTGCGATATGAACATGAAATTGCTGGAATTAGCCCATATGAAATTTGGTTGTCTGCTATCAATACATGACGGAAGTACAATTAGTGCTCAATCCGGTAGCCAGTGAGCATGAATGAATTCTTTTTGCAGATGCTTTTAAATGAACGACTTCATACTGTTTGCACTTAGTTGGGTAGGCAATGAGCTCTGTAAAAGGCAAGGACGGCCAATGATGACCATGAAAGCCGCTTGCTTTTGAACTCGAGTCATCTACAGCGTCTCCTGTGATATCCACCTCTCGAACATAGCAAAACATTCTTCAGGCTTATACTCGGGAGCTGTGTGCCCTCCACCCTGCAGAAACCCAGTTATCAGCAAGCATTCAGTTCTATCATGATTCAATTTAGAGACTAAACAGTGCGTCGGTGTTCTCGCCTTAACGGTTGCGAATGTCATTCCATTCGAGTAAGTCCTCGTGTAACTGCATAATCCCGATTTATTCAGAAACCCCATTTAGGTAGCTTTTAGAATGACTAATCACTTCGGATTCAATTCTAGCTTACCCAGCAACTTGACCTTGGACCATCCACGATCGCCAGTCGTGGACGATCGAATAGTTCAGCGATCTTATCCATGCTTGAGTACCAATAAATGGTACAACCATGTCATGATCTCCGCTGTCAAGGCACATGGGAATATTCCGAATCTATCCATGACCTCTAATACAAAGAGAAGCTAAAATAGATTAACCTTCAGATATCGAGTTGGATTTACCTGTAAATCAAAGAACGACAGCCTTTTGCACTGAGCTTTGCATGGTATTGCAAAGTGCTGGAAATGTCACTTTTATATCTTAATCCGAGTTGCACCTTTGCCAGTCCCCAATGCTCCCCTGCAATTAAGTTCAAGCTTCATTGATCTTGCGTCAACTATTTGCGTGAGTTCATGGTTCTTCAAGTTTTAGTTCTTGTACCTTTCTTATGCGAAGAGCCTTGCGGACATTGTCATTGTTGCTCCAACTATAAGAAAGCGTGTATCCGTAAGTCTGCACTTACATGAGCAGAGATGAATTTGCAAAAAGTGGGGAGGTAATGGCATGCAAAAACTAAAAGAAAATGGGATTGCGGCTTTGAGTTGATTTCTTGGCCTCCTTTTGGTGATATGCATGGAGGTGGATGATAGAACAACGAACTAAAGAGAAAAGAACAAATTGCGGCTCTGAGTTAATTTCTACATATGCTTTTTGCTTTTTAGTTACAACATCCTTTGAGCCATCCACAATCTATAAACAACAGAAAAAGGAGAATGTATGGAGGACAAGCTACCCGACAGCCTAATTCGGGATCGGTGGGTTCACGAACAAGGAAGAAATTCTCAAGAAGAGATCTCCTGACTCCGAACATCTCCCCAGGCTTCGGCGATGCAAATCCACAGAGAGGTTCCAAGATTTGGGTGGTTTGAAGTCCCGAAATGCACTGTGAATATGACAGGAAGTAAATGGATGATGGATCATCTTGGTAAACACCAAAGAGGTTCAAATATAAGATGTAAAGGATGCCTGGGCTATCTACATTAACTGAACTCATTCACTTGTCGTGAGCACAGGATACCTGATAGAAAGCCGTGAGATCGTTCTTGCACTCCGCATCACTGAGCTCTAAAAATTGATAATGCCCTCTACAAGTCCTCTTCAGCGACTGCAGCGGACAAATTTTGTACGTCTCAATGATCAGTAAGATCCTCCACCCCTTTGGAGCCATAAGCAGAATGTAATTGGATCTTTTGATGTAAGGAAAACACCAACTCACCTCATAGAGCTCGTCCGAGATGAGTCCCATTCCATGAGCAAACGGTACTGGCGCATTTTGGTCAAAACGTGGATCGGTTATCGGATTTCCAAGTACGTAACCCTGCATCCAGTCAGAAAAAGGAACTTCTAGACAAGCAGAATGTTGACCAAACTTCTTTTTCTTGGTTCAGTGTCCAATCATTATATATCTACAAACCTGTATGTTCATAGCTGGACTTTTGCCTTCATCATTTCCTGCGAGGCCATGGAAAATGAGAATGAAAGCCAGTAGCGTTTTGCTTGTCACTCTACTGTTAAGTGCTTGAATATTCGAATTCAAATTAACCTAGCTAACACAGATTTCAGCTGTAGAATGCTTCTTTTCTGGTCAAATTTGAGCTTCTGGTTTAGAATCTTGGCCATTCCATGTTGGTTGCCATTTGTCAGAAATCATTAGGTATCGATACCTATGACTTGATGGGCAAAAAATTCTCGCTGCCAAAAAGCGCATCTTTGTAGGAACATCCTTTGAAATTTTTGGATAATTGATGGAGGAAGTTGGGAGCCATTTTGATCTAGTGCAGATCATTGAGGTGTGCTTTTGAATCAATCTCAAATTATAACCAGTCCTTCAGTTTCTAGGCCTTCATCTCTAATATGACTACCACACAACCCCTCAAACAAGTGTAAATGTAAAATGAACTATTGAGATGAATAATACAATGGTCATTTCCGTAAGACAGGCTAAAATCATATTCAATTACCATCCATGATCTCTTGAACAAGGATTGGGACAGTTAATCCCGAATATGAGTCTCCGCCAATGTAAATGGGGTTTGAGATGAACTCAGGATGACTAATCAAAAACTGCAATCTCCCCCAAGTTATATGAGCAAGTCAGTTATGTAAATAAAGCATCAAACCCATAGTTCACAGACTGTAGCTCCTAGTTAGATCAGAATTCCCTGAACATACCTTCCTCAAGAACTGATGAAGATGTTGCACTTGTCTGAAATCTCCTGTCTCATAAGCAAACAGGTTTTCTGCATATGAGAATCCAGTCCCGACAGGCGAATCGACAAATATAATGCTGGATGCCTGAGAACCCCAACTGTTAGTTTCGACCACAATCATCTCAAGAACATACAATATAGTATCATCATCTGATATAAACTAAGTCTGGTTAATTCATAATGTGCCATTGCCTTTGTCCATGAATATGGATTGAGAACGAACTCCGGCAAGCTCCTATCGTAGGCCTTAATTTTGAAATTTAGCGGGCCTGCAAGAGCAAGTGATCACCATGTGGTCGACCAGGAGAAAATTGGTGCAGCTATGCGAGTAACATGACACGATAAGCAGCTTCCTCAATCTCACCGATTTCATAGATGAGACCAGACAAAGCAGAGCAACCAGGACCGCCGGTTAGCCAAAGAAAGAGAGCATCTTCCTTAGGATTCCTCTCCGATTCTACAAAGTAGTAGAAGAGTTGAATTGCCTCTGATTCACCCACAGCAACATACCTGACTCAATTTGGAAAGCACTTCATATTGATCAAATCTGCACCTGTTAAGCTTTCAGGCATAACGATAGGCTTAATGACGCTAACATTGGGAACATAGTATAGGCATGTCGATCAAATGAGAAATATGAACAGCATAATTTTGATAACATCGCACAAATAAGAAAAATGCTAAGTACACTAATAATGGGTAGTTGATATATTAAGTGATGTGGCAAATTGTTATAAGTGTTGAATGAGGCTCAATTGTTTACATGTTCCTTGTGACCTACCACATCACTTGGTTTATCAATTTTGCGCACAAATTTTAGTATGCTGTGTTGCTTGCTCAACGGTGAATTTGATCCATTCTCAGCCTCATAAACGCTTTTCTTCTTGAAATTGGGTGTTATAAAACTTTAGAGACAGTCCATGGGGTTGTTGTGCTGGTTAAGGAATCAAACATGTACGTGTGGATTAAACTTAATCCATGGCAAAAGTTTGACGGTTCAGACTAGGGTAATAAATTTTAAGATGAGCTAGTTCCAAGACTAAAACCTAGAACCTATCCTCTTGGTCTCGGTTCCAAAAAGCTAGAACCGTGAGCCGAACCATTTATACTCGGAATTGAATTAGTGGTTCGTGGTTCCACCTAAGAACTGGATTTGTTTTGTAAATATCATAATATTGATATTAGATGTTACATTTTTAGCCTATAATTAGTAAAATCTTGTTAATTGAGTCATCTTGTGTGCCTACTTTTCAAGTTAGAGGTTGTGGATTTCATTCTTCCTAATTGCATCTCACTATTTTTCTTAAAAAGGACCCATTCTAACCAGCAAGGTTAGTTTAGTCCAATTCTCGGGTTGAACCAGCTCAATGCTCACCCCTAATTCAAACACCTCATACAAATAACTCTATGCCTGGCGATCTCACTCAAATTATGTATTACTCAATCCATGAAATTAGTGTGATCGTTTATATGCATAGTTTTACCTACCTAAGAAAAGTCAATCATAGAAAATGATAAAGAAACAAACTTTAGACCCATATGAGTGTTATGATGTGAGGCCCAATTTATTCATGGGGAGGGAGATAGTAACATGACAATTCATAGGTAGAGATGACATTCAAAATAGGGTGAGTGACCGAGTCGGAAAGATCTTGCCCGATTCTTTTCTCCCAGGTCGAATCAGTCTTATACACCTTATTTAGAAACAAGTAGTGAGATGCAACCAGGAAAAATGAAATTCATAGCCTCCAACTTGGAGTAGGCACCCAAGATCACTCAACTAATAAGACTTTAACAATCATAACCCAAAACAAATAATGTATAATATCAATTATGTGATACCAGCTGGTTCGGTTCTAAACCGTTTCCAATAATAATTCATTCGACTCCAATCTTTCGAAAATGGGACCTATAGGGAATGTTTCAGACCCAAGTTCCCAACCGGCCCACCCTAAAACTAATCACTCTTACCTCTAATTGTCATCACTTGAATACTAATTTTGGGGCACAGTCTATATGGCTTGGAGCGGAGGAGAATGTAGAATGATTCTTTAGTATCTTTGGCACCACCTGATGCTTCTTTTAGGTACATGGCTTATGTGGGTCGGGATGGATAGTTGGGTCATTACTAATGGCATATAGCATACGATCCCCTAGAGCATGGAGATTCCATGCGTGGGTCTGGTGGGGACGGTAATGTAAGTTCTACGAAGCGACGCAGGAATTCTGCATCGACAACGGGGACAGCAGCACTCACTCGAGTACGCTATAGGGATTCAGTTCACGTCTATCGGGTCGGATCGTTTCAAACGATGAGAGATGCAATATCGACAATAGCCTCGTGGATCGGCACTAGACTCGCACTCACCCAGTTTCAAGATGAAACGGAAGAGGCCCTTCGAATCCAGGAAGGAACTCCACTCTTGAGCCGCAACACGAGAGCCCGACATACCCCTGCAGGAGAAGAAACGCCACAACAAGAGGGCGGAGCCTAGGACTCACGAGAGCGCACGGCATTCCGACGTAATAGGAGACGGCCATTCTCTTTCGCTCCTCGACTGCCCGTCTTCCCTCTTCTCGTGCACCACCGGGAGAAGTCTCTGATGATATTACGGAGTCAGCACGGACGATAAGACGAGAATAAGATAAGAACAGATTCGCCCTTGAGGCCGACACGAGTGGTTCGTAGCATTGACAGCAACTGGTGCTCCAATGAAGAACGCAAACGCCCGTTTGGCTCTGCAGCTTTTTATGCATTTTGGAGTAACGTCCTTGAAATTCTCTCATTGATTCCTACGTGGACAGGGCGGATGAATAGCCATTATAGATGCCAAGACAAAAGTCAGATCAAGAAGGGAAGTATGAGGAGGAAAATGCACGCATGGGGATTCTGAATTTGGCACGTCCTGATAATACATGTGGATTGTCAGACTTAGTCAGGCTTGCATGAAACGACACATCATTTTAAGGGTCATGTGCATTCTAGATTTCTAGTACATGTATGTCACTCGTGCAATAATCTCCCTTCAAGCAACTCCAAAGTATCTTGTCAAGTAATGTCCAGTGTACAAAATAGATATTTAGGAAACATGCAGGTGTATGGTCTCTATTGGATGAGAAAAATGATAAAAATGTTCTTGAATTTTAACCCAATATATAATGTTATTTTTGAACTTTTAATTTATTCAATATAATTGAAATTTTTTTATGTATTCAATTTAGTCATTGGACCATGTGAAAATCTTCAATTTATTATTCTATTAATTCAAGTTCAATGATAACATCGAATATTCTCATATAGTCTAAAGAATAGATTAAACATTTACACAAAAATCAAGGACCATATTGACCAATTAAAAATTTAGGATAACATTATACATTATTCAAAGTTCATGGCTCATGTTGAACAAATTAAAAGTTTGGGAATAATATTACACGTTGAACCAAAATTTAGAAACTATGAGTGCCTACCACATCAACCTCTCATGTTAATTGATATGAAAATAAAATTAGCAAAATTTCCATTCGATGCCCAATTTTAAAACTATTTTTATCTACAACGTTGGTTTGGTGAATATATGTTTTGTAAAATTCCTATAAATCAAAGAAATTTTTTAATAAAGTATAAGATGAAGAGTTCGGTAAAAACAGATTTTCAACTAACCGAATTAGCATCATTAACTATCATATATCAGCATGTCTAAACTAATAAAGCAATGGAATCAATGTTGAAGTACATTAATGTTACTATTAGTGTTGCAATTATTTATAGATTTTTGCTGATTTGAAAAAAATAAGCAAATTACTCACTTTTGTTTTTGTGGACACTTTCATATAAAAGTGACACTTTTATCAACAATATATATATAGACACACACATTTAAATTAAAAAGCAAACTACAGAATTATTGTCGAAGTACATCGACGTTACTTAGCGTTTGGTAAAGATTTTTTTTTTCTAATTAATATAGAAGATGGTAATAATGGAGCCTTTTCGTGAAATGGTTCAAATCATAAAAACTCCATTACATTAATCGAGTTTCTGAATTGCGGATTAGATTCTTCATTTTATATCTTGAAGTCTTTTTCATAACTAGTAAAAAGGTTCGTGATCTATGAGAATTAGTACGATGTGTCCAACAGTTACAGTGATAAAACAAAAGAAGTAAGACTACTCACTCTACCCGCATGGATATCCTAGGCCGACGACGCCGACAGCTGACGACCTTATCCTGTTAAGTGGGGTCGAATACATGAAACCTATCACGTTGTTGCGCACTCAATCGGTTCTTGGATTCTCCGCAAGTTCTGAATGTTTTATATCTTTTCTTACCGTCTCCTTTCCCGTCCTGTTAGGCATTTCCCTACCCCTTTTTAACCAATGAATCCATCTTTATTCGCATCTCTTCATTGGAGCATTTGAAAGCTTTTTGCTCAACATGGCTCAGCTATTTCAGATGGCCTTCTCCCATCTTTTCCGCAATCGGGGCAACAGCTACCTTTCTTCTTGATAGCTTCATTTTCTATGAGCTCAAATTGTTTCATGTCTTCCCTTATCGTCTCCTTCCACATCCTTGTAGGCATTTCTCTACCGCTTTTAACCAATGAATCGTATCCTTATTGACATTATCTCTCTCGAGCATTTGAATGCCTTCACTCGACATTGCCAAACCATCTCAAACATCTTCTCTCATCTTATCCTCAAATGGGGAAACACCAACAGTTTTTCCAGATAGCTTCATTTCTTAATTTTATCTCTTTTTGTGTCTTTGCATCCAATAAAGCATTCTCATCTCCACTATACTAATTTTGTGCATGTGCTATTAAGGGTGAGTAACCATATTTTTGGGACCAAAAACCAAACCAATATACTCTTCTTTAACTAGATTTCAACTCTAACATAATAGGTTTTGGGTCTCTAATTTGAGATCTATCACCTCAAAACCAATCATCCCTAAAAACTATCGCTCACCCAACACTCCATGTCAAAAAGCATTACCAGCCTTAATGTCATCCTATAGAAATTTCCCTGAAGCTTAGACAATCAATAGTTGCACAAAATCCCAGGAGAGCTTCTCCAATTTATCCATCCCTCCTGTATTTTATGTAGGGGTGTGCAACGGGAACCGCCCAAACCGGACCGGACCGGCCGGTTTGGGTGGTTCCCATGGCCGACGACGGTCCGGTTCCCTGGTTCCCATTTTGGAACCGGTAGCTAGTCGGTCCGGTTCCCGGTTCCAAGGTGGGAACCGGACCGACCGACCGGGCCGATAGTTTTAATATAAATATTTTAAAGTTTCTCAAGAATTCAAAAAAAAGAAGAAGAAAATTCTTTAGAGTCTTAAGAAAATACAATTATATACAGATTAAAAGGACAAATTAATAAAGCGGTGTATAAATGAAGTGGATTGTCTTTGAGAATGTACTGTAATATTAACAATTTTTTTACCGAAAAAGAAAATTACCGGTTTCATTGGACCGGACCGGTCGGTCGGTCCGGTTCCCGGTTCCAGGATCGGCCGGTCCGGTCCACAGTCCTAGAATTTGGGAACCGGGAACCGATCACCCCTAATTTTATGGGTGGAGATCTAAGCTGCCACGTCTTCAAAAAAATCTGGCGTGCAAAAGTCCATGAAAAGGAAACTGAACTTCTTGTTTTGTTGTTGTAAGTGATACCGAATCTATTCCGCTGCCTTATATGTAGCAAACGGATGTCTATGTTGGAGTCCCCCCTCCCAAGGGGTTGTTTGGAGGGACTTGCTCTGTTTATTGCTTTGTCTCTTCTTGATCGAAATTAGGGGCGTGCATGGTTCGAGTAGGCAGTTCCCACCCTAGAACCGGAAATCACTCGCTAAGGACCAGTTCCAAAAATTTGGATTCAAGAACCACCCATTAGTTCCATGGATCCACTCGAGAATCGAACCGCCGGTCGATCCGATTCCGGGGATCTAGGGAACCGATTTCATAAACGATCACGTCTATTCAATATACATTAATGAATCGATCTCTTGACTTTTGTTGTGTTATTCAAGATTTCGACAATAAGAATTGCAAGAGCTATTCGGCAAATAAGAAATTAAGGCTCCAAATAGAACAATAAAAATTATAAACATAGGGCTTCAAAATTTTAATTTTTTTTCAACCAAAAAAATATTATTTTTTATAATAAAAATTAATATATATTATTATTATAATACCGGTCCTGTCCGGGTGGGCGGGCAGGTGGATCCACGCATGGAACCGGTAACCAGATCGGTACCCAACGGTTCCAATTGGAACCGGGGATTGGACCAGTTCCGGACCAGTCCGGTCTGGGTCTGGGCGGTTCGGGCTAGTCCTGGTTCTTTTACACACCCCTAGTCGAGATGGTCAGGCATGTTGGGCCTAAATAAGCAATCAAGAACTATTGGACCCAACTACTTTTACAGCAATCCCGATATAGACTATAAGCTATTGGACCCTACAATAATCATTCCCATGTCTTATACATACAGTATGGTATACTCAGTCTTGCCTAACTATAAGCCATGCCGGCCTAGTCAAATGCTTGTAGAGCCCCTTGGACACCTTGCCTCTCACCTAGAAAAATGCTTTCTCTCTCGGTACAACCACTTCTCGCACGTGCTTCCAATTTTTAACTTTTTCATGTCATTTTAATCGTGGGGAAAAAAAAACAGCTTTCCCATCAAGGAACATCACTCCTATTGTCCAACAATTCCCTGGCATCTTCTCCAGTTGCTCAGCAGGAAAGACAGAGAGACGGTGGGGTTTCTGTAACCTTCAGAATACACTTTCTTTGCATGATCCCTCCTCCACTTAAATAGCAACCGTTTGCGCATAGGAGCAGCCAAACAGAATTTGCAGCCCCACTGTCATACTCAGTCGAAGCTGGTACATTCTGCTTTTCCTCTTTCCCTGTAATGATTATGATTTCTTCGCTCTTGTCACAACAAAAGATTGATGATTTTGACATGTGTACACTCATATACATTTTTCACGAATTGGTATTTAATGTCGAATCAACCACCATTCTAGTCTCAACAGGTATGGAACTATCAGCGGTTATTTCCATATCCATTGCAGCCAAACTCTCTTCCTCATCCTTGCTCTTCTCTGGTTTCTCAACCTTAAGTTTCTGCCAGAACATTGAATAAAAGTCCCAACACCAATCAGATGTAGACAGACATTTGCTAAAACCTAAGCAAACTGATGTAGTGATACCGTTAATTCCTCAGATGCTAAATAAAAGTGAATGGATGGCAAGGTACAAGACCTTGACCCCCCTTTGTAAAGGCAAAACGCATGCTGTTTTGTGGCCAAAAAACAAAAGTTCCATTGCATCAGAAAACCAAGACCACATTATGAAAGTACCACCAAATAATTATTATTTCGCAAGGTTAATCACATCCTATCCGGCAGAAGACATAAAGTCTTTAGGACAATATCAAAATTGAAGCGTATCTCAAAGATTAGACCACTAACCTTAATAGCCATAGAGGTGTCCTTCGTCATCCGTGCAAACATGTTGCTATAAACCTTGGCATCTCTCTTATTGCTCTCGGCTTGAAGTTGTTTCAAGCTCCTCTCTAGTATTTTCACCTCCCTTACCAAAGTGCATTCCAGCATAAGTGTCAGAAGCTTGTGATGAAAAATACAATTTAATGCTGGAATGTTATTCACATGCTTAATGCTCATTTCATCACTCCTGGCCCAACTACAAACTCATCTTTGGTTCTACTAGTTACCTTTCTGCCCTGTGAGAGATTTTTCTCATTCTTAAGATTAAAATACCGGTCAAAGGCCAAATAACCTTTTTTAACTGTAGTTGTGCCAGGATATTCATTCCATTGTTGGGCATGTGTTTCTCATTGTTATTTACTGTCACAATCTAGCAAAGCAAGAAATACTTTCTTTTGCTAAACAGCAAACAAATGAATAATTAGAATGACTTTTCACCTGTTAACAGGATCAATATCTAGAGCTTTCCTAATGTCTAGTTCAGCCGATACCAGATCAGCAATCTCCATATAAGCTTGTGCCCTTCTGTACAATGCTTTCACGTTGTAGGACTCATAATCCAGTACCTGAATACCAAAAAGAAAGGGAATAAACCAGATGCTCATCAGTAATCATCACCCTGCCCTGTAATTTTTAAGCCAGAGCAAGTTCTCTTCATAGTTGCATCAGCATAACAGAACTGTGACAATATAAAAGTAGGACAGCCCACTTTATCTGGTTCATTGCCTAATTATTCACTGTTCAGATGCTACTTTCACATGCACAAAACCAGAAGCAAACAACACACATAACCTTCCATTAAATATTGAAACACATACATGAGGCCTTGACTTCAGAATTTTCACTCTTAAGGTTACTCGCCTGTGAAATCGAAGAAGAAAATTACACTTCATCTGGTTCATTGCTTCATTGCCTACTTATTCACCATACAGTTACTCCTTTCACATGCAGAAAACAGAAGTGAACAACACATAACCTTTCACGTAATACTGAAAAACATACACAAGGCCTTGACTTCAAAATTTTCATTCTCAAACGTACTTCCCCGTGAAATTGAAGGAGAAAATTACATGTTTACTATATCCAGCAAAAGGTCATGGGATCTTCTGCACTTCACCTTTGAGCATAGCCTAATTGCTTCCTGGAAATCATTTAGCTTAAGACTACAAGCAGCAGCATTTAGCCAGCATGCAACTCTCAATACTTCGACTAGCTTTTGCTCATCATCCCCAAAGGAAGCATCCTCACTGACATAGTCAGCAGCCTATAGTCACAGGAAAATAATCAGACTTTTGAGTGACTGAAATAGAATTTAGCATATTTCAATTAGACATTACATCCCAGAGCTACCTTATCATATTTTTTTCCTGCTCGTCGAAATTTCCCGGCTTTGAACAGTAAATTGCCTTCTTCTTTCTTCCTCCCAGCTTCCTCGATTTTCTCATGATTATTCATCTCCCATGGGGCTCTCTCCTTCATAAAATTAATTGCAAAAGGGCACAAGAGAGAACAATTGGTACTTGCGTTAATTAAAAGTGTCAAGCAAATGATTTTCCAATAACTAGATGGCAAGAATCTTGTATTGATACCTCCAAAAACCATATATGTAACAATATTACAGAAACTAATTCAAGGAAAAGTGTGAAAAGAACAGCAACGAGAACTCTAGGTTTCATTCACAGAAAAAGTTATCAACTGCAGGCACAACAAAATGTGTTATGAATCAATGTGAAAGCATTTATAACAAACTTCACTTAAGTTTATGCTTTGGAAAGTTTTTATTTTTATAAATTTCATTATGTTCAATATAAGCAGAATATCTTGTTCTTTACATTAATTTTTGCAATCCCAGTCATTAGTTGCTATAGAAGATGGAAAAACTTTGGGGAAGTTTGTCAATTTATATCAAGAAAAGCACAGGTTCCACTTTATGTGTGGAGACGATTTGTTTATGAGTAGTGGCTACTAAATAGAGGCCACTGTGGATTTGATTCTTACACTGCTTAACAAAACCCTAATTCACAAATAACTCTCTACTCTTCCCAGATTTATCGTGAAGAAAAGTGGTAAAGTTGAGTCACAGGCCAAAGCAAAAGATCAACTTTTCAAGCCGGGCAAAATTTGGGAGGGGTAGCGTGACAGGTTAACATTGGGTTAGAAGAGAAAAAAGACCTGGTCACATGATTCAGCACACGAATGGGAATGTCCACAAGAGGACATCATTCTTTAATCCTACAAAAAAACTCTTATTTTACGCATTCTTTCATTACCTTAACAAAATCCCGCATTTCAACTTCATAGATTAGATTGGAACACGGAGGAACAGTGGCGAGATCTCGCTCAACTTCTACGCTTCCAAACCCATATTCATGATTTATTGTCACTATGGCCAGCTCCCCTTTCCTCATGGTTGCTGATGCACGATCTAAACCAGCAATCACTTGCTCTAAAAACAGCATTAGGCAAAAAACAATAAGATAAGGTATCTGACTTCTCAAGTCATATAAAATAATTCCAATTCATAATAAAATATAGAAGCTGTAAGATTATCTATATTACCTTCATCTGTGACAAAGTTCAGAGGTTGCTTGCCATCTAGTCCTTTCTTTTCAAATACAGTCCCATCCTCTAGCTTAGCTGTATAGCTAACTGCACAATTCTCACATTAGCAATGTGACAAATGAAAAGGCATTTTCCCACCACTCAATTCATCCAACTTAGTTCAAAGAGTCAAATACCATAGCCTTTACAAAAAGTCACACCGAGAATAGAAATACTTACTAGTAACAGCTGCACCCTCATTTGCTGTAAATGCTCCTTCCCCTTCTTTCAGAATCTTCTTCAGTACCTTATTATCACCAGTGACATCAATAACAGGCTTGAAAGATACCAATTCCAAGTCAACATCGAGGGTAGAATTTGGAGGAACATTATGTAGCAGGTCACTGTTATCAAATTCTTTGTTCCTGAAAACATCTGCAATAGAGAGACAGATTAGAAGTACAAAACCACACCACAGATGATTTGTCTTTCAGAGTTAAAGTAGGAGATGTATCGGACATTTTCTTATCAGATCATACAGTCATTATGAGCAGCAAAATAGGAGGTCCATAATTTGATGATACATTAAGGATCAAAATGTACTTCCAAAACACTGCCTGATTGAGACAGCATTAATGGCATTGAAAATACAACCATTTTTGAATGGCACAGTCAGCCCGCATCTTCAACTCAATTGACAGCAAGATACATCATCACATCACACAAAAGGAGATATTAAGAATAAACCTTTGCCCCACCCCATCTTTCAACAAGTACAAATAAAGCAGTTCATCTGAGTGTGATTACACCTTTGATATTAAGTCCTAGATCCAGGCATGTCAAAACACTTAAAAACCTGTCTAAGTGCACCTTACATATAGTCTTCCGTAAAACAGAATCTATCAATCTTTCCTGGTAAAGATAAAGTTAGGCACCTTATGACATACTAAAGTTTCAACCACACAATAAAGTCAACATATAATGATCCTCATCTTGATTGTGGAGGTCAAAAGGGGAGAGTCTCAGAGAAACCATGGGGCTGTATGTATATAAGTGAAACAATTGTTGTGAACACAGTCTACCAGCAAAATTGTCAATAACATTTACAATGAAATTATAATGAGAAGCAATTTTTATGAGTCAGAAAACCAAACCCAATGTATAATATGTATTTCATGAAGCTTGGAGTGACATCATTCAAAAAGTCATCATCACATCAGAAAATTTTCCACTAACTGCTGGTGATGATATATCCCATATAATCCATTCGAACTAGTTGAGGGATTCTTCTAATATTGATGAAATACATAGCAAATGTAAATTCACAATGGGAAGTCTAACTTGAATTTACACATGTTTTTTTCTCAATAAAGTTTCACAGGAAGTTCTTTAACCACATAAAAGATAAACATTGCAAGAGATATTCAGTAAAATGAAATCTTAAAACCCAACAAAGTAAGTGCATTGATATCATTTGGATACATACGCTGAGGTTGAATGAGCAATTTAACCCTTTCTCCTTTTTCATGGTCATCACCGCTTTTGAAAATGCTGGACAAAGATGACCTGAAAGAAGCAGATTATTCCTTTGTACCATGTCAGCTTTAACAATGACACAATCGTAATCTGCAGCTATAAAACTTTCTGATCAGAAACTAACCATCTTTTACATAAAATTCAAGTCCTTCTTCTGGTGCCTCAGCAATAAAGGTACCATCTAGCAAAGTCACTCGATATTTCACTGCATGCAAATGTAGTTGTTCACCTTTCATCAGACAAGTCTGTCTGGCGAGGGGGCTCACCAGCTCGGGGACTAAATCTCATTCAGCCCAAACAAGGAGTATAACTTACCCAAGACTTCATCTAGATCGCTAGGTCGCTCATTCCTCTCTCCCTTCACCAAAATCTTTTTCACAATCCCCCCATCCTTACAGATATCCACCACTCTGATCCACGAAATTAGCTCGACTTCGAATCTCACGGCCGCATTGGGAGGAACACCGTCGCGGCCTGCAGCTCCATAGCCCAGTTCAGGAGGCACGGTGAACAAGGCACATTCCCCTTCCTTCATTGTTATAATCCCATGGTCCAAACCAGAAACCAATTGACCTTCCAAACAGACGAAAACGAATTCAGACCGGACCTAGAACAAATTCTTCGCCGCCAAATGAATATAACTAGCGTAAGGCAAGCTAAAACAACATGCGAGAAAACCTCACCCTGACCAAGCTTCAGCGTCAGAGGTTCATCTCTATCTCTGGTGGAATCGAACCAAGTCCCGTCCATCAGAGTCGCCACGAAATGAACTGCGTCGCATCGCAGAACCAAAATGCAACGGAGGAGGAAGATTTAGCGAACTCGTTCAACGACGTGCAAAAGAATGCAAAGAGGTGGGGGAGAGAGAGAGAGAGAGAGAGGAATACTGGCGGCTTCGTCGCCGAGCTCGGGCGTCTCCCAGCCGCGGCCGCGCCTGAGGAGCTTCTTCACGAGGCCACCGGTGCGGTGGAGCGGCCGCTCCTCGCCGACCTTCATCGGAGGCGCCGAATCGATCACCTCGCCCGGCTCTTCGTCGAGATCGTCGTCCTCGCCGTCTATGATGACGGAGACGTCAGTCTTCTTCCGCGACGCCATTTTCTCTCGGCGGGAGCAAGCGGAGCGCCGGTCGTTTCTCCTTCCGATTCCGGCGGAGAAGACGGCGTGTTGGGGAACTTGGTACTCGAGAGAGCGGGTGGCAATTGACGGTGGTCAAACCGCTTCTGATCGACACAAAAGAGTAGGCACCTCCGGACCTTCTAGACACATTGAGCTCGTTTTCTTTTCGCTGAAAATCTAAGAAAATTTCAAATAAATGGCCGAAGTACTCTCACTTTTATTATTTTAAATAAGAGTTTGAAATAGTCAAATTATTTAACTTAAAGTGACAATTATTTTAAATAAGGACATCGAGTGGATATATCAGGAGAAGTGAGCGGTTCAAATTTCTTACAAATTCCACTTTGTAACTTGGAATCTAGAACCTACCCTCTCATAGGTTCCAAAATCGATTACAGGTCCAACAAATTCTTCTTCTTTTTTGTTTCATTTAAGTGGAACTGGTGCTGGTTTTGAAAAAAGAGGAATCGGGAATCGGAACCTCCCTTCCTAAAACTGGGAACCGTGATCTTCCCTTCCAATATAGTCTTTATAATGATAAAAATCACAAAAAATACGTTACTCTGAACAGACTAGTTATAATTTGATTGCAATGAATCCACAATGACAACTTGTAGCTTTACTTATTCTCTGTAACTCCTCAATCATTTTTCCACAAACAAATGTTCCGTGAGCCTGAACAAATTAGCAACTTCTTAGTGAGGTTGTGACATGTCATCATCAAAAGCATGCATTTTTTCAATGTAGTGACATAATTTCTATAAAAATCTCCTAAGTCATAAAACAATCATGTCATCATTCATGATTCTTCTTTTTGGATATTAATCATATTGCAAAGCAATAGGTACAACACAAGTCTCACAAATTAAAGAACAAGATTATCCTTACATCATCAATGACTACGAGAAAATCATGCTTTCTCTTGATTCTCACAAGCTCATTCATTTTGTGCAAAGTCTTCATCCATGCTAAACAAACTATGGAGGAAGAAAATAGGGATCACCTAGTTGAAAATTTAAATTACTATCCACTGAACTAAAATAATTATTAGAAAACCCTATCACATATCTTCATTCTATTTTAATTGGTAAACTTTATTTACCGATGATCTCATCATTAAGACAATACATATCTTAGAGAGAGAGAGAGAGAGAGAGGGGTTAAATGAAATATTCACTGATTAGACATATAAAAGACTAGAAATATCACTTACTCAACTCAAATTTTTCCACATTCTCAATGCACTCTTCAATATTAATAGGCACACGAACGGCTCTTAACCAATCTTGAGTACAAATCAAAACTTCAATTACTTTGGGAGTCAAAGAACTTCAAAAGCCATCAAGCACACGACCCAAAATACTAAAAGTGAACTTCGAAGCAACGATAGTTATAGGAATAGGCAAAACATCTCGAGCCATCAAAGATAGGGTTTTATATTTTGAGTTACTAGTCTTCCACCACATCAAAATGTCAAGATCAATAACATTTTCAATTTTATTTTCAAGATATTAATCAAGCTCAAATTTATTGACATCACACAATTGTTGGTTCGAGTGTATAAAGGTTTTTCGCCATGCTTGAGCATCATACTTCCTTTTGTTAGCTCTATTGCCACCGGCATTGGCGTTGGAACCACTGCTATTAGCACTCAAATTTTGGACACCAAAATTCTGATCACTTGAATCAAAAGAAAATTGCTCATAAAATTCAAACAAACGCTCCAATGCGTCTTTCATCTTATTCATCGTCATAAATTTGTCCATACAAAAATTTCACATAATTCAACTTAACTCTAGGATCCAATACAACCGCAATCAATACCATCATATTCACTTTGTCTAAGTTTTCATAATATTTATTGAATATTTCTTTCATTTTCATACACATAGCTTGAAACTTAAGATCCAAGTCATCCGCTGCATCTTTCAAATATTTATATAAAAAAACTGTCCCCTCAAAATAATCATTGGAAGTTACATACGAACTCCTCGACATTTGATTAGCAGCATCATAGAACACTTTTGGAAACTCTGAAAGAATAACAACATTTTCACAATCATTATCTTGAGGAATCTCATGGTTAAGCTCACTTACAAAAGATAAATCATCTTCTTCCAACCTTTCGAAAGCTTTTTTGAACTTTACAGCAATGTCTAACATAAGATAAGTAGAGTTCTATATAATGGCTACGTCAACAATAACTGAACCATTGTAAGTGATCTTTTCACTCTCAATACAAGATTGAAATGATTGGGCTCTTAAAGGAAAACTTTTCCCATACTTAACCACATTGCGAATACGTGCAATAAAGTTATGTACCATGCTCAAGCCATCTCTCACAATCAAGTTCAATATATGAGCCGTGCTCCATGTGCAAAACATTACCATCTAATATCATCAACCTTTCTCTTGAAAGTTTTTCCCTCAAATAATCAATTGCAACATCATTTGAGCTAGCATTGTCAACAGTAATTGTTGACACTTTTTTTTTCTATTTCACACTCATTAATGCATTTTTCTACCATTTTTCCAATCTCCATACCTCTATGACTATGTATCACCACAAAATTGATAATTTTTTTATGCAACTTTCAATTCTCATTAATAAAATATGTAGTGAAACACAAATAATTCATGTTTTGAATAGAAGTTCAGGTATCAGTTGTAAGTGCAATCCTAGACTTAATCTTACCAAAGTAAGTCTTCAAACAAGCTTTTTCGCGAAAATATAAGTTCATGCAATCTTTAGCTATTGTAAAACGTGATAAATGCTTGAAGAGGGGTTGTAACTTAGAGACAAACTCACGAAATCTGACACGCTCCACCAAAGAAAAAGGTTGTTAATTAATAATTATGAACCAGGCGAGCATTTTCCTGCAACGTTCTTGATTAAATAACCATGTCGATAAGACACTACAAGTGTTAGATTCTCCTCCTACCTTGCTAGCCCCATCTACATTACGTGGTACAAAGAATTTATGTCTCTTCTCTATATTACGAGAAAACTTCTTGCATGTTATTAAGTGCTTCCTCATGACGGAAGTACCATTAGAAACACGGTACTTTAACAAAGACCCACAATGAATGCACTTCACCTTATATGTGCTTCCATCCTTATCTTTGATCTTGTATAATGATTACAACACTCATATATATATATTTCTTATTACGAGGAGGAAAAGAAGAACCAAGTACCTTGTCTATCACACTCATGTTTGGGGATTGATCTTGTTTATTTTTATCACCCGACATTTCCATTTTTATAATATGTGTCATCTCCTCATAGTCATATAGGTCCAACAAACAACACTGCCAAGTAGTAACCATTTAATCATCTCAATAATCAGAAATAAGGTCACACGATAACAATTTCACATAATCTAAGTTGGCTAAAGCAAAACATATTTAAAAAAAAAATTACCTAGTAAGCAAAAACCATTCTCTAATCCATTTCTGGATCAATTTCAAGTTCTACTGCCTCTTTCTTGTCCTTAATTGGAGGAATAAATTGTAGAGGTAAGGAACACACCACAGGGCTATAACCCAATGTCTTGTCAAGAGATAAAACAACAACAAGACTTCATGTCCAATGAACTCTAGTAAGATTACTGTATTAATCCGCGATGCAAAATCATAAGGGTTTATGTAATCGAACTCCAAATCAGCCAAGCACATGAGCTGCAAGTAACCATGAGAATTAGACCCCATCACTTGTAAACATAAAAAGTCAAATGAAGAATGCATAAAGACCAGAATTTCATTTTAAGAGCAGCAAAAGGCAGCCACAACTCACAGTTTGCACTGGCTTTTGTGGACAGAGATAACACGGGGAAGCTATTGAAGAAAGGAACTAAGTTAACTCAACCACACCAAAAGGGAAGGGGAAAACTCGTGAAAAACCTTGATATTTTCAGTCTCCTTCTTCCCCTCACTCTCCCTCCCACCCTCTCTCTATCTATCTCTGCTTCTTCTCAGAATGCAACGCTCCTTTGACAAGCTTGCATCCGCCCGGTGAGTTCTCGGCGACGGAGATAAACAGGTTTCGCCACCGGCCCACGACCACCCACTGGGCTCCGTCGGCGACCGCGATGAGCGATTCTCCTCCAGGTACAATTCTGTCAATTCCTTTCCCAATTGGGCGAGTGCATTCCATTTTGGGTTTTCCCTCCGAAGAGTGTTGAGTGCGTACGACGCTTTCCAGACACGAACACTGAAATCAACTCAAACAAATTCGAATCTTACGGACCATGCAACACTCAAAATAGGGTTTTGACACCCAAAACTCCAAACCATCCTCGAATTCCGGCTTCGCATTGGGGAATGTAGCTCAGATTCAACACAAATTCACAAGCAGAGAGAGAGAGAGCATTTATGGGTACGACTGGTGGCCACCATAGAATTGGGTTCGAGCTCAAGAAGGAGCGGCGATGGTGGCGACGGCGAGCATTGGATGCGAAGGTGTGGCTAGTGGAGGAGCTAAAGATGATTCCATCGCATCTCTCTCTCTCTCTCTCTCTCTCTCTGCGCGTGGATGATCAAATTGGGGATAGAAATTAGGGATTTTTTGGGAAGGAGGGAGGCTGGAGTGGACCGGTTCCGATTCTATTAAGAATCAGGAACCAGCCAGAAAATAAGGAATCGGGAACTGAAACCGGACTCCCTAAATCCGAGAACCGTACTCACCCTTATATCAAGCCAGGCAAAGGCGACTACCACCCTTGTCTATGTTAGTCGCTCTCATTTGGCCTGGTGAGAGCGAGGGTCACCCTCACTAGATCTTGTGAGGGTTGCTCGACATGGGGCGACCCTCGCCAGATCTAAAGAGGGCAAATCTCGCCTCTTGGACACCAGTGAGGGTAACCCTTGTTGGAGGTAGGCGACCTCCATCAACCATAGATGGCGATGGTCAAGGGAGGTAAGAGGAAAACAAAAAAAGAGACAAGAAAAGAAAAACAAAAAAAATGTAAAAAATATAGTCACAAATTTTTTTTTTTACTAAAATGTCCCTTTTCTGATGGCCAAAATAGTCATCAACTAGTCAAAGGCTCTTATTTGAGACGATTTGACCCTTTCAAGCCTCTTATTTAAGACAATTTGGCAACTTAAGACCCTTATTATAATATTCACTTTAAGTCATTATTTGAGAAAATGAGAGTGCTTTAAACTCTTATTTAAAATTTTCACAAAAATCTTTGACAAGTGTTTAAAAATACAAGACATATTTTTATTGTTGTTGTATGTTGATGATGATGTTAGGGACATCGAACTTAAGCATTATTGCCAAAAGGCAAAATTAAAAAGATGAGAGATTCGGCTTTGACAATCCAACTTGATTTCTAGAGTTTGGTTAGCTTTGCAGCTTTGTGGGCTTGTTTTGTCGTAATGATTTTTTGGATTTGCTATGTATCCTCCATGTATCATTTTAAATTTGAATAAAATTTTCTTTGGATAAAAAAGAATGAAGTTGCTTATATGTCGTAGAATTTTGTATTAGGCAATAAATTGTTTTCTTAGGTAAGATATTTTCTTAAAGCTTGATGATTCAAATATTAGCCACGTCAGCATGACGTCAAAGAGAGAAAATAATAAATAAAAAGCCACGCCCATTTTTCCTTCATTGTTAATTACTTAAGGGACTTTAAGCCAAAGGTTTCAAAGTCTATGCATTCACTCGAAAGATACTCAAGATGGATCCTCCTTCCTAGGGAAAATCTCATATCATTACAATCAAGGCTCTTAATTAGAAACTCTAGAATTTGCCTCCTCTGCAATTTCTTTCCAAATGATCCTTCAAGCAAATAATAAATATTGAGCATTCATTCTCTTAGAAGAAATTGAAGGCAAGAAGCATATTTGTAAATTCAAAAGTACAAGGTTTATATATGCTAAAATACATTATCACTACACTTTTGAGGAAATTTTAGCCATTAAGCATGGAATCAAGAAATTTGAATTACATCTTATTGGTTATCATTTACTTGTCGAAATAGATATATCTTCCTTCAAACAGATGATGAAATTCAAATAGAAGTATTTGCCTTGTCCACAACTTCTCCAATAGGCAGATGGTTTTCAAAATACTCTTTTGAGTCCACACATATTGAAGGAAATAAAAATGTCCTTGCATTTATCCTTTCCGAACCCAAAGAAGATTCCTCATTGTTCATGTACATTTCCAAAAACCTGACTAATGGATTTCAAAAACAAGACATGAATCCCAAATTCCCTAGCGGAAGGTATCCATTTAAAGTTCATGAGTTGATCAAGTTTAATACACTCTTTGATAATCTCACAAATCCCAAATTCCCTAGCGGAAGGTATCCATTTAAAGTTCATGAGTTGATCAAGTTTAATACTCTCTTTGATAATCTCATAAATCCCATGTGGGAATATTAATATAAAATCTTCTATAAGTACGGTGGACTAAACCTCCAACCAAGTGGCATGCACTCGGTATCTATTCATCCATTCTTTGTCTTTTTCCTCATATGATGAATTTCCAAAATATCTCAAACAATTTTACTTATATGCATTTAATTATCATGCTTTTACCATTTAGTTTTCAATAGCAAGAACGCAAAAATTATCGATTATGCTTTAAAGTACAATCATTTTGCAGAAATGCTTTGTTAATTTAAACTCTTAGGAGCTTGGAAAGCCTTTTTCATAGAACAACTAAGAGATTGCAAGCTAGATCCAGAGCTGCACATGATCATTTTCTTTTACAAGCCATTAATGTTTGTCAAACCAAACAACAATATTTCCAGGTAACTGGCAAATATAAGAGTCATTATAAAGCTCAAGAAGTTCCTATCAAGCTTTATAAGACACTCTCATGCTGCATTGGAGCTAATCCACGAGAGTACAGGAAAATCCAGCGAATCCTCGATGAGACTAATTGCATTAGTCCTCTAGAATTTGACCGAATGATAATACTGATTTACATTGAGATTATTCAAGGGATTATCTCAAGACTTAATCTCAAGACTAGACCTTTTTTTCATTAATATATACATCGAACTGTACAGAGAATTCCCTATTTCTCTTTTTCACGTCATTTTCAACTAAGCATATTTCCAAGCACAATCTAATTGAAGCCGATTGCTAAGTTTGCCAGATGAAGCAGCATCCGATCTTGTACAATGAGTCTTTCTCATAGAAAGTAAAGAGACTTTTTGCCCACATGATTAAACCACTGTGACCTCGATCGACTTGGTAAGAAACACGACTCCACATAAATTCCTGCATCGATTTGGACCATTGTGAAGAATTCGAGCAACTACAACAATTTGGATTAAACAAATCTGCATATTCATCCTTCAACAAAGTAATGGAAAGAGTACAGGATGAAAAAAGATTATGAGAGAAGCTCTTTTGAGCATCATAAATAACGGCCATCGGTCCCTAACTTTCCAACCAAAAATTGTAGCAACCCGCTGTTCTTATAAGATCACAAGAGAAATCCCTCCAATTTTGAGTTTTGTAGTTCCAATCTTGCACATTCCTGAACAAGCAATGGCAGTTACTAGAATACCCCAAATAATGCTACTCGGATCAGAGCGAGATAGGCATAATATGTCAGAGTTTGAAGAATAGGCCAAGAATGAAAGAAGAACGTGTGTTTTTGTATATGTATTCGTACGTATTTACATTGTATAGACTCCTATTTATAATACATTGAATGTCTTAACTAAGGAAAGAAATAAAGAGGATACAAAGAATAAAATCCAAATCAAATCCAATCATGGATTGATACAAAATATCAATTATGATCTCCTGTAATTTGAATTGATTGATCATGATCCTCAGTCCGATCTTCGCATATCTTCAACACTCCCCCTCAAGCTGGTGGCTGATATATATCTAAGACACCCAGCTTGCTTAGTAGATATGTGTGTTGCCTTTGACACAATGGTTTGGTAAAAATATCAGCAGGTTGCTCTGTGGTTCCAATTCCATTTGTCTTGATTACTCCTTCTTGGATCTTGTCTCGAGTGTAATGGCAATCTACCTCAATATGTTTCGTTCTTTCATGAAATATGGGATTCGCTGCAAGTTTGAGCGATGCATCATTGTCGCAAAATAAATTTGTCGGGCCTTTGACTTGTATCCCAAGATCTGAAAGTAAGCCTCGTATCCAAACTATTTCACAAACAGTTTTTGCCATGGCTCGATATTCAGCTTCAGCAGATGACAAAGATACCGTCGACTGCTTCTTTGTTTTCCATGAAAGTAAGGAATTTCCCAACTTAATACAAAAACCAGTGATAGATCTCCGACTCATGGGACATGTGGCGTAGTCTGTGTCACAATAAGCATTCATCTCCAAATTACAATCTCGAGAGAGGAGTATTCCAAGCCCTGGACATCTTTTTAAATATTTCACAACCTTCAATGCTGCATTCATGTGAGATTCCTTCGGGTTATGCATAAATTGACTGAGTGTCTGTACTGCATAACATATGTCTGGCCTGGTCATGGTGAGATATATAAGTTTCCCTACGAGCCTTTGATACCGGGACGGGTCTTCAAGCAATGGATCATCAATCTCAGAAGATGATCCGGCATCATAATCAACATTAGTTAACTTAGTGTTCTGATCAATAGGAATATGATTTCTAACACAAACTTCCATTGACTGAGAGAAATTCCTAAATCTGAGCGGGCAATCTCGATACCAAGGAAATACTTGGGAGATCCCCAGTCTTTAATATGAAAAGTGGAGTGCAAGTATTCTTTGAGACTCTTAATGGCTAATTCATCATTCCCCATAATAAATATGTCATCAACATATATCATCAGGTATATTGATGGCGTACCTTTTGTCCAAGTGAAGAGAGCATAGTCGTACTTGGATTGCTTGAAGCGAATGGCTGTAAGAGCTATAGTAAACTTTGCATACCACTGTCGAGAAGCCTGCTTGAGTCCGTAAAGGGACTTACGGAGACGACACGCCTTAGCCTCCCCCTGTCGCCGTAATCCAGGTGGAATTTCCATATATATCTCCTCATCGAGATCTCCATGCAAGAAGGCATTGTGAACATCCATTTGATGTAGATTCCAATCTCGGAAAGCAGCAATGGAGAGGAAGGAACGAACAGTTACATCTTTTGCCACTGGAGAAAATGTCTCGTGATAATCAAATCCTTCACGTTGTGTAAACCCTTTTGCCACTAAGCGTGCCTTGTAACGTTCGACAGATCCATCAGCCTTGTACTTGATTTTGTACACCCATTTGCAACCAATGGGCTTGCGATGAATAGGTAATGGGACTATATCCCATGTATTATTTTCTATTAGCGCATGTAACTCTGCCTCCATGGCCTTCTGCCATCGTGGATCACGAGCTGCTTCATCATAGGATGATGGTTCTGTTTCTTCGGAGATACGACTAATGCAACACATATGTTCTGTAGATAGTCGATCGAATGAAACATAGGAAGAGACAGGATATGAGGTACCTGATGAGTTGAGAGAGGCACAAACATAATCCTTCGTCCATGTGGGAGGACGAGTAATCCGCCCTGAGCGTCGTGGGGCAATATGAACAGGGGTTGAAGATGAAAATTCTGAAATAGACTGTGGAGACAACCTTTCTAAATCAGAATTTTCTTCAGTTTGCGTTGTAGATTCTGCAAATGAATAATCCGCGGTAGATGGAGTAACCGAAGTGTTGTCTTTGGTCTCTGGAGAAGAATTTGGAACATCCAGAGATGGGACGTTAATATAAGGAGAACTGTGAGACAAATCTTCTTCAAATAAAAAACGTCCATTCCGATGATTTGAGCTAGATGGCTCATTTGAAGATGCCTCATCTTGAAAAGGAAAAACGTCTTCATGGAAAATAACATCTCTACTAATAAAGAAATTCCCTGTCGATGGCTCAAAAACCCGATAACCTTTTTGAAGAGTTGGATATCCCATGAAGATGCATTGTCGAGCTCGAGGACTCATTTTGTCACGAGAGCCTAGGGTAGCCACATAGCATAGACAGCCAAAAACTTTCAAATGATTAATTTCAGGCTTCTTGCCAAATAAGACTTCAAAAGGAGTACGTCCGTCTAGAACTCGAGTCGGCATGCGATTGATCAGGTATGCTGCCGTGACCACACAATCTCCCCAGAAAGTCTCAGGAATTGATGCTTGGAATTTAAGGGCACGTGCAACTTCTAAAAGATGACGGTGTTTACGCTCAACGATTCCATTTTGTTGAGGCGTGTAGGTGCATGTGCTTTCATGCAGAATTCCATGAGAAGAGAAAAGTGATTGACAGTCATGACTAGAAAATTCTCTCCCATTATCTGTTCGAATACGTTGAACAGATTTCTGAAATTGATTTTTGGTCATGGTCAAGAAATTTTTTAAGAGAAAAAAAAATTGACTTTTTGATTGCATGAGAAACACCCATGTAGCACGAGAATGATCATCTACAATGGTGAGAAAAAATTGAGACCCATCACGATGTGGGGTGTGGTAAGGTCCCCAAATGTCAGCATGAATTAAAGAGAAATTTTCTGTAGTTCGAGATTTACTCGTGGAAAAGGGGGTACATGATTGCTTAGCAAGTGGACAAATTTTGCATTGGGGATGTGGAAAAGAAGCACTGTGACCCAAACGTTGATGAGAAAGAATAACTTTATCATTGGTAGCAATGTTACACAATGATTCCTTATTTATGGAGATATGCGACAAATCAAAATTTTCAGGAAAACTGGTCCAGAAATATAATCCTTGTGAAAGACTACCCAAGCCCATCAGTTTGCCAGTCGAAAGGGCCTGAAAGAAACATGTGTCAGAATTGAAGAAAATATGACAAGAATTGTCTTTACAGGCCTTTGATACTGAGATAAGATTGAATTGGAATTGGGGGACATAAAGAACATTCCGAAGGATAATCGAAGGACCAAGATTGACCGTCCCTATCTTTGTGACATATGTGGTGTTTCCATTTGGAAGTTTCACAATTATAGGAATATCGTATTTATGGGTATGAGAAAAAAAACTTTCATCACAGATGATGTGGTCACTTGCACCTGAATCAATTATCCATGCGTCATGAGAAATAGAATTAAGGCAATATGAAGTACCTGAAAAACTTGCCCCTTTGTCAGAAATTTCCAAATGTTTCAATGCCCTCATGATCTCCTGATACTGATCCTGGGTGATCAATTGATTGATATTATTTCCAGTAACTTGATTAATTGAAGATTCCTTCCTTCCTTTCTCACCGGGCTTACCGTGCAATTTCCAACAGGTTTCCATGGTATGGTGAGGACGTTTGCAATAGTCGCAAAATAATTTCCCCTTTCCTTTATAATTTCCCTTCAAGGATGATGTGGCATTATGAGAGCCGTAGGATCCTTTAAAATTAGTTGCCATAGTGACTTGTTGAGAGCCATTGGATTTGGCTGAAGTCATGGCTGATTGATGACCATTAGATCCTTGGGTTAGATCTTGGCCGTCCATTTGAAAAAAAACTAGGGCTTCCTTCTCCTTCCTTGAACACAGCAGTCGCTCGTCTTCCTTCTCCATGGAGTCCAACTCTCTGGTCAGCTAAGGCAAAGCCTTGCGAGAAACTGCTGCTCAGTTGCTGTCCAGCAGCAAGTTCAGGTGAGAATCTGAAGGTGCCGGTTGGTGGTGGTCCAGATCTGAAGGCAGCAAGGGCGATTCCTTCTCCGGTTCGTGTGTGCTGCACCGCGGCTACCCTTTGGCTTTCTTCTTGGACCGCCAGCTGATAGATCCGCCCGAGTAATGGTGCCGGCTCCATCGCAAGGATTTGGGACCTGAAATGTGAGTAGTTTTCGTTTAAAATTAGTAAAAAACGAGTTGCCTTCTCCCTTTCTCGTATTGCCCGATACTGTTGAAGTGTTTCATTCGGCCCTTCAAGCTGTTCTTCAGCCGCTTCAAGTTCGTTCCATAGGGCAGACAATCGGTCACGGACTGATTTCCTTGTTTCAGTTCTGATATGGCTTGAGTGAGGGAGAAGATTTTGGCTCGGTCAAGTTTTCCGTACATCTCGCAGATATTCTCCCATATTGTCTTCGAGTCATCAGTTGGAGGGAGTCCGGCGGCCACTTCGGGAGCCAAAGAATTCCCGATCCAAGTCCGCACAAGCTGGTTGCATCTACGCCAGTGTCGTTGTGAGCGTTCGTCTGACGGAAAAGGCACGGTTCCGTCAAGGAACCCATCTTTGTCTTTCGTGACCAACGCCCGCCGAAAATCTCGAGCCCAAGTACTGTAATTCTCAGGTCCGGTGAGCTGCAAAGAGATGAGCCGCAACTCAGGGCCGTCGCCCGGCGACGTGTAGAATGGGTCGCCAAGCTCCGGTCGGTGGTAGCCGACCGGAAAGGCATACGGCAGGTAGCCGTGCCCCATCGTCGGGTAGGGATTTGCTCCCTGACCTTGTGATGTGGGCTCAGGTCCTGGGCGTGGGCCAGCCCAGCCCAGCCCGGTGTTGAAAGGAGTTTGTTCTCCTTCAACGGGCTGGGCTCCGAGATTCGGGAGTCCTTCTCCAAATGTACCGTACGAAGTCCATGGCAAGTTTGGCCCAATTGCCCACGGGCCTTGAAACGGAAATTGTTGGAATGGTGGCCACTGGACCGGCCCAAAAACATTTGTTGGAGCAAGAACTGGTTCAGTAATAATTTGAGTTGCAGATTGTTCATCCTCAGCCGGATCTCTGTTTTGAGATGAATTTGAGTTCTCTTCTACCGAAGTATTTTTTTCGGTATTCTTGGCCATGATATGTGTGGAAATGAATTCCTACTGTGCTCTAGTTTGCTTTGCAGGTATAGATGTGCAATAGCAAAGATAGAAGGAAACAGAGGCAATTCAAGGATTTGCGGAAGCTAGGTTGAAGAATATGGCTCTGATACCATGTCAGAGTTTGAAGAATAGGCCAAGAATGAAAGAAGAACGTGTGTTTTTGTATATGTATTCGTACTTATTTACATTGTATAGACTCCTATTTATAATACATTGAATGTCTTAACTAAGGAAAGAAATAAAGAGGATACAAAGAATAAAATCCAAATCAAATCCAATCATGGATTGATACAAAATATCAATTATGATCTCCTGTAATTTGAATTGATTGATCATGATCCTCAGTCCGATCTTCGCATATCTTCAACATAATAAAACATGATATGCTTCTTGCTTGTCACGGATCTAATCCATTTGTATATACAAATAAACAGTGCTAACATGCGGCCACAAGTCAAAGCACATGAAACTGTGGACATAGGATTTGTACTATCAATTTGTGTTGATATTAAGAGCCTCCACCAGCATGATGCCACTAGCGTGGCGACCAATCCTTTGCCAGTTTTTCCAAGTCCATCTCTTGGGTAGTCTATTGATCCCCACTATGGTTGAAGGCTATTGAGCCGCTGGACTAGATTGTGGCTTGTTCGTGGCTTTCCAGGGCCATCATCCTGAATTCCTTTGAATTGTCCTGGTCTTAGTCGGTGTCATAATATGAGCTTTCTCAATGATTATATATGATCTACTATGCACTGGCTTAACTTCTTCATTTAAATTGCTCGGAGAAAGGTTTCCTTCGAATGCTCAAACTACATATTTACACGAAACTCATATATTATTCCACATTTGTAGAACAATTTGCATCGACTGGTCATGCTTGAAAGTGATTTGGAGCAAAATAAGACACTAAATATAGTGTCCCCCTCCCCCTTTCTTGACTCAAGTGAAGTGATAACCCAAAACCATTCATCTGTGGGCGGGGGGACACTCATTCTTGTATTGAAACAAAGGATTCTGAACTAGGTAATGTACTTTTATTACATGTGTACAGCGTCATGCAGAATGACAAACACAAGCAGTTGCACAATTAATCATCCCAGTCATTTGGTAGAAAATAGTAAAATTGATTTTATTGTTTTGGTTAAAGAAGAAAGATGGTGATTTTAAATTTCATTAATTTTGGCCAAGCGTGTGAAAGCAAGGAGTATAGCAGTTTTCAAACCGCCGAAGAAAAAGTAATCTACAAGAAGCCACGCGTTGATCAAGAAAAAGGGGCAGCGGTGGAGCTCCCTATTTCTCTTCACCGACTCCAACATTAATGGCGAGAAGAGGACAGCTTGCATGGAAAACACGTAGAGCGACAAATTGAATTCGGCAAATAAGAAGAGAAGCAGAAGCACCGTCTCTCTCTCTCTCTCTCTCTCTCTCTCTCTCTCTCTCTCTAGTCTCTCCCCCTCCCTCCTCTAAAGGCCGCATTTTGTTGGAGAAGAATCAAGCATTAATTCGCCATCTAATTTGCCATCTATTGATAAATTTGCTTAACAAAGAAGAAAACCTCAACGCCTTTGGAGAAAGTATAAACATGGCCGTCCCCTGCCTGCTGTGCTTACGTTGAGAAACCTAGATTGAGAATATTAAGCTTGTAAAGAAAACGAGAGAATTACTAAAAAAAGTTCTAAATTTATTGTAATTATGTTAATTAAATTTTAAATTATTTATCGATTCAGTCTTAAACCTTTCATAATTGTGTTAATTTAGCCCATCTGCCAACTGGCATTGATGTGGACGCTAGTCTTCCGACGAATGCTAGCGTGACAATTTTTAATAATTTTTTATTCTTTTTTTTTTTTTTTTTTTTTTTCCGCTTCTTCCTCCTTCCTCTAGCCAATCAAAGGCAAGGGTCGACGAGGTCAGCCTCATCGTTCATTGATGAGGCTTGTCCTCGCCAGCCACTAATGAGGCCTTGCCAGATTTGGCCATGGCAAGTGCGAGCCACGCCCAACGACAACAAGGCTAATCTCGTTGGCCAGAGGAAGGAGGAAGAATAGGAAAAAAAATGAAAATAAAGATAAAAATTAATAAGAAAATTTGAAAAAAAAATAATTTAAAAATTGTCACATCAACATTCATCAAAAGATCGGTGCCGATCAACATCCACATCGGCATGGTTGGCTAAATTTGGTTGGATGGATTGAATTAGTATAATTGTAAAAAAGTTTAGGACTAAATTATCAAAAAAAGAAGTTTATGACTAAATTAGCATAATTGTAATACGTGTAGGACTTTTTTAGTAATTTTCCTTAGAGAAAACTTTGTAAGAGAGGGACTCTTAGTATGTGTGCGTTTGTTCTACAAGTTGTAAGCCTACGAAAGGTCTTTTTGAGTATTATTATTCTCCTTGGTGTATTTGTGTTCTCAACTCATCAAACCCTTTAAAGCTCCTTTACCCTTTTGGTTCCAACATCATCTCCTCGGTATCATAGTCCTTGTTTAGTTTTGGACCAACAAAGGCATCAAATTTGTCACATTTTTATGTTTGTATGAGCAATTAGTCTTGCCTGAAATTTAATTAGATGGGTCAATTCTACAATGACATTCACCATGGAGAGAGGGAATAGATAATTAATATGAGGGGAGGGGAGCATAGATTTGCTCAAAGTCCTAAACTCAGTTCTTTTTCCTATTAGATAATATCACCAACAATGACATGCCGCACATAGAAATGTTGTTGAAAGACCACTCACCCAATCAACGTATCATAGGGTCTAGCCCACTTAAGCCTTGTTTGGCATTTCCCTTGTTCTTACCCCTTTTAGTCAAAGTTTGTAGTCTACCAAAGAAAGTAGCCAAGTTCGTCGAGCGAAAAATGTGCTAGCTTTACTTAGCAAGGTACCCCATCTAGTTTTCTTAGGATGTGGCGTGCAGGCCTAAATGGAGGTCTTGATTCGAAGGGGATGCATTCCTGGAACCAGCCGTGCATCACGAGATGGTTTCTGGCTTCCTTCTTATTCAGGTTTGGCTCTATGTGGATTGCGTGAATTCACAGCTATTGACTTGAAACCCTACATGCTGTATAATATCAGTGATGGGCAATCGACTTTTTCGCCGTGTCGTTCGGGGCACGCTTTAAGTGACTTGTATCTTTGTGTTGTCTCTGAACTTTTGATATATATTAAATTATCTCTAGATTACATAAAAATGTTCAACATTCTTCCTAAATTTGAATTAATGGAAATATGGCAGTAAACATTTTTATTTAATCTAGGGACTAACTTAAATATGTACCAAAAGTTTAGGAATCACATTAACAAAAATTTTGTAATCACATTACACATTAGGCGAAAGTTGATGAATCACATTAAATAAATTAAAAATTCATGGTTCACATTGTACTTGAGTCAAAATTGACCATTTTGTCATTATCCCTTTCCTAATCCCAGCGCGTCTGATTTTGTTAGCTGGAAGTCTCACTGTTGTCTGTTGTCTTCTCTGTTAAATCTGCTTGGGAGCAAGATCATTTGCTCTTTCTCCAAACCTTCCCGAGCATAGTTCGATGTCCGCATGCTTTGTAATGCTGCCGACGAATCGAGGGACCACTTGCTTTTTTAGCAGCAATTTGATAAACATTAGAAGATGTGGGCTTCAACTCGGCAACAGGACGAACCGACGCAAGTTAGAAACACGACTATGACGGGCTAACTCGAATCGCAGGGTCCTTTTCAACTTCACGTGAGGGTTTACCTTGCGAGCGACCGCCGCCACATCGGACGGCGACCTTCAGTTTGCTAATGGGGATTCGGGAGCTCCGCTCGGCAAACGAGAAGTAGGGTGGAGGCGGAGAGCCGAATGCCGGAAGGGTCCAACACGGGTTATCGGATGCATCCAAGGCCCGACTTGTTGCATTCAAGGTGTATGTCGTAATGCCGGTTCAAGCACGGCACCAGGATAAGGCTTTATCGTTTGCCCACTCAAGCATTTTATTTTATAAATATTTTTATCAAGCCTTCAAAATTTAAAAAGACAAAGAGTAATGGACTTTTTTCTTCAAAAAAACAAGATTAGGACTTGGGATTTTTTTTTTCAATAATATCTTTTGGGTTCCCCATTTTGGACTGGATTTTGCCGAAAGAATGACTATTTGCGGGACCCAACAAGGGAAAAATCAAATTCAGATGCATTTTTTCTACTAAATTCGGTGTGATCTATGAAAGTTTCGGAAAAGAAAGAATTAAAATATGTTCCCACTTCAAATTAACTAAGATTGAGTATTTCCCTATGCACAAAGGGGATTTTTCATTTTGCCCTATGGCAAGAAACCACTGGGGTGTGCAAAAGAACCGGGACCCGCCCGAAATCGCTTCGGGACCGACCAGGCCAGGCCCGAAATCGGGTTCGGCCGACTGGCCCTGAGTGGCCGGTTCTCGATTCCAATAAATTGAACTGATGGGTCCGGTTCTCCTGGGTTCCCATGGGTGGATCTGTCCGCCCACCCACTCAGACCGAACCAATATAATAATATTAATTTTTATTATAAAAAATAATTTTTTTGGTTGAAAAAAAATTAAAATTTTGAAGCCCCATGTTTATAATTCTTATTATTCTATTTGAGGCAACCTATCAAGAGATGTAAAGAAAAAAGTGTGAGAACATTTGCGAAATATCTAAGTAGACCATTTTTTTTCAAATGTGTCCAAATGAAGCTTTTCTTTTCTTCCGCTTTTGTGAGATCGATTCCATTCCATGAACCAACGGGCGGTTCCCGGATCCAATTTTTTGGAACCGATCCTTAGTAAACGGTTCCTGATTCTAAGGTGGGAACCGCCCACCCGACCATACACACCCCTGGAAACCACATTATTATTTTTCCCATTTGAACACTCTCGCTCTTGGTCTCATCTCCCTTCTTACCATCTCAGATTTCGCAGGAAATGTAGTTGGGAATCAAATTGGAAAACAATGTGAATATACAGAGTCTCCTAGTCTACTTGTTTAAGTCACATCATATCGATCTTTTCGAGTTTTCCTCGTATGGAATTAGAATCCCGGCCCAATTTAAGATCGGGACAGCCTTCTTCATTACTATTTGCTTCGTACTAGTATATACAAAAATTTCCAATTCCAATTGCAAAAGCCCCTCATTCCCAACATGAAGAGAAAATAAAAGGAAGGAAAAATTGGAAAAAGAAAAAGATAATCATTATTTGCATATTTACAGACAAGAGAAACTAAAAAAAACAAGAAGAAAAAAAAAATCAAAACCCGGCAGCATATTGACTATCTACAACGGCGTAGCTTCGGCTCCTCCGGACGCTCTCCTTCTCCTTCTCCTTCTCCTTCTCCTTCTCCCCTCCGACGTCGCATTCCCTCTCCTCCTCGATCCTCCCCATCCCGACGCTGCAGCTCTTCGGCAGTACCCTCGGCCCCGGCCCCGGCCCCGGCCGGTTCTTCCTGATCTGCCGCAGGACGGCGTCGAGGTCCTCCGCGTTGTACCCCAGGGTCCGGGCGGAGGCGGCCCGGACCAGCTCCCTGAAGTCGTCGTCGTACCCGTCGGGGTCTCCGCCGCCGTCGAGGCGGGACGAGGCGACGCTGAAGCTCCGGGGGAGGGGGGCGTGCTGGCCGCCCGGGCAGGTCACGTGGCCCTGGCCGACGGCGGAGGCGCAGCTGAGGATGCTGCGGACGTAGAGGTCGCGGGCCCGGGACAGGGCCCGGAGCGGCGCCGCGAGGAAGTGGCGGAACGGGGAGGACTTCCGGTGGGCGCTGGCGGCGGCGGAGGACGCGGCGGGTCTCATCGTTGGGTGGGTAATGGCTAGTGAGTTGGGGAGGGGGAGATGGAAGGAGAAGTAGTTGAAGGCTTTTATAAAATGGCGACGAAACGACGAGAGAGAGAGAGAGAGAGAGAGAGAGAGAGAGTTTAACTCTTTGAGGGTGAACTTTTTTTTTTTGGTTCTTTTGTACGGACGGTCGTTAGGCGAACTTGGTAGAAATTTACCCGTAGAAATTTGATGGTCTTTCCTTCTTTTGTGCGTGAACCTGAGGTGGATTGGAACTCTTATCTCATCTTGGCGAAAAAAATCACATGGTCGATTATGTAGTTCGACATTATATATCTTATATACTACATGAATAATTTTTAAGGGAGAGCTAACCGAAAAGTCGATGCAATTCTAGGAAATAATTAAGGATGGGTAATAATTTTATTTAGTAGAATTGGGGTAGGCTAACAAGTGAAAACTACTTGAGAACTAGAGTAGGTTCGCTAGTAAAAAAATTTGGAACTTAGTGATTCATGTTTGATTCTTAGGTTGAAGGGTTATGCCGGCCAATTCTACTCAAGAACTGGAGCAAGAATTGGATTTCTGAGAGGATCGAAACTAATTTTTTTAATGAAATCTTTTTCTTCTAATGAATAACTAAAAACTCAAGAAATAGAAGACCCATAATTCACTTTTGCGTTTAGTCCTCTACCTAGATAAAAGGAATTAGCTGGTTCAGGTTCTAAGCCAACACTATTTCAAAGAGGACATGCTCGATTCCCCGTTTTCAAATTTTCTTGAACCGGTCCTAATGTTGTTTTCTCAATTCCAACTTTAGAGTTGCACGTCTAGACTATGCTCACCCTTGCAAAAACAAGATATGCCCATTAAGCATTTGAAAAGCCAATTCTAGTGGAACTAATATATTGTCAATTCGGTGAATCATCAAGATACATTTGTGGCATGCACCCGCTGCATGTTATGACTTCCTTGTCCTAGATACACCGATCAATCATTTGTAATACAATGAACATCACTAACATTCAAGTCCGAAGAAAATAAGTTGGGACTCGAACTAATTTTCTTTCTTTTTTTGGTGAAATCTAACATGGGTTTTTCTATTTCATGAAACGTGCTTAATACATCTATTAAAATGAGAGAAAGTAATGATTTTTTAAAAAATCATCGTATATAAAAATAAACATATACTTATAATTTCAAATCCGGCCATACCAATCCCACACTAGGAAACACTGAGCTTCTGTAGACACCCTCAGAAGTGATCCAAAGTTCAGATTCATGGATTGATCGATTATATTTTTGTAATATTTAGTATTCGCAAATTGTTTGGTGGAACTTTTCATACGGGATGCATCTCCGACCAGCACCAATGAAAAAAAATTTGACTCCTCGTATCTCACCGTACTTCGTCTCACCATCGTTGTCATCGAAATTCACAATCTTATCTTTAAGGCTCATGATTATTGATGCTGTCGTGCAAGACAAGAACTGACGTGAAGTGGTTGTTTTGTGTCATTTCAAGAAAATTTGGTGCGTAGGAGTAGTACTGATGGGAAGAGGGAAGTGGTTTTGGACTTTTTGCCACTAGCCCATTGGAAGGATTACGGCAAAATCTAGAGGGGGAGGATTACAGCAAAGCCTAGCGTGGTGGATATGCATGACTAGAGTATGGCAAAACAATTAAAAACATTATAAAATTAGAAAATAATTTGATTGCCTGCCTCAATTTTTCAACACTTGGCTTGCTCAAAATCCCCACCCTTATCTTTATGATTTTTTTAAAGACATTATTTATGTAAGATTCAGGTAGGATCATTGCAAATGGGCCCAGTTGAATTTTCCTTTTTTTTTCTAACTTTTTTTGGCGCGGTCTAATTGGCCCTGAGTTTCTATAATATTCAACTTACGTACCTAACATTTTTGAAGCTATGCTTGAGAGAAGGATTCAAAGATGGGGTGGGGACCGGCCATGGCCAAGGGAAAGGAAAAGCTTGATCATGGAACCATGCGGTCGCATTAGTTGGATCCTGTCCATATGTTTCCCAAGATCAAGTTAACTCTAGTATATTCGATTTGTATCATATATTTATAAAATGACAAAATTAAGTTTTGGTAATTGAGTTAAGAGTACATTTGTTTCACTAAAAATTTCATGATTAAGGAGGATATTTTTTTATAAAAATCATTTTCAAATAAAATAGTTAGTTTTTATTTGTTTGATGATTTAGAAAAGGTGTTTTTCTAAACCATTTTCCCTTGACTTTAAGTTTCGTTGTTTTTATTTTATGGAAAATGTTTTCCGTAAATTGATTAGTTTTTCTTCATTTAAATACCATAAAAGTCGGAAAAAAATTTCCCATAAAATGATTTTCCTTCAAACAAACGGGAGAGTATACTAAAAAAATCAAATCCGATGGCGGGCGAAAATTCTTCACTGTGACTAGAGGCCAATTAGAGACTCATTGCTTGCTTGAAAGTTCGTCCGTTTCTTCTAGAAGCAAACGGACTTTAAAATTATGCAGGCGTTGAAGCACTTGACGTCTTAGGCCACGGCTGAAGTGGGTCTACCGTTTGATTTTTAGCCTGAGCTCCACTAGATGAATGCTGCAGCCGCGCAGCTATATAGCCGGAGTTCGTGCAACTTCGCACTAAAAAAAAACAATTGATAGGATTGACCAAACTTTTGGGCTGCAAATCGAAGAGCACAATTAATTTTTTGCACTAAAATGGAAGTGGGTGAATAGCACATAGGGGAGATGAATTAGATTGTTGCACTTCGAAAAAGAATGTTTTGTTGAGAAAAGTCTCCCCCCAAGGCCCCTTTCGCCACTTGTCGATAGATCTAAATAAAAATAAACTCAGATCCAGGAACCCACAAAAGAAAAAAAGAATTGATGTGGCATGTGATTGTGGGCATGGGTGGTTGGTTCTTGATCCAATAAAAACTATTACTATTTTTTTATGCTTTCATTTGGATATCTCGTTGTACAATTACATATTCCTATTTCCTCGAAAATAATAAACTAAACCTACTAATTCTTTTTGAAGAAATTAAAAAATATATATGTAGTCGGCATGGTCCGATTAGTTCGGTTCTCCATTGGAATCGAAATTGAAGATCACAACTAATTTTTTGCACTTAAATGGAAGTGGGTGAATAGCACATAGGGGAGATGAATTAGATTGTTGCGCTTCAAAAAGGAATGTTTTGTTGAGAAAACTCTCCCCAGTGCCCCCTTTCACCACTTGTCGATAGATCTAAATAAAAATAAACTTGGACTTAGGAACTCACAAAAGAAATTTTTTTTTTTTGATGTGGCATGTGATCGCGGGCATGGGTGGTTGGTTCTCGGTTCGATCCGGTACAATAGAAACGATTACTGTTTTTTTTTATGCTTCCGTTCAAATATTATATTATACAATTGCAAACTCCTTTTTCCTTGAAAATAATAAACTAAACCTACTAATTCTTTTTGAAGAAATAAAAATAAAAATAAAAAGCATATGGAGTTGGTTCGGTCTAGTTAGTTCGCTTTTCCTTTGGAATCGAAAACTAGACCGACACTCTAGAGATTAGACCCAATTAGCCGGTTTGATCCTATCTAGGCAATTTCTGGTTTGGACTATTCATTTTGTACACCCTTAATCACAAGTTATCATCTCTCCAAACCCGCAAAAAAGCCCCCCGAACCAACCCAACCTGGGCTCGGAAATTTTCTTCCCAAAATATAATGGGTTTGGATTTGGAATAATGAAGATCACATCATCTTTCTTCACCGAATTCAACAAACTATTGTATTTTGGATGCACAGAATTTCAAGATGAAAATGAAATTTAAAACTATCATACCGGTGCCGATGAAAATGTATAAGTCGGATCCTCCGATGATGTTAACATCGACCTCGCTACTTGCACGACGAAAGGGCGAATCTCTGTGTTGTAGAGAAACGTCGATCGAGCCAACCGATGACCGGGGGTCTTAAGATAAATGAAGAGGAGGAGACAACCGAAGCCCATCGGGAGTTCTCCCCAAAGGCCCAAAAGCCCATCGCTTCTTCCTGGCCCTTCTTCAAGCTCAAACCCAACGCATTGATGGCGAATCCTTCCCCAAAAACCCTAAACTTTGTCACTTTGGACAATTTTCTCGTATCACGAAAAATTCTAAACTATGCCATTTGGGACATATTTACCCCAAATTCTTTGACTAAAGGGCATTTTTGTCTTTTTTATTTTATTTTTTCCTTTCTTCCTCTTCCCTCTGCCATGGTAGGTAGAGGGAAGCCGGCGAGGGTTGTCCCCCACTAGGTGAGGGTTGCCCTTGTCGAATCCAGCGGGGGTGACCCTCACCTGATGTCAAGGAGGGCTGCGCTCGCCCGATGTTGAGGATGTCAAGGAGGGCCACGCTTGTCGGACGCCGTTGCTAGCAAGGGTGGCCCTCGCCGGTTTCCCTCTACCGGCCATGGCAAAAGGAAGAGAAGAGAGAAAAAGAAGAAGTAAAAAAATGAAAATACCCTTTAGTTAAAAAGTTTGGGATAAATGTGTCTTAAGTGACATAGTTTAAGATTTTTTATGGCACAAGATAAAGTTTAAAGTAAAATTATCCCAAGTAGCATAGTTTGGGGTGACATAAAAAAAGTTTAGGGTAAAATTGTCCAAAGTTACATAGTTTGGGATTTTTTATGGCCCGAAAAAAGTTTAGAATAAAATTGTCCCAAGTGACACAATTTGGGGTTTTTGGTGGCATTTTCCCAAATTTTTTATGCTTCCATCCAGATATCTTATTGTACAATTACATACTCCTATTTCCTTGAAAATAATAAACTAAACCTACTAATTCTTTTTGAAGAAATAAAAATAATAATAAAAATATATATAATCGGTCCAATCCAATTAGTTCGATTCTCCATTAGAATCAAAAACCAGACTAACACTCTAGGAATATGACCTAATTAGTTAGTTTGATCTTGTCCAGGCGGTTTTTAGTTTGGATGGTTTGTTTTGCACACCCTTAGTCGCGAGTTATCATCTTTCCAAACCTGCAAAAAAGCCCACCGGAACCAACCCAACCCGGGCTCAGAAATTTTCTTCTCAAAAAATCACGGGTTTGGTCCGATTTGGAATAATGAAGACCACACGAGCTTTCTTCACCGAATTCACACAAACTATCGAACTTTGTATGTATAGAATTTCAAAATGAAAATGAAATGCGTCGGGTCCTTCGTTTTCTTGACGATGTTAACATCAACCTCGCTATGCGCACGACGAAAGAGCGAATCGTCGTGTCCTGGAGAAACGTCAATCGAGTCCACTGATAATTCGGTGTCTTAAGATAAACGAAGAGAAGACGACCGAAGCCCATCAGGAGACCTCCTCAAAGGCCCAAAAGCCCATCGCTTCTTCCCGGCCCTTCTTCAAGCTCAAACCCGACGCATTGATGGCGAATCCTCCGCCACGCATCGCATCCGTCTCCGCCCACGATAAGGATCCGACCATCGTCGGCGAATCACTCTCTCTCTCTCTCTCTGCGCATAACGACGGAGCGCTGACGCAGCAGATGAAGAGCGACCACGATCCGCGGCTCCTCGCGATGGTGGCGACCGGAATCGTCTGGGCGGCCGCGATGCTGTGCGGGACGTGCCACGCGAGGGCCGACCTCCACCCGCTGATCGTCGTCCCGGGGAGCGGCGGCAACCAGCTGGAGGGGAGGCTGACCAGGGAGTACAAGTCCTCCAGCCTGCTCTGCAGCCGCCTGTTCCCGCCGGTCAGGGACAAGGACGGGTGGTTCCGGCTGTGGTTCGAGCCGAGCGTGCTGCTCGCCCCCTTCACCCAGTGCTTCGCGGACCGGATGACGCTGTACTACGACCGGACGGCGGACGACTACCGCAACGCCCCCGGGGTCGAGACCCGGGTGAGCCGGTTCGGGTCCGTGGAGTCGCTCCTGCACCTTGACCCCTATCTCAAGTAAGATCGCTGGTTACATGTCATTTTCGTCAGCGTCTCATTGATTGTGAAATTATGCGAGATGTGCATTTTTATTTGGTCGAAATGAAAAAGTCGAGATTTTGAAGAGGTGAATGGTCTATGTGGGTGTCATCATCCGTTTATCAATGATTGTGCGCTCTTTTCTCGGGGATGATGCAAACTGTGGTCCGACCATCCTAGTATTCGCCTTTCTCATCTAATTCTAAGGTCCAAATTTTTTATTTTTTTAATAAGTGTTGAGATTAACGTGTAATCTCGAGGAATCATTGTTCTTATCAAAATTTAAAAGATTATATTGAGCTAAAATTCAAAAATTATTAAATTATATATATCAATATCCATTTCTAAGGTGTCTCACTTGTTTGTTTTTTTGCCATCTATTGCAAAGTGTTGACCGTTTGGTAAGTTAGGTGTGAAATCTGTGGGGCAGATATTTGTCAATAGGAGATGAAAAAGATATCAAACAAGATGCAATTGTGAGCAAATTTCGAGGGATTGATTGAGCATGAGATATCACGCATTGATAGCTCTCGATTTCAATTTATTTGTATGAAATCATAATCTCTTTAGATCATATGAATAAGACACAATGTAGTATGAATTTGCTAAATCCCATGTCAAAGTTTAGTTTGATCAAATCGTAAGATATAAGCCAACCCGTGATATCATCCGATTTTTGTGATAGTGAATTTGAGTATGCATGTGTAATCACGAGAGTTTCGGTTGGCACACAATGACAAGTTATGCACTTAAGAGTGTACGGGCACGATGTGTTCTCTTAATAAACTTCATAAGTTCAAGAGGAGGATATACATAATGCATTTGCTTATCAAAACACAATTTTAAAATTAGAAGACATGTAAAATGTAATACCTAGGATCATATGCTATCTATCCATGTTATGACATTTACCTTTTCATTGACTCTTGGATACTTTTTCTTTCCTCAGGCAAGCCACAGCATACATGGCAACTCTAGTTGAATCCCTCCAAAAGGTCGGGTATGTCGACGGCAAAACCCTCTTCGGAGCTCCTTACGACTTCCGGTACGGCTTAGCCGCCGATGGCTACCCGTCTCGCGTCGGCTCCAAGTTCTTGCAAGACCTCAAGGCCCTGATCGAGAAGGCTACCGCATCCAATCAAGGCAAGCCGGTAATCCTCCTCTCTCACAGCCTCGGAGGCCTCTTCGCCCTCGAACTTCTCAATCGAAACCCTAGCTCATGGCTTCGAAAGCACATCAAGCACTTCATTGCCCTCTCCGCCCCTTGGGGCGGCGCCGTCGACGAGTTGCTCACCTTTGCCTCCGGCAATGCCCTCGGAGTTCCGTTGGTCGATCCGTTGATAGTGCGCGGAGAGCAGAGGAGCTCCGAGAGCAATCTATGGCTCCTTCCGTCGCCGAAAGTTTTCAACAGCAAAAAGCCGCTCGTGATCTCTCCATTTGCAAACTACACGGCCCGCGACATCGTGCAATTCCTAAACGATATCGGGTTTCCGGAGGGAATTCAACCGTATGAGTCGAGGATCTTGCCACTCATAGAGAGATTGGCGGTCCCGGAGGTGCCGGTGACGTGCGTGTTCGGCTCAAATGTGAAGACCCCGGAGAAGTTGATTTATAGGAGCAAGGACAAGGTCTTCGACGAGCAACCGGAGGTGGTGTATGGCGACGGAGACGGCACGGTGAACATGGCGAGCTTGTTAGCGCTCGAGTCTCTGTGGAAGAAGAACCGGAAACAGCCGTTCAAGGTGGTGATGATTCGCGGAGTCTCGCATACGTCGATATTGAAAGAAGAAATCGCGCTTCAAGAAATCGTTCAGGAGATCCTGAATGTACAGGCGGATCGCGTCGAAGCTCATATGTTCAGAGATGAGGGTCTGATGTAAAGAAGAAGCGAATTGAAATTGTTAGGATCATTGGAAACTCTCCTGTACTCTTGTAGATGAACGGTCCAATACATTGATGTTTTATCCATTATAAATACTAGCATCAATAAAATTTCAAAGGAGATTTTGATAATGTTAGAGCTATGCTAAAATCATTATGTAAATTAGTCCTTACTCTGCTGGCTTGGCTTTGTATGAATAGATAGATTGCCGTAATGCTTAAAGTACCCTTTTGAAAAAAAGGATACAAAAATATGTGATTTATAACTATTATTTCACTAAGATAAACCTAAAATATGCGATTGTTTAGTTAGGCTGTTATTATGTTTGTTTAAATATTTTCATTAGAAAGTCTATTGCGTGAAGCCAACATCAAGATTTTTTAATATGTTTTAAAAAAAATAGTGAATATCTTTCTTTCTTACTTTCAGGGAATGTGGGAGGCAAATGGAGTCTCCCACCTCTAAATGGATCTCTCATTTATTGCTCTTTCTCATTTATTGCTCTTTTGAACTTTTTAAAAGACTTGCTTAGTGTTATTATATGTGACTGGAAGGATATATAGATCCTAGTCTAATTGGATCAAGCAATAACATGGCGCCATCAATTTCAATTCGAAGCATTATTACACGTCGTTGGTCATTGGTCAATTTGCATGTGTAGAAATGTTGCGAACTAGGACCCGTGCATATTTTTATAAAACACCGCATATATTCAAAGCACAAATGCACGTGTCAGCACTAAGTCATGTTTGAGTGAAAGATGATGATCTCTAACGGAATCAAAATTATAGAGAAAATTGTGCAAAAAATTCTATACCCATGACACTTTCCCCAATTTAGTCCTACACATTTTAGTTGTATTAATTGAATCATAAATCTTTTTATGTTTTGCCAATTAAATCCTTAACATTTTCACGTTTTATTGATTGAGTCCATCCAGTCAATTTTGATCGAAAATCTTTTACGTGGAGCCGACTTTCTTAC
This sequence comes from Angophora floribunda, assembly GCA_014182895.1. NCBI lineage: Eukaryota > Viridiplantae > Streptophyta > Magnoliopsida > Myrtales > Myrtaceae > Angophora > Angophora floribunda. Next base: position 16,459,596 of record CM024710.1, read on the forward strand.
GTGACGTGGTCAACGTTGATATGAATAATTTTTAATAATAATTTTGCATTTTTATTTTTATTTTTTTCTTTTATTTTCCTTTATACTTATTTTTTTTTTTTTCTTCTTCCCTCTACTGGCCATTGTTGATAGTCAATGGAGGTCGTCAACCTCAAGCGAGGGCAACAACACGGTGAGAGTTGTCAACTTGGGATTAGGAAAAAAAGTATAAAATTGATAAAAAAAATTCAAAAAAATTATTAATATATGTATTTAAAACTTTCCATATTAATATTAGTCATGCTATAAAGAATGGTTAATGTTTATGTCAATGATTTTCATACAAATAAGCTAGACCAACTCAATTGATAAAGTGTAAAAATATCTAAGATCGAATTAATAAAATTGAAAAGTTTATAATTGAATTAACAAAAATATAATAGATTTATGATTTTATGAATAATTTATCCCGGATTAAGGTGCTACACACAATATTCAATTACAGATCGAAGAATACCATTCTAAAATATATCTGATTATTTAACGCATTCCTGTGTGAGGACTTTTATAAATTTTAATTTTAGATAGTGAAAATCATATAATCAAAGGAGATGGAAAGAAGAAAAATTAGATTTATAACAGGCTTACACTAGTAAGTCTCCGTCTTTTAAATCCCCAAAAAATGCTGACCTGTAACCGTTCAACAGACGACCGGTAGGAGCGCGGAAATACCGAAAACGCCCCCGGCCGCCGATCCCTGTCCTCCCGCCAAAGCGATCGTACGTATTCCTCGCGCAGCTCCGGCGCACCATATAAAAACCTCCCGGCATGTCCACCTGCATCCAACTACGCCCCAGCGGAGGTCGACAAGTCGTCGTCGCCGTCGCCACCGTCGCGGAGCGGATCGCCGCGCGCGCGCCCTCAGCTGAACCCTAATTGCGATTCCGCCATCGATTTGACCGGAGGAGGAAGGCCCGGCGCCGGGGGCGGAGAGGAGCGATAACGGTTCGAATCTGAGGAGAAATGGTCGGGGATGGGGGCGACACTCCTACGAGGTGCTCATACTTCGAAGCTCAGTGCTGTGATTTTTTGTTCGTCTGGATGTTCTCGCGTTTTGATGAGTCGTAGGTAGCGTCGGGGATCGGAAGATGCGGTGTCGGTCGAGTTTGTTTTTGAGTGATTGCGGATTGAATCGAGGACCCTCCGTTTGTTGCTAAAATTTGATGGTGTTTGTGCTTTGCAATTTAGTTTGTTCTCTCCCTGGAGTCGGAATTCTGAGTTCTTTTGGGGGGGGTATGGATGGATGCGGCGTGGGGTGGCGGGTGTTTAGTGCGATTCGGGTTCTTGCAATGAGAGGTTTATGCTTGTGGTGCCATAGACAACGTGATTTTTGTTCCCTGAGTACAAACTCTTACGTGCATGCGCGGACCTGTGTGAGATACAGACGCGATGCGTGAAGATGTGCTCTGTGACTTCAACTTGAGGATGCAGATGGGCAATCCTTGCAAAGGGTTAGTAGTGACCTCATGACGACTTGTTTTGGCACTCTTTTACAGGTATGAACTGTTGAGTATGGTAAAGAAGCACTCGAATTTGATAGGGAAGACGAATGTCGATGAGCAAGACACTTCGGATGTCGAAATGGATCCAAAGTTCTGGCATGATGTTTTCGATTTGTATTTTATCTGTGGGAAGGAGTCAAGGGGGCGGCAGGATGACGACCTTCTATTTTTTGTCAAAAAAATGGTAACCTTATTTTCATATCGCCAGTCAACTGGAATGTGTATTTTCCATTCAGGGTATCTTTCATTTGAGCCAATGCCTTGTTCTTTATTCCATTATCTTAATATCCTATATGTGTTACCTGTTAATTGCCATCAGTAAATAAAATGCTCTCTATGGAATTGTCTGTTGTAGAGGACACAAGGTGATCCATTGAATGAGAGTTCAGATGGCATATCTCCATACTTCGTACGCAGGTGGGCTTCTGAGGTAAAAGGGAGCATGAGAATACTTTTGAGCTACTATACTTTACTCAATTTTGCTTTCCTCCCTTTTTTCTGTACCTCACCATTTATTTTTTAACTGTAATATAACAGTCGCTTCACTCAATAGAATTAGATCTTGTCAATTTGTTGATTTGATAAATGATGGTTAAGCAAGATATGTCTTGTGTTGTCCTTCCAATCAGATTAGCCCTGCATGAATTGAATGTTGATTTCTGTTGATCAAATATCTATCTCTTCTTTTGGCCAACGTTGATATTATCATTGAAGAATGTAGTTTGATGTAATTCTAGTCTGAGGAACTAGTATAAGCATGACCATGTTAAGCTGTAGTTGTCAGGGTAAACTGAAGATGCAGTACGTATTGCTCTCACTTGGTGACTTGGTCCCAAAGAGGTTAATTTAAAAGCTTCGGTCAATTTAGTTTTTTTAGAATTTCTTATATAGCACATGGTCTTAGATTACTGGATTTCATTTAACCCACACAATGAACTAATGATTCAGATTAATTATCATACTTGGCAACATACTAATTATAGTATGCCATTTCTGTGACATATGTCAGCATGACATATTGAGGTCTACTGAACAAACGGATATGCTTAGTATTGGAGCGTATCTAAAATTTTATGAGAATCATAACTTTTCCAAACCTCTTGTGAATTTCCTGGAATACTTCACATTTCTCCTATGGTTTGATTGAAATTATAAATCTGAATTTCACCTTGTGGACAGTTAGCTAACAAGTTCTGACTATTTCCACATGGCCTAGATCGAGTTGGCTCTAGATTTTGAAGAAAAAACTGAGGCAAGCCTCAAGTCTATGGAAACTGAGGAAACCACTGAAAAATTTTGCTTTTATGAACTGATACAGGGTACATTGGTTGATTTTGTACAATGAAGGAACATAACTTGAGCTTTGTCTGATTCTACCGTCTTTTCTTTCCCTGAGCGTGCACTGTCAACTTGGCTGCAACCTACGCATAGGTGTCTAGGCTCTCTTGTGGGAAGCTTCTTATTACTAAATATTAGCATGACCAAATATTAAGTTAAAGAGGCAATTTTGTGAGTGGAGTAACCTCCTAGTAAATAGAAGTAACTTGGCTTGCTACATTCAACAATTTGACTCAATTGCAATGCACCTCTTATTTGTATCATGTTTTCCTGGTCCTAGTGCATTTGAATTAGACACTTGTTTGTTCTAATCCTCTCAATATACATAGCTGGTCTGGTTCATCATCTTTAGATTTCGAAGGAAATTCTGCACCTCAAATATACCCACTCTGAATCACACTTACCTGTTTTCCAGTATTCTGCTTGCACTTTGATTTTCAATTGATATGATCTGTTAGTCTCTATTGATATAATGATACAGCTATTTTAATTTTTGAAAGCAGTTGGATAAGTTACTCGGTGATAGTTCTGATGAAGTGGACTGGAGGCGCTCCTTTTATTTGAATCTGATTGCACACACCTCCTTTACCGTGACTGTTGCAATTTGCAGGTAAGTCATCTACAATGAATTTTCACCTGCCCCGCTCCAATCCCTGGAAGTTGAGTATTTATAGCTTGATTCATCAATTGTGCTGGCGATTGCGAAAACTTATCTTAATTAATTTAATTTCTCAAAGTATCTGTGAATTTAAACGTGATGAAAGGCTAGAGTAGGCCTATTTAGATATCACTAGGCAAAATATATTAGTTTAAAATGTAACCTTTCTATATCATCTTGGTATCTTTTCTTTTGCTATGAGTTCGGAGATGGGACCTATTAGCTCCTTTTGGTTCATATTTTTATAATGAAATTTAAGTTATCTTTAATTGTAATTTCTTCTTGGAGAGTTTAGTTGCTTCATGCCTCTTTGAAAGATGCATGTTTTTTATTTGCTGGTTCCACTTGCAAATGGTGGTGGCTGTTGTTGAAGTGAAAACTTCCACAAATAAGGACTATATGTAAATACGAATGTTAGCACAGGCTACTTGGAGCCACATACTTGAGATGTCATGCTTGATTTTTTCCTTGGTGTTTTTTCTCTGTAATGCTCAATTATCTATGTAAGCTGTATTTCTGTTTCTGCAGCCATGAAGTCCTTAGGAACCATCAAGCAGGACAAGATACGCCACTGTCTCCAATATATAAGGTACTCATTGCAACCTTATTTATGCCCTAAAAAGAAGAGTTATAAGATGTGCCTCTTGATTACATATTTCCATAGATCTCCAAGTTGTTACGAGTCTTTTGACCTTTATAAGAAACTTTCATGTGCGGAAGATGCATGTGCCAATGCTACCTAAGTCTCCTAGAAATCATGGGATGCATTCGTACTGGATAAGAGTAAAGTCTGCAATATGTATTTATTTGTCTTTGTTTTCATGCCATTTATATGAATTGGGAACAGAATAAATCCAGACAGAACAGACCAATTGAAGAACGAGCACGGGAATCCCTGGAAGGGCTTTTTCAGTTCTAACCAAAATGCAAGAAGGATAGTCATTAAAAAAAAAAAAGTTATTTTCTTTCTTGGGAGAGTCCTCCTGTCACCCAATTATATTCAGATGTTTGTTGATATTACCGATACTCCGGTTTGAGGTCTGTGGGGTTGCGACATGATATTTCTTTTCAAGTTTGATTCCCAGCCACATGTCTACTTTGAGACTAAAGTGAGAATTGATCTATCTGTGTGGTTCAGCAAAACAATTTTACTTAGCTATAAATCTCTGCATATCCTGATCCTTTTCCTTCAATTGAGAGAACCTGTTGCCTGTAGCTGCTGGTCTGCTGTAGGCTGTAGATTTTCCCTAATCTGTCCCTTTCAAGCCAACAGGTTCAACATTGATTTCTTTATTCAAGTCATGAGACAAGTACAAGACCATTATGCTGTAGTTATTTGCTGCATGCTAGAGTACTTATTTGTGGTTTTTTTTTTTTTTTTTTTTTTTTGGGTTCCTCTGTTTTCTAATTTGAAGATTGATATTTTCTTCAGGTTGTGAAAACTGTTTATGCATCTCCTAGTCGTGTCAATTTCCATTTGGACTCAAAAAAGGCAAGCATTTCAGCCTTTTCCTTATGGTTCTAGGATATTACAGTTCCCTTTTTGTTGTTACTTCGGTTGCTATCTGACAATGTCAGTGTCTCATATCTAGGAAGTAGAGACAACACCTGCCTATCCAGATATCTGTTTTGCCATTGATGACTTCGATTCCACGTTTGATGCAGTGGTAACAGTTCTAATTTTTTATATATGCATCACTTATTACATTGTGTGATAATAGCTTCATATTTATGCTCTCTTTCGCTAAGAGATGAGATGCTCCCAATTTGATGATAGAATAGTCTAGATCACCAGGGTGATTCGTTAATAGAATTGATTTCTTACAGGAAGTTTTCTGCATTTATATGTATATTTTTGTGGTGATGCTCATATGAGAGGCCACTTTTCTTATAGTAGTTATTCAGCTCTTGTGGCGATGCTCATATGAGAGGTCACTTTTCTTATAGTAGTAATTCGGCTCTTGTGGCGATGCTCATATGAGAGGCCACTTTTCTTATAGTAGTAATTCAGCTCTCATTCTTAAACAAGTGCATCTTGTTGTTCCATGTTCTTGTGTTCAGTTGAAATCATGGATAATGACCCATCAAATCGGTCTTGCTATATTTAACATAAGTTGATTGCTACACGATAGGGTTGTACAAGGTTTCATAACGTGGGTATTATGTATATATGTTCCCTGGTGGAAGAGTTTGATGCATGGTTTTGTTGTCCCTTACCTTTAGTGCTCCAAAGCACTCAAAAAAGTTAAAATGTTCTTATCACGCCATTGTATCCTCAAACTTGAGTCATAGAAAGCACATGCTTTTATATTTTGTGTCCCTACAGGGTCTTGTATATATTCTTTCATTCTTCCTTCCTTTTCTTATGATTTTGTGCTTGTATGATTACCATGCAAGCCTCTGCCTACATCTGTGAAGTGAAAATACAGATTGGACCATGACTGGCATCTAGGCAATTTGTCATTGTCTTTGTCTTTGATATTCACTCTGCAGCTAACAAAGATATCTTGATATTTCATAAACCTAAAATAAACTGATACTTTGAGATTTTGAAGGGAAGATTTGCTCACTTGTTGAAACATAAACAGAGAACATTGTGATATTGTAATTCATTTTGACTTGGTGTCTATTAGGTAAAGCATCTCAGCATTTATAACCCATGCAGGTCTTGTCATCAACAGACCATTGCTACTGTGTCCTACTAAACGCTCATGATGGAGCAGCATTTCCTTCCCAAAAGGAGCAAAATGATTGTATTTCTAGTAGTGATACTCCTCTGCGAATTGATACAAGTTCTGGCAACTCCAAGAGCAGTAAGGTCTGTGTACATAATTATGTAGTAGATCTCTGTTGGTTCTTCTGATGCATACTCTTAGGCATGGATACATTGCTTGGCTGACTTAAAAGTCTTTATGTTTTTCTCACATGTATGTATGTGTGAGCCTGTGTAGACATAGAGTTCTAGAGGTTAGTGTTTGTGCCATGCCACTTAGGGATCTCACTTATGCTCTCTATTTTGTTCTCTGTATATTGTGCATCCTCGCTGTAACATTGGCTCTCTCAGATCTGCAACTAATAAGAATTTTTGTTTTGGATGAAAGTTTCTACTTGCTTTATGGGATTTCACTTTTTCTTTTCTCTTTTTTCACAAAGATGTTCTATTATAAGCTCTTTAGGAATTTTGACTCAATTATTAATGAGTGTCTTCAGTTTTCCCATTTAGTTTTTATATGCTCAAGATCATTATAGAGAAGTATATAAGCATTACATGCATTTCTTTAGCACTCAAGATGCATAATGATTAGCAGAGGAGCTACATCTCATTTAACCTTTGTAACTTGCTGTTTTGATACTGTTAGTGAGAACTTTTTCATTTTTTCTTGTTTAATAGTTATATTATTCTAGGTCTTTGTATTTGAGAAGTTTGATAGGTATTACACACTTTTTTAGCACTCATGACTGCACTTGATATACCTAAGGATTGGGAGAGTTACTACTTGTGTAACATTTTTTTTTACTGTTGAGTCATGCTTAAGAACCCCCTTCGATTGTCAAATGACAGTTGAGGTCTAGGATAAATCAATTTTGAGTTTACCTGATCTGTTAAACTGCTGCTATCTCAAGATTTTGGTTTTTTTGCATAATTTGCAGACCACTCAACTATCAGGTTATGTCTACTAATTGTTTGTTACATTAGGTTATTGTTTTGCACATGCTAAAAATATTCTTTGATTTGGTGAAGTTTTAATGGTGATTTGTGGTTAATTTATGTGTAGGATTTATTTGATAAAAAGTTTCCTGTTTCTGGAAAGAACACCTTTTGACTTGTTTTTATGAATTCAGATTACCCTTTTTTCAGGATTTGTCAGCTATCAAATGGTTAGAGAAGCATACAACGGTACAATATTGCATCATTTCATTTATTGTTTCTCAATGACATAACTCTTTAATTTTCTTGGATCTTTCTTTCCCATTGTCATAACAGTGTTGGAAAATGCTCATGTCAGGGATAGTAGTAATTGCTATCTGGTTACTTGCAGTACATCCCCCCTTTTTTCCTCTCTAGTAGCCTCTTTCAAAATGAGCCTTATCTCAATACCATTTACAGGAGAATTGATCTACCCAGGGCGTATGATCTCATTTAAAGTGTATGTTAATCTCTCACAAGAGATTTGGTGCCAACTGACTTTGGGATTAGTGCAGTTATGTTGAGCTCCATAAGTAAGAAAGAAATTTTTAACTTTCCATGAGTTTGGAAGGCAGGTGTCTCGTGTTAACACTGCAGAATCTTGCTGCTTTCATTATCACCCATAAGCCCCTCAACTAAGCTTGCCCTTTTGAGAATTACATGCTTGGATTACTGGAGTATATTCTTTGTCAATTGAAAATAATCATTCTAGGGTGAGGATAATAATTCATCAAACAAAGAACACTTGGGAGGATTTGATAATTTTATTACAATTGCTTTTGTTTCTTCTTAGAAATAATAGCTATATGTGCTGTAAATGATTTATTGTTGAGTTATTGTGCATACAGTTATTTTTGCTATTACAATGTTGATGACTATGCGTGTTTTATGGCAATTTCTCTCTCTCTCTCAGGTGGAAAGTCTCAATTTGGGAGCCTCTGGTCACTTGGCCATTCACCTGGCAAACAAGATCGGCTTTACATGAAAGGACCTGGAGGACGTGGGGAAGTTGAAGTTGCTGTTTCTGGTGTTGTTGGTAGGAGTCATACCCTTCACATATATTGGCACTCTCTTGTCTTTGTGAAGTTTTTTTGGATACATCGGCTGATCCAGATTTGAGTGTTTCACAAACATCATTCATAAGGGTGACAACTTTCTTAATGCTATATCTTACTTTTGGCAATCCATTTTGTTAAAGTCCGGTGATATTCAGTATAATCCATGGAACCGGATATTAATTCTTTTCTCTTCTTCTGTTTTTTTTTTTGGGGGGGGGGGGGTGGTTGGGGATGGTTGCATATATTGCTCTTTCATCTGATTTAATGCACCACATTCTGCACAACATTTTTATCCATATGGTTGTGACTTATTCAATTGACTTGTCCAGAAAAGGAAAACAAAAATCATCGACTGGGAAGAGGACTAGATTGACTAGGTTTGTATTGTTAATCCATTCCTGACTCTTGATCTTGCAATATCAGATCAAAGCAATGAGGATGCAGGCCCCTTTTCACCAGTTTCTGTATCTAACAGAGGATTTGGGATTGGCTCAATTGTTCGGAAAGCAGCATCTGTGGCATCTGTGGCGGCTAAGCATGCATATGCTGCAGCCTCAGCCACCAGGTAGTCATGATGATGAACTGATGATACCCCTAAAATGCTGCTTGATGTCTATATCTCTACCATGGGAACACATTGCTTATGATCTTCTTTTCAAGGTAATTGCAATGGAATTTGCTTATACTGAGGTTTTTATGGTGATAATTCACTTTCCATTTCCTTGCAAGTCAATGGTTATGATTATGCCTCAATTTTTCTTTGATTTTGGAATAAATAAGTATAGTTGCTTTCCTGACATGATGTAGTTCTCATGGTTTTAGGGAAGTCCTCCAGTGAATTTATAAGCATTCAAGAAAATCGGACAAGAATATCCATCTGCAAAGGAAAGCTTAAGGGAACCTATTTGTAAGAGATATAAGAGTTGGAACCTGCTTGATGGTGTCTTTAGAATTTAGTTGGAGCCTGCTAGATGTGTTTTTAGAATTTAGTTGATTGACTCTCTCTCTCTCTCTCTCTCTCTCTCCACACTTTGTCTAAGTTATGTGTTGGAAACAAATGCAAGTGTGGTCATAGATCAGTGGACAATCTAAATTTGCAATGTCAAGGGGAAAAATGTAATTTGCTATCCCTGTACTTTGATTTGCTGCTCAGTTGAATAGGCTCAATTTTTCATTGGGGACATGGTTAGCCTGTTTTTGTACTCCCCCTTGAGCGGGAGCTGTCTTAATAATTGAAGACCAAATATTGGTCAATTAGAATAAATGTCACTCTGAATTTCACCTGTGGCTAAATGCCTCTCTCGATTGGTTTTCTCGTCGGTAGTTATAACCTACCTATGTAATGCAAGGTAGGTATCGATTTACTTATAAAATTTTCCTCTCTCGCCTGCTGCAATACGCAGTAATGGGTGAAGCTTCTCTGGAGCTAAAAGAGACCGAATATTGCTGTCGTTATTCATTCGTACTGAGCTTCATATGGCTAGAGATGCTGACTTCAGGGAGTGAAGATAGGTGCCTAATCTAAACGAGAGAAATATTAAGGTACTGTGCCTTGGAATGGTCTCCCACACGAGTTCCCATGTTGATTGTTTACTGCATAGAAGTGGCAAAGGCTGAGCCGATGGTTATTGGCAAGCAGCTTGAACATGGTGATAGTTTTGGGGAGGAAAAGCAACGTCTCTTAATGGTTGGATGATGAGTGGTCAATTCAATTCGGTCCGAATGCAATAGATTTCTTCACCATCTCCATTCAAAGCGATTTTGAGGGTCATATCCGTCATTCTTTGTGTGGAGCTTCCCGCAATGTTCATGGATGGATTGATCTATGAGCATTTGCAGAGACTTTAACTCATATTAGCATGTGAAAAAGAGATGGCACATGATGCTCTTGGGTGCTTTGCTGATAACTGATTTGACGCTTTCTTCCCCACTTTTTAACGGCGCTTAATTAGAGAGACAGCTTTTAATCCTTACTGGAGATTGTCGTGACTCTTCAGCCCTCAGGTGTAAGTTTTATTCTTCAATCCCCTAATACATGGATGGTTCTTAGTCCTCTCTTCATGCACAACCGAAGTTCTTTCTCGCCAGCTGGAACTCGTACAAAACCGACTTTACATCTCCATAGTTCTTCTTTTATGTCACTAGAACAATGGGAGTCTTCCTTTCCAAGGCATTTCGCAGCCCAAATTTCATGGTTTGCTCGCGGGTGCGTGGAGATGGACGGCTCCAACACCACCGAACATCGGTGACATAAGTTGGACATTATAAAATTGGGGTTGCAATCTTTTTCTTGATGAAAACGAGGAGGGAAACCAACAAAAACCCACCTGCAGGGGGCAGTTGCGAGCATTATACAACTTTTTGAGGGTCTGAGTTTATTAATAGCCATCCGGCATATAAAAACAAGACAAAAGGGGAAGGGCATCTTATGATCGGACATAATGAGGTTCACTGCACATGAACCCTACTAAGCCCTGTGTTTAAAGCCTGGTCTCAGGACAGCCCCTGAAACCTCAGCGAAGGGGCCAAAGAAAAGCATCCAAAAAGGACGAGCGGCACGAATGAACGTGTGCATGCATCGGCATGTTACCCTCCACTATCCTTTTTAGGCTTTGATTGCTTGACATGCGGCAACTGAAAGTAACTGCCAATCCACAGAAAAGCAAAATGCTAACTAAGAAAACTGCCAGGAATGGCAGTTTATTGGCTTTCGAGCTATAGTGGGATGCATAGCCATGTGAGAAGAAAAATTGTTCTTTCCCAAGAAGTTGTGAGGCAAATGAAAAGGCACAAACTCGCAGCTTTTGCGCTTGTTGCATTCACATTACTGACTCTCCCTCCCTACTTCGCTACTATACTTGTTAAGGAATAGAGTCTATCAAGTATATTAACTTCTCTCTCCCTACTTTGCTACTATACTTGTTAAGGAATAGAGTCTTATCAAGTATATTGATGTCGGTTTACAAAAATTAGTATATTAAAGTAAACTAATTGCAAATTGATTATATGTGTTGGAATATTATTCCACATCACTTAACAATGCTTCATGAATACTTTTTATATCCATGCGGTCATCCTCCATTTATCAACCTAAACTTTTAGGTTGGACTTTTTTAACGTAATATCAGAAATAGTGCCATACTTTTCTTGAATGTGTGTCCACCCCTATCTCGTTGCTATCCTTTTTGCGAATGTCCACCCCACATCTCGTTCATAAATACTATATTATTTATTTGGTATCTCTCCACCCATCAGCTTAAGCTTTTGGGTTGGACTTTCTAACAATATGCAACCGTCAATAAGAATCTGCCACACAATATATAGATTTTGCATTCATTTTATAGATATCTAATGTTATGGCATTTTGGGTGTGTATTATGACATTTTAACCTCTTAAAAAGGAATTAAAATTAATTTTTGTATGGACAGTAAACATTTTTATTTGTTGCTTCTTCTCTTATTGGTGGGTTTTTTCATCAAATGTCAACCACTTGTGTCGCTAGTTTGCTAACCCCCAAAAGCATACTCTTTCAATGCCACCTGATACCATCACTGTGCATCACCGTATCTAGCGCCCCCAGCATGACGCCTCCGGCCTCTGGGGTCGCTCAGCAGTCAACCCATATACACCAAAACTCCTCCTCCGGCCTCCGGCGTCGAGCTCAACCTTGTGCTACCTTTGTAGTACAATAGCTACTTGTGGTGGTGGCAATGGCAGAGGTGATTCTTGGACTCTTGTGGTAATGTGTTCAGGTTACATCTGAGAAAAGAGAGAGAAGAGAAAATAGAAACTAGGTTTCCTAACCATGCCTTTTGTAAAATTTCGTAAATCATTGTCAATATTTAATGATTCTATCACTCTCTCTAATAAATAGGCTGGATTTTGGCTTATGCTTAGAGCGTGACCTAATATTATGATATCATGTGAGACTTCGTAAACTTAAACTGTTAGATGAAGGCGTTGTTTAATATTAAATTATTCTATCACATTCCTATGTGGATTTTCAATTACTTATACGAATTACTTCGTGGATAAGCAACTAACCACACATTGGATAGCAGCCATCGGTTTCTACTGGAAGGCAACAACAAACTTTAGTCCACGAATTAAAAAAAAATTATTAGTTTCGTGACATTAGAGTACAAAATCATATGTTTGAAGACATAAATATTATTAGTTTCATATCATCATTTTTCTGCGGCCATCAATAGACGACTATATAATATAATATAATATAATGTAATGTAATGTAATATAATATCCATGGTTGAAAAGTCGAAAAAAGTTGCTAATGGGCTTGAGTAAATATGATTCGTTACTTGTTTTTATATGGTAGTTTGGCCATTACATAAATATTATTAGTTTCGTGACATTAGAGTACAAAATCATATGTTTGAAGACATAAATATTATTAGTTTCATATCATCATTTTTCTGCGGCCATCAATAGACGACTATATAATATAATATAATATAATGTAATGTAATGTAATATAATATCCATGGTTGAAAAGTCGAAAAAAGTTGCTAATGGGCTTGAGTAAATATGATTCGTTACTTGTTTTTATATGGTAGTTTGGCCATTACACAAGCGGCCGTCGATTTTCAAATCGAGACGGCTAAACGCCACTTTACATTCTTTTTGACCAGTTATGGTCTATGTAATATATACATGATTCCAAATAAAGCAAAAGCACTAACTTTGCAACGTAATTTAATTCTCCCCCTGCTTTATCATTATTACTAGATCGTGCCCACTCCGAAATCGCCAGAAAGTAACTTCATCTGTATCGTAATCCTTGAACTTTAGTCATTGAAAATTCCTCATTTAAAGAGAACCATCTAATAGTGAATGCAATTCGCGTTGAATTTTCCATGTTGCACTCTCTTCTACGTGTGGTCATTGGAACCGCAGACATGAAAGGCTAGAGATGGAATTCGATTCCGTGTGGTTATATAGAGTTCTCTTTTCAATTCGCCCTTATCTTCCCATCTCCTACTTTAATGGAGAAAGCGCACGTGGAGAACCTATGAATTTTATCTTGCTGTTAAAGAAATGCTATCGTAGGTGACGTGTCAAGTCATAGGTAGGTTGGAAGAAGTCATATTATGTGATTTATAAGTCGAAATTTACCTCCAAATGGTCGTTATTTAGAATACTTCTTTTTGGGGCTTGGCTCACATGGAATAGACGCGATCGTTACCAATAGTATCAGACTGGGAACCCCTCCATTTGGTGTGTGGAAAATGGATGGACCGGGTTCATACTCAGACTGACTAGGGTGGAGAGTGACTGCCGAAGTGAAAGAGTTCTGATAAGGTGCAGCCACTAGTAGATTTTTAAGATGGCAAATGGTGCAAGAATGCACCAAACTACACATCTAATAGGGGGAGTATCAATGGACATCACTTTTGTAAGTGAGAGAGTATTTAACATCTTAATTCCCAATTAGATGGGAAAGACCATTTTGAGTGATCCATAAGTTAATACACACCTATGGCCATCTTTTTTGTGTAGTTACTTGGGGTACTCTTTAAAAAATTTGGCCCACGAGAAACGAGCCAAATCATTACATTACTGGTGTCGATCACACATCAGTCAAGTCGTTTTCTTGGTGGATATGATGCGCCTAAAGTAGAACTCAAGAAAAGTCTTCACCTCCTTACCAAAAAAAAAGAAAAGTCTTCACCTAGTCGCCCACATGGTATTTTCTTTTTAGGATGATGTTTAGTATCACGTATCACCTTTAGCAGTATATTCGAATATGGTATGCATGCTTTACTTTTTAGATTAGGTAAAATATCCAAGTGTCAATTTTCGCATATATGCTAGCGGATGCCTTCAAGGTAATTAGTGCCTTCGTTAGCCCTCAATCTTATCACGATTCTAGAAAGTTGTAAACATATATTTCTTTTCCCCCGAAAAAGTGAACATAGTTAAATAGATAGATTTCTAGGCCATTTAAATTCCAAACATGCCCGACGTAAGGCTCAAGGGTTTAGAATCTCGATAAGAGGCGCCAGCAAGTGACCCAGTCATTGAGCTTATTGACTACGAGGAAACCCAACATAAATTTTAGTGCATATATGATAATCTGGACAGAACTGATCACAATGCAAAATACCCGGAAAAAAGAAAAAAAATAAAAAAGAAAAAAGAAAAAGGGAAAAATGGGTATTGAACCTAGGTATTGCACATAGGAGAGGGAGCCCTCCTTTTTCTCAAATCTTTGTGCCCTAGACAACAAATGGCACCGACAAGTTCCATGTACCTCCAACTTATTAGCTCGCTCTCTCTCTCTCTCTACTTTTTTCAGTCACCATTTCTACTTTCTTTTTTTTCTTTTTTTCACATGCGTATTCCACATGACTTCGGCTGAATCTATCTAATTATTCTCTAATCTCATCAGAGCTTGGTGTCATCCCTTTGGCCGATTCTTCGTAATTAAGCTAAACTCGAAATCTCCCTTCTTGGGGTCCCATCCCCCCATCTTCTACTTTACATAAAGCCAAAAGAAAATTTGCACATCCATACATATGAGGAGCAAAAAGTGAACCCACCACTATTTCTACCTAATACCCCCGAAAAAGAATTTGTAATTTAATTAATCTTGATTAATCACACCACATTAAAGAAGAAAAGGGGAAAATTTCACCCTAAAGATGAATTTTTTGGACAAATTTGCCCTCATTAATCAAAAAGTTTCGTCTTTGGATGGACCCCATATGTCCCTCCCTTCCCCTCCTATAAATGCCGTGCTCCTACACCGCCTACCCTCCCTTTTCCCTCTCTTTCCTCCCTCCGGTCCAATATTCTTGAGCTGTGTCAGTGAGCCATGTTCTGCTCGGATGCTGACCCGGTTCACCTCCAGCTCCCGGTTCTCGAGAAAGGGTTCACCTACAGTGAGCTGGAGGAGATCCTGTCGGTCCTCGATTCGGAGAGTCACGTCAGCCCTAATAACTCTGGCTCGGAGGGCTCAAACCGGACCCTCAGCAGCTCCACGGAGGACGACAGGAAGCGGAGGCGGATGATATCGAACCGGGAGGCGGCGCGCCGGTCCCGCTGGCGCAAGAAGCAGCACCTCGAGGAGCTCACGGACGAGCTGACCCGGCTGGGTGCCGTGAACCGGGAGCTCAAGAGCCGGCTCGACTACACCGTCAGCCGGCTCTTCGCCGTGCAGACGGAAAACGAGCGTTTGAGATCCGAACATGCCTCCCAATCGACTCGGCTCTCGGACCTACACTGGATTCTCCTCGCCATGCAAAACCACATCATCCCTCGTTAATTTTTGACTTAATAACCTATAATCCCTCTCTCTCTCTCTCTCTCTCTCTCTCTCTCTCTCTCTCTCTCTCTCTCTAGATAGGCAGGATGAGTGACAAAAGAGGATAGGAGGGGTGGGCGAAGAGTCTTTTAATGGAGCAGAGCTACGTAAATACACAGTTTTTCTTTATATGCTCGGCTAGTCGAATGTTTTCCCATGCATGATGTACAAAGGGTTGTCTTCTTTTCTTTTCATATTTTCTTTTCTGTCGTCAGCCCTAGAATGTACTACTACTAGGGTTTTTGCTCTCCTGTCGCTGTCCATTCTCAATCGGACGACAACGAAGTGCCCGTTTCCAATGATGCGTGTGACCCCATGCAAGAGAACATCTCGACACTAAAAGCCCCAAGAAATGGGGAAAGCAATGAATGGCGAATGCGTGTGCGTGTAGGGTTTTCCAAACTTTCGAACGGGTCGTTTCTGGACCGCAGACATCGCCATCCTTTACCTGAAACGACGGACACGGTCTGACGGAAAAAAAGCTAAATGGCGACTGGTGTGGATTCCCTTTAAGTCTCTTGACAGAGGGAATTGGATTCTAAGACAGGGAAAACAGTGCAGCAGGCAATAATTTAAATGGACTGTCGTTTTACCTTGTACAATGTCTCTTGCACGTGACACTTACGATTCGACAAGTGTACGAACCATCTCGTCGTGGAACACGGCAAGTATAAAAGTCGATAAAGAATACCACGTTAACGTTTACAATACAAAAGTGCATAAGAAATATTTAAGATTATGCTCGTTAATATCCTGAATTTAAATTCGAATGGAATCGTTTATTATCTTATTCGGCGTCTAAAAAGGTGCTCGGAAACAGAAAAAAACTAGAATATGTTTTGATAAAATGGTGGAATAAGAAATTCGAAACAATGGATGGAATAAATTCGGATTTGATAAGAAAATATAAAGAAAAGGAAAATTAGAAGAGCAAGCTGTTGCCTGCTGCTAGTGAAGATCGGTGCCACCATCGACGCGGATGGACACCGTGACAAAGCCACACGGAGACTGAGCAAATGGAGCATCGACGTCAAGGAGCTGATCCAACCCTCCTCATCGACAACACCGTCGTATCTGGACTCAGCTTCATCTGCCGTTGCTGCTCGTGGTGTCTTTTTTGAGGGATGATGTTGGAGAGGAGATAGTTCAGGAACCTCCCGCTGTCTGTTTTTCTCTGCTCCATCCTCGACCCGATTCTGACGCTGATCTTCGTTGTTCTGGAGGAGGTTGTAGACAAAATAAGCCGTGTATTGCACTCCTTGTAGTTATCCAATCATCCATTGCTCTATGGCTTTTTGATACGTTCGGGTAAAACTTTACGGCCGCCGCTTCTTCATAGCTCCAGACTTTCACGGCCGCTTCCACCAAGATCTTTAAAAGATGTGCTGCGGAACGCATGCTTTGGCACAGCACTAGACGAGGCAACTATGGCAGAGTCGCAGCACACCTGCAACTATACTAAATAGGCTCTAAGATTCGTCAACTAATTTAGTTTATCCAGTAATGTGACGGTCTGTAAGTGGTTATTTATGTTTGTGTTGCTTTAAGGGCACGGCAATTTTTTGTGATAGAAGAATTTTGGAGACGAATCTTGGTACGTCTATGATGTTTGAATTATTTTTGATCAGCCCATTTAAAATAGGGAAATGTTAGCAATTATGTACTTTTTAGGGATATTATCCATTTCGTGACTGACGAGGTTGGATATCGTGTAATTTTGACTATTTGAAATTTCCAATTATGATTCAAGCAAAAACAAAAGGATAAGGAAGCTTATTCTCTCTCGAGCCATCATTGACCCAAGTCAACTTGAAATTTTATAGGTAAGGGTCAAGTTGACACGATGAGTTGGAAAAAAGTCCTAACTATATCCTAATTTTGGGAAAATTGACCAAAAAGTCATAAACTTATTGTACAATGGCGAATTCAATCATAAATCTTTCAACTGTGTTAATTTAATTAATTATAAACATTTTGATAATTTACCAATTTGATTCTTTTGAACAACATTTTAACCGAAAAATCTCTAACATAGACAACAGCTGGCTTACAAAGATTGGTCGCTAATCACCGACCATAGGTAATGGTCGGTGAGCTTGCCCTCACCTAGTACCTAATTTCCACCCTATCTTGTCAATTGCAATATGCAGAAAGACTTTTTTTTTAAAACTTTGCTACCCTAATTTTGAGGAAGATTTGTCCGACAAGCCGCCGGGTAACTTTAATAAGTGAATTACCACGTAGGGCTTTTTGGCAAGCCAACGAGTCGTCGGCCCTTTTTCCCCTCCTTAAATGGTCACGAGAGGAACCCATGTCGACCTCACTTGCGCCGATTGCGACAAGTAAATCCCTCACGGTGTGCCAGGGAGGTCCTCACCGCGTGCACCGGATAAGGCCAGACTGAGTGCATGTGGGATTATTCGGACTCGGCATCCAAAGGTGAGATTGTAGGGTTAGGTACCAACATGCATGCCTTCAGCTCGTGGGACACATTAAGCTGCCCATAAGTCGTTAAAACTCAAATCGACTATTCTACAAAAGTTATACAACTCGAGATGATCCATTGTTAAGTTGTGGAATGAAAATATACGCAATATGATGGTATTAAAATTTCTAGGGTTCTTTGACCGCCATGTCACTCGATAGCACTAGGTAATCAACAAATGGGAAAAATGTGAGAAAAGTCCTAAACTTATGGCATTTGTGCTTATTTAGTCATAAATCTTTTAATTTAGTGTCAATTTAATCCTAAACATTTTAATGGTGTTGATTTAGTCCTACACCTTATGAAATGATGCAAATTAAGTCTTAAACCTTTTAACTTTGTGTTACTTCGGTACTTAGCCAAAATTAACCTGAATAATTGAATTGGTACCAAGTGAAAAGTTTTAAGATTGATTTGGTATTAGTTCAAAAGATTTAGGACTCAGCTGTCACCATTAAAAGGTTTATGACTAAATTGACACCAATATAATAGGTTTAGGACTTTTCTAACGCTTTTCCCAATAATAAATTGATCAAATCTACATTGGTTTGAGAAAATAGAGTCCGACAACAAGATAAAATGGGATGAGAAATTGGTGTTTTCATATGAGTTTTCCATTCATGAGAAGAACATCCATACAACACATTTTTCCTTACTACAAGTTGTGTTTACGTATGATTTTCACGTTCTAGTTTAGATTGATAACGAGTAACACAACAATTGTTCCACTTGGCAATTGTTTCTAATTAATCAGAAA
The DNA here is from genome assembly GCA_014182895.1 of Angophora floribunda. Taxonomy (NCBI): domain Eukaryota; kingdom Viridiplantae; phylum Streptophyta; class Magnoliopsida; order Myrtales; family Myrtaceae; genus Angophora; species Angophora floribunda. The sequence continues at coordinate 16,478,446 of CM024710.1, forward strand.
CTCAAAATCTCATGTAGAAATAAGAATTCCATTATAAGTGACTAGTGTTATATTAGAAAAGGTCAGGTTCTCTCTTACCAACCAAATGATAAAATAGGCATTTCTCTTATAAATTTTCCAGGAATTAATAAAATCACATTCCCTTAAACCGAAGATGTCTTAAGAATATGTTTTCCATTTCATAAGGCGTAGTGATTTGATTGGCAAGTGATTGATTTGCTCCACTCGATCGGCAACCTATCGTGTCCCCGTGTCATTCTTTATAATTTCTTTCCACGAAGTGAGCTACATTTTTTTAAAAACCGGTACGTCCTTTTTGACCTTGAAAGGCGAAAAAGAATAGAAGATTTTGATGCAGAGGAAATCGTCCGACATCAAAAGTTTCAGTACTACGCTTAGTAGGCTTAACTCAGAAACGTCGCTTGCTTTCCCCCCATTAATGCGCGTTCGCGTTTGGTGAACTTCAACCGAAAGTCTAGATGCCTGCGAACAAGAACAAGAACGAGAACAGGAACGAGAATTCCAGAAAGCAAAAATAAATATTTCCCTACAAGATTCTGTCTCATCAAACCCTTTACAGCTCACCTTCTTTTCCACGAGCTTCGTACAATCCACAGGTGACACAACCTTGGCCACAAGTCATCCTGTACCCCTTCAAACTTTGGCTTCCTTCTACAGAAGAGAGCGTGCTGGAATTGTTCTGTGGCCGGAATGGCTCGACAATGATTATGTGGTACAAACCATATCCACCCTTTTTCACACGGGTTGCCTACCTTTTCTCGCTTTCGTATGGTAAATGCACGAGGAGCAAATTGAGCGGGAGTATTTTGTCCATGCAGCACTTACTTTTTCAAAACCATGGCCTCAATCATTGCCTCCAACAAATACTTCAATTTGTGCCTCTCTCCTTGAATTAATTCACTTACTAGTCAGTAGTATTTTACCCGGCATGAGCTCCTTAAATCTTGTGATTGGCTAATGGCTATTGTGAAATCAGAATTATAATGTCAAGACACCATATAAAAAGACAAAATTTGATATATGATATGTTAAGAAACTTGTTGTTAAAAGCTACGACTCTCGTTAGGGTTTCCTATATGCTACCGAGTCTAGACTCTTCTCCTACTTTTCCATCAAGTTCTCAAGTCGTGATGCTTTGCACCATTGCTAAAGGTGCCGAATAAATGTCTATCCTGAATTTAGAATCTAGCAGAATATACTTCCATGCGCTCTCATGCCATGTAATACGTGTTTACAAAAGCGCAGCTCTTGAAACGTTCCCAAGAGGGACCTGTCCCACTTCACTTGAGATTACCATCTCATCATCTTCACCATCTGATAGTAAATAAACTGAAGGAGAGCAGAAAAAGGGGAAAAGATTCATAGCTGATTGCAAACAAAAGAAACAATAAACATTGTCCGGTAGGAGTTATCATTGATAGCCAGAAAAATCGGAACGCCCCCACCTAACATCAATTTTTGTGGGTTCACTTTTGTCTTCGTTGAAGCGCGCACACTTAAAATCCATGCATGAATTCGCCTGTGAAAAGCTTCTAATATGTATCTCAAGGCAAGATCTTGGAAGATGCTGATATCCTTTAACTTTGTTCCAGGTGCAGAGAATGAATTGCGATCTTGTAGCCCCCATCAAATCAACGAGAGCATCGTTCCAGGAAAAAGAAAGAAAGAAAGCATCAAAAAAGAAGATCCGATGGTGATCCTAGTTATAAAATCAAGAAGAGCGACAAAGACCAAACAGAGACAGAGACAGAGAGAGGTCTTCTTCAAACCACCATCTCATTTCACTAGCTAAAGCCTAAAGTAGGTCCTAGCTTTCTCCAACAAGTAATGGATTGTGTGGTCGCTTGTGATTAGGTCTCTTTTTTTTCCTAATTTGTCGACCATATCCCTACGGGCAAGCCTCTTTTGCCCCAAGCGTCTCTTTCTTCGCGGGCAAGTTAGTGGGAGACACTTATCGGGAAAAAGAAAAAAAAAAGGAAAGTTCTTGAGAGGCTTCACCCTACTAGGTAAAATTTAAAAGCTCCCACAAAGGTAGTAATTTTATTTGCTTTTTGGGAGGAGATTGATTTGCACATGCGTGGGCTTGCAAATATATAAAGTTGGTGGTATTCCCAGTGATGGTACAGAAATTGATGTGACCATCACACGACTCTATCTCTATCAAATTATATCTCGAATTCGAGTCCATAAAGAAAACCTATTCAAAATAGAAATTTCAAAAACAAACAAGACTTATGGTTTGACATTCAAACAATAAAGATATCATTGACATACTTATTATATTGGAGTTGTATTCCTAGTTTGAATCAGCAAGTCACCTAAAAATATTTAAAAATAGAATCTTACATTGGTTATTACACACCAGAGCATATAAAAGGAGCGTTTGAATTTTCTCTTTATGAGTTTTCTATTAGAAATTGTGAGATAGGACTTGTGAGTTTTGTTTTGGATATAACCTAGAGATGAGAAACACTTCAATTATTGAGGAATTTTAACTTATGCATTCTTTGAACTTACAGTGGATGTCTTGAACTCTCCTCATGAAGTAAGTGCCAACATATAAATTGAACCACGTAAATATTTGGTGTTCTATATCGTTTTTTGTTGATTTATCTAATAATTTCTTGCAAGAAACACTTACTAAAAAAAGGAAAGTTGTTAATAGGTTTAAATTACCATTTAAAATTCAAAAGCTCCAAAAAGGTAGTACTTTTATTTGCTTGTTGGAGAGATGGGATTGCCAAGATATAAAGTTAATTATATCCTCATGAGTAGTAATGTAATTGACGTGACTATCATATGATTTTGTTTACTTCCTTTGTTAAATTAAATCATATCTCCAGGTTGAATCCATGAAGAAAACCGTTCTGCGTATAAATTTCAAATCTAAATAGGACTTGTGGTTTGACATGCAAACAGGTAAAAAAAATTATGTAAATAATTTCCACATTGAAAGTGGATTCCTAGTTCAAATAAGTATTTAAGTTTAAATTGGAACATATAAAAACGGGATTCCATTCAATTATTACACGTTATAGTAAATAAGGTAAGTGTTAGGGTTTTCTCTCTATGAATTTGCTAAGTGAGTTCTATTCGAGAGATTGTGAGATGATATTTGTAGACTTTGCTTTGGTGAAGCAATTTGAGGGATGGTAATCTAATCTCTATATTCTCTAGATTCATAGTGGTTATCTCGGTTGCCAACTCTTCCCGAGGAGTAAATGTTGACACCTCATATGGAATCACATGTATCTCTAGTACTATTTATCATTTCTTGTTAATCACTGTAGTAGTTTTTCTCCACAAGTTAATTACAAGGCCCATTAGTTTCCACGTTATTTCACCACAGCCTCTAAATTCGAATTTGAAATTTCCACTCCTCTATAAAAGATAAGATTAAAGATCGAAAAAAGGGCCTAGTCACCTCTTGTACTAGCAACTCACTTTTTTTCACATTCTAAAAGGTTAAAAGTGAGTTAGGTTGGAGAGGCCAAAGCGGCAGCCCTCGTATTGACCTTGACTATTAAACTCGCGATTGGCCGGTGGAAGCATTGACGGAACTTACCAGTATACAGAGAATTCTTAGCTCCATCTTGCTTTTTAGGCAATCTTATGTGTCGCCCTTTAGAACGTAAGAAAAGCGTGGGGGGGGGTCGATCTCATGCGACAAGGTCCAATCTTTTTGGGCCAAAAACTAGGTCCAACTTCCAATTTATAAAACCCTCTGCGACAGCTCAAACTCAAAAGATTACTTTTGCTGTCTCTGATGAAGTTCACTTTGAGCTATTGTTGCCATCATAATTTACAAAAGGAATAATCACATAAGTGGTCCGTGGAGTTTGATCCAATTTGTAATATCGTCCTTGAACTTTGTAATTTGTATAATGTGGTCTTTGAACTTTCGATATATGTTCAACTTATCCCTTTGAGCATATGAAGGCATTCAATAATTTCCTTACATTAATTCAGGTTAATGGAATTTGCTGATTTGGCTTTCAATTTGATGAGGTTGAACAATAGACAAAAAAATAATTACTAAGATATTCAACTCAAATTAAGATATAAAACGTGCTTTTGTGAATTGTTGTACAATTTGTAAGTAAACATCATAAGAAAACTTCACATTAATATATTTATATTAGAAGATTCTAATGTAGACACAACATTAGTCATTTTGATCAATTTTGACACAATGGCTAACACAAAGTTTTGACCTACTATATTCCGTTTTATTATTTACTATGTTTCAATTACACGTGATTAGGTTTTTATTTTACTATATGTGTTCGTATGTAATTATCAAACAAGGTGTTGCTACGAGTGTCCTTTGGACATTAATTAAGTTTACTTTATTTGGAAAAATTCAATTTTTGAGACACCAATTTTATATATATAACATGAGGGTAAAGGTCGATACGCCGAAACCAATAAAAATTTCCTTAATTGGATGCTTTTACTATGTTGATATCAAGGCAGAAAATTTCTTCACCGTAAAGGAGTCACACATAGGATAAAGATCATAATAAAGAGAGAGGAGGGAGGGGGACCGGGGCAATAAATATGTAACTAAGTGAGTAGAGATTGGAAAAAATGCACTTGATCTGCAAAGAAAGTGATCAATGATGATCTCTCCTAAATCAAAGTACTATGCATCAACTTTAGACACAATCTCTCATAATTTTTTCCCATCTATCCTACTTTAACTCTTAATTTATTCTCAGATTTTTACTCCGTTGAATTCAAACCCCACACCTGAAATTAAACTTTCCCACACCTAGTCCTCCCAAGAAGATGGGGAATCGAACTCCTCTCCTCCCCCTTCTCATGTGGGAAAAGTGATCACCGAGGCAACCCCTATGATTTCTCATAAATTAAGTAAGACGCTATTATACATTTATATAGTATCACTTTTGCTGTTCTTAACAAAGTTCACTTGTATGCGGTCACTGTTTTTCAGTAGCGATGGGATTGGGAGGGACGATCAACACTATTGACCTCCCTCCCGGTGTTCTCACTTTTTACGGTTGTAATTTACGAGATATTTGATTCTCAAAATTATGACCTACTCGTTAAAATTCTGATAGAGGAAAAAAGGGAGAGTCATTGATTAAACGAATTGGAACAAAAGGGGGCATGCCACCTTTGGATGTTGATGGGTCGGCTCCGATCCATATTTAAACCCATTTCCGATCTTTCATTCATGTCCGTTGGACCGTTTTCTTTTTCCTTTCATACCTTTTCATAGAGTGACCTGAGAGAAATCGAATTTGAGGTGTGATCTAACATAGGCATTGAATAATAAAAACGAACACATTTTAACTTAGGAGAAGTCCCTCGTAATTTTTCTTTCCTTTTTCTTTGCTTGAAAATAAATATGAGGAAGGGCAATCGGGGTACACTCCCATAGAAGTTTGTCGACTCCATCACCGTGACTCACTGACTCCCTTAAAATGGCAATCGGATAAAAGTCCCTTTCAGTATCAGTTAGCCTAGAGTTCAATTCTCGAACTTGTAGGATTCGAATATTTCAACTGCTTGTAGAGAAACCATTTGGCTTGCAATAGCTTTTCAAGTCTCACAACTTCTAAATTCAATTTCATTGACATCCTTTAACACATCAGACCATGGTAGATTGGTAGATTCAGATCAAAGTAATCTGAGCGCAGGTAGAAGCTAGTTTCAGATCACGATCTAAAATGTTTTAGGGTTTCCCGTGCGGGTAAGAGCCATGATATATTTAGACTCAATATGCCCTGCCTTGGTGGCGTCCAAGTTCAATCTGGGTTTTGACTGTAAGGCTGCTCTTCGTTTGGGTCTTGCCGTCCAATGAGCGATACTTTTGTTCGTGGCCGAAGTGAATTCCAGTGCAGATCAGTTAGGTAAGTCCACTCATCAAAAGAGCCCAAAGGCAGTTAGGAGTCTATTCAAAATCTAACGTAGCCGGTTGCAATCGAGAAGCAAATAAGGTGACAGATTGGATTGTCAAAATCCGATGAAGGGAAAACCTACCTTCTGAATGGACCTTCTACCCCTCTCAAGCCCTCTCGGCCCTTATTTGTTTTGAAGCTGCATCTATGCATGCTCAAAAACTTTTTTAATGAATGGAAATTATCATTCTGACTCAAAAAATAAAAACTTAGTTGATTAGGTCTGGTAATTATACATTGCTTATACCTTGTTTCTCAGCTGAATTATATCTCTTAGCTTTTGTACATTTGATAGATTGGATTTATTTCCAAATCTAGTCTATCATGTCATTCTACCACGTGCCACCTCTGTCGTCGAGGATGGACTAAAATGATGCCATTTCTTCCCTTTTCAGCATTCAAAACGGCTTCAAATTTTAATTATATCTCCATAGTGATGCCAGCTCATCTTCTTCACGCATATGAACCCTAATCTAATTGGAGAAATAGAATCGACCTTCAGATGGAAAATTCGAAGTCATTGCAATCCCCAATCATAGCCCAAGCAACCTAAGTTGGTAATTGAAGAATCGTCCCTAGAAGGATGAGGGCGCCTACACAATCAAGTGGCACAATCAAGTGGCGTAACCTCTAATAAGGTCAACTCGGAGCTAACATGCTATTCTAGTCTTCGATCTTCAATTCTCATGGGAAAGTCAAGAAAAAGCGCAAGAAGAAGGTTTTATGGTTGTTGTTAATTCGACGGTCTAGGATCTAGTGATTTCTTCATATGCATTGATACTAAGATACAATTAACCACCTCCTTGAAAGAAATCAAGCACTATATGAATCAAGTCAGAGTAGGCGTGACAAGGTCAACATGCGCTCTGTCACTTGAGATTAAGACTTAAAGGTGAAGGATAGATGTAGAAAGAAAATATGATGTATCAATTGTCATTTATGTTATGCATGTGTTGTGCAAGTTATGTGTCATGTCAAAAGTTGGTAGGAAATTTCTTACTTCATTTATTTTGTGGAAGATGAGTAATTTGAAAAATATTTTCATTAAAATGATTTGTTTATATTGCTTGCAAACAAAAAATCTCTATGTTGTCTATGGAAATATGGAGACATAAATTGTTGTTAATTATGAAAGTGTTTTTATTGGATAATTATTTTAAATGACGTGAACTATCATTTTCATGAAAATATTTTCTAAAACATTCATTTTTTACGAAATAAACGCAATTAAGCCTTTGATAATTCTCTATTTGGCTGAGATGTTTGAGGAGCAAGATTGAGGGTGGATTTGGAAATCACTTTCCCAAGCGAATTTGGGCTTAAAATCCCCTATATCAATGCAAATATCGTTTAGCAATTTTTTTGAAGAGTTTAGGAGATGCAATTACATTTTCAAAAGTTTCCAAAGGCCTTTTAACTCATGATAGGTCCGGAGATGCTTTAGGCTTTAAGTATTTCCAATTTATTATTGCTAAACTTTCATTATCCTAAAAATGTCCTCAACTAATGTTGCTAGCAAAGGGTTCAAGCCACTAGCATTAGATTGCGTGACCCAAGAGACCATTGCTTAGGTCTCGCAAACTTAGACAGCCATCACTCTAGGTTGCACAACCCATGGCGACCCTTATTCAAGGTCTCGCAAGCTTAGCTAAGGGCTGTTGATGCCAAATCTGGCTCACGCCCATTGGCGGCTAAGCCCTTCATCGGTTTTGAGTTTTTTTTTTAATAAATTAACGAAAATCATTTACAAAATGTGATTTTTCTAAATATCATTTAAACCAAAGTTATTTTCAATGCTCTTTCAAATTACAATTTACCATACATTACTTTCATTTCAAAAAGTCCCTTTAATTTAAAGTTGTTTGCATTTTTCAGAAGACTTTCCCCAAAATTCGAGCCAAACCCAATCTGAGATGTTGTTTTTTTTCAAAAGTCGGGTGAATTAGGGGTGTTTTGATATGAGTTTAAGAGGTTCATTGTAAGTTCAAGTCAATGAAGCTTCTCTAATTCAATTCTCAACATATAATGTCCACTTCTTCTCGAGATAAGATCCAAAATACGATTTTGAAAAAATCATATTAGGAGCAGCACATGAGTTAATGATTTTTCTCCATTTTCCCCTTTTCTTCATTATCCTATAGAAACCAAGGTAAAAATAGAGATTTTCCTCGAGATTAAACGATTAATAAAAGCACGATTTCATCTCTTAAAAAGTCATGAGCATCACACATGATAGCGGGAGAGTTTTCGTGTAATTTCCCAAAAATGTTAGGGGTGTCAAAAAGGCCCGAGCCGACCTGACCTGGCCCGGCCCGACCCGACCCGGCTCGACCCTAAACTTAGGGTATTTTCCGATACTGGCTCCATACTCGGACCCAACCCGAAAATACCCTAAATTTAGGGTCGGGTCGGGTCAAAACGGGTTGCGCACAAGCCTTTTTGACATCGATATCATCCGTGCGTTTTGGTCCTCATCCATTGAGAGAAAAATGGTAAAGTAGAATAAAATAAACAAAAGAAAAGAAATCATCTCTCTGCGTTTTGGCCTCAACTCAACTCTAGATTTTTGAAATAAACAAGAAATTAAACCAAACTTGAAAGGGTTACGGCCCAACCCGACCCAACCCGACCCTTTTGTTTGGGTCTAATATGTTTCGGGTTGGGTCGGGTCGGGCCAGAGCGTGACCCTTTACGATTGGGGTCGGGTCGGGTAACATCAAAACCCGACCCAACCCGACCCGTTGACACCCCTAGAAAATGTCATAAAAGTCCGGAGAGCGGGCCCACTAACATATGGGCTTTGTCCAACAGCCAAAAAGCCCATCTGATCACAAATCTTTCCCAGGCCCATGTTATCGGGGCATGTAGGTAAAATCACCTCTCTGCAACCAAAAGATTCAGACCGAAGCGCGCTCAAATCCCCCGTTCAAATTCCACCGCGAGTAGCTTCTCCCTCTCGTCTCGTCTCGTCTCGCGCTTCCTCCAGATTTTCTAGAGCAGATCGGAACGTCCGTTCGCCGGCGCTCTCTCTTCCGCCGCCGCGTCGGAGAGAGGATGGAGAAGATATGCGTCGCCGTGAGAGTGAGGCCGTTCGCGGCGGAGGAGCCCTTCAGCGGCACCTTCTGGAAGATCGAGGACAACCGCATCTCCCTCCACCGCCCTCACGGCACTCCCGTCTCCGGCGTCTCCTTCGCATTCGGTACCCCGGAATTTCCCTTTTTTTTCCCAATCTCGTTCTTTTGTTTTTCTCCCCGTTTCTTGGGGTTTAATCCTGTCGCCAAAATTTTCAATCTTTTCGCCTTTTTTGGGGTTCCGCGTCCCCAGATCACATCTTCGACGACAGCTGCACGAACGCCACGGTTTACGACCGCCTCACCAAGGATGTCATTCGCGCTGCGGTTGAGGGTTTCAACGGTACGTTTTGGGCTTTGCTGAGATTTTGCTGTGAGATGTATTTTTCTTTGGGTTGAAGTGCGATTATGTAGTTTGAAACAAATGGGATTGTTTTCTTTAGAATTGAGCTGGAGTTTGTTGTTTGTCTTGGATACAATCTCAGGAACGGCATTTGCATATGGACAGACCAGCAGTGGAAAGACTTTCACTATGAATGGCGCAGATGCTGACCCTGGAATTATCCGCCTTGCCGTTAGAGATGTATTTGAGAAAATAAACACGGTAACACACATAGCGACTTCATTAGTTGACAATCGGCTGCTCGTGTCCTGCTCATAAGCTTGTTATAAGTCTCTCAATATGTTTCTAAATGTGATTTCGGATGGGCCTTTTGTTACCAGATGTCAGACCGCGAGTTTCTTATCCGTGTGTCCTACATGGAGATATACAATGAAGAGATAAATGATCTTCTTGCTGTGGAGAACCAGAAATTGCAGATACATGAAAGCTTAGAGGTGTGGACCATTTCAAGTTTTGGATTAGTCTAGATAAGTTCTTTGAACAAATTGAATAACCTCCTTTTCTTGGTTTTCTTGTTTTGTAGAGAGGCATTTTTGTTGCGGGCCTTAAAGAGGAAATTGTCAACGATGAGGATCAAGTGCTTCAGCTTATAGAGTCAGGAGAAGGTTTGTTGAAAAGCACTTAAAAAACCAGGTCCTTCTCTTCATTTCCTATTTGCTCGTAGTAGAAACTGAGTATAGTTTCTTACAGTCAATAGACACTTTGGCGAAACAAACATGAATGCTCGGAGCAGTCGATCTCACACGATATTTAGAATGGTAACTAACCAAAGCTTTGTGGCCATTTTTACTTTCCTTGAATTAATTCATACGGCTACTAATGGAAACTCTGCATTTCAGGTCATCGAAAGCAGAGCGAAAGACATAAGTTGCGATAACTCAGCCTCTGATACTATTCGAGTCTCAGTCTTGGTTTGTATTTCTTTCCAAAGTGAAGCTAAGATGCAACCATTTATGTTATTCTATCACCAATCCAGCTAATTATCTTTGTTTGAATCTAGAATTTGGTGGATTTAGCTGGCTCTGAGCGTATTGCAAAAACTGGAGCTGGTGGAGTACGTCTAAAAGAAGGGAAGCACATAAACAAAAGCTTGATGATTCTGGGTAATGTCATCAACAAACTAAGTGAAGGTTCCAAGCAGAGGTACTTACTGCTCTTTTGTTTCTTCCAGTTCAATATTAAGGTATCTCTTGCTGAACTGTGCAATCTTTAATACAGAGGACACATTCCTTATCGTGATAGTAAGCTTACTCGCATTCTTCAACCTGCTCTTGGTGGTAATGCGAAGACTTCGATTATCTGCACTGTAGCTCCAGAAGAGGTACCATGAGGCAATTGCAGATGTTTCTTATGTCTTTTTCCTCTCTTGATTGGCTGCAAAGCTTGAATGCTGTTATTTGACCCAGCTGATAAACTGTGCAACTTTGTCAGATTCACATTGAAGAAACAAAAGGTACTCTTCAGTTTGCTAGCAGAGCCAAGCGCATTGTAAACTGCGCTCAAGTAAATGAGGTACTAATCTTCATGCGGAAATGCCCTTTTGTCACCTCAAATAATTTCTTGGAAACCATTCTCCAAAATCATCACGCTAGAAGTTTCTAGAACAATACGGTGTCTTTGACAATATTGTACAAGCTTTGTTAGGTTTAAAGTGATCCTAGTGATGTGGAAGATTGGACAGCTCATATTGCTTGTTTGAATCCTGTACAAGCTTTGTTAGGTTTAAAGTGATCCTAGTGATGTGGAAGATTGGACAGCTCATATTGCTTGTTTGAATCCTTGAGTTTCCTGTGCAAGAATGAATTAATTTAACAGGTACTGCACCTGCTAGAAATCTTTTTGTCAAGGATTCTGAGGTTCTTAACAAATGTAAAGTCATGAAACAACAACACTCAGCAGAAGACTAGTGCAAATTATTAAGGTCATGAAGAAGAAATTGCATATGATTGTCTTGTCAGATTGTTCAGATGAAGTTTTATTTTTCAGGAAATCTTTATCTGGAAAATAAGGCTATTAATTCAGCTAAGCTCAATGCCTTGACATTTAAGTTACATGATTTTTTGTGTATTACGCTATCTCTATTGCAATACCCTTGTCATTGATTATGCAAGTTCCCATCCTTTTTCTTTTCCTTGATTGGTTCATTTCAGCTAATTATGGTTGACATTGTCTTAGATTTTGACAGATGCTGCCTTATTGAAGAGACAAAAGTTAGAGATAGAGGAGTTGCGCAAGAAACTTCAGGTTAGGGGCATTACTGCTAGTACTTCAATTAATTAGGCTTTGCACAATTTGACTTGAAGAGTTCTCTAGGGATCTCGTGCCGAAGTGTTGGAGCAAGAAATTCTTAAATTGCGGAATGAAATGCTTAAGGTATGTTTTTCCTCTTTTGAAGTTTGGCTGTTGTCCAAAAAAGCTGGATATGTTAATTTTAGCATTCACTTCTTAGCATACCTGTTTTTCTTTAGTATGAAGTTGAGCGTGAGAAACTCGAAATGGAGCTAGAAGAGGAGAGGAAGTCGCATAAAATGCGTGAAGAATGCATCAGGGAGCAACAAATGAAGATTGACAACCTTAGTACTCTTCTCACCTGCTCTGACTGCGATAGGAACTCTAGCCAGGTATAGTTATATTCGACCAATAGAGAACCTTTAAGCTCACAATAGATGTCCTTCTGGCTCTGTATTTATGTACTTAACTGCCTTATTGTATCACTCCGCTACTTTGTTCTATTCTCATTATCAAGTTCAATTCTGATGCAATGATTCAGATGACCTATCTCCAAATATTGAAGCATGCAATTCCACACAGGGCAATCCCATTATACTCAACAATGCTCTCATTCTGTGAATGTACCAATGTGAATTATTTTTATAAAATGTATTGCTTTGCCAATATATCATTTAGGTAGGATAATCCACTTTGCTGCTGAAAAGGATGGTGGCTGTAAAACGTGTAAGCTTGTCATTATGTGACATTCAAGATTCTTTGGAGCATTGCTTCTGGTAGTATTTGAGAATTTAATCAAGAGTTGGCAATACAGTTTTGCAAAGCACAGCCACTCCTGCCTATGTAACTACCTGTGCGGACTAATGTGTTTCTCCAAAATTACTAGTTCATACCTGAATTTTTTCTTGATGATGAATATGCTTTGAGGAACTTGTCTGGTATCTTATTATTGCTGCAACAAGATAATGAGGGTTTCTCCATGTTTTGGGACAGGATTCTGCAAAAGAGAGCCTTATGGATGAATTTAATGACAGTAACAGTATTAGTCAAAGCGACTTCAGAACACCTTGCCAAAAGGAAGCTCCTGGTAATTATGTTGTCAAGCGATCAAACTACTCACGGCTGGTTGAATGCAGCCCACTTCCGGATCCACTAAACGATGTTGCTGATGAAGAAACGTGGTTCCAAATGAATAAAGGTTTCATAGCTGACCTGGACTCAATCCAAATGACTCCTGCTACAAAAGTTCAATCCTTCCCTCCAGCTAATGAGACTCCAGTGAGTTATCTCCATTGTTATATCTTCACTCAATTTTTATCCTTGGGAATCCTCCAGCCATTCGGTTTATAGGAACATTTCTTGTTAATTTATTAGAAGTTCTCTTTATTCAATATTCTGTTAGCTTTCAAAATTATATTGTTGATAACATGATAGTTTATGAAAAGAGACTGGGCTATGACCTTTTAAATTTACTTTGCTTTTGTGAAACCTTATATCACATCTGCATTTGCACCCTAACTTTTTCAGGGCACAGATGAGAGCTACAGAAAAGAGCTTGAAGACCTCAGGAGACAACTAGAACTCGCTGCTGAAGAGAAAAATGATCTTAAGGTTTGTATGGACAATGAAATAGTTCTCATTCAGCTATTTTGGGAATCTCAAATGCAATCATAGCTAATGTTCTTAAAGACCAAAATTATTTCTCTAAATATGAGTCATATTAGCTTCAGCCCATTCACTAATTTCATTCAGCAATTCTGCCTTCCATAAATTGTGTCCCTGAGAGAATAATTCCTCTTGTTACAAGCAACTTTACCGCTTCACCAAGATTCATCAACAAGAATCTTGAGTTGCACGTTCGCTGGCGTGATAGCATAGTTCTTTGAATTTTCTGCTTCTTTATTTTGGATCAGAATGAAAAGATTTAGCATCTGGCCTGAATTATCCACTACTTTGCTTCATCATTTTTTCTGAAAATAGAAGGAAAATTGTTCAGCCTCTTTGGGGTGACTTGATACAGTCATGTCTAGCTGCCAATGGAACTAGAACTGACTTGATATTGGTCAGTCTAAATTTTGGGCTTTTCCAAATTATTTTTGGTGGGGTGGGAGGTGGTTGTTTGCAAACTTACAGTACATGAGCATAACCCATCACGGCTCGATGTTATACTACCCAGATTCCTTTTTGAATTTGTAGATATCATCAACAATCAGTAGCTGGGGTCTGTCATATTTTGATGATTCTGTGAAGTGAGTATATACTGCACATCACACCATTATCTTGGGAAGTCAGTGAGTCATTAATTTGTTGGGGTGATTAATATGATAACACTCAAAATGATTGCTTGTGATAGCAATGGTAGAGAGATGTGGATACTATGGCATCGTAACTCTAGATTTTCTTTGCTTTCACCTTGTTAAACTCTAATATGGTACCTTGCCAAATTCATTATAGAGATATCAGTTCAATTAATTGGCATTGTTTGTTTTCCTTCTTGTGAAGGTAGCTGTCTGATACATTTTATTTGAATCTTCTTCTATTTATGCTTGAGTTTACACTGGTTCTCCTTTTCTACAGAGAAAACACATGGAACAAGTCCAACTGAATAAGCAATTGATTCAGGAGATTTCCGAACTGCAAAAAGAAACTCATCTTATTCAAGAGATTCCTAAAAGACTGACCGCGTCAGTTGTAAACTGCAGAGATGTACATTCAGATGTTCTGTCAAATCTGCAGGTGAAACATATAACATCAAATTTATAAATGCCCCCACCCTGCGTGCAAAACACACACACACACACACCACACCCCCTTAAAAAAGAGTTACGAGCCTAGGTTATTGTGGTCGGCATCATATTTATTCTGTCATTTACTCTTGCGGATGACTAATTCTGACAGTCATTATTTTGCTTTTTTATTTTTTTGGTATCAGCATAGTTTTGTTGGTGATGGGAAATCTTCAGCTGGAAGTTTGCTTTCCGACGCTGGTGACATTGGCAACATTCTTTTTTCTACTCTGGAAGCCCATTTCTCAATGTTTATGGAGGACCACGGATTATGCTCTAGGGATGATTCATCGTTGCAAGAACATTGCAGGAAGCTCTGTGAAAAATTAAAAGATACAATTTTATTACTGGCTTCAAAGCCACCATCGACTGAAAGTGAACAAGGGATGAGCTTTTCATGCAACTTGGCATACAAGGTAGATGTCAAGTCAACGCTATTGAGATATCACTTGTTACTGGTTGTTTTATTTTCCATCTTGATGCTAGGATATTATTTCCTTTGACATGATAGCACGTCTCTATGTGCTGCTGAATAATGATTTACTGGAAAAATAGGCCAATCCGGAACTCATACATGAGTTATTTATGAATTTGGCAAAACCTATGTGATTTTTCTCCTCTTTGCAATGTTATCTGATCAATTTCTCATTGCAAAAAAGAAGACGCAAAAATAGTGAAATAAAAATGGAATTTTTTAATGTAAATTGCAAGTGGAACTTGAAATATTTAGTGATAATCCTGATCATTCTTATTTAAAAACATATGTGCATGTTATCGCACGTATATCAGATAAGCAATTAAGAAATCTGCAATAGTGGAAAGTAATCTTGTGAATGTCTTCTGTAATTGAATTGGAAATTAATCGGCATAACTTTATTTGTGATGTTATAAATCCTCCTTCAAATGGTTTTAGTGTTTCATGATTGGAAGGTAAATGAATATCAGGGAGTTTATTTTCTGATTGGATCAAATTGGTTATGAACTATTAGTTTTAACATAGGTAGGACGTACTCTATGCAGCTGTGTTTATTTGCATAAAAATCCTGAGTTTGTCAATTTGGTTTTGAGTTTTGACGTAATGGAAATGGACATAGCTTTATTATTTGAAAGTGTCATTCCAAAAGGAGCAACTATTTCTTGGTTGGGAGGTTGAAGAAACTTAGGAAATTATTATTCTACTGGATCAAATTTGCTATGAGGTATTAGTTCTAACATTAGTAGGGATACATTTGCATGGTCATATATATTTTGTTTTGAAGCTGAGGCTGTCCCTTTGGTTACTTTTTTTTTTTTTTTACTAGTTGCTAGTTTTGCTTTACAGAGCACAAGCTTTTTCACCAGAGTAAATCTTTCCACGAAATTTGTTTTTCAAGCAAGAGAAAGCTAGTAGTGCTATTCTTGCTTTTTGTCTAACTTTTGAAGGCAGTGTTTATTAGAACTTCAACTGAGCAAGTAATAGGATGTTTTGGTTGAATTTCGTTAAGATTCTAGTTTTGTTATGTGATAAGGGTGGTGACCTGGGAGGAGAGATGGCCATCTGCGAGGAAAATCTAATTGATGGAATCAGTGCAATCAAGGATAAATACGATGGCATTCAGAAAGAATTAGATGAAAGTAACCAGCTTTTGGGGGTATCCAGAGAAAAGTATTGTAGGTTGGAAAGAGATTTCCGGTTGTTGAAAGAAGAAAGAGATTTATTGCTCCAATCAGTCCCTGAGTATACTAGTAAAGTTTCATTGGCAACTGATCAGAGAGAAAATGTTCTGAAGGACTTGAATTCCGAAGTACAGAGAAGAAAGAATCTCGAAGGAGAGATTAAGAAGTTCCGTATGGCTTTTGTTGGACGGCAGAATTCCTTAGCTTCTTTCCAGAGTGAAGTAAAATTGAAGCTAGAGAAGATGAGGGATGGTAGTACAGTTTCAGTTCCCAAATCTCTTGTGGACTTGTGATCTTGAGTCGATGCTAATTGAATGTGCGGTGCAATTCCTCGCAATATCAATGTTATTTGTATCATTACATTATTGTTGACCCCTTAATTTAATGAATGAGTATGCCGCCTTATTTTACAAAGTCTCGACTCAATAATTTCTACCTCATTATGGTGCTACTTTGTGCACCAGAGAAGCAGGAGGGTTAAATGATACTGTCACCGTTTCCTCTGAGCTTTCCTTTGGAAAACAAGCTTGCAGCAGCTTTTAGACCATTGCTCATCCTCTATAGCTCTGATTTTCTGCCATATCAAAATTCTAGCTGAAATGACAGTTTTGATGGCAAATCGGTTATCTGCAAAAGAAAGCAGTGTAGAAACTAACGTCAATCTTCCATTTACTAGGACACATCTTGCACGAAGTTACAGGTCTTTGGCTGTCCATTATTCTGCAGTTCCCAGATCATATCCTGAATTTGCAATTTTAGTCTAATTATCTCCTGATCCTGTATTTTTACAGGGTTTTACACATAATGAGAATGTCCTAATTGCAGTATCATTCCCATGATGATTGATGAGGCAGGTCAGACTCATCTTTCATCTTTTGGGGATACATGCTTATATGTACTTCAGTCATAGGATACTGTCTCTTATGTGCAGAATTTGCACGTAGGCGGAAAATCACTGTCATCACAAATGAATCACACGACTCATGTCGTCCGGTGTCCCCAATTTCTTTTTCGACAGTCATGTCTTGACAAATACGGTGACGAGCAGTTTTGGCTTACTTGTCCTCCCGCATCACCCCATGTTAGGACAAAGTCCTCTTCAAGACAAGAAGCACAATAGACCAGCTGAAACCCTAACCAACTTTCATCCTTTTTCTTGTGGGTGATGGGGACCACATGTGGTCTCTGCTTTCCATAAGCACAACATTAGTCATTATTAACCTGAAGAATCAGACCAAAGAAAGTGTTCATTTTCATGGAGGGACATGCGAATGCAGTCGGTCGAAAAGTGGTACGCGCTTTTAGCCCCATTTAGCTTTTTCTTGAGGTCATTAAGGGGTGATTGAGATGAGGTTGATGGTGATTGAGATAAGGTCATCAGATTCCACTCGCTCATTAGTAAGCACAGAAAGCCCCACGTCAATTGATAGCAGCAGAAGGAAACCGCGGTGCTTCTCGAGCATCTAAATTACGCTCGTTTCTTTTGCACATTTCTTGAAAGACACATCTGACTCTTTCCTTCATATTTCACCTTCTTCCCGTTCCTTGGTGCTTTCTTTGAACTGGGCCAATTTAATATATATGATTATTACATAAAATTCACTCGAAATGTGTATCGTGGTTCGTTGGGGATTAATGAAGCCGGACGCGCTTGCAAATGAATGAGAAAAGCTCCTTTCGTATTGCATATCAAAAATCAACGGAAGGACAAGTGAATCCCACCCTTTTCTAACTAATGCCACTTAAGCATTTCCATCCCTTTGGGATGCCTTTTTGGTGGTGATCATTGGTGAGACAATAAGTGCTTGCCAGGTTTTCAACTTATCTAAATATTTTGTGCCCATCAAAAGATGAGAACTGACGAGACTTGTTTTGTCATTTCCCTCTCTCTCTCTCTCTCTCTGTAAAGATGGAAATTGACCAATTAAAAGACTTTTACTAATTCATGGATCCCAAAGCATGTTACTAATGTTTAATGATACCGGTTTAGACGATCCCTTAATCACGATCAGGGTCATGGGGACCCACCCATGTGATGATTACATTCTCATTGAACCTAGATACTATTTCCTTCTGTCTTTGTGGAGAAAAATCATTAGATAATCCATCTCATGTTCTGCTAGCTAGGGGCATGGGAGTTTAATATGGAGCCATAAATACAAGCAGACAACCATGTTCACATAGATATGCATGAATCAAAGGCAAACATCATGAAATTTTGTCAATCCAATCAGTTGTTATGCACCATTTTTATATCCAGATTGACATTTTCAGTTGGAACAGTACAAGTCTCATAAAAAACACTAGAAGGCATACATGTTAATCATTTGTGTGGCTGATCTCAAACATCCAATCTTTAAAAAAGGGCACTCGCTAAATTGAGAAATTTGTCCTCTCTGCTCAACGTTTGTCCATGACCACCTTCCACATGAAGACAAAACATTCTTGGACCACCTAACTTAGAGAGAGAAGAAACAAGACAGGAGACAGTAACTTCTTTGAAAATTGAATAGGAGTAGTTGGATTAGAAAAACAATGAAACGCACTCCTAGACAAGTTTCTGAGTTCAGGCAATCTTGGGGAGACATGGGTTGCCCCCATGCTGGAAAATGCTATATAACCTAGAGATTGGTTGGGCCATGCCTCCCTCCCATTCCTTGATGCCTCAAATTTCTCAAAATCTCCCCTTCTGCCTTGGCTTATGTTCGTGTCCCAAACTGAGAGATATGCTTTGTCCCACAGCATTCAATGCCACCTGATGGTTGATCCCGCCTTGCTTTCCTGTCTCTTCAACATCCTTAAACCTAGTCCCTAGCTAGTCCCTCATGCTCACCGCCTACACTATTCCTATGGAATCAAGACCCAAGACTGATCAAGTCAAACAGCTTGGAGAGCTTCTCCAAGAAGAGCAAGAGCCTTTTGTTCTCGAAGTGTACCTTTCGGAGAGATGGTACGCGAAAAGGAATAAGTCATCAAGGAGGTCGAGCAGCAGCTGTCAACAGACGAGTCGAAAGAGCATCGTTCGGCTTTCGACGTTGCTGAGAACCCTCTACAGCAAGGTTGCTTCTTTAAATGAGAAGAAGCATGGAGTGAAGAACAGGGAAAGAGGCGAAGAGACTGGTGTTGCTGATTCTAGTACCAAACTGGAAGCCACCGAAGCCGGCCGATTTTCCTTGGCCAGCGACGTGACCACTTACTTTTCTTGCTCCGAGAGCGATAAAGAAGGAAAACCCGCTTCTTCAGAAAACGAACATGCATCATTTGACCCAATGTGTCTTCAGAATTTGAACGACGCAAAGAAGGTACAGGAGCAGACGTTTTCATTTTTCGTTCTGACAGACCATTTTCTATGCTTGATACCGACACTCACCACTCCCTTGAGAACGCAAATTCATTAGTGAAGCTTTTAAATTATCATATGCACATAAAGTTTCATTACAATGTGACGCGTGAATTGACCAGGGTGAAAAGGATTCAACGATCCAATGGACCATAGAGAAGGACGAGGAATGGAGCATAGAGAAGGACGAGGAGCAGTCCGACAATGTCTCGGAGATGAAACAACCGAATGACCTCGCGCCCCTTCACGATTGTTAGTACCTTGATCTGCTATTCCTTTTTACGTCATGGTGAACTGTCTTGCTTTTTGCAACTAAAAATCCTTTGCATTGGACAGGGCGGCAGGATTTGCAGCATCCTCCTGCAAGGCAAGAGGCGAATGCGCCTACTTGCAAAATTGTTCTGCCTATAAAGATAATTGAAGACTCCATATTTTCTGCTTCTATCTTGGAAAAACTATTCCGCTGCTCAAAAGAAAAGCAGGGCTTCACCAGAACAGAAGAAGCAAGCCAGGCCTCAGATTCGAACGCTTCGTACAGTTATGTGAACTCGAAAATGATATTGCAGCAGACAAAGCGGCTTTTGTTCGATTGTGTGAAGGAGATCATTGAGACCCATGAACGGAAGGAGAAAGCGAAACGACACAACCGAGTCATCTTGGGGCCGAGGAGATCGGGAAGCTCATATGCGACAAGATGGCGGCGTGGGGTAGAACATCCAGGCACGAAATGAGCACAACTGAGCTGCTCTATTCGGATTACTCGGACACAGTTGAAGAATGGGCGGATTGTGCACCGCAGAAGATGCAAATAAGTTCGCAAGTCGGAGATGCTATCGTAGAAGAGATCACCAACGAAATTGTTCTAGACATGATTGATCTTCAGTTACCAAGGATGAGATTACTTGCAACAGCTAACTATCAATAGATGCGTTTGCTTAGGCCTCTCCATCCAATTTAAGAATTTAATGAGCTGCTCTGAATTCTATAGAGAAAACGCCGTAGTCTTTCTACCACAAATCCTAATAGAACATCATAAAAGAAATGGTATTCTATGTTACGACTCTCAAAAAAATAATTGATCGGATGTGGAAGATGAGCCTCAATGCACTTCCCCGCATACGGGCTACCGAGTTTAAACGGCCTTGATGAATGATCGGACCGATTAATCATTTGATAACGACCCCCAAACTACTGTGAACGACCCAATGTATTAAAGCCACGTACTGTACTTTCTTCATTCATGCCACCATCACACTCGACCTACGTATGACTATTACCGACATTCTCGATGAAACATTGAATAGACACGGTCCCAATATTTAGGAAGCGACGAGACATTCAGTACTTCAACGATTCATTATACCAGGCACTGCAAAACTTCGTATAGCGACTGCTGTTCAACTCTATCGATTTACAGCTCGACCACGCCATCCAGTCAAAGTGCCTACTCGGAAGTGCACGCTGCCGTGCCAGAACACCCCGCAAAATTCAATTCTTTACTATTCAGTAAAAACAACACGAATAATTCAAGCTTCACCGGCAGCCCTACTATTCAACATGCAGAGGTTTCTCCACATCTGCAAACGTACATCAAGTAGTCTAAAGATGTTTGGTTTTACAAGTCCCCAGATGCTTAATTACCCTCGGTCATATTTAAACGGTGACTTTATCCAACATGATGGTATTGGCATTCTCCAATTAAATCAGTTTACAGACAGGCTCAAAAGTGACCATGAGACCCCCTAGGAAAGGGAAATTAGTACCGACAATCTTATTAATTTTTGCTGATCAACCTTCAATTTTTCAGCAGCCAGTCGGACATCGCTAGCCAATATCCCTGTTTCACAATGGCAACATCCCAGACTGTTGAACATCAAAGAATTGAACAGATAATAATTTTACAGAGCTAATTGATGCTAATCTTGGATGTAAATCTCCGGACAGAAGTAATAACTGTGGACTACTGGATTTCCCCATCTTCACCAAGTTCACCATCTTCTAGCTCCTCATAACCACTCCGGCAGGAGCTATCTTGGTGATCTCTCATGGATGTAAATCAGAACTAATAACTGTGGACTACTGGATTTCCCCATCTTCACCAAGTTCACCATCTTCTAGCTCCTCATAGCCACTCCGCCGGGAGCTATCTCGGTGATCTCTCTTATGTTTCTTATGGCGACTCTCCACATCTGATTCAGGTGAATGTGCATGCTGCAAGTACATAGAAGCAGTTTATCTTTCTGAAAACTACATCTTGCTTGAAAGACTTGAGTAGCATATGTATGAATACTTAATTACCTTCCTTGATTTTTTGCGATCACTACCGTGTTTTTTAGATCTTTTGGAATCTTTTTCATCCCGATCAGAGTTGACATCGTCACTGGCAGTCTGATGGCGCTTACGATGCTTCCTATCCTTTTCCTTTTCTTTCTTCTTGTCATCCTTGTAATCATGTGTGTCATTCACATCTGCAGTTTCACTGTCAGTTTCATCCTTCTTGGATTTCTCCTTCCCCTTTTCTCTTTCACGATCTTTCTCCTTCTCTTTTCTCTCCTTGTCCTTGCGTTTCTCTTTGTCCTCTCTCTCCTTTTCTTTTCTAGCCTGCAATGTCTCAATGAAAGATTAGAGATTGAGGACCGTATTCAGAGTCAACAAGACGTCAACATACTTGTGCCCAACAAATTAATGAAAGCAGCAGGAAACAAATATGATTGTCTCAATACGATATTCCCTAGCTAATAGAGACACGCAAGCAGTATTTTCAACACCAGATGAGCAGTTCAGCCCATGTCCAATAGTTTGAAAGAGTCTAGTTGAACAACTCTCCCTCCTTCCCTAGAATACTGGATAATTTTGCACAGAAGATCTGCATTGCTGGATACCTTCTGCACTAAAGTAATATACCTGTTCAGCTAAGAACTGTTCCCAAATCTTGAAAAAGGGCACACATATCAATCCACTGCAAAACAGTAATCAAGCCACGCCTCTAGCACCAACAAACTAAGCCTTATTCCACTAGGTGGGATGAGCTCTATGTATCCTTTCATGTTATCGCAGTCCACTCAGTATCCACTAATTGTGTGGAGTCTAAATTCTCCTTATATTTCCTTACTGTCTCCTTTCACTCTTTTTAAGTCTAAGCAAGGGAGGAAAACCTCCAACAACAGCAGCGCATTAGAAACTCAACAGGTTATGATTAAGAAGATACAGAATGTCCCATTCCTATCTCGTCAAAAGAGCTTTATTCCCACGTAAGATCAAGTAGAAAGTGATAACCATCTAGAGCCAGCCATGCCAAAAATTTATTCTCAATAAGCGAAATTGTATAATCACTACATGAGATTCGTTGGACTATAATAACATATTCTTAAGGGCAAAATAGATAAACAAGAAGCTGTTGACGAATTTCAATTACCTTTTCTTCCTCACGTTTGCGTCCCTTCTCCTTAGCCTTTTCTTGCAAATACGCTTTGTATTCCTCAAAAATCTCTCTACTAAAGCTCTCATCCCCCATCATTCTGACAGAGTACATCAATGAAGAATAGGAGTTCTGTGAGCACTTTGACAATGGTTAAAGTAATGAAATTAAATTTTAAAGAAAATTGAACCATACTTAAATTCATGGCTATCTTCAAATAGAGGTTTGCACTCCTCCCAATCAGAAGTTGCAGTTATTTCCTGAAATTGATAGAGAATCATTTGTCTAAAGATATGTAAGTCTTCCAAAATAGTCACACCCATAGTAGCCAACAGATACCTTTAGCGTATACAATAATTCAGTGAAGTCATCAGCAAGATGGCGACGTTTTTTTGCTTCTTTTTCTTCCTTCTCCTTGGCCCTTTCAAGAAACTCCTCATACACAAGCTTCAATACAAAGTACAATTACAATTTAGTTATGTGCAGTTAATAAATGCCATGGCAGAAATGCAACTCCTATGCGGGCATGCTAGATCCCTAATCATGCACAAAAGTATAAGACAAAACATGCATCAATAGCTTCTAATATTAACCAACAAAGTGTAGAGATTCTAAAGAAGCTCATCGGTATCTAAACAGTCCAACACCAGAATCATCAGCATCATTAAAGAAATTGAAGCCTTCCAAATAAATGACACTAAAACGACAGAAACAAATTTCGCCAATCGATATAACTCAAAAGTGAAAGTATTTGCCTGCTGTTCAGGCATGACAAGCATGATGAAAAGACTTCAAGTACACAAACTAATGCATGGAATGAGAGAGGTACCAGGGTCTTATTAAGTGGATATCCATCTTAACACGACCTGCCCTCTCTACTTGACAGTAAAAAGATTACATTAACCTAGCATTGCATGCACACATCTAATAGTACCTCAATATGTCAATACATAGAAGTCCGTGACATACAGTAGTAGCCACACATTCTTAAAGCAAGATGCTCTCCAGCTATATATTTGCAGATTTTGTAGTATCTTAATCTGAATAATTCTCATATGAGCACCTCAACCATTCAGATCTTAGAACATATAGACATCTGCCTACAAAATCAGGCAAATTTTCTACATGTAAGAAATAAAATGATAATTTTAGCTCGCTTGTCTTATTTTTAAATTCTTAAGGTCTACACCCCCCCCCAAAAAAAAAAAAAAAAAAAACCTGCCATGCTAATTTTTTTCGCAGAAAAGATCAATCACGTAACCAGCAAGTTTCTCTTAAAAGTATTTCAGTAGAATAAACTTCACTAAGCTCCAGTAGATTATACCAGAGGTAAGAAATAAATATATTGTTTAAAACTACAAAGAGAGGAGCGGAAGTACCTTTGAATTAACATCTGATATAAGCGGGGCGCCAATATCTTCCAAGATAGAAGCCTTGAAATCCTCAAAAGTCCACGTTGATGGCATAGAAATCTAAGGAGAATGATGCAATCATTAATGATCAAGTAAAAGATGTAGAAAGACATACTTTAAGCAACTACTTTACCTTCCCCAACTTCATCGCATCTTTAACACAAGTTTTATCATCATGGTACTGTCCATTAGCCAAAAGCAAGTAATAAGATAATCCATAAGGCATAATATGGGAATTCAACTACTTGAAGGTGGATTAATTCAAATGCCATTAAATTAGAAAAATGAAGTAAAGATTATCGAGAAAACAATCATGAAAGATGTGTCTTCAAGAAAATCTAACAAGCTTACAAGGAAATACCTACTCTAAGACAACTTAAAAGTGAAATGCCTCAACAGGGAAAAAAAAGAAAAGTCAATCCATTTCTTTCTATCTTATTGTAACACAAGTTTGAATACTTGTCTCAATCTTTTAGGTTTTTTTATTGCTTCTCTCTTGTTGTAACGAACATACACAATTACAGGCAATGCAACTCTTCTAGTAACATATCGAGCATAGTAGAAAAGCGTCTTGACCACAAAGCCTGAATGATACACTTATCTAATGCTTTTTGACAAGAGACCATCTACTGGATTAAAAAAGTCTCACTGCTTCTCAAAAGAATATCCAAGGTCAGAATAAACTCCAGGTTGCTTATGATTCTAATAAGTTAATAAATCCTGGTATCAGTCAGCCACATCTTGGTATCCAATGCTGATCCAAAGTCCACAGCATCTCAATCAATACCAAGTGGGAAAAAGAATGCATGAAAAAGAAAAGGTCCAACTACTGTTCGGGGACATACTCTAGTCATTACAAACAAAGCATAACTTAAGTCCATCACTATGCTATTACTTGATAAAAGTTTTTATTCATCGCGTTTCCTGGCGTGTTTTACAGTAATCAACTTCAGATCTATAATTCATATGCACTTTTTTCTTAGTTTGCATCCGTGTTGCAGGAGGATGTCACTCAAAAGTTTACCTCAACATCACCCATCATGATCAGGTCCTCGATTTATTTTTGGCTTAATTACAAAAGAGATCAAAGACTTGAAGGTAATCTAACCTTTAGTCTACCAATACTCTGATATATGTGCCAGCATGGATGCTTTTTAACACTGTGTTGACACAGAACCAAATCCCACAGACAATGCCAATCGACATACAAAATTACGGCTTATCGCCACAATGTCTGTGACATAGGCTGTGTGACCATCTCAGACAATTCAAAACAGCAGCACCACTAAAACTAGCTGGAGCCACACAAGGTGGCATGACCTACATATAGGTCATGTGAGGAAGAGTGAACCCTCACCAACAAGAGCCCAGATCACATGACCAAAATTTGGAACTGATGATCCTCGCAGAAAAGAGCAGGAGGCTAAATGTCCCTCAACAAAGAGAGCAAAGGGCCACACAGACCCTCCATTAAGCTTACAATGGGTTGTGCAAACGGAATCCAGGCCATTGAAACCAAAAGTCCAGGCATATAAACCGCACAGGAGAGAAAACAGATCTAAGGCAGGCAACGCTCATTGAGTTGAGCCAAAAGCAAGCTCAGTATGATACATTATATAGATATGGGTTTAGGAAGTGTCTAACACTAAATCTCTAGGTGTGCATTATGGTTGGGCAGACTTAAAAGATAGCTATTTGGGATCGCAATTAGCAGTTGGTCCACTTTCGAGATTCAAGTCTTACAAGTTCCCACAATCGATAAATTGCAGTTGGTTCTTGTCCTCACCCACCTCCTTTTCTTTTTTACCACCAACTACTTTTTGCATGGTCCATGTTAACCAGATTACTCACTTCATCAAATACTAATGTTCAACATTCCAAAAAAAGAATATACTAGTGTTCAGAAAAGAACCAGCTGTGGGATGAAAATATCCTTTTTCTTTATCCACATACCTCCAATATAAAAAAAAGCATTGTTAAAAGGGTGTGTATAAGTGAGATACCTGTTTCTCTAGTTCCTCCATGACATCCTCAAACAAATCTTTAGGAGTCGAACCAGAGGTATTTGATGCAACTGCCTGATACTCAGATGTGTCTTTAACCTGCAATCCAAAGAATTGCTGAAGAACAGAAGAGGACTACATTGTGCACTGAGCTCTCATATTTTTTTCTGTTTAAATTAAAGGCAGTCATGGGTGGGAGAAAAAAAGTGAAGGTAGTCCCAGATTTGGACATAAGCTTTTACCTTCAAACAATAATCATGCCAGAGAGTCCTAGCATTGAGTGTGCCCGCAGTAATATGTTCTTCCATCAGTTTACGAAATGCATCGCGGTTTTTCCGCTCAGACCGCCTCAGTTGTTCCTTCATTGATCAAAAGAAGATAGATACAAAGATGACATGCATACTACATTTAGAGATACACAACAATATAAAAATATCAGAAGAAACAAAGAGCAATTATACAATAGGTACCTTGTGTATCTTCTTTTGTTCCTCTTCTTCCTTCTCCAAGTCACGGATATAATCCTGTCATATAACCAACATCAGCATTGCAACTTCAAACTCCAGGCAACAAGTTCGCAATTTGGTATACCTGATAAATGAGCAATCTGTCAATTTTTTCAAGGCGTGAGCATCTTTCATCATCTTCTAAACGATCAACAATTTTTCGCCACTGGCTGTTCACCTGCAAGAAATTGGCGACTTCTACCAATCAGAATGACATGAACAAATTTAATAACCCAAACTACTTGTGGTCAGTCACTCGTATATACTTTAATGAAGTCACAGGATTCCAGATATTTTCGGTATTCTGCAACATGGTGCTTGTGCTCCTCAACAGCCTTTTCCTTTTCCTGAAATTAGCAATTTGGGTTATTACAACATCAAATGCAGGCTGAAAATACCCAAGTTGACATCTAAATGAGAAGCTGGCAACAAAGATGGCAGGCTGAGACAAGAGAAGAAAGACTATATCCTGATGAAAAATTCAAATGCTACTAAAATACTATATGAGTTTACATATTCCACCATCAAATCTCTTTGAATTTGTACCTTCCTTCCAAGTTCCACCATATAGCTTTCAAAAAGATCCTCCCGGTCTCTATTCCGTTCAACAGCCTTGAATCGTTCATCATTTGCAAACATAGTCATTGCTTTGCTGAATGTGACAAGAATTTTCCGTCAGAGACCAAGACAGTTATAGCATCTTGGATAATCTAGAACTCGGAAACAAGAAGATATAGATGAACAAAACAATCTAGCATTCTCAACAGGAAAGAGAATCACCTCCATTTTACGGAAGACGTGAGCTCCGTACACTCCTGCAAACCAATTAACCCAGAAAGACCAAAATGTGAGAAAAGGGATAAAATGAAAATAATGAACTTTATAGTGGATTTGTTGTGCAAAGAGTGCATGATGACCCATGGCGGGGTGTTGAACTTCTATTTAAGCCACAATTATCATACTTCTAGCATCTTCGTGAATTCTTCCTTAGCTTTCTTCTGCCTCACGCGCCTTTCCTCTGCTTCCACTTTTCTTCTTTGACCCAAGTACTACAAAATAGTGCAAATGATCTTACATCACCACATAAAAGCATTACGCAATCGCAGCAGCAAGGGAGAGAGATACATCTTTACTAATCAAAAGGGACAAACGAACCCCTGGATACACAAAACCAAAAATTTAGGAACTATACCTCATTGAATGCTTGTTTTCGCTCACCAAGTGTCTTGAGAGCACTGTATCTTCGGTCGTTGATTATCTCTCTCATTGTCTGGGATATTAATATCGACTATGAACATTGAGTTACTTAAAAGATAATTTTAGAAAAAGAAGTCTTAAAGTAACACCTGCTCCCAAGTCCAGTCAGACTGAACATTCACGGACTCCAAAAGGGCTTTAAATGCGTTCTTAGCCTCCTAGATAGAATTAGAAAAAGGAGCACAAAAAGACAAGTGAGCAGAAAGTGGAGAAAACAATGTCATAATAACAATTGAGAAGTTCAACTGCCCAAGACTATAGTCTCCAGGTTCCCACCTGCTTACTAGGATATACTACAGGTTCATCTTCTGGGGCTTTCTCCTCTAAAGGAGTCTCATTAACCTTCCCAGCCACTGCCATTCCTCTTTTTGCCTCCTGCCAGTTATTACACTAATGTCAGATCACACACAAGTGCATACTATCCCAGCACTCCAAATGCACTATGATGTCAAATCTCTTTCTAAGAACTTGCATAAAATGGGATTGTGAATGATGAATTTCCTGAGAACAAACTTTGCAAGTACATCACTCCTAAAAGAAAAGAAAAGTCAAAATTTTCATAAGACTTGCACCATCTATCAATCCACAATAAAGTTTTACAACCTGCTTGTTTTAGGGAGGAATAAGACAGCCAAGGCGGCTGGTTATTGGGAGGCTAGGTCAGAAATGAATAAATCGCGTGGGAAATTGACTGGAAGCTACTAGCACCCTCAAGTTTTTTTGAGTTATTGCACCAGATGACGTTGGACGTGAGAAAGGATGATCATTTCCGGACAGATTGTTGTGGATGTGGAATCTTTTCTGTGAAATCCTATTACCGTGATCTCATCACTCATGAGCAGCAAGAGAACACACTTTTGCCTTGGAAGTCTGTTTGGGAAGCATAGGCTTCTTTTTTCTCTAGGGAAGCTGCCTGGGACACATTCTAAATTTGGATGATCTTCAAAAGCAAGGAAACTTCATTGTGGATTGATGGACTTGATGGACAAAGATGGTGCACTATTGTGAAAATAGAAACTTTTTTGGTTTGACAGAATATTTGATAAAATATTCAAAATATTGTTAACATGACTCGCACCACTTCGGTGATAGACTCAATGCAGATGGTGGAGAGTGTGAAAGATGTTCCAACCATAGGCTAAATTTGATAAAAACATCGGTCATCATCTACCTTTTAGATTGTAAATTTAATCGGTATATCTTTATAGCAAGCTATTTTTTATAGACAGGATGGACTACAGAACTATAATATATACATATACATATACATATAATGTAACTTGTTTACTTGTCAAAATCTAGTATCTATATGCATTATAGTTACTTGTTATGTACAGATTGACATTCTTTTAGCTTTCTCTTGGTAGTTTGTAAAATCGTGAGATTTTTTATCCAATCTTACAATTCGATCTAACACAGCCCACAACAATTTATTCTAAAAAATGATTCTAACAACCTTGGTAATAATATAATTGGACCAGACAGATCTAAACTATGGTTTTTGCAAATTTAGGGGTAAATTTGGTGATTCAAGAACAATAAAACAATGTATATGCCAATTTAGAAAAGAAAGAAAGGAGAGTGCATGTCAAGGATGAGAATCCTCACAGGATTCTTTTAGAGACAATCGGCTACACATCATTTACTTGGGTAAAACAGGAAAGTTCAATTTGACACTTTTCTTTTGTTGGAAATGACAAAGGCTATATTTTCTTAACATTTGTATGTAGTGTCTTCCCTAAAGGAGCAGTCTTAATGTACTTCTGTTTGTTTTTCCAAGGATAAAAACAATTTCCATGAGACCTGCTGAAAATGATGAATGTCAATTAGATAGGATCATTCTCAGACAAAAACTGAATCATACCTCAATATCCTGCAAAGAGGCACCATCTGCGGAGAATACCGTGTCTTGAGATGCCACAGTTTGAAAGCCAGCTCTGCAAATTGATGATAAATGGTTCAGCAGTCAATCTATTACCACACACAACAAGAAAAGCTCCAGCAATTTTAAAGGATTTGCCTAGAGAAATCTTATAGCAGCCACAGGTGGGCATAAAGATAATGACGAGGTGCAGCCAGGGCTCCAGTCTTTTTACTGGTCAGCATCAAAATAACAATTGGCAATATTCTGGTGAGGTTAGTTTTTTAAAGTTTTTCCCACCAGTAGCTTCTACTGGGAAGTACAACTTGTGAAAAGACTCATCATCATGAGCTTCAAAATTCCTAAGGTTTATTTCTGCAACATTAACAAAAGTTATTTGCTAGGAGATGTTGAACCCATCTTGACACTAGCAAAGTAAAACAAGAATTTTACCTAAAACCCTATCAGCCCGACCTGAGAAGGGATGCTCTTCATGGGTTGTATGACTAGATGTCCGTATTCTAGACTTTGCAGCAGTTTTATTACCGTAATGACATTTTGCTTTCTTAATAAGCCACCATATATCGCATTACAAAATGCAGAATATTAGCAGAAGTCTTCATGCTATGGCTCTTTTGGAGAGAGAGAAGGTGACATAAATGGATGTTGCCTAATATTAGAAGAGCAAATTAACAAATAAAAACCAACAATAACAGGTGTACCCTGATGAGTTAACAGTGCCAAAAGCCGGAGACACACTGGAACTTCCTGAGACTGTAGTGGGCGGAGCAGATACTGCCACAGCTTGAATTCCAACATCATTCGCTGCTGCAGAGGAGGAAGGAACGGCAGCAGTAGTTGCTGCATTTGATATTGCCAGTTGGGTTGCATTAGCCAAAGGAAGAGCAGAAGTGACTGGAACAGGGCTAACTACATTTGCTGCAGCAGGTGCTTCAGTTGATCCACTTTCACTGGCAGCAGGGCCTTGAGCTGTTGTTCCTGACTCCGCAAGTCCTTCACCACTAGCTTTTAGCGCAAGTTCCCGAGCTAACTGAGGTCAGGCAACAATAGTTTAAGAAATTGAGAAGAAAGCTAGAGGATAATTATTGAGCAACAAGTAACAAACCTTCATTTCCTCGGGAATTGACCATACAGATTGCTTCGTATCCTTATTGTAATAATATCTGCAATAAGCCAACTCCCAGTTATATAAGGACAGTGCAAAAAGAGTGTGCTAACAACCGCAAAAGAACCGCGTTAATTAGGGTAAAAAATAAGTCCTCACGCACTTTCTTCCATCTGAATTTGTAAACTCCTTCCACACAGTAGATGCATCAGCTCTCTGTTATAAAAAGTAGTCACTAATTAAAAAGAAGAAGGAAACGAGGATAACAAATAAAAACACAAATAAAGAGATAAATACCGTATAACAATAGATAAGGCAAGTGAAATTACTCAAAACTAAATATATTTACCTTCATTGCATTAAAAGGATACGTTAGCAGCTAAAGCAAATGATCAAGGTAATAAGATATATTGCATTAGCTCTTCATTAGATGAGAGAATCAAAATGACAAATACTGAGGTAGAAAAATAACATAGAACTGCAGTTGGTACAAGTTAGGAAATCAAGACGCCTAATCTGTCAAATTGACAAACTCATGCACGCAATTATCAGGTCCATAATAGTCTGGGAATACCATGACAATGCAATAAAGGCATAAGCAGTCTAGATAGTGATGGTTTTCAGGAATATAAAGCTCAAAAACTCCGATTACTGCAATTACAAGCATATGTTGCTATGCATGTGCATATTCCGCATTAGGTTAAAACTACAAACGATTCGTAGGCAATTTTGCATGAGTGATGGTAATGTGTTACGAGAATGGAAAAGGATTTAGCATATCTTACACCAACAGCAAGAAAGCTTCAATATGGTAGCCTGACTAAGCCAGACGTCAATGATATCCACATTCCACAAGATATAATACCAGGTACCTTTCTTCTGACCCTGACCAATTAAAAAAGATGACCTCCCTAAGGTTTTCATTCCTTGGTAGAAACGCCAATATATGAATATCATTACACTTTGAATTATAAGGTAAGTACAAGAAGGAGGATCTATCTATTCAGACACTTTAAGCCATTAACAATGATACATTGACGACTGTAGTCAGGTACAAGAATCCATCCAAGCGTCAGGTTATTCTACCTTCTAAATAGTCTCAGCTTATAACTACAGATAACCATACTACATTATTATGTTCCAGAGACCATTTGGAAAGAAACATATATTGCAAACTCTAAGTTGTTTTATTCATTGGCCACTTGTCCATACAGATCAATCCCACATCATAAATAAACTTAAATGGCAAACTGCTCCCTGTATAGAAGTGAAATGCCACCTTCACAGGGAGCATATACAACGACAGAAAATATAATTTAGAATCAATTTGTCATCACAAAATAACTTCTACAGTAAATAAATTCATATAAAACATTTTATCCAGTGAAACATGGGCAAAATGTTAAAAATTCTACAGAAAGACACGTGACTCATGGGGCCACATTGAGACAACACCTGAGAGCATCATAACTCACCTCAATGGGTGTCATCAATTCTTGAGGTTTTTCCCAACTGGACTGTTTGGTCCTCTTATTGTAGTAATATCTGAAGAAAAGTAAACACTATATGAAAAAATTGGAAGCATCGAGAATTCTCGAACTAGATAGGCAGCAAAAGAATGCAGAGGCCTTTACCAAAAAAAAAAAAAGAATGCAGAGGCGGTTGCAAAAGTGTCCTAACTTGGCTGAGATTTATTAATATTTCTACTTCCTCTCACAATTTCAAAAGTCAGTCTCAATTAAACCCTACAATAATATACATATTTATAGATGATTTTGATGGTGACATCATAATAAAACTACTGTAACATTAAACTAACGTCCACAACTCGACCATAATTGACCTAGCTAAGCACAGTGCACTGTTTGCATTCATGACTTTAAGCTACACATTTTCAGTAAATAGTATCCCCTTCCAGCCAAGCAAACAAGTTGATGCACAATAGCATGTGGTTTTCCATAGTTTCCCTAAAAAAATCTGAAAGAAAACACTTTTCAGCTTAAACTGGCCAATTTGATGATTTTTTTTTCCCGCGCAGTCAGAACAAAACAGATGACAATAGTTTACCCTTCTTACATTGCCATGACAGAGCATGGCTTCCCATTATTTCCTCAAAACAAATGAAACAAAACATTTCCTCTGTTTAAATAATGTTATCCTGATTGATTTCTACATGATTAGAATAAATGACCCCAGTTCACCTAATTCAATCAGCATTTCCAAAAAACCAGCTCCAATTTTCCACTATTATTGCATTAAATGACAACTATGGATGCGCATCAGACTAAATGAGTACTACAAACCTCTACTGTTGTAAAGCAGACTGACAATGAAAAGACAATCAGAGGGATTAGGGGCAAAACATCCATGGCTTGATTCTATAAACAAGGTCCCTCCAATTCTTTAGAACTTTTACTTTTAAAAGTAAGTCTTTTACTCATTTCCCATGCCCTCTATTATAGAACTATGACATTTGATTGAAGAAGAGAAAGCCACCAAATTCCTATGAGCCAAATAAACTGGATTTTTGTTTCATGAAAATAGATGACTGCAGTCAAACAAGCAGTTACCGTCTCCCATTAGAAGCTTCATGCTCTTGCCAATCAGATGACGACTGCTGAGAGGGGTTTGGAGCATTAACTGCCTAATATGCAAAAACAGAAAAGAAGTTAAGATGAAGTCAATCAGAATTAAAAGGCACAAAAGCAACTAAAAAATACTTGCAGTGGTATATCATTCAGTTTGCACCTCTGGAAGACAAGAGTTCTAGTATAAGTGAAATTATTGACTTTCCAATGAGGGGAGGGAATCCTTTCTAGGGAAAAAAGTTGCTATACAACTCTGATTTAACTAAAGTCATCTTATGGTCCTACTGGTTCCAATCTCCCCGCTTGATGAAAAAATCTAGAACTGCAAACTAAATAAAAGTCTACATCACATGATGAGAATGCGGTATCCAACTATCTAGTACCCTACAATGCAACATCATATAAGGAAAACTTTGTTTCATGAAAAAATATTTAAACAGTAATTCATGGAAATTTGGGATCAGAGTGGACAATTCTGTTTTACCATGACAGGAAGCATCGAAATGATAGGTACACTACTGTAGGATGCAGGATAAGCAAATGGGCTACAGATTAGCTAATGTCGCTGAGATTGTGCTTTACAATTGAAAACCTCATACACTTAGCTATTGCATGCGAGAGCATACTCTGTATTTTGAACAAACTTCCCAAAGCATAAAGAATTTTTGGCAATAACTGAGAAAATTATACCAAACAAGCCCATCCCTTGAAAGAAGACTGCCACCACATCAAGTCAAAATTGCATGGAAAGGAAAGAGAAACCATCAGAGGCACTCACTGCATCAGGAGGGGAAGTAACTGGAGCTTGTTGTCCAGTTTGCTGAATTGGCGTCGCAGGTAATGCACCCCGAGCTCCAGAGGACAACCAAGGCTGTCCAGCAACAGGTGCATGCATTGGAGGCATCGGCTGAATATGAGATGGTGCACCAACATTATTCTGTTGATGGCCAAAAGATGGTGCAAACTAAAAAACAACAAACAGCTGTTAAAATAAGCACACAGATGTAATATATAAAAAGCCAATAGGAAGCACAGATTATAAGGGAATCATACAGCATAAGATGAGCCAAGAGGTGCTCCAGGACCACCTACACCAGGCATCGGATTATGAAATGGAGGAGCACCTGGCTGGGCAGAGTTAGTTGACAAAGGCCTACTTGTTTGAGCATAGGGCATGGACAACGCCTGCGATGAAGGAGTATAACTAGGCTGACTAGACCTTTGAGGTAACTGCTGCATTGGATGAGAAAATTGAGGTAGTTGATCTTGTCCAGCTGGTCGAAAATGTTGGGAATTCATGGGAAGATATGTCTGCCCTTGCTGCGGTGGAATAACCGCTCGGTACTGCAGCAGATGTTTGAATCTATCATGTACTTACTATGGCAGATACAGTATTTATGGAAACAATAGCAGATATAATTTGCCAATTGCACTGAAAAGAAAACTTACTTGCATGGGTAATGATGATCCAAAGCTCTGAGAACCTAAAGTTCCAGATGGAGGAGGCCAAAGCGACTAGTCGATTCAAACAAAAGGTACCATGAATCAGAAAGAAGGTAATAGTCGAAAGATAGAACAGCTCAAAAAAGGGGACTCCCAATAACATCAACAGGAATGCATGCATTTATGGACAACAGTTGAAACTATGGCAAAGAAAAAAGAGGATTTGGGTTCTTTTGCTGGATAGAAGAAATGGAATCTTTCTATTAACCAAGTATGCACAAGTCATCATCAACCATTTATACTATTTTGTTTGTATTACGTGGTCATGTTAGTTCCTATAAAACGAGGACCATCAAGGATGAATATAATGAGGAAAATTTTGAAGCAGACAAGAGAAAAATCTACATCAATTTATTTAACTGAGAGCATTGAATATATGACTTGATTGATTCGCCACTTATCTAATCACACCTCCTAATTCTCCCCACAAAAGGTACCCAAGTCAAAAGTAACATCAATGGCCCACTGATTACTGGGGCTAGTTCAGGATTATTTACAATTTAAGTTATGATTGGTAACTAGCATCTAAGCATCTCAAGAAGAAAGTTCCTTCAAAACTTTTGGTTCCATTAGTTCGTTATTTGAACTAGTTTTAAATGATGTACTAATTCAGATTGAAGGAAGAGGAAAGATAAACAAAGGACCAAATTCTCTCTCCATATTTATGTGAGGAGTCCTAAAATAAGACACCACGTTCATTGTTATCCAAGAATTCAACAGTGAAACGGTTGCAAACACATTAGTTCACTCCATAACAAACATGACAATCTTTTTGTATATCTAAAACTCAGACATGACATAAATATCAATTCTGGATAAAGTTGCTACCTAATTCCTGAACCAACACACATGAGCATGCCTACTCATGCATGGTGCAGACTCAACTATCCAACAAACAAAAAATGAAGAAAAAAAACTAACAAGCTAATATCACAAACGTTTCTACCTGTGCACCTGGGGATTGGGAATTATTGGCCATGCCAGCACAAAAGTAGGCCCCTTTGACGCTTGAAGAGCTGCAGAAACTCATGTATTAGCTCAAACATGATAAATAACTTAACATGAACAAAACTTTTAATATCAAACAAACAAGTAATATAACAATCAGTCAAAACAGGCAATAAAGATTAGCTGGATCAAAATTGCCTAAAACCTAAGTGGCACACTTCAGAAGCATATCAGAATGGCAGCACTTGGAGATAATCTATGCCCGAAAATTTAGTTATAAGTAATTCATCCCTCCACGACAATTAGATATGAAAGTCAAAGGCACTCCAGCATAAAGGACAAGGTGGACAGGATCTAAATCACTCTGAAGATTCTTAAGGTATTGAGACAAGACCATAATTTAAGATTCCATGACGAAATATAGTATTGAAGAAGTTAGCTGTGACCAGCAATCCAAAATGGTCTATAAATTTGGTCTCTAGCTAGAAATTATTGTCTTTCCTGTTACCAATATTCAGTGTGATTCATGAGCTAATAAATCAGCCCTAAGGAAATGGTAATTCAAGACAAACTTGACTTCATCCATAGATGATGGATTAAAACCCAATGGGGTGGGTTTATCTTTGTGATACCCAGCGACCATGGGAAAAAAAAAATGAAAGCTCGGAGGATAATATTGCAAATAGATGTAAGCATACATGTTACAACCTCTTCCATCTCCATACTTCATTGGCCTAGCAGAGTGAGAGCATGCTTTTGATGGTGGAGTGCTTCAAATTATTTAAAAACTATGCATTTAAATGTTTCATGACTAGAGATAAATATTTTCGACCACCCAGACATCCTAAAGTACATTCGCTTAAGAAACCTGCTGCTTTGCACTCCTCAGTGTGCATTAATGACATTTTCCTTATGATAAGAAGGTTCCTCACGCCCCCCCTCCCCCAACACTACTCCACCCGTCCATTGCCTGTGAGGTTATTGTCCATATTCAACTGCCTTAATGTCACAAAAAGCCCAGACCAGCATTATTGCAAGAAACTTACACTCTTCTTAGGTTGGGTCTCGAATCCTCAGAGTAGTACCCTTCTAATGCAGTATCCAGAAGGTCACAAATTTCCCCCTCCGAAGCAAAATTAAAAGCAGCACTGGCATCATGTAATCAAACCCATCTAGTATATGTTCTTTTTTTCCAAACGGGTGCTCTTCACAGAGCCCATCTACGCAAAAGGGCAGGCGTTGCCCGCCCTAACTAAGCTTAGATTGTCCCCAACACCAGCAAAAGCGAGCTGGAAACAGACTACCGATAGGCGTTGGCGGGGGAAAACAGGATGGAGAAGGAGAAGGAGAAGGAGAAGGAGAGGGCGAACGGAGCAGCCAGACTCACCGTCGGAGCGGAGAAGGAGGAGCGGCGATCGGAGCGTGCGGATGAAGAGGAGAAGCTCGCAAGTGGGTCGAGGAATCAGGGAGGTTCAGGTGCTAGGGTTTAACGGAGCTCAGCCATCTGATTCAGAGAGAGAGGGGGAGAAAAGAGAGAGAGAAGACGACAGGGAGGCTCGTTCGTATTGGAACAACGTGCGACATCATCGGGCGGTTCGGGCGTAGTACGACCCGAGTCGACCCGGTCTGAACATTTTTTTTTGGTCGGCCGGTATATATATTTTATATTTTTTTGGTCTGAAGCCGGTCTTTACATTTAAAGGTACCTAAAACTACAAATCCTAACTTTATACCGACCGTAACATTGATTTTTACTACCAGATAATGTACCAAAAACAAATTTTGTCTGAACAAAAAAATCCTAAATTTTCCCACTGTCGATTTTTTTGTCATGCTAGTAGAGGTTTGGAGTATCAGGGATACAATAAAGAAATTTGAACCATTGGTGTTACTATAAATATAATTTAAGGGTATATTTGTTTCACAAAAATTGAATAATTTCAAAAGATTTTATTTGAAAATTATTGCTTTCAATTATTTGTAAAAATGAATGAAATAAAAATATTTTTCATTATTCACAATATAAATTATCATCGATAGTGAAAAGAATTTTCATTTAGTAACTATTTCAAAAGAAACAAATCATTATTTTGAAAAATTATTTTTCAAATAACTCATTTTTTACAAGACAACAGGATCTAAAATCTTTTATGTTAGCATGATAAAAGATTTGAATTATTACTATCATAATTGGAATAATTAAGGAAATTTTATGGTATTACTCCTAAGTACATTTTCTTGCATGCACGCAACTTAACCTTATTATTTAACATAAAGAACTTAAAATGGATATAATTTAGAATTTTTATTATATTAATCCCAGACACTTTTCTTGCACTCGAGTAATTCAACCTTTTTTATTTAACACAAAGAACTTAAAACCTTACCGTGAATATAATTTAGGACTTTTTTTTATGATATCAATCCTGAAAAAAAAAATTACTCACACAATTCGACCTTTTTATTCAACACAAAAAACTTAAAACCTTACAATGGATGCAATTTTGAAAAATTTATGATATTAATCCTAAGTACTTTTTCTTGTTCTCGGGCAATACGACCTCTTTATTTAACACGAGAACTTACAATCTTAAAATGGGTATAAGTACCGAGGTGAATTAGCATATTATTTTTCCAAATATTTTTAAAATTCAAAATAAAAGTATTCTTCGTTTACAAACTTTGAAGGAAAAAAAGTTAGAATTTGCTTAAAAAGGCAACTAGACTTAGGTGGGCTTAGCATGTCATCCCGCTCGTGATTAAATCAACTTGAGAGACAAAGCGATACAATCTCTTGGAATGAAATTCTCAAATTGCAGCCATCAATTACACAATAAGGAAGTGTTCGAATTGAGAATCCATGAAGGTCTCATTTAGTTCTTGAATGTTTTCAAAATGTTTCACGGAAATTTCAATCCAAAAAGGCAAAAAACAGGCATATGGGAACACTATCTACTGAAAACGTATTTCTAATAATACAACTCTAACTATCATCAAGTAACATAAATCAATATATGAAAAACGTGTCTAGAAAAACACTGGAATCACCAATCGAATAATATGTCACACAATGAGACATATCTTGATCATCACATATTAAATGCTCTAAATGCAAGCTTGAGAGTTCACAACGACGGTTCATACTTTGGGGAGAAATGCCGTATGCTCGTGAGGAGGCAGAGCGCCGTTCTTCCCAAGAAAAAAACTTGATTTTTTAAGAGCGTGGTTCTTAAGAGAGAAAACCCGAATATCCAATCCTCTCTCTCTATATATAGTTTTTCATATTTCTCTATTAGAAGTAATTGCCTCTTGTCGTTTTGGATAACTGCCCATTATTCGCAAGTAATCGCCTTGATTTTCATGGGTTGAATTAGCTCAACATGGGCGGCCCACTCATGTGAAAACCCATCATCTCCTACTCGCTTGTGATGGGCTAAATATAACTCTCTCTTATCTGCAATATTCATATCAATAAATAATCTATGCGATTAGCATATTTTAATAGCTCGTTACCATACATCTATTAAGAATATATAACAATTCAAATTGGGTGTTATGGTTTTGAGTAGATTTGGTATGCTATATCCTAGATTAATCAATCACATTTATATCTTTATTTATCTCTTTAAGTATTTATTTATATTGTATTCACATTTACGATTAAACATAAATAATGATAATTGGTAGATCTATGGATACAAAATCGAATGTGACATCAATAATAAATTCATCTTTCTCTTCTATTAAAACTTTTAATTTCAATTCAATTTGCTTTTCTAAAAATGTTCCATTAGATCGAATCAATTCTTGATCATTGGCAACATTCTAAAATAGCAAATATTGAATAAAAATTTTGAGAATAAATAAGAGTCCTAAAGCACTTAATTGAGAAACTTTTATCCCAAGAATATCGCATAGCTTAAAAGTAAAGATCAAAACTTTTGTCAATTCTTATTGGTCATCTCATGGCGT
Source organism: Angophora floribunda (assembly GCA_014182895.1). Classification (NCBI taxonomy): domain Eukaryota; kingdom Viridiplantae; phylum Streptophyta; class Magnoliopsida; order Myrtales; family Myrtaceae; genus Angophora; species Angophora floribunda. The sequence goes on from CM024710.1 coordinate 16,518,473, forward strand.
AGTATGAAATACTTATTATGGTATTAACTCATTTCCCACCTAATGTATGTCTTTGTATTAAATACTGTAAAGATTATAGTTCAAACATTCCTCATGTCTAACTCGAAATCACAAATCTACTCTCTTTAAAGAATCCAATAGAACTCACATCTAGCATCAAAGACAAATAAAATAAGATATTTGGATTATTTTACTTTCAAAAATAAAAAATATTACATCATCTTAACACTTTATTAAGGTGACGTCTATATTTTAAGCTTGAGCTCTCAATTATCTCCTAGATAATAAGCTTAAATTTGCCTCATATTTATTTACACATTGTAAATAAAAGTGATTATCTTTATGAGTAGGCTAATCTCTTATCACTCCACATACTTTTTTAATATAATGCACTGAGCATTAAGATACACAAATCTCAAATAAACTTCTAGGCATTAATAATGATAAAAACAATTTCATCAATAATGAACTCATAAGAAAATCACAATATTCAATACATCAATCTTTACGCAGTCTTTGATATTTTACATGACCATGAAAAACATCTTTAAGAATTGGTTTTGTCATAAGATTTGCTATCATTCTATGCGTAAATATATACTGTAAGTTCACATCTCTTCGTGCAACCACATCCTAAATAAAGTTATATTTTGTATCTATTTATTTGGTCTTGCAATGAAATTTAGGATCTTTAGTATCAGCTATCACTACTTAGCTATCGCAATTAATCAATAGTATGAGTTTGCAAAACTCTTAACAACACCTAAATGATCCAAAATTCTCTTGAGTCAAATGCTCTCTTGTACTACTACTGATAATGCCATGAATAATTTAGCTTCCATTATGGATAAGAATATACATGTTTATTTTTTATTGCTCTAAGATATGGTGTCATTATCTAATAAGAATACAAATCCAGAAGTAGATTTCTTTTTATCTAAATCTCCTCCCCATTAGCATCTAAATACCCTTCAAGCCGCAAATCCCTTCCTTGATAACTCAACGAATAATCAACAATACCCTTCAAATACCTTAAGATTCTTTTTACGATTGTCCAATGTGCTTAACATCTATTAGATTGGTATTTACTTACCATTCTAATTGCAAAGCATATATCAGGTCTTGTATACATCATAGTGTACATTACGCCTCCAATAGCACTCGCATAAAGAACAGACTTCATTTGTTCTTGTTCTTGTGGAGTCTTAAAACATAGTTTATGGTTCACTCATTCACCTTTTGTATAAGGAGTATCTATGGGCTCATAGTCCTACATAAAAATCATTCAAGAATTTTGTTTATATATGTCTCTTATGAAAGAGACAGTGATATCTTTGAACGATATCTTGAAATATTAACTCCAACAAAATACATAGCTCCACCCATATCTTTCATTTCAAAATTGGAAGATAACCGATTATTAACATACAAACTCCATATTACTTCCAACAATTAGTATACCATTCACATACAATGATAAAATCACAAATTGATCTTTGGATCTTTTGATATACACATAATAATTTTCATTAATCATTATAAAATCACACGTCATTATAACATTATAAAAATGTATATATTATTATTTTGAAGACTGCTTAAGGCCATATATCAATCCTAAAAGTTGACACATCTTTTGTTCTTGGCCTTTCGCAATAAACCCGATGAATTGTTCTATTTAAATTTCTCTTCTAACTCTATTTAGAAAAGGCAATATTTACATTTATTTGATGTAATTCAAGATGCACACTTGTCACTATTGTCAAAATAAAGTGAATTAAGGTAAATCTTACCACAAGGGAAAAAAAAATTTCATAATCAATATATTCTTATTGATTATATCCTTTTAACACAAGGTGGTTCTTATATATTTCTTTTAAGTCACCAACTTTATGCTTTATTTGGGGTACTCATTTGTTCTTAATGGCTTTGTGTCCTTTTGGGATATCAATCAATTCTCAAACTTGGTTGGATTTCATTGACTTCATTTCTTCTTTAATTGCATGTATCTATTTTTCCTTATTAGGGCAACTTATAATCTCATTTGCATTCATTGGCTTTTCTTCATCTTGTGGAGTAACTATGAAAGCTTTCCCTTCAATATCAAAATATTAACAAAGAATGCTTTTCCAACTTGTTCGCTGTGTGAGATTTTACATTTGGTACATCATATTGCTCTATTACAATTTTACTCGGATTAGATAATGATGGTATCGTCTCATAAAGTGGTTACAATTGATATTAGTTTGCATTTAATTCCCCATCTCTCACATTGATCTCACTTGATTGAGATAATGGTATATTTCCTATAATTTCATTATCACAATCAAAGATTTCAAATAGAGAATAATCTTCACTTATTTTGCCATTTTTAGAAAAATCATTCTCTAAAAATATGACATCTCATTATTCGAATTTAGTTATACTTCTATTTTCTTGCTTATCTATAAAAACATATCCTTTCGAGTGTTCTGAGTATCTTTTGAAAATACCCATTTTGCCTTAATGACCCAATTTTCCATACTTGTAAGAGGGTTCATGAGTATAGGCAACACATCCTCAAAATTTAAGAAAACTTAAATTGGGTTTTTTGCTTGCTCATAACTTATATGGAATAGAAGTAATCGATTTAGAAGGCATGTGTTTAAATATATAAGCAGCAATTAATAAAGCATCATCTCAAAAAGTAATTGGTAAAATAGCTTGAGTCATAGGATTTTGTTTCTTCTCTCATCAACACCATTTTGTTGAAGAATATATAGAATAAGCAATTATCTTTATATTCCTTTTTCATTGCATACAATTTTGAACTTATTAAATAAATATTCTCAACCTCGATCGAGTCTTAATGCTTTTATTTTCTTACTTATTGATTTTCTACCATGCTTATAAAATTTTTTAAAGCAACTTAATGTCTCAGATATATGAGAAATCAAATGGATATGCCTGAATCAAGTATAATCATCTATAAAAATGATGAAATATACAGTCTCATGTCTTGCTCTTACATTTATTGGATCACAGATATCATAATGAATTTAATGCAAAGAAAACCTAGCTCTTGTTCTTTTTTTCAAATGATTTCCTTAGTATTTTTCCTACTAAGCAATGCTCGCAAATAGGTAAATCAACTTTTTCAATATGGCCCAATAAGCCCTTTATAACTAATCTAATCATTCGTTGTTGGCTAATATGACCAAACCTAGCATGCCAAATATTCACATCATTATCATAAGAGTTAGAAGATGTAAATAGGGAATAACAAACATTAACATTATCTAATCAACATCATATATAATAAAACCATTTAGAAAACATCTAGAGCCATGAAAACTTGTATATAAATACAAGTTAACACCACTATTATGAAAATTCAAATTAAAACTGAGTTTAACAAACACTAATACAGAACTAAATTTTGACAAATTTTCAGAGCATATGACACATCATTTACCCCTAGATGTCCAGTCAACTATTGCGCCTCAACGCATTTCAGGGAGAACCATCTAGCTCTGGGTTCGAGTGGCATTTCACCCCTAACCACAACTCATCCGCCGATTCTTCAACATCAGTCGGTTCGGACCTCCACTTAGTTTCACCCAAGCTTCATCATGCCCCTTATGCCCTGGGCGACACACGTGCTACAATGGCCGGGACAAAGGGTCACGATCCCGTGAGGGTGAGCTAACTCCAAAAACCCGTCTTCAGTTCGGATTGCAGGCTATAAAGTGTGTCCACCACACATAATCAATTGAGAGATGTCAATCCCTTTGACTTCGGCTCTAGCATTGTTCCCCACATAAATCTATTTTATTTCAAGTGGAACTCATCGAAACCCCACGAAGGCTATATGGTTTGTGCAATAAATCTATTTATTGCTATATGGTTTGTTGCTCCTAAGTCTACAATCTACAAATGATTAGATTCGGTTAGAAAAACCAAACTTGATACGAAAGTACTACTCTTAAGAATACATAAGGTGTCTACCTTCTTTGGCTCACCATAGTCACGAGCGAAATAACCCTCTTTGCCACAATTGTAACGCTTCACCCTTCACATTTTCTTCATGAGAATACGCTTTCCTTTCTAATGTTGGTTGAATTGTGTTTTCTTGCCTAAAGAACCCACTTTCTTGTCTTTCCACTTCTTGAACCTATTTAGGCACCTGCACTCGGAGCTTGAAGCCCCATGTGAGCTAGAACCAGCAAAATAAATGTCTGTTTCTAGTTAGTCGCCAGGAGGCGATCCTCTTCCAACTCAAGGTGGTGCATGGCATCCTCAAAAGTCTTTATGTTTTCATTGCAGGTTAGGTGCATTTCTATATGATTTCAACTTTGAGGCAAGGAATAAATCGATGCTTGCACTTACCGTTTATCAATCAAAATGTGGCTAGTATCCTTTAGCTTACTGATTTTGTTTGACATATGTGTCAAGTGTTGTTTTATGGTCTGTCTATGAGACTTCTTGTGTGAGTCGAATCTTATCGTGACTTGTCTCAATTTGGTCATACATGTTTTTGGCATTTTTAAAACACCTAAGCTCTTGTATGATGTCATTCTCCAAGCTACTCAGTGATGTGATGTGAGCAATAGAGTTATTTTTCTTCCACGCAGCAAATTCATTCATATCCCTTATATGTTGTGCCATATTTCTATCTTCAAATTTTTCCATAACTTGGTTAAGAGCTTCGAGTGCTTCTTACTATTCCAGCACATATTGAATTTTCATATTCAATATCTCATTATTCTCACCATTCAATTTATCTTCTTTGTTTAGCTCAACCACTATGTTCTACTATAGTATTTTCTCAATAAATCCTCCACTAGCTTTCATCTTAGCGTTTGACACATGGTAACCACACGAAATGATATCTTGCATTATTTTGTTGACCTTGACCACGAGCATTACTGTGTCACCACCATCCCATTGATAAGTAGATAACTCAGCTCTTAACCTTGTAAGTCTTGCCCTTTGTTCATCCATCCTTACGAATATATGTGTACGTACAAAATGCAACATTGTTCATGTAACAAATCCAAAACAAAATGGACTACTCATAATCTATAGTACAATATAACATCATTTTTTTATTTTTTTTAGTCAATTAACCATCGACCATGTTGGGTCGACCAACCTGCCTGGACAATCATCGTGGCTAACGTAAGCCATTAGACCTCTTAAACGAGTGAGTCAGATTAGGTTTGGGCTGGTTCATAAATGGTCCAATCCAAATCGATCCGTCCACTTGTTTATGATGCATTTATGTGTAATATAAATTTTTTGACCCACTTGACCCGATCCATACTAGTAAAACACTTTCATATTTAATTCAATTTAGAAAAACTTATTCATATGATTTTTTTAAAGATTATGTTACAAAAATAACTCTAAGTCTAGGAAAACCTATTTCTTATGATTTGTTTTTTAAAATGACATTGCTAAAACACTTTCATTCAATACAAATTTAGTGAACAATTTGTATGACTTTTTAAAAATAATTGAGGATCCTTTTTTTGAATTTTTTTAGGAAGTTATTTTTTAGGAAAATAATACTATTTTAGTCTATGCTTGAAATTTGCAAATATATTAAAAAATATTTTTCCGCCGTTTGATATGCAAAATTATATTTGATTTTCCTCCATGCATTCTTTTAAATATTTTTGTTTTATAATATTTAAAAAATGAATTTTAATTATTTTTCCTTTTTTTTTTTTTTTATTTCTCCTTCTCCTTCGACTGTCACTAACCATGACAACGCCCAATGAGCTCAAAGCCTCACCACCTTGCCAAACGTTGGCGACATCTCGGCCTCACCAAGGCTTGCCCTAGGCTAGCTAAATGGAAGAAGGAAGAAGAAAGAAAAAACAGAAAGAGAGAAAAAATAATAATAATTTTGATTTTTTTTATAAAATTTATAAGGTTGAAGAGGGAGAAGGAGTACTAGTGAGCCAAATGGATTGAGTTAATGGGTTCAAAATAGTTTCTAAACTGAACTCATTTAGAACCCATTTATTAACACGAATCCATAAACTTGAAAGGTGTAAGTTTGTTTATTGTATGGAGTAAAAATTAAAAATGGAATAGTCTATGTTGCGGCTGCCATTATAATTGCAATCCATGTGCCGAAGTCTACTAGTTTTACAAAACATGGCCACGTTTGGCAAATCCCACTTATTATTATTAAGAGCACCGTGAGCGAGATCGCTAAAGAGGCTATGTCAGAAGTTATAAAAAAATCATATTTTCTTCGATTATCAACGAACATTGCAATCTTACCTTCCCTGTATCCTTTAGAAAAAATGAGCATTGTTTTAAATGGGTCATATATGGATTTAAGATCAATTTTGACACTTTTATAAGCCACGCAGCGCCGCCTACAGTGCATACACGCCAGCGAAGTCGCTGCTTGCGCCCATGCATAGGGCCACATTTGACCTCCTCTAACAGCATGCCACCACTTATTTTTCTTGTCTCAACGAGAACTACAACCTCACGCAATCAAAAATAATTTTTATTGGACGGAACATCGATGAGGTGCCGTTTTTCATACCCGATTGTCCGTTAGCGCCGTTTAGTAATTTCTGGCCATTATTAAGAGCACCATGAGTGAGGTCACTTAGGGGACCGCGTTACAAGTTTTAAAAAAATCGTATTCTTTTCGATTATCAACCGACATTACAATCGTACCTTCTCTATATCCACCATAAAGAATTGGCATTGTTAGAAACATGATTCCGACAAACAGAATCGCCAACATATATGTTTTACATGGATTGTATGCGAGCTTAAGACTCGTTTTAACATCTCCATTAGTCACGTAGCCACGTAGCATTGCATACACATGTTGTGCAAGCGCGATAATTGCTAGCGCCTATGCATGCCTCACTACTTGCACCCGAGCGTGGGGCCGCGTTTGACGTCCTTCGACAGCATGCCACTACTTATTTTTCTCATCTTGACGAGAACTACAACCTCACACAATTAAATAATTTTTAATGAATGGAACATCAAGAAGTGGCCCTGAACAATATGGTAGGGTGTTGTTTTTGTACCTGAGAGTCAATCAACGCCATTTTACAATTTATGCCCAACAAACATGTTTAATGATTAGGAAATAAATAATAATGTCGAAAATGCATTCCTCATAGTACAAGTCGAACTATCAAGTAACACAAATCAATGTACGAAAAACGTGCCAAAGAACACATGAATCACCTATTGAAAAATACATAATACAATGAAACGTACTTTTAACTTTCACAAATTAAATGCTCTCAATGTAAGCTTAAGAGTTTCACGACACCGATTCATACTTCAGGGCAAAATGTCGTACGGTCATGAGGAGGTACCGCGACGTTCTTCTAGAGAAAATGACTTGATTTTTCAAAAGTGTGGCATTTATGAGAGAAAAAATGAGTATCCAATCCTTAGAAAAAAATATACAATTTTTCGGCATAAGTACAGCCCGAGTGCCAAAACTTGGCACGAACGAACACTTAGGTGCCAAAAGTTATAAAAGATATATTTAAGTGTCACTTTTCAAAACAAATTGATCACTTCAGTACCAAGTCATCGGAACTCTACCGGAAATCTTACATAGCAATTTTTTATTAATTTTTTTGCCTACGTGGCTCGTCGGAAATTGAGTCGGCGAAGAATCAACCAAAACGATGTCATTTTATGCCGACGTGGATTTTAAAAATTATTAATTAAAATATATATTATTATAAAATCAATTTTATTTAAAAAAGTGGGGGAAGGGGGATTCGGTGAGGGCTATGTAGCCCTCGCCGCCACCACTGTCACTAGGAAGGGTTGGTGACGATGGGCAAGGGTCAACCGGGGTCGTGGCCCTTGGCTCAGCTAGGCGAGGGCCCATGCCGCAGGCCGGCCGAGGTCACCAGCCATTGGCCAGGGCCCGACGACCCCGACCGATCCTCACCTACTGTCGCCGACCCTTCCCAGCGAGGGTGGGGCGGCGGTGACAGCAACAACAGCGAGGGCTACACAACCCTTGCCGGATCCCCTTCCTCTCCTCTTTTTTTTTTTAATAAAATCGATTTTAAAAAAATTAGTCTTACTTAGCAATTTTTTTTATTAAAATTGTCACATGGATGTTTTATTTTGAAAAAAATGCTTTATCGACAAATGAAGTCGCCAGAAAATGGACACGTGGCAATTTGGCCGGAATTTTTCGCCGTTAGCACTTAACTGGTCAATTTTGCTCTGATTTTGGCACTTAAGTGTACATTTTGTAACTTTTAGCACTTAAATGTCCCTTGTACTAAATTTTGACACTCTAGAGATCCGTGTGTCACAATTTTTCCTATTTCTCTCTTAAAGATAACTGTCCATTATTCGCAGGTACTTGTCTTAATTTTCATGGGTTGGGTTAGCCCAACATAGGCAGTTCACCTATGTAAGAACCCATAGCTATCAAAATGGATTTTAGAGACACTAAGGAGAATCATCTTCATAAGTAAATCTAGATTGGTTTTTCATTTGATGTCATGCTTTTGAGTCTTAAAAGTGCGTTTGCAAGATATGTAGCTTCTCATTAGTCTTTGATCGATCATGGGGAGAGCGCTCTTGCCTTAAGCGAGTCAGACCTTAACTAAGGGGAAATATGAAATCACTTGGCTCCATCAAAGTTGTCCAAATGTTAAAACGATAGATCAATAGAGGAGTAATTCGAAATTATCAAGGGAATTGCAATTCAAGGGTTTGCAATACAAATAGGAATAGCAGCAATCACATGTCACGAGGCGATAGATTCTTCATCGCGAAACAGTCTACATGGCAATTGGTGAGATGAGAACATCAAGGCAACTTTCTTTTTATATGATAAAATTCTCACACATCATCATTCCGTGTCTAATTTAGCTTGGGCATTCACTTTCTTGAGCGAGATATGTAGATCACTTCGATAGGACAACCAATTTCAATTTACCATGGCTTTATCAAAAGAGCAACGCCAATCCTAACCAGTTTATACACAAAAGACCAACCCCGCCTTTAGAGATCCTCCAAGATGGCATTAGTGAGCCTGACGGATTGAAAATGGCTTCTCAACTCAACCATTAAAGATCCATTTATTAACGTGAATTCATAATCTTGAAAGTGATAATTTCATTTATCATTTGGAGTAAAAATTAAAAACAGAAAAGCATACGTTACAACTGCCATTAAAATTGCGACCCATGTGCGAAAGTTCGCTTGTTTTGCAAAACACGTCCACGTTCACGTTCGACGAATCCTGCTTACTATTATTAAGGGCACCATGAGCAAGGTTGCTAAGTAAATCATGTTACAAGTTATAAAAAAATCATATTCTTTCCGGTTATCAATGGACATTACAATCGTACCTTCTCTATATCCTACAAAGGAATGAGCATTCTCAGAAACGTGATTCTAGCAAATATATTGCCAATATACATATTTTAAATGAGTCGTATATGGGTTTAAAACCCATTTTGACACATCTATTAGCCACGTAGCCACGCAATGCCACCTACACATGCTGCACACGAGCATGCGATTACCGCTAGCCGTGTGTCGCATGTGCACGGAAAATGGGTTGGAAATGGGTCCAAAATTCAATCAATTTAAGACCCATTTATTAAGCGAATCCATAATTTTGGAAATGATAATTTAATTTATCGTCTGGTGTAAAAATTAGAAATGAAATAGCATATGTTGCAGCTGCCATTACAATTGTGACCCATGTGTTGAAGTTCGCTACTTTTGTAAAACACAGCCACATTTGTCGAATCTTGCTTGCAATTATTGAGAGCACCGTGAATGAGATTGTTAAGGAGAGAGTGTTATAAGTTATAAAAAAATCATATTCTTTTCAGTTATCAATGGAAATTGCAATCATACATTCCCTGTATCCTCCAAGAGGAATCAGCATTATCATAAATGAGATCCTGACAAATAGAATTGCCAATATATATTTTAAATGTGTTATATACAGGTTTAAGACCATTTTGATACTTCTATTAGCCACGTAGCCACGCAATGCCGCCTACACGTGCCGCACGCACAGTAAGTGCTAGCGCATATGCACAAGCTGGCAAAGCTACAGCGTGCGTCCATGCGTGGGGCCATGTTTGACCTCCTTCGACAACATGCCACCACTTATTTTTCTTGTTTTAATGAGAACTGTAACCTCACATAATTAAAAATGACTTTTATTTGATAGAACATCGAGAAGTGGCCTCAAACAGTACAGTCGGGTGTAGTTTATCTCCTTGAGCGTCCGTTGGCATTGTTTTACAATTTCCTTAATGATCAGGAAACAAATACCAATGTCGAAAATGCATTCATAATAGTATAACTTGAACTATCGAGTAACACAAATTAATGTACAAAAAACATGCCCAAAAATACACTTGAATCACTGATTAAAAAATATATAACATATAATGGAACATACTTTGATTTTCATAGATTAAATGCTCTAAATGCAGGATTGAGAGTTTTATAGTGGTGATTCTTACTTTGGGACGAAACATCATACGGTCATGAGGAGGCACCGTGCCATTCTTTTAGAGAAAACGACTTGATTTTTCAAGAATGTGGCACTTAGAGAGAAAAACTAAGTATTTGATCCTTAGAAAGAAAAATATATGATCTGTCCCATTTCTCTCTTAAAGATAACTATCCATTATCTTTTTAGATAACTACCCATTATTCCCAACTACCTACCTTGATTTTCATGGAGTAGGTTAGCCCAACATGGGAAGTCCACTTATGTAAAAACCTAGAACTATCAAAATAGATTTTTGCAAAACTGAAGGGAATTGTCTTTGTAAATGCTTGGAAGTAAATCTGAGTTGGCATTTCATTTGATGTCATACTTTTGAGTCTTAAAGATGCGTTTTGAGAGTTATGGAGCTTCTCGTTATTCTTTGATCGGTCTTAAGGAGTAACACTCATGCTTTGGACTAGTTGGACCCTAATTGGGAGGAAATCTGAAAACACTTGACTCAACCAAAATTGTCGAAATGTCAAGATGGTAGAACAACGGAGAAGTAATTCGAAATTTTCAAGAGAATTGCAATTCAAGGGTTTGCAATACAAATAGGAATGACAACAATCATATGTAACGAGGCGAAAGATTCTTGACCGCAAAACAGTCTATATGGCAATTAGTGAGCCGAGAACACTAGAGGCCTATCTGATAACTATTTTATTCTTGGAAACAATTTTTGATCATAAATGTTTCTTTTTTATTCTATTCCCAGGAACAATTTCTAAGCATTTGAAGGCATTTGACAATTGAAAAAAAAATTATATTCCAGATTTTTTCAAGTGATTTTTTAAACTTGGTATTGAATTCTCATTGAGCACTCATCAATTTAATTATTTTTCTTGTAAGTAAAGAAAACAATATGAATATGGTGATATGTATATACTTATCATATACATAGCAATATATATAAAGATGGTATATGCTTATTATATACAAACAACTGTCTTTTTTCTTATTGGCTACTCAAGTTTAACCCGAGCGATGTCGAGTTTGAGTAACGTTAATATCCATGCAAGTCGATGTTCAGTAGCTGTCATTGCCAAATACTCCTTCACACATGCGCTTGCACTCACAATCCCGTTTGGCAAGTGACAAATACTTGATACTAGAGAATTTTTGCATTTTTCACAAAAACTACATAGAATTAGAGTCTGTTTGAGCTCAAACTCGAATTGAAAATTATAACTTAAAAGCCGTACTATAACAAGTCGGCAACAAGAGAGGCATTCAAAAATTCAAGAAACCTAAGAATCATCTCTCATCATCATTTAGTATTTAAAAATAATATTACAAAAACCAGAAACATAGTCATGGAATCTCAAGCATATTGTAATCCCTTGCCATTTTATTTGCAATATTTTTTCTAAGAATTTCCATCTCAAGTGCTTGCTCATTTGATGTATCATCTACAACCTCGACTTCCCTAGGTCCAAATGGGTACTCCGGATCTCCATAAAGGGAAAAAATTTTGTCCATCCTATCTTGGTCATGAATATTAATATGGAGAGCACAACATGCAATTACAATAAGTGTTTGCTTTCAAATTATAAATAAAGACATGTGTCTCAAAATAGTGAAGTGATTCTTTAATGCCCCGAATGACCTCTCAATAACATTCCTTAATGTAGAATGCCTATGGTTGAACAATTCCCATGCTATTCTTGGCCATCTCCCTCTTCCCCTATAATCGTTCAAATGATACCGTTCACCTTTAAATGTAGTTAAAAATCTCGGAAGTGATGCATAACCAGAATCTACCACGTAGTATTTGCCTATAATATGGTATATATAAATTTGCTATAATGGGCAACCATAACACAATCATAAGGAAAGTTTCTTCTTGTAGACAAAGCAAATATCTTGTGGTGGTCGAGGAAATTGCAGTCGATGAGTCTCAAGTGCTGTCGAAAGCACCTGGCAATCATTAGTAGATCATTCCCATTCAAAATATACGAAAGTAAATTTCATGTCAACAAACAAACACATAGCACATTTTAAGTGGTATTCCCTTTCATGCATCTAAATGAGATTTGTTGAAATATAGGGACGGAAGCATGTATATAGGTGCCATCAATAGCATCTACAAAACCCTGTGCATTTATAAAAATTTAATATTATAAAAGATTATCAACATATATTTGATAATGTAAACTTTATATAAAAACCATACATTGAAGTAACGTTCATGATTGGGATCCATAAGAATTTCCTATGGAACAATACCAAAGGATGGTGGTTTGATAACATCTTTTGAAAGTTTTAGAATTACTTTAAATACATGTTAATATACTTACTAATTGTTTGTCCTGAATGTTGAAATCTCTCACATAAATTTCTAGTGAGCTTATTGCGACAAACCAAAGATAAGAAAATCCCAACTTGTTCATCTACCCTAACATACTATTTTTCAACCAACCGTTTTGCCATTATTAAATTACATGGATTCAGAAAAACATGTCTTTTCAACTTGAAGGCTTCATAAATTCTATTTGAATGTCCATAAACAATCTCTCTTATTCATTCGGGTCCTGATAATTTGCTGTCCTTAATAGGTTCTCTTGTATGCATTAACATGTCCACCGTAACAATGCACAACTATGCTATCAATATGTCAATATCGTCATTATCTAAAAATGGTTCAACCGAATCTACTTGCCCATTAGACACACTACTTGATCTCCATTCCATAGTACTTATATCATCACATAAATACATGAACATCAATAGAGATATTTGAAATATATATATAATAATCAATAACATAAGTTGTGACTAAAAACAAACCAAATATAAAAATCTCAACAGTTCACGTACCTATAGCACCACTAAGTCCAAGATTATTGACATCAATATCTCCAAAAATCACATATAAACCAATAACATAAGTCATACAATCAAATAAAACCCCACAGAATTCACAATGCAATCTTAACTTCTATTAAAGACATTAAAGAAGTCAATATCTTCTTTCAGCTGAGGATTTAATAAAAGCCTCCCTCCATGCGACACTAACACATACTCGTTCCACTGCTTTGTTGTACAAATCTTGCTCCAACTCATACATGCTAACTAAGATGTTAATCACAATAGATATAGAGAAGGGGTTCACAAGTGGTGGTATGGTTTGTGAGGTAGCAGAACCACTTATAGATTGACTTGTCGTAGCTTTGATAAGCTCTCGTATGGCTTTACAAGTGTCACCAACACCAAAAGAGGTACTGCTTCTTCTCATCTTGGTATTTGGAGTCCTATCCAATTTGTGTTTATCATGAACTAGAGTTACTGTATTGTCAAGTATAAAAAATCCATCATCGATGTGGTGTTCACTTAAGTCCTCCGGCTCACCATCTACATCGCCACCACCATTATCACCTTCCACTAACACCGTCAAATTTTCAACATTTCCTGTGGCATGATTTCCAATATTATATGTACCACCAAACACAATACACAACTTGGCATACTGAGGAAATCCATCCTTCTTGAATTTTGCCCACTTAATATTATCCTGCAATTTTCACAATAATAATATATGTTAGCAACATAATTAAACATTGTAGAAATTACTTTTACAATAATATCAAAATGATCAAAAGTCAAAAGATACCCTAATATGAAAATCTCAAATACTTGGATTGTTAACAACAACTGTTTTATTCACATTATTCCAGCCAAATTCAGATTGTGAAAGAAGTTTCTTAAAACTACCATATTGTTTTCTTAGTTAGTTTACATTGTTCCTCAGCTGTAGTAAGGTATATTGGAATCCTATCTGTTTATTAAATTCATTCCGTATGTTATTCCACCATATTTTGTTGTAAGTAAAAGATGTGTGATTTCCCTTTTTAACCTCCTCTACCAACAAACTTACAAACAAATTGGTTAAAGGTTCGGTCCACTTTGTACTGAATATCTCTTTTTGGGATGCCATTTAACCTTGACCGGTTGAGCATCATATGAATTATGCATTAAGTCAATAACATTGTCATGTAGGAATTGCAAGCAATACACACAACCATTCTCAAGAGACTGGTTAAAAAACAACAAAAAAGATATATGTAATCAACAAAGCAGCATGCCAAAAGAAAGAAACATTTTTTCTCCTTTTGGCCAAGAAATAAACAAACATCTTTTCTCAATTTCTCATTAATTTAATCAGCATGCCGAAATTGGTGTGAATCAATAAGACAAATAGCATAATTCTCTTAAACAACATAAGAAACCCTCAAAGAAAATACAATAAAAAAGTAGGCATAGAAAACTATAATGGCAAAGCATGGACAATTCTTGAACTAGCTTGTACAAGACATAGTTGCATTTTGAGCTACAAAGGCTACATAATTTTTATGACGATTGATCAATGAAATCAAAGACCTACAATAAAATAAAATAAAACACTATGAGAAACTAGTTACTAGATTTTGGAGATGCGCAAGATTTTGGAAGCACCAAGGTTAATAAAACTGTACAATTAGCAAAATGAATAAGTTAGACAAACAAGTAGAAATCAAATACATATGATACCTCACAGCACACTATCAAAGCATACTATCAACCTAATAGTGGCCTTTTAATGTGCATCAAACTAACAAAAATAAACAAGTGATGTTTAAGACTAAAACGGAACATTAGTTCTCAACCAAAAACAGCATAAGTTGAATCCCCAACTAGAAGATTGAAGAAAAGTGAAAGGGAAATGAACAAAAGAGGAGCATAATTGGACACAAAATTTCTATTTAGCAATGCAAAAATCCATTGTCTCAACAAAACCATGAACCAAAATATTCAAGGAAACGCTTACCCTAAAGGAATGTTAACGGGAAATAATAAGTACTTTGCTCATCAATTTAGTAATATTGTCTTGAGACATTTAAGAGCTTCCTAGCTACTTAAACTTCATGTTGCAAGTTATGTACAAGAGCAACACAATTATGTCCCCGTGACAACTTTTGCTAAATCAATGTTAGCTATAAATGAAAAATGAAATGCAATGTTCTCATGATATCAAATTTTGCTACCAATGTACATCTTCTTCTATGCAAATATGGTATATTTGTCGAGTGAATGACATAAGCTGGAATGCTAACTATTTGATGGCTTAAAGTCACTCTTGCAATTGCATTTTTCTATACAATAGGCAAGACACCAAAAACCTAGCCCCATCACCTACCCACCCCCCTTCCCCATCCACAAATCCGCAAATTTTGCATCCATTCACTCAGGAAACCCACTGCATTCGACTTGCCTCAAACAAAGTTTACACATATGAACTCCAGCATCCAAGCAAAAGTAGAAATTTTACAAATAGGGAAGCTGTAAAAATGCCCCCACAAGCTCGAGACAGGGGCAAGCAAAATCAAAAACATGACTGTCAAAGAGGGGATGGGGAGAGAGATAGGCAGGTGAGCACTTGCTCAAGCTAGCCCTAATTCAGGGGTCACTCGCGCTTGAGCCAGCCTTGCTCAAATCAGCGAAATCAACGTTTGCTCGAAAGTGAGTGAGCCCTAAATTGGCACTTGCACAAGCTCGAGTGAGCTCAAGCATGAGCGAGCCTACTTGCTGGAGCTCCAGCGAGCTCGCTCAAGCACGAGTAAGTCTGCTCGCTAGAGCTGGGAAGCTCGCTCAAGCACAAGAGTGAGCCTCCTTGCTCAAGCTCCAGCGAGCTTGCAAGCTCAAGCTTTAGCTCTAGCTAGCTTGCTTGAGTGCGAGCGAGCCCGCTCACTCAAGATCTAGCAAACACTAAATCAGGGCTCAAGCGGGCACCAATCAAGTGAGCCCTTACCCAAATCGGTTGCAAGTTAAGAAAGATAGGTACTCACCTCGAACAAGCAGCTTGAGTTGGCGAGGAAGCAGCAATTTTTGCTGTGAAGATCGCAAGCTTCGGAGCTTTGGAGAGAAGGGGTCTGTCTTTGGAGAGGAAGGGCGTGACTAGAGATAATTTTCGACGGAAATTAGAGAATGGTCTCACTCAAGAATGCCTTTTATTTTGTTTCTCTCTTGATTCTTTTTTTTGTTCCCGGGAACAAGAAGCGACTTTTTTTATTTATTCTGAATTCTACTCCAAACCTATTCCGGTGAACAAATTTATTCCTGGGAACAAAAAATTTACCAAATGGATTTATGTTCCAAATCTGTTCCCGAGAACAAAATAATAGAATTAATTGTTCTCGGGAACGTTATCAAACAGGCCCTAAGACAACCTTCTTCTTGTATATTGTTCTTAAGAACAGTGTGATGAATAACATTCTCATATGGCATCATTCCATGTCCAATCTAGCATGGGCATCCACTTTCTTGAGTAAGACATGCAAATCATTTCGATATAACAACAGGTTTCAACTTGCCATGGTTTCATCAAGAGAGCGATGCCAACTCCTAACCAATTTCCACACAGGAGCCTAACTTTGCCTTTAGAAATCTTCTACAATGGTATTGGTGAGCCTAATAAGTTGAGTTAATGGGTTGTAAATGGGTTCTTAAGACCAATTTATTAACTCAAATTCATAATCTTTGTAAGAATAATTTCGGGGGAAGAACACTAAGAGTGTCACAACTTTCGTACGACGCTTACTTTGATGCCAAAACTCTCTTTTTTCGCTCACTTAAGTGCCACAAATATGAAAAAACATTCACTTGAGCACCACTTCTGATTTGCCCATCGAAAAAACTGACATGGCGCCGAAAAGCTAACGTGGCCACCAATGAACAATATTTTAATATTTTAATTATTTTAATTATTTTTTTATTTCTTTGATTTCTTTTTCTTTCTTTTTTCCTAGGGCCAACAAGGGCCACCGTTGACCCTCGCCAGCCGCCGAACCCTCGCCCAAATTTGGGCAAGGGCCCCTCATCATTGGTTGCGAAGGCCCTAGGTGAGGCCGGCGAGGCCGTCATGGCCTTACCCAAGGCCTTTGAGGAATGAGTATTGTTAGAAATGCAATTCCAGCAAATAAAATTGCCAACATATATGTTTTAAATGAGTCTTATATGAGTTTAAGATCCATTTTGACACATCTATTAGCCATGTAGCCACGCAATGCCTCGGACATTTATTGCACATGCACGTGCAGTAACCGATAGCACACGTGTCATATGTGGGAGGAAAACAGTTTGAAAATGGGTGTTAAACTCAATCCATTTAAGACCCATTTATTAATGTGTATCCATAATCTTGGAAATAATAATTTCGTTTACCATATGGTGTAAAAATTAGAAATGAAATAGCATACGTTGCAGCTGTCATTATAATTGCAACCCGAGTGCCGAAGTCACATTCGCCGAATCCCGCTTGCCATTATTACGAGCAATGTGAGTGAGGTTGCTAAGGAGACCGTGTTACGAGTTATAAAAAAATCGTGTTCTTTCCGGTTATCAATGGACATTGCGATCATACCTTCCCTCTATCCTCCATAAGGAACCAGCATTGTCAGAAATGCAATAGCGACGAATAGAATCACCAACACACGTATATTAAATGGGTCATATCCGAGTTGAAGATCCATATTGCTATCTCTATAAGTTACGTAGCCTCGCAGCGCCGTCTACAAGTGCCATCCGCGCAGTAATTGCTGGTGCGTGTGCATGACTAGGCGAATTCGCTGATTGCTCCCATGCGTGTCGCCATGTTTGACCTCCTTTAATAGCATGCCACCACTTGTTTTTCTCGTTTCAGCGAGAACTACAACCTCACACAATTAGAAATGATTTTTATTGGATAAAACATCGAGAAGTGGCCCTGAACTATACGATTGGGTGTTGTTTTTGGTCCCCAAGCGTCCGTCAGCACCGTTTGGCGATTTCCAGTCAACAAACATGTTTAATGATGAGGAAACAAATATCAATACCATAAATGCATTCCTAATAGTACAACTCAAACTACCGACTAACAAAAATCAATGTAAGAAAAACGTGTCCCAAAAACACTTGAATCATCGATCAAAAAATACGTAATAAAATGAAACATTCTTAAATATTCACAGATTAAAATGCAAACTTGAGATATTTTCGGCAGCAGTTCATACTTCGGGGTTAAATATAGTACGATCGTGAAGAGGCACCATGTCGTTCTTCAAGAGAAAATGACACAAAAGTGTGGCACTTATTAGAGAAAAATTGAGCATAAGATCGTTAGAAAACAATATACAATTTTTCCTATCTATCTTAAAGATAACTAGCAATCTTTTTAGATTACTGTCCATTATTCGCAAGTACCTGCCTTGATTTTCATGGGCTGGGTTAGCCCAACATATACAGTTCACCTATGTAAAAACCCACTATCAAAATAGATTTTAGAGAAACCGAGGAGAATCGTCCTCATAAGTACTCGGAAGTAAATCTAACTTGGCCTTTCATTTAATGTCATGCTTTTGAGTCTTAAGGCCCATTTGCTAGATATAAAGCTTCCCGCTAGTCTTTGATTGGTCGTGCAGAGTGGCGCTCATGCTTTGGATGGGTCGTACCCTAACCAGGAGGAAATCTGAAAGAACATGACTCCATCGAAATTGTTGAAATGTCAAGACGATAGAATAACGGAGGAATAATTCGAGATTATTAGGTGAAATGCAATTCAAGTTTGCAATACAACCAGGAACTACAACAATCATATGTCACGAAGAAACTGATTCTCAAATGGGAGACAATCTATAAGACAATTGGTGAGTGGAGAACACTAAAGTAGCTTTCTTTTTAAAGATTGTTCTTAAGAACAGTGTAACGAACAACATTCTCACTCGGAATCATTCCATGTATTTAGCTTATGCATCCATTTTCTTGAGCGAGACATGCAGATCAGTTCGATATAACAACTAGTTTCAATTTGCAATGACTTCATCAAGAGAGTGATGGCAGCTTATAATCAGTTTCTACATAGGAGCCCAATCCTACCTTTAGAGATTCTCTAAAATGGTATTGGTGAGCCTAATGAGTTGAGTTGATGGATTGAAAATGGGTTCTAAACTCAATCCATTTAAGACTAATTTGTTAACTCGAATCCATAATGTTTGAAATGATAATGTCCTTTACCATTTGGAGTAAAAATTAAAAATGAAATAGCATACGTTGCAGCAGCCATTACAATTACGACCCACGTACCGAAGTTCACTAGTTTTGCAAAACATGACCATGTTCAGCAAATCCTGTTTACCATTATTAACAGCACCTTAAGCGAGGTCGCTAAGGAGACCATGTTACAAGTTATAAAAAAATTGCATTCTTTCCGGTTATTAACAGACATCATAATCGTACATTCACTGTATCCTCAAAGGAATGATGATCATTAGAAACACGATTCCAGCAAACAGAATCGCCAACATATAAGTTTTAAATAGGTCATATATGGGTTTATGACCCACTTTGACACATCTATTAGCCACGTAGCCACACAATGCCACCTACACGTGCCGCACACGCTCACGGTAATGGCTAGCGTGTATGTCGCATGTGTGTGGAAAACGCATTGAAAATATATTATAAACTCAATTCATTTAAGACTCATTTATTAATGCATATGCATAATCTTGGAAAGGATAATTTTCTTTACTATTTGCTGTAAAAATTAGAAATGAAATAGCATACGCTGCAACTACCATTACAATTTTGACCCACGTACCAAATTTGCTAATTTGCAAAACACATCCACATTCGACGAATCCCGCTTACCATTATTAAGACTACCATAAGCGAGGTCGCTGAGGAGACGGAGTTACAAGTTTTAAAAAAAAAAAACGCATTCTTTCCGGTTATCAACGGACATCATAATCATACCTTCCTTGTATCCTAGAGAGGAATGAGTGTTGTCAGAAACGCAATTCTAACAAATAGAATCACTAAATATATGTTTTAAATATGTATATATGGGTTTAAAATCCATTTTAACACCTCTATTAGCCACATAGCCGGGCAGTGCTACGTACACATGCTACACACACGCATGGTAATCCCTAGCGCATGTGTTGTATCGCATGTGTTGCATGTACACAGAAAACGGATTGAAAATAGGTTCTAAACTCAATTCATTTATAACCTATTTATTAATGCATATCTATAAACTTGGAAATGATAATTTCATTTACCGTCTGATGTAAAAAATTAGTAATAGAATAGCATACGTTGCAACTGCCCTTACAATTGCGACCCATGTGTCGAAGTTTGCTAGTTTTGTAAAACACGACAATGTTCGTCGAATCCTGCTTACCATTATTAAGAGCACCGTGAGTGAGATTACTAAGGAGGCCATGTTACAAGTTATAAAAAAATTGTATTCTACATTTCAACTCATGAGGGTACAAGAGAATTTGGTCCGTGATAGATACTTTAGGGTTTTCAAAAAACTCAAACCAAACCGTTTTGGATATACATTAGCTTTGAATCGAATCACGACCCAAACCAAGTCTTCCGATCGATTTTTCTATTTTCTTTTTTGTAATATAAAGGAGAGGTTTAGTGACAAAGGAAAGGGATTATGTGAATTGTAATATTAAGAAGAGAGGCAATATTCTACCAAATCAAAATAAAAAGCAATTATCTTATTCTTTAACCAAACCAAAAATGCACAAAAATTCAATTTTTCAATCCAATTCTGACACTATAAACTTACTTATGAAAAAGCTTGGGCTTTAAGAGATGGGAATGGGTTGGCATTGACCCGAGATACCACGTCTAGAAACAGGATACAATGCAACCTTCCATACAATTACTTTACAAGTGGACTACGAAGGGCCATCGATTGTAGGAACCGTTAACGACAGAGTATCGGATAAGGCACATATGCCGTCATTCAATCAGTGTGGCAATAACTCTTGACAAAAAATCGTTCCTCTCCCTCTCCCTCTCTAAACCTTTCTTTTATCTCTTCCACTTATGGAGGGGAGGAATTTGACATAGATCGCTCCCTCCCCTCCTTGTTCTTTTTCCTTTTATTTCCTTTTGTTTCTTTCTGACTTTCCCAATCTAATTTTAGATTTGGGAGTTTTACTCTCCTGATCTTATATTTGAAAACTTTTCTCTCCAATCTAATTCTAGATTTTAGAGTTCTAATGAATAAGTACTCCACTTCTAGTTTTAATAATATTCACAATAGGTTCTGTATCAAATATGTGCTCATTCAACTTAATTTCATTCAAAGTTTTGGCACTTCACATTAAGTACAGGACTCGCTCTCACATGTGTCGGATCTAAGTTTCTTCAACATGTTTTTGTTAGTTTCATACAGTGATGGTGTTGGGATAGTCGAACCTAAATGCACACTGCTAAAAGACAAAGGCATAACTGTAAATGAAGATCTAGACATGTGCTCATCACTGATCGTATGTGTAATTCGGTGATTGACCACCAATCTTTTCACTTGAGTCTCAAATATGTTCTTGAAAGAAGAACCTATGATTATTTCCACCAATTATGCTCTAATGAAAAGCTTTGATTTCTAGTTTTTTATTTGTTTTGGAGCTTTGTGGGCTTCCTTTGTCACTATGACATTTCAGACCTTTCAAGTATCATTTTGGTAATGAATGAAATTTTCTTTTTTTAACAAAAATATCGGTGTAGCGACAAATGAATTTTGTCTACCGCGGAACACCATACAATCTCACATGCTAATTCTCAACAAGAGTTGGCAAAAAGAGTACTTCCTTATGCATAGAAAAACATGCCATTCATTAGTCTAGAATCTTTAATTGTTACCTGATACGAGGACAATCTTCTTCTTCAAAAAAAAAATATGAGGGCAACCAGCTGTAGAGAATCACATGACTCCAGTGACTCGAGGATCACTGCCAATGTGCATAAACAACTAGAATAAGAACCATGCATCACGCCACATTAAACACCCTCTTGCTTGGCCTAATTCCAAAAAAGGAAAACACAACTTTTAGGTTGAGTGACAATTATGGCCCCAAATTTTTTTTGTCTCATAAAAAATACTAACTTCAAATCAAGCGACAATTTTAGCCCCAACTTTTTTTTGTCTTGGAAAAAATCACAAAGTTTCACTTAAACTCCCTTTAACTTAAAATCATTAATTATCCTCTGCAATAAATCCACGTGCCCTTCCTGATTGGATTTAGAGCACCGATTGGATTTAGAGCACTATTCACTTTCTTCTTCTCTAACCCACAGCTTAAATAATAACGGTAAAATGTTCATGGTCTCCTACACTTCACCGGCAAGTCAAAAAAATCTCCAAATTGAATTTCTCTAGCCAAATTCGCCATTTTGTTGTAATCTAAAGCTGTAGACCACCACCCATTGAGAGACACCATAAATGAGTTCCGCCAAGCTCACGACTATAATCTTTTTTCCTAAAACAAAATTGACTTCAGACAAAGAGTTAATGGCGAGGGCCAAATTTAGGATAAGGGTAAAAGTCTGTGATTTTTTACAAGACAGAAGAAGTTGGGGTCATAATTGTCACTGACTTAAAATTAGTACTTTTTTACAAGATAAAAAAAGTTGGACCAAAATTATCACTTGATATAAAGTTGGTACCTTTTTTTGGAATTAGCCGCCTGTTGCTGAGTATATCTTCATAAAATGCAAGTGGGGACAAAAGTTACTCAAAATACTCAAGAAAGAAAAGACGAGGATCCTTACCCGGCATTGCACAATAAAACAAGAAGGTTCTTGATGGTACAAGCAAACGAAGATTGACTCCGAACAAGAGTAAGTTTACAAAACCAAGGATAACAGTCTCAGATTGCAGGCCCATGCACTATGAAGTTGCCCTTCAAGCATCGCAAATAATCTAGCCTCATCTCTTACATCATTGCATGAACTTGAAAAAGTCGTGCACTTGTAATGGTAAGGGCATACAGCTGGAGCTAACAGAGCCAATCCATCCAAATTCACTGGCACAATTATGAAAGAACAAATTAAGTATCGAAAGGCTCAGCTCCATCTATGATAGAAGCTGAGGAAGAAACTCATTTAGCACCGTCATATAGCAAGGCATTGGCTGTGATGAGAAAAGGTGGCAGAGCTCATCATGTGAAAGGGTAAAAGTTAGGGAAGAGCAAACTGCCAAGAAGGATATAGGCTGCACAATAGGCCCAAATCAAATATCCCCATCTCCGAGAACTAGGAGAAATCATCAAATATGCAGCAAACCAATAGAGTGGAGCACTGGCAGATAAAAATCGAGTGGCAACCTGCCAATGATCAGGCATTAGAACAAGTTCACAATATCCAGAATTATCAGTCATCACTTCATTCCAAACATTTGAAGCAAATGAAAAATTAGCTGTACTATGAAAATTTACCACCATAGCCACATTATGAATGCTGATTGCAGGTAAAAGCCTGTTTTTAAAAATCGTTAAAATTTTGCTCATGCTTTAATTTATATTAGGATAATCCATAGACTTAACTAAGCACAACAACATTCAACATTAGCCAACTTTAGCTTGTAATTTAGAAGAGGCATGACAAGAGATTTTGTTTTGCTGTATATATCATTGCTTAACTTTTTTATATCCTAGTCAACACTCTATCTTGCAAGTTACCCATAGGCATTAACTGACGAAGATTAAAAGTAAATAAGAGACCCATGTTGGTGTTTGGAGCTATTTTGAATGTAATAGAGTTTTCTAGATCTGAGTTGTTTTCTTGAATGAGATTCAAGGTGTGAACTCACCCAATCTCGTGAACTATGCCAGATTTTTTCTTGAAATTTCCCACAAACAATGTATAATAGGGCAAATTTCATAAATGCATCCATAAAAGCATCATGTCATTATAAATTAAAGCATGTGCTAGAGGTCAAAGCTCAATCTAACTACATATTGAAACCATATTGTAAGCATGCCTTTTCTGTGTTCAGAAATACATTAGGGTAATGATAGAAACATGAGATATCTTTGGGATCAGAATATCTACAGGTGCAGAACAAATATAAACAAGGAGGAATCTAACCTGCACATGCATGACAAACAATGCTGTTGCTCCCATGAACCCCAAGTGTACTATGAATGGGAATATGGAGGCAGACAAGTATGGTGACTCGTCAAGCAATTTGTTCTCTTTTACTTGAGTTGAAGGCTTTGTTCTACCAATCATTTGTTTCCTCCTCCTAAGGTGGCGAGGTCCTGTTAGAAGCACCATAATGCTGGCTTTTAACTTTTGTAGAGAAACTGATAGAAGTATTAAATTTTAAAAGAATATTATATGCCACACATTTCTTTTTGGGGGGTTGAGAGGGGAAGAGAGAGCATCTACTTGTGCATGAAAGTCATAGTCTTCGAATTCTGAAGTTACCTGTATCATTACTACTCATATTATCTGGAGAGTAAGTTTTTGCCCTTAAATATGTTACTGGTCGAAGGAGAAATTCCGCAGACATCTCTTCAAGAGAAGCTTGAAATCCTAGTGAAAAGAGGAGCTTAGACCATGTTCTAGCATAGGTCAATATCAAGCAAAGCGTTAAGGTCAAGATGGGAGATGCCAGCAGAAAATTTGGCATCTGTTTTAGATGGAAATATTTTAAGAACCCTACTCCCCTGCATAAAAGAACAAATAAATCATTAACTAATGCAAAATATTAAGCAGATGAATATGAACTTCCAAACCAATACATATAATAGGCCTTCTATTTCCCTATCTTCCTCTTTCAATCAAAAACACCAGCAGAAAAATGGGCATGTAGAGTGATATTATAACTATAGGCATTGCCCATCAGTAACAATGAAAAGTGACATTTACAGCCCGTTGTCTTAAAACCTTTCAAGCCTTCTTCATCTGCAGCTATCAAAAGTAATGACCTACTTGCCCAGTGAGTGGAAAGCAATCTATACAATTATCTCTCACTTCAGACAGTGTTATGATATAGGGGTGCTTAAATTCTTCCTGCCCCTTTTCCTCTTCAGGATGAAACCATTAGTCATTTGTCTAGCCACCACATTCAACACTTAACTTTTCACTAAAACAGAAAGTTTTAACAGCACAAACAAGTCACCCGAACAAATAAGTCAATTTTGGACTATTGTAATTGCTTAGAAACATACAGCAGGCTAAACCAAATCCCGCTTGAATCCTCTCTTTTAATGACATAAAGCAATTAATTATTAGTTGAGATGGATTAAGGTGCCCAAGGATGTCCAAAAATTCTCTTCTTTTACTGAAGTCCAACATTACATTTTTCTTCAATCTCACCAGATTGTAGAATTAGATCTCATTGCCAGACAGAATCACAATCCCGACCCAGTGCAGGAAAGGAAGCTTCTGTGAATGGTCAACACATCATGAAATAACCATAGATAAGCACATGCATGCACAATGTTAAACAGGATCACTTATTATAGTAATAATCCAGGCATTGCAACAGATACAAAGAAATGAAGCATCGGTGAAACCAAAACAACCAACATAACTTTACAAAAGAGACATTTATATTCTCAAATTACAATTATGATGCTAGAAGCATTAACAGTGTCAAAGATCAATAGGGGAAATGTTGTACCAGCCAAGTGCTTCACATACCAATAATGACCTTGGATGTAATTGTACATCGTAGGTATTCTCCCTCTGCACCAAGGTCTAATGTCATCAAAATGCTGTCCATGGCACATGTTGTAGTATCCAAAAGCTTGGAAAGAGATAAATGGAACAAATATAAATAGACAGCACAGGATTCCAACAGCCAAAACCTGCAGTGCCAGCTGAGATAGAAATAAACGAGTTAAAAAGTAATCCCATCAGGCATACCAATTATAGTTAAGAAGATGCTGAGAACTAGTGATTACACGTAAACGAACAAGGTGCTCTATACGTTTCTTATCTGCTGTCTCATTGCTCCAAGCTAGACATATGACCCCACATGCACTCACAAAACATAACAATGGAAAGAATAATTGCCGATACTCATGTAAATTTTGCACAGGTTTGATTTTTTGAACATGCTATTACATAAATCCAACTTAACATCCAAAATCAACTCAACCTATGACATGATCTATACTCAATATAGAAGTTTGGTCTTGTAGGAGTGAAAGGTGGTGGGCGGGCAGCTTATATGTCAGCCCTTGGAATCTACCTTACAACTATCAGTATGCAACCTCTTGGAATCATCCTAGAACTTGAATTTTTGAATCCATATTCTGCAGGTTCTAGAAGCCTTGTATCTTTTCTGTTTCAAATCAAAGTGCTTTGAACCTATCAATCAACAACATATTAGATAGAAGTTACTAAGCAGAGAATTACATCATTGGTCAACAACATAGAGTTGTGACACATTAAAACACTTTTGAGTTTAACCATTGTGAGATTTCATAGGACCACTTTTCTAAATGCTTAAGTTGTGAGATGAAAGCGTGGTTTACTATTTATATTCTAACACTCCTCATGCGTAGGTTGGACTTTGTTCTTAGCCTAAAGCATGGAAATATGCCATTGGGGAGGCAATTAGGGGCCTGGAAGATTTGAATCCTAGACAACCTAACTCTGATGTACATGAGATATCATGGGACTACTACCAACTTTTCTAAAAGTTTAAGCTGTTAAATGAAAACGTGAGTTGTTATTTAAATATTCTAACAACCATAAAAACAAACAGGGCAATAAGGTAGAACCAATCAAGTTTCCAATTATAGGCCTGGCCCTTTTATATGAATTAGCTAATTGTCATGCTCTTTGGCTCAATGAGCCCTGAAGAATGCTCAAAGAAATGATTCTTTAATGCCACATAGATCATGACTGCATTTCCAGAGGAGTGGCCACCAGAAACTCCACACCAAGACACATGGTGTGAGGAGGATATGACAACATATCCTGGAACCTACCATATACTTGCAATTTTCCATATTTTTAACTCAAAACCCACCCCATATTCTTTACCAACCCCCTTGGAACCTATCCAATACATTCCAATTCCATACACTCCTACAGAAAATATACCCCAAGGTCTTCAAGTTAAGAAAACTCACAGAAGTGCGCTTTTTGTAAATCAAAGCTTCGTAAGCCCTGAGCATTGTATGAAAGCAGATATAGCCAGCATTAAGCATTCCATTTGACCTTGCCAAACCTGACACAGCAAGCCACAAAACAGCTATACTCTGTGCACCAGAGAACCAGTGATATACCCCTCCAATTGAGAAAAGAGCATACAGACTTTCTGAATAACTGGAAAGGACATGGGCAAGTATTACACTCAGTCCATTAGAGAATAAATTTAGGAGCAAAGAGTTTAGAATATTACATGGATGTGTAAAATATTGAAGCCGGGTTGAAGCAGAACAAGATAGACGCCCTAAGAGACGCCTTTGTGTCCTTCAAGATAATCACTGAAAGCCTGTCAAAACACTAGATACTCTTAAAACTAATCATTAACTCCCACGATCTCCAGGTAATGTAATCCTAAAAACCAAATCATTTGGACATTTAAGTTCAACCCATACAAATCATAATGTTTTTATCCGAAAGAATCAGAAGTAGGAAATGCATTTGATAGGCACAACTGTGAAGAAAGGAAACTTTCTCATGAAATACAATCTCGGCACAACACTGGGCATTAGAATCACTCCATAAAAACATTTGTTGAACTTAAAATAAACGACTAGAACTCTTGGTAAATAAGCATCTCTCACCCTTCAGAATCATGACATCCAAAAGTAGGATAAGCACAATAACATTTGAAACATGTCATAAATCCCCTGTCATGTGAGACAAAGAGAGAGTGATAAGATTATATGACCTGTAGAAATATACTGCAGCGAACACAAAGGCAATGTTACTGATGAGGTAGCCTGAAAGTGCCAAGACTGCTCTGTATCCGATCACCGGAACCAATGGAAGAAGAACTGGTATCGACTGATAAGGTCACATGAATAACACACAAATGCACAATCATGAATCGAAGGAACTACAATAACAAAGCCAAACCTGTTTGAGATGAAACGGAGATGAGGAAGGGGAGCAGAGGGAAAAAAGCATAGGTCTGCTCATACTCATAGCCACACTGGGCAATCCGAACGTAGTACACGCTATCCCAAACAATGTTGCTCTCAATGGCCAAGCCAAGCCTTGGCCATAGCACTAGTTTTTCAGCAGAAGATGAGGGTGAGGTACTTGAGAGGCAATTAGGGTTTAAGGTTGCGGAGGTATCATAAGGATCAAGAAGAGATCGCCAGAGGACGACGAGTGCAACGAGGAGGAACCTCGACGCTAATGCGGATTTCAGGACAAGAGATTCAAAGCTGTTCAAAGAAGGAGGCATTGGATTTGATGAAGCGAATTAGAATATAAATAAGCTATAACCCAAAATTTTCAGGATTGCCATAGACTCGGCCACGGCATGGATATCAACTATATAGAGAGCTCCTCAGCTATTCAACCTGTAAGCATTATTGACTAAAATGAGTGTGCAAATTCATTCACGGCTCAATCACAGGTCAGCCACTCAACAGATTGAAAAGCAAATGAAGAAAACAAAACAAAAGCCACGCATCATCAAAAAATTTCCACTTTTGCACCATGGGATTGGACCAAAGACCTCAATTTGACTTCGCACGTCAAACTCGAACAAATTACTAGTGCAGCGCGCGTCAGGTCGGGGATCACTAAACACATCGAGCAAAGGGCCATACGGGCCTGCTCGACAATCGACCCATCAACCAACCCGCAGTTTTCAAGGCAGATATCTAAGATTTCATTCAACAATCGCCGCGTTCTAGAGGGGGCACCGCACGGAATGAACAGAAACCAAATGCGCTGAACTAACTATTCATTGAGGCATTTCAACAAGCACCTCAAATGCACGGAACAGAGCAGATGTCTAAACGAGCGCAGACGAGTCAAGGAGTTCCACAGAGATGGCGACAAGTCCAACAGAACGGAGAAACAAAAGAGATTCATGGGGAAGTGTGAATCCAAAGGATGTTTCATCGGATGGAATCGAAGACCGAGAGAAGTGGAGTTACCTGATGACTTTGGAGCGACTGTTGCACCGTGGGAATGCAATGTGAGCTACTTGTGTAAGAGATGAGCCACCCGGCTTTGCCCTCCTTTCAAAAACTTAATACAACTATAATTAATAAAGCATGAAATCATCGGAAAAAGAAAAATGACCAGACGACAGTTTTAATCTATCACGAGAATATAAAAAAAAAATCAAATGATAAATGATTCGAAATTATTATAAAGATCATTTTTTCAAGAATTTATGATTTATAATAAATTATTATTCTCAAAAAATTTTATGCTACCAGAACTAAAAAAGAAAAAGACTTATATTTCTCAAATTAAATCTTAAAAATTGAAATTTGGGGAGGGGATGGGAGGGGGGGGAGGGGGAATTTGATTTTTATCCAAATAAAAGCAACCCTTCATTTATTTCCATATGATGAAGATAGCGGATGAAATCGGTGTACTTCCGTGATTTTTGAAAATACTTATCAAATCATCATTACATCAAAATATTAAATATGATCTTGCATCATCCAAATGTATAATTCTAATATCCCTTATGTACATGTAGTCTTTTATCAATCGATGGTATAATATTTTTAGGCCTGACAATTTTATCGAGAAAAAAAAATTTACAAAGATATTTTGTGTATGAATATTCAAAGTCCGATTTTCACTAATATAGAGGATAGGAAAATGGTTTAGAGCATATGAACCCATGCTTGGTACAAAGAAAATGAGTGCAATTACTTCATGATTCATCGAATTCAATGAAATCGATACACTTTTTATCACTCCATCGACATGTTTAGTGACAATTCATAATCGATTATTTTTACCTTGCGCGGTAATAATTCGCTCGCCCTGCCACAGGTGTCATGGAATCGCCAAAGACACCTCTGCCGATGCTGCCGGGGGTCGAGAAAGCGCAAGCGTAGCGATTCGGCAATCGAAATGAAGCGTAAAACCTCCTCTCGACGTCATCATCAGAAAGAAAAAATAAATAAAAATCACGGTTTGAGAGAAGCTCCTTGCAATGAAACCGTAAAGGAGTTTTCGGGGCCCCACCCGACCCGGCTTTTGCGGCGGATCCCATCACGTCGCTGGCCTTTTAATTGGCTTTGAATTATTAGCTCCCTCACTTCGCTTATTGATAATTTAATAAATCATGACGTCGTATCTTTCACATGGATGATAAAAATATAAATATAATTCACAAATAGAACATTCGTAATTAAAATGTTCGAATCCTCTATTTTTTCAAGAAATATCTTAATTGGTACACAAACAATAAAAATTAGAAAAATATTTTTAAATTTAAAGTCTGGATATAATTTGACTTCTCTCCTAATAAGTGAAATTTTTATCTTTAATGTTTCGAATGAAGTTTAATTAATGATAAGATGAGTTATGGATCACGATTAAGATCATCACCGGAGTTTAAATTATCCAATCGGTTTATTTATTTCGGGTTTCTAAAAAAATGCATTAAATAAAACAACCCACTTTGATAAAATAAAATAAAAATAATCGGAATTGTTTTCTATTTTGGCTGAATTAACAGAAAAATAAAAAAAATAAAATAAAATCCCGAAATTCAAATCGAGCTTTTAAGTTTGAGTACTTGAAGACAACTCCTATTCACGCTTTGAAAGAGGTCTTCTCTCCCCTTCCTGCTCAAATTCGAACTCGGCTTGCTCGCAATTTCATGCTAAACCCTCCTCTTCTAGGGTTTGGGTTGGTATAAATTCTTCGAGCTCCGTGGCTTTCCGCGATTTCTCCATGTTATCCGAGCTTTTCATTTCTGGGTTTTCGTTGCCTTCTACCATGGATGCCGAAAGGTTGCCATGACGTCATATCTTTCACAAATCATGATGTTATATCTTTCACATGGACGATAAAAATATAATACAATTCATAGGTAGAACATTCATAATAAAAATATTCGAATCCTCTGTTTTTTCTCAAAAAATATCTTAATTGGTACACTTTTCTCATACTATAAAAATTAGGAAAATATTTTCAAATTCAAAGTCTAGATATGATTTGACTTCTTTCTAAATAAGTAAAGTTTCTATTTTTAATTTCGGATGAAGTTTAATTAATGATAAGATGACTTCTGGATTACGATTGAGATCATCACCGGAGTTTAAATTATCCAATCGGTTTATTTACCGGATTTCTAAAAAGAAATACATTAAATAAAACAACCCACTTTGATAAAATAAAATAAAATAATCGGAGTTGTTTTTTATTTTGGCTAAATTAACAAAAAAAATTAAAAAAAAAACCCGAAATTCAAATCGACTCAAAGATGACTCCTAGCTCTGAACCAAAAAAAAAAACTAAATGGTTGGATGGATACAAATGAGGGGAGGACACTCTTTCTTATACTTGAGGCTCTCGAATTACGATCATTGATCGAGTTTCGATTCGACGGATGAGATTGTACTGCCCCCGGTATTTATGTCGAGAAAATTCTAGACCACGGCATAATTACGGGATCATCCGTTTCTAAAAATGTTCCGGAAACACTTGGATCTTTCGAGATGCGTTTTTTTGTCGTTCTTCATCGATCATGAGTGCTCCATTGACCACGGAAACCTCTATTAAGAAAATATTTTCAAATTCAAAATCTAGATATGATTTGACTTCTTCCCGAATAAGTAAAGTTTCTATCTTTAATTTTTCGGATGGAGTTTAATTAATGATAAGATGAGTTCTGAATTACGATTAAGATCATCATCGGAGTTTAAATTATCCAATCGATTTATTTATAGCAGATTTTAAAAAAGAAATGCATTAAATAAAACAACCCACTTTGATAAAATAAAATAAAATAATAGGAGTTGTTTTCTATTTTGGCTAAAGTAACAGAATTTTTAAAAAAAAAAAAAACCGAAATTCAAATCGAGCTTTTGAGTTTGAGTACTCGAAGACGGCTCTATTCGCGCTTTGAAAGAGGTCTTCTCTCCTTCCTGCTCGAATTCGAACTCGGCTTCCTCGCAATTTCATGCGAAACCCTCCTCTTCTAGGGTTTGGGTTGGTATAAATTCTTCGAGCTCCGCGACTTTCCGCGATTTCCCCGCGTCTTTTCGTTTCTGGGTTTCGTCGCCTTCTGCCATGGACGCCGAAAGGTCGAAGCTTTACGTGGGAGGCATCCCGAGGGACACGACCGAGGACGCGCTGCGGGAGTACTTCGGCAAGTACGGCGGCGTCTCGCGCGCCGTCGTCCCGAAGGAGCGGGACGCGCGGACCCCGAGAGGTTTCGCCTTCGTCTGGTTCGTCGACCCGGCTTCGGCCAGGGCCGCCCTCGAGGACGACGAGCACTTCATTCTCGGGAAGAAGGTCGGTTGCGATTCTCATTTCTTTTTGTTTTTTCGGTTTTTTTTTGCGGGAGGGGGTGTTTGCCCCCGTGAATTGTCGTTTTTTTTCGTTCGGGAAGTATGTTGGGGAGTTTGAGATTGTCGCTCGCTTGGTTTGGTTTGGTTGCTGTTGATTTGAAAGAAAGAAGAGATTTTGGGATTTCGGGTTGGTTCAATTTAGGTTCTTGCTTGAATTCTTTTTTTTTTTTTTTTGAAATTGTTGTCTCAGTTCAGGAGGATCAAGGTGGAGTCCATTCTGTGAGTTTTTTTTTTTTTTTTTTTTGGGAAATTGAATCTGCAATTTTCAGGTCTGTGTCTGTCGCTGAAATTTTGTTACCTATAGATGTTTGAACCCAAAAAAAAAAAATTATGTAGGTGCTGGTGAAAGAGGCAAACAAAACAGAGCAACGCCTGAACCAACCAGAAGTCCGCCCTGGCCAAAACCATGGCTGTAGGATGTGCGGGAACAGCTTCAATGGCAATAACAATGGCGCTAATAACATGCGCTTCAGGAGCAGAAAGATATTCGTCGGGGGTTTGCCGACCAGCTTAACCGAGGATGAGTTCAAGAGCTTTTTCGAGAGGTTTGGCGAGACCACGGATGTGGTGATAATGCTCGACCTCCACCGGAGGCCGAGGGGTTTCGGTTTTGTCACCTTCGCGTCAGAGGAATCGGTCGAGGATGTGATGAAGAACAACTTCTATGAGATTCATGGGAGGTTTGTGGAGGTCAAGCGGGCTATTCCAAAGGAAGCGCGCAACTCTTGCCACGATGGTTGTGAAGTGGATGGTCAAATAGGGAGACGATGGGATTATCCTGATTACTGGCCAGTTTATTACCCTGCATATCCATTTCCGTACGAGTCATATCATGGGTATGGCCATTTTTCGAGTTATCGCGAATTCAGATGGGTTCCATATGGAGCCAGTGCATACTCTGTTTCTCATGCAGTTCATTTCGATGGTTATGGACCCGCGTACATGGAAAACATGTACGGATATCATGAAAGGCCATTTCATACGTACTTTGGGCACATGCCGAATGGATTTGACACTATGACAAGTCAATATGATGCACCAGCACTGCCGCAGATTGAGAAGTTGAAGCTCACCGATTGCAATGAGGAGGAGGCAGACACACCTGCACTGCCGGGGATCAAGGAATTGAAGCCCAGGGATGGTTCAAAATCAGATGGCAGAAACAGTGACGTGACCAACCGAGACGATGATCACTAACCCTCAGACTTGTGAAAATGTTTCTGTACATTCTCACTCCCTGGACTTTCTCTGACAAATTGGATTATCGTTGAATGTTAATTACCTCATTAATTGGACACAGTGCATAAGCATTTTCTCGTTTCCTTTTCAGAATGTTGAGCAATTACTTCTCCTTAACTGGCCTGGATTTCCTTTCTAGTTTCATGGTTTCTTCTAGCTTTTAGTAGTTTTGCTACTGTGGTTGTTACTGTTTACTTTCATACTTTGCATGTGAATAAACTGATCCCTCGTGTTTAGTAGTTAATGAATCATTGGTTCAGAAAAATTTTGTTCCTTTATTGAAACAGTTGTCATTAGATTTATAGCGATGTTCATTTCTCAATAGAACGACACTCACGACCCCAAGGCAGCTAGATTTGCTGAAGACCTTATTCATGGTTTTCTGTCGCCCTGAAGGCATTATTCATAGTTTCATACTATTTCTTCATGGTGAAAGCAAGTGCAGAGCATCAAGGATGCACTCCAACTGCCGTCCATTCGGTCCTTCAGCTTAGACAGTTTACCTGTCAAATGTGATACTATTAGGCAACCTCATCTTTTGTCGAGTTCCAAGCTGGGCAATGGGGGGTTAAGAACCTAGAGAAATGCCATTTCACTGTTCGAGAATGTTTCTTTTTAATCTTCTTCCACAGATAGAAAGATCGTATCACAAACACTTGGAAGATTTATCTGTCCTCAATTTGGAACCCACGGTTACAGCTTTAGATTGTTGAGGCACATGACTGAAGCTGAATTTTGGGTAGGTTGCTTCAAATTCCAGCTCATCGAACTGGGTGGTTATCGATTCACTTGAGTTACCAAAGCTTAGTGATTAGCTGTATCCGATGAATTGAATGAGTAATGACTTACAGGCGGCAAGAGCAGTAAATGGCGGTGCTGTAAAAAGTTCATGTGGATCTGATTTTGGGAAAATATGTATGTAAATTCGGAGCATGTGAACCACATGATTAATTAGGTGAACTTCATGTTAACTAGACTTGCTGTTTTCAGCACATTGGCTACACATGCATCCAGTATGCGCGATAAGGGCTCGCAATTTGGGCTAAGGCCGAGTCACCAGGCTTTAATGGCAATACTTAGAATGGGACATCTTCACGTGATTGGTAATGATGCAATGGGAATTGGGATGGAGGAGGGACTCTTATAATGCTAGTTACATGTATAGAATGTGACAGTAACATAGTGCTTTTTACGGGGAAAAATCAGAGGATGGTTTTTGGTTTTTTTAACAACTTGATTGACCTGAGTGGCTTGATCTTTGAACAATGGAAGGGCGTTTATGGAACTAAATCCAAGTCATGGATGGGCTTTCCACGGGAAGAGAAAGGAAGGCCTAGTTTCCTCTGATGATATACGGACAACCAGTGAGATTTCTGATGTGGTGTCTCAGTCGATTGGGCTCGGAGTTTGCCCAACTCAGTTCAGTTGATATTTGGAAACACATGAGGTTCAAAATGGAATGTCATGATGGAATATCCATGTGTGAATGACAAATCATGACCTCGGAATAGCTGGATTTCCATTTGGTTAATTTGACATGTAAATTTAGTGTTAATAGGAAGTTATCAAGTCCGTGCTTGTTTCGCGATGATTAGGTTAATCTCTTATATACAATTACATAAATTGTTGATTTTCTTCGGCGTTCTTCTTTGTGTATGCATGAATACACGAAAAGAGCCGTGGAGTACATAGAAAAAAAAATGTTAAGAATAATCGAAACTTAAGTACATGTGGGTAATAATTTAGAAATTGACTTAAACATGGTATACCATCTTATGCAGACTCCCATCTGCCTAACCAAGAGAGCAATGTACATGATCGATATGTGGCTATGAGAGCCAAAATCGTTTGCTTGCCTTGGTTAGGAAAGCAATTCGAAGCTTAATATATGATTGAACCCAAGAGTTTGAGATTGAAAGACACTCAATCTGTTTCAATATTTAAGGGTCATTACATCTCAAACATGATCATCTTTTACCTAATCCAAGCTTTGGAACCAAACAGCTTATCTTTTACCTAATCAAAGCTTTGGGACCAAACAGCTTGACTCCAAACGACTGTCTATTTTTGGACAATCCTGTCTGGCTCACAGACAGGGCAAATCTCATACCCATAACCAAGCAATCTTAAAAGCTATAGGGCCAAGTGGTCACACCCAGTAGAGGACCAAGGCAGAGGGAGGGTCAAGCAGTACAAGCAAAGTTCTGTTTCTTGGGCGGGCAAAAAAGATGACTGGTTACACATCACGTGGAGTGGTGCTTTAAAATGGAGGGGAGGGAGGGTGAGGGGGATGGAGGGATGGGCATGGGATGGCGGGGTGGCTTTCCTTTTCAGAATATTCCACAGCAAAGTCAAAATGCATGTTTGCTCGCAAAAGAGGAAGAACCCTCCAGTCCTTAAAAAAGGCAACCTCTCTGAATGCCCTCTTTTGCTAGTATACAAGCACGAGGGTAAGGGGGGATTTTATGAGGGATTGCGACATGTAACTCCCCCACATTGAAGACAAAGTGCAGTTCAATGTGTTAACTGAACCGGCGACAAATTAGTAGTATATGAGACGGTGATAGATTGAATTTTGAGTAATGGAGAACCCTCGACCTGCCTTTTTTACTGAATCGTGTCTTAGGGTTTTGGAATCTTTTATTTGTAAATATACATTCCAATCATAATTCTTTTAGTAACACAATAAATCCCTATAGACACATTCAAACTGCCCTATTCAAGTGGAAAGGATAGAGCTTATGTCAAGTAAAGGAGTTTGTAAGGATATAGTAGTGTATTATATACTGTTATCATCAAATGGGTAAAATTTATTAATTAGTCACCCTTTTTATCGATCACTGTCATCTAATGGCTAGCAATTGATGATCGAGAGGTATGGAGCCCCAAATTACTCTAAATAAAAAACATAGCTAATTAAATATAGGATCTGCCGCTCAAAATCAAGCTCTTTATAACTTTGCCAATCCTTTTTCTTTCTTTCTTTCTTTCTTTCTTTCTTTCTTTCTTTTTTATTTTTCTTTTGGGAGAGGGGCGGGGGTTTCTATTCCATGCAACCTTGTCCCATTCACCATGAAAGGAAAGTGTAGACAATAGGGCATAGTGTCTTAGGATTTGGCTTGTTTTGTCGATAAGTCAAGACATTTGGACAATTCCTTTACCCTTAAGCTGTTTGCGTTCAGACTCTTAGCCTCTTTACTCAAATTGTGACAAGAAAAGGGGAAGCTATTACGTATGGGCGTAGCTCCTCACTTCTTATTCCCCACGAAAGCGAGTCATCTAGTTGTCCCATCTCCTATTTAAGCAGAGAAGAAAAGAACAGGCTAGGCATTTACAAAGTTTGATCAGAGAGAGAGAGAGCAGAGGGAGAGAGGATCTAAGGTGATGGTGACGTGGCAAAAATGGTCATGGATTTAGACATGTCATGGGCTCAATTTGCAGGTGAGAAGAGAGACAGAGAGAGCAACGGTGACAAATGGAGGAAGGAGATGGCGACAGGGGAGGAAGCTAAAGTTTTTCAAAGGCGGGGGTTGAAAGTTGGAGCTTCAAAGCGTTGCATGCAAGCTAAAAAGCACATTGTGGTAAATGCAGGGGGACAGTTCAGGCTCAGATCTCTCTCTCTCTCTCTCTCTCTGTGGCTTTTTCAGCAGAGAGACAGGGAGTGGACGAGTTATAGATAAAGAAACAAAACGGGGATGGTATTCACAAAGCAGAAAAAATTGAAGTACGGTCTTAAATCATCGACTACGTACAATCACGGCATACACGTATCAGATGTTGGTATCGCGACCTTCGTTCGAGGGGATTACCCTTAATAGATTTCGTGGAAGTTGTGAAGAAAACGTGCAGATGGGGAATGGTGGGGGGTTCAAACGGAGACGCAAGAGAGAAGAAATCAAACTTGAAAGATTTGCACAGTGATGTTGGGGGGGTCGGAAAGACAAGGACTGGTCTGAGACCAAAGTAATGTTTGTCCTTCTCAATCAGTATGATATCATCATCCACCTCCCTTATTACTTTCTGCTACCCTCACACACAAACAACGCTTTGGGCCATCGATCTCATCGATTTGTGGGTCGAGAGAGCAGTAGCAAACCATCTTTAGATTTTGTCTGGATCTCGTTCGTGTTCCTCACGTGAATCTCATAACTCCCTCTCCCCCCTCTCTCTCTCTCATTAATTACCCTTCCCTCTCTCTCTATCTCTCGAAGTGGAAAAGTTCTGGCTTTACTAACAAGGCAGTGAAAGCAATCTTTCTTTTCTTTAGATTTTGGAGGGTTTGCATGGTAAGAGCCCAGATTTGCATGAGAAATAATGGACTCCAGTGCATGCTTTGTACCGTTGTACCATGCCGATCTCATCTCCATCGCATCGCTTTGTGAGATAAGTCCACATTAACCTTGTAGGTACAGTGGTTACGTGACTCTATCCCTTGCTGAATGCCCTCGATCCGTTTGCTTGCTTGACTTGAGAATTATGATGTTTGGAATCCTGCCTACTTGAACTGGATTGAATCGAATCCAAAACTGGCCCGAAACAAGTGAACGAAACCCCAAGAATCCAACCCCATTATAATTCAACAAGTTGTGATGTTCAACACCAACCCATCTTAAACCCTAGCTCTGAAGAAACTAAACTCGTATCGGCCAAAATTTAAGCAGACCTGTCCAACATCATTCAATGCAAGTCGAACCATGGATGATGTGAAAACTGATTGATTCGAATTCAGGCCTAGAAGGAAAAACTAATACTGCAAATTGGCAGCAGTCCAATCTGAAATCAACCTGATCTGCTGATTTACCACCTCTAATGCTTAAAGTGGCTAGCGATTTGTACCCCTCGATATGCCTTTATTTTCGTAAGCACGTGAAAATAAGGGGATAGAGTTAGTTTTTACTCCATTATACGTAAATGCAGTCCTGTGAGTTCAAAACTCATTTGATAAATCATTAGCTTTGGAGTCTATTTTCTTTGAATTGGATTCTAATATTAGTAGGAAAGAGGTCCTCTATATACTTTCAATTGATAAGTCAAAAAGCTTTACAGTTCCTAGCAATGGAAAAACAAAAAAGGATCACCACGTTGACCCCATCAAGACTTTTCCTTTTGATCTGTCATAATTTCTTGAAGTTATCATCTAGACTGGTTTAAGTAACCAAATCAATAGCACGTGATAATACAGTCGAAAGATCTCATCTAATCCCACTAACAAGAACTCTTTTCTTCCGGTACAGACATGAGTATCATTTGAACAACTTTTTTCTTTTATACTCAACATAGCTACTAAATTTTTTCTGTTCGATTTAATCCATAAACCCTTTAGAAATTAGCTTGATGTAGTCCTCCTGTTAATTGAAATTCCAAGTCACGTGTTCTCGAACAACGTGGCAGGGAAGCTCAGCAAAAATTATGCATCATTGATGAAGTGGAGTGTCCAGCTTAATTAGATTTGATTTAAAAAAAACATTTTCTGTTCTTTGTTTTCCTCCTTCCTTATTTGTTCTTCTTCCTCTATGTCGACGCCAACCGCTCCGGACATTGGCGCCGTCCCCAATGTCGACTGTTCATGCTCAACCACCATCACTCCAATAGTTGAACCTCCATACGTTGCTCTCTCTCTCTCTCTGGTGAACCGCCATGGATCACTCTTTTTATGACATTTCTGTCGGATCTTGTATTCCATACATTGCTTACACAAAATACTCTCATTCTTCATTACACGTATTTTACAATTTTATGGATCCTCGAGAGGTCAATGTCCTGCCCGTCTTGTCCAAAACAAAGTCGGGAAGAAGAATGAGTCCAAGTGGGCCAAAAGCAGCATCATTTTTAGCAGTGAAGGAAAACAGATTGGCTCGAACAAAACGGAACCATTCCATGCACGATCCTTACTTCTGCTACCACGACGCTCCCTATCATTCAATGAACATGACGATTCGCCTTTGATTCGAGACTAAGTTAAGAAAAGGCCCCATTTTGCTTCTTTTTTATGACAAGGGAAGGAACGAAACGAATGATGATGGATTCGGACGTACGTAATAGTCATATTTTCTTTCTTTTTTCAGAAAGAGGAAAAGAAAAGATAAGTGAGAAGAAAGAAACAAGTTGCTGCTGGGTGGCTTATCTTCGCCAGGAGAAAATATAGTTTTTGCTGGCGTGTCGTGCTCATGATGGGTTTCGCTCATGATTGCCATATAATCAAAAAGAATCCCATCTCCAACCCAACTCCTCTGTGTACGCACGCACGCACCCACACAACAAAACGCAAAACGCAAAATGCAATCGATTCCTCTCAGTACTTTCCCTCCCAAAATCTTGAGTCCTCTCTCCTCAGTCTCCCTCCCCTTCCCATCCTCCCCTTTTAAAAGATTCAAACCGCATCATTCCCATTAGAAAATCTGTCTGTCTGTGATAGCTCCTCATGCACAGCCCCATGCAAAGCCCAGACATTCCCCCACAACCCTCCCCCTCCAATCCCAAAAGCTGCTTCCACTAATTATAAACCCCATCATGACTGACCCCATGAACTAAGAAAAAGTGGAATCAACCACTAGGACCCCTCCTCCCCCCGATCTTTTTCCCCTTCGGTACATTCCTTCCTTGGTTATGAGCTGAAATTCAGGGAGTTTGTTTGCCCTCAGCTTATCAAAAGGTTAAAAAGCCAATCTTTTTACTCCTCCCGTTAAAATTCAAAATGTCATTTAAATTTTCGCAAAAGTCAGGAAGGAACTTTGTTTTTTATGTACTATGACAGCCCTAGCTGCTTATGCCAAAAAAGAAAATTGAAGTAAAAGTCACTCTGGAACAGACTTTAAATTTGAATTTCAAGTTTCAAGTGAGAAATAAAATAAAACATGCTTAGAGATGGAATGAGGGAATGTCTTCATCTCAATTATCAATAATTTGGGGCAAATTGGAATCAATAATTGAAGCTCTCTGGCACCCCCAGATTAGACACTGGTTGAGTCAAAAGTTTAGACGGCGGAAGGAAAATGGAATTTATCACTATTCCATAACTGGGTTCAAGCTGGAAACAGAAATAAAATTGAAGAAGTCCTCATCACCATAAAATAATCGCGAGGTGTGCAGTGCATCAGTTGATTTTCAGTGACATGGCTCAGACAAAAGTCCAGGATCACTTATATTTAAGAAACATATATATATATATATATATATATATATATATATATATATATATATATAACATGAAAATTTGAAATTAGAGGTGTGGGTGTTGGGCATGGAAAGTTGTGTTGTATCCTATTTTTGTGTGCTTGCTGTGTGACAAGCAAATTCATAGGAGCCAAGAATGTCTGTCAATCCTTGGTAAAGGAATTTCCTT
Source organism: Angophora floribunda (assembly GCA_014182895.1). Taxonomy (NCBI): domain Eukaryota; kingdom Viridiplantae; phylum Streptophyta; class Magnoliopsida; order Myrtales; family Myrtaceae; genus Angophora; species Angophora floribunda. The sequence continues at coordinate 16,559,880 of CM024710.1, forward strand.
TTCTTCTTCTTTTTTTGCAGTTTTCTTTCCATCGTGTTGATTGGATAAACTTCATTTCCATCTAGGATCCCAACGAAGTAGCTAAAGCCCCTATTAAACTATCACTAGCCACTAAAAAAATGAAAAAAAAAAAAAAATGGAATTTTGACCATCCATTTCTCAAAAAAGATGATGAGTTTTAACAATTCGTGTGAAGCGTGGTGATTATGTTTTTATCATGTTATGATGTCTAATTCAAAAAATCAAACTTGAAATAGAAAGAGACAAGTGTAGTAATTTAAAATATTTCAACATTTCCTCTTAAGTATAAGTTAAATTATGAACAACTTGTAAAATTTGATAAAAGAAAAGCCGCATGTGTAAAAATAAACTGAAGTAGAACTTGACTCTAATAAATAGACGAAGCGGTGTGAGATATTGCAATATATCACGTGATATAGTGGTTTTTTTTTCAATGCCTTTGTCGATCAGTTTCTTCTTAAGACAATATTTAAGTTACCTAAGGAAGGAATCTGTACCTGACTAAGAAAACCATTTTTTCACCACCAAAAAGGGGTGTTGAGAGAAAAAACAGCATTTTCCCATGGGGGAACCGACTGTGAGCACGAGAGATTACAGGGAACAAAATGGAGGACTAAAAAAAATATACTCTCAGAAAAACAAAAACAAAAAAAGGCTAAAAAGCAGGTTGATTTCTTGAAGGGAGGGGCCCTTTTGCTCATGATTACTTGGAATATCTTTTCCAAGTTAATCGCACGACCCCACTCCCCTCGACTTTTTGTCTGGAAGCAGGTGTTGACTATGCACGCACTCAAAGCTTAATCTTATTTTTCTTTTTTTTTAATAAAAAAGATAGAAAGAAAAGAAGATTATCGACAATCATAATCAACGACAGAGATGGAATATTTGTCTCTTTTCCTCGTTTAGCTGTCGACAATCACGCTATTGGCGTGGAATGTCGACGAGAGACTAAGTCTATATAGGCTCGAGGGACATAAGTAACGTCGGAAGGGACTCGAGAAATTGAGCTAATCGAATTAGAAAGCTTTGGAATAATTTTATGGAGTATTTTTTCAGTAGTGCGACTTTTCAATCGAATGGCTCAATGAAGAGCTTTTGGTGATTTATTTCGTGAAAAAGAGATATCATAGACTTTGTATTTTGATGCTAAACTTGTCCTACTTGATTGCTGGAGAAATTTTCTCGAAATTAAACTCATCAAACTGCAAAGATGCATGCAAATTGTGTTAGAAAATATCTCGCATTGATGAATTAGTGCAATGTTGAGTAATTAATATAATCTAGTTAACTCATAACTAAATTAATTAAGTGAAGGTACTAACAAATGTATCAAAGCCAATGGTTAGTTTGGGCGGTAGCTTATTCCCAATGTGTGTCGAAATTTGGTAAGTATCTCAAAGGAAGAATCTCATAACCAATGCAGTTTCTAGACGACTTTTGTAATTTAATTTGGCAAAGAGAGCTGGAGTGATCAGGAGCATTGTTCCATCATGGTTTGGTTTGGCTGGCCAAGGATGAAGGTGGGCAATGAGACAAGTTAGTGCAAAATAATACTTGAATTAAAGAAAACAGAGTTCACACATGAGAGGGAGATCATTGAAATGCACACGCGATTAGTATTATAATAAATTAGTTATTGTAGAATTGGCAGTAGGAGTATGCACTATGTTGGATTTAGTCATAACTAATCGGTATGAACTTTTGAGTATACGCTAGTCTAACTAAATGTATTAACAAATTCGGACTTGACCTTACTCTTAGTGATCTCTTCAAGTAAAAGTATTGGGTTTTTATTGCACACTCCTAACACAAATAACATCATTTCATTTAAGCAAAAAACCTAATAATAATAATGTGATTTCATTCTAATCTTCAACACAAGTTAGATATTTATTTGCAAATGCTCCATACATACACAAACTTACATAAGTTATTTATATCAGTCAAACCCACGTAATTACAAAATGATATGTGTGAGCAACTTAACATATTGCCATGTCGAGATAAATTAGAATGCATATTCAATTTCAAGGGTTTTGGCTACTTGAAACGAAATATTTCAAACTCAATAGTTTTGAAAGTGTTTTTGGACTTAGGAGAATGTTAAAATGTCAAGAGATCGAGCATACTTGTTCAATGGTTTTACGACTTCTTTTCCCTAAGCAACAAGGCTCCATAAAATGAAATAGTAGAAAAAGGCATAAGATGGGTTGAGAGACACCATTGGGTTGGAGGTTGTTGTCAATTGAAATACTCCTATCAATGCAAATGTCATGATGAAATAATACAAGTCTCCTATATTTTTCTTTTGATATCACGTGTTCTTTGATACATATTGCAAATTTTCCTTAAGGATTTTCAAATTACACTTAGTCATCAATTTATTTAGTTAGATAAGAGACACGGTATAAGATACAATATATTTCTATACATCATTAGACTGCTTGTGTGACATTCAATAAGAGTTGTAATCCAGGTTGGTAGTCCTTCCAATTGCCATGTCAAAATGGCAATTGCCTTGACTAAATCAACATTTGTTGAAGTTGATCGCCAAGCAATGGTCGCTCCACCCACACCATAGTTGTAAAGGGTAAGTAGCTCCTTGCTTACCCTTGCCAAAATCGTTGGTCGTAAATCTCTCCCTCCCTTTCTCTTTTGTTTTTCTCTTTTTGAATTCTTGGATGTCACTATCAATATATGCATCCGCATAAGAAAACAAAAGTTCCACACTTGCATCGAGTTAGCTCATTATATGTCGATCGAAAAACAATGAAATCGATTCGATTCAAAGGGGCTAATAACTAAATGTATGGGACAAGACTGAGACTTTGGAAATATGGAGAGATAAAAGGTCAATGCGCTTCATTTTCTTCTCGCAAACATTTAAAATCATTTAATGTTTTACACAATCAATTTCTTTTATTGGTGTAAGATGCCAGTTTTTTTTGCGCACTCATTTTCATTCGACCATTTTTCCTTGTCTGCTGCCAAATGGATATTTTGGTCAGCTCAAGAGAGAACGTAGGCTCGATTCAAAAGGAGGGTACTGACTAGTAAGTGCTGAGCCTCTTGAAGCAGGCCTACGTAGGTCTACGAAGGTATACGGCCCCACCATATTTCCATTCAATGTCAGATACGAATAAAAGCACAAGGCTCAGCCTGGGTCACATCATCTCTCTCTCTCTCTCTCTCTATCAAGATCAACGGTGGACAGATGAGCTGTGACCAGAAAAACCCTCACAGTCGCAGACCCACACTCCAACAGGGCTGTTTGAATTTCAATATAGAGTTATGTGCCTTGTCCTCTCCCGGACGGCATAATTGTCGTTTTTATCTCATCACATAATTGAGAAATGGCAACGTCCTTTCTCGGTCAAAACTAAAAATTAGGTCCTCCTAAACCTCCTCCTTTGACATCTTCTTGATCATGACATGCACTCCAGTCTCTTTTTACCATGTCCATGAGCTAGTCTCAGTTGATCCTCAAAATCTTTTTCCTAATGCGATACTCGCGAATTATACGTAACAAAAAAGTCCGCATTCTACTTCTCCAACATGCTGATCTTTCTCATACGTACAAATCTTTTCTTTCTTGATTATTAGCATTGCACTTCAAATATTCGATAAATTTTTGCTCCAACATCAATTATTTGTTACGAAAGGATTAAAGATTAATATCTACTCATTTGATTCTTTGTCTCACTGCATTCGTTTCTCACAATGTATACATATTACAGTCATTATATCTTTAACAAAACTTCGATGCTCCCATGAAATGAAATCATGCATATCCTCATTTGCAAAATCACACTTCTTTTAGCAAGAGCACGTCATAATATGTTGTTTATATTGTAGTTAATGCAAAGTGTGTGCTGTTAATGTCGAATCAAAAGCTGTGAACCACATTCGAGGGGCTAAGCCAGGGTGCTCACAGAAAGTCAGATATGAGAAAGAAGAGATCTAAATTAGATACTCAAGCTGTAAATAGGGTTGAGGGAGAGAGAGAGGGAGTACTGTACGTAGGAAGTGACAGGAGGGGTGCACAGTGTCCTTCCCGGTCATATCTATCTTAGGCCCTGTGCCTCTGAATAAAAGCTACACAGTTTTGGTTATCTTCTTTGCTGTCGCCTTGGGGAAAACTCGATATTTTTTATTATTTCGCAATAAATAAACTTTTTTTTGGTACGTATCGTCTGTTTAATATACTGCGTTGGATTTTTTTTTCTGGGTATGGCGGTTGATACTTCGGTGGAATTTGTGTGGTTTTTCTTTTTCTTTTGAGTTTGCTCTTTTTCTGGTCCTCTTCCTATTGAGTTTTAGGTCATGCTCAGAGTCTTTCATTATAACAGAACCAGTGATAAAAATTTATCTGATTTCATTCCTGAAATTACATTGTAAAATAATGTAAAACTTTTTAGCAGACCAAGTTAACAATTAAATCTGAAAAAAAAGATATAACTTCTTGTTTCTTAAAAGTAAAAACAGGTGGAAAAGAGTTATATCCACTTGGATGACCTCTCCGAACATTATAATAAGAACTCTACACTCGTAACATATTATTCATTTTGAGCTATAACAATGACTCATTTTGAGCAAGCCCATTGCCTTCGCCCCATCATGATGTTAGTAGAAATAGAGTTAGAGTTATCTTAAATCATGATAAGATTGAGCCTATGCTGTGGATATGTATTCTCGAAAGTTTACAAGGCAAATGAAAATAGATATGCTATAATAGTTTGATTATTTCTATTTTTTAAATGTCGTGTCATACATATGATGCATCTAGAAAATTTATGAAGAATAAATAGAAAGATTGTTCAAAAAAGTCGAAAATTCATCCACAGTGGAAAAGTATGATGAGTGGTCCCAGTCAGGAATTGGTTTTCTTGTCAAAATAAAATTTGCATGTACATATAGATTCTGTAGAAGTCGATGATGTTCAATATAAAAAAATGGACAAATCTCAAACGGCGAAAAAGCTAAAGTCTCTCCAAATAAACCCTATGTGAGCAATATTTGTGGGCGTCCATTTGTAGTCTGACATTTGGCATTTCGATTTTGCTTCTCGTCTATAAATATCCGGCCCTGTTTCCATGAGGAGCTAAAATCTAATAAATAAAGACATTCGAGGTCACATCAATAATTTCCATTATTTTCCCTTTTGGTCGAAAAGTCTCCATAATTTCCGAATAATTATATTTATAATGTAATGCTCATCTTGACTTGAAAATTCAAACGCTACTCATTTCTGGTTGGCTGAGAGCGGGACCGAACAGAGGCAGACACTGTACCCAAATATGAATGTCATTAATGTAAAAATAGTGCGGGGGGATGGATGTTTGGAGTTTCCATTAAATAAATATAGTGGAGCTATAATGGTAACAGGCGACAACGAGCCAAAGAATGTCTGGGGGTCGCTGTAGGAGCACGTTTTCTGGGCTTATATAATGCGCGCATCCGGGATTTGTGTGCTTGTGTTTAAGCGTCAAAGCGCTTGTTGTTGCTGCTGTTGTCTCATTAAGCAAAAGGCCACTCCATACTGCCCAAGAAATATAGAGAAAAGAGAGAGAAAAGCAGATAGAGATAGAGAGAGAGAGAGAGAGAGAGTAGGGGTGTTTCTCACACATTCGCCCTTACACAGATCCCCATGGCTTTTTTATGCAGGGATACTACCCAGCATTCGCTTGGAGCTGAGCTCTTTTTATTCTCTTTGTTTAGATCGAAGTGAAGGGACCATCTCTCTCTCTCCTATATATGAGAGCTTGAGAGCCTGTGAGTGTGAAGTTGTTGGGTTATATTCTCGGAACTAGACAACAACAACAGGAGGAAAGAAAGAAAGAAAAAAAAAACCCCAAGTGTGTGCGCGTGTGTGCTCTCTCAGAGATGCAAGAAGATTTCGAAATGATTACTTCTCTTCTTCCCAATGATTGAAGTCTCGAACTCGTGCTCGCCTCTCACCGCAACGAGACATGCTTAACGAAGTACCGACTTTTTAACTGAACGAGGAGAAGGAGAAGGAGGAGATGGAGATGAAGTCTGTGAGCGAGAATGGCAGCGGCGGCAACGGCGGTAACTGGCTGGGGTTCTCTCTCTCGCCCCACCACCTGAAAATGGAGGTCGCCCCCCAGGCGGAGCATCACCAGAACCACCAGAACCACCAGCACCACCAGCACCACCAGAACCACCAGCACCACCAGCACCACCACTATCACCACCAGCCACAGCAAGGTGAACCGGGAAGCTACTTTCTCTCTCCTCCTCCGCCACCGCCGCACTTCAGCAGCTCAGGCCTGTGTTATGGTGGCGGTGGTGTTGGAGACAACAACAATGGGGGATACCTTCACTCTCCTCTCTCTGTCATGCCACTCAAGTCCGATGGGTCTCTCTGCATCATGGAAGCCCTCACAAGATCCAGACCCCAAGGTTGGTTCTTAGCTCTCGGAGATGAAAAATTCTATTTTAGCTGTTGATTCTGAGTTCTTTGTTTCACCTGCTTTTGTTGTGTTTGTGTGTGAAGCAGGACTAGGTCAAGGTTCAACGCCAAAGCTGGAGGACTTTTTGGGTGGTGCAAGTGCAACAGTGACAGCAACAACAGTGCCTCTCAGCTTGGACAGCTTGTATAGCTACCAACAGAGTGCCGACTCAGAGAAACAGTCGCTAGATCTCCTTCATGAACCATTCAGACACCAGCAACAGCATCAAATGTATTACCCGAATGAGCTAACATGCCCTGCTTTGTACCATTCGCCACTGGCTGAGGAGGAACCAAAGGACACTCACATTGCAAGCTGTGACGAGAACAGTGGGTTCTCTTGCCTGAAAAGTTGGGTCACAAGGAATTTCTCCTCTTCTTCTTGTCATGTTGGGTTGGACCAGATGAGCAGCGGTCTGGTATGTCATAATGGGGGTAATAGCTCCGAGGCTGTGGGTCCAATGGAGTGTGGTGACTTGCAGAACCTGAGTTTGTCTATGAGCCCAAGCTCAACATCGAGCTGTGTCACAGTCCCAACAAGGCAGATTTCTCCTACTGAGAATGACTGCGTGGGTATGGAGATGACCAAGAAGAGGTCAAGTAATTGCCAGAACAAGCAGCCTGTTCACAGGAAGTCCATTGACACTTTTGGACAGAGGACTTCTCAGTATAGAGGGGTCACCAGGTAATACAAAAAAACTTTCACAAATTTTGGGCTGAACTTGCAAACACCCTTTTTGCAAGATCACTTCCATTCTTGTGGTTCAGGCCTTGATTTTTGTTAAATCTGAAGCTTATGAGTGATTCTTGTCATTTTTTGAACTGCAGGCATAGATGGACTGGTAGATATGAAGCTCATCTCTGGGACAACAGCTGCAAGAAGGAGGGCCAGACCAGGAAAGGAAGGCAAGGTTAGTAAGAGAAACAAAACAAAAAAGAAAAGAAAAGAAAAGACAATTTTTTTGGTAAAGGAAAAGACAATTACTTCGCTGTATTGTGTGTCTGAAAATGTAGTCCTTTGCTGACTCTCTGATTGTTGGCCCCTCTGTCTTCGATGATCTGACTGGGCGTTATTAATTCTTTCTTGTTTCCCATGTTCATACTCAATCTTGTGGATGCTATTCAATCAAACGCCGGACCATTAGTGTACTTGGGTGAGCACCTTTTACTTAAGCATTTTGATTGAATATTCTTGCTCTTTTTTTTTTTTTTCTTTTTCTTTTTTGTGTTCTCATTTCGTTTACTTTGCTTTAGGGGGTTATGATAAGGAAGAGAAAGCCGCAAGGGCATATGATCTTGCTGCTCTTAAGTACTGGGGACCTTCAACACATATAAACTTTCCGGTAATATGATAACCCGCATTACTCCGTTTTTTCTCGACACTTTTTAGATTTTCTGGCGAGGTGGAAATAATCTGACACTATGTCTGGTTTTCATTAAAGCTAGAAAATTATCAGAAAGAGCTGGAGGAAATGAAGAACATGAGCAGGCAGGAATATGTTGCACATTTGAGAAGGTGAACAGCCTAGAATAACATGACATTTAGGTCCATATAATATATCTTTTGTGCCTGACGTGCCTTTAAAGCTGAAAACCATCTCTTATTTTGCAGGAAGAGTAGTGGATTTTCTAGAGGGGCTTCAATGTACAGAGGAGTTACAAGGTCTCTTATTCAAGTTTTTTGCACCAAGAATCTCATGCTTTGTGTGGAATTTAGTGGAGAAAGTGCGCTCATTTTTTATGCTCTTGCTAATAAAGTTCCATTCCTACAGACACCATCAGCATGGAAGATGGCAAGCTCGGATCGGTCGAGTTGCCGGAAACAAGGACCTTTATCTAGGGACATTTAGTGAGTCACTCGAATTTGACACCATTCTTTATTTTTGAGTACCTCACGATTTCATCGGTAATTTGGCCAAGTCTCATCTCTGTGCTATTGTTGTGCCTGGCTTTGGATTCATATTCATGGCAGCTTTCCTTGCTTTCATGTTTTCAATTTGCTGCCACTATTGACCAGTTATGCTTTTTTTCTGCTCTGCCCTAGGGAAAAAAAAGAACCAGTGATGCTTTGTATAAGGCTGATTTGGCTTACTTTATCTCACTGTATTTCACTTGAGGGCAAAATATACTTTTTAAGGCTGTCGTTTGTAATAAAGAGATCAGGACAAAAAGAGCAAACCTTCCTTTAATGCAGGATTAAAGGATATCTGTCTAATGTATTCCACTCTGAGACTCTAGCTAATCTTTATTGTATAATAATTTTGTTACTTTTAAACTTCAGGCACTCAAGAGGAAGCAGCCGAGGCATATGACATAGCTGCCATAAAGTTCCGTGGTGTAAATGCTGTGACCAACTTTGACATCAGTAGATACGATGTGGAACGGATCATGGCGAGCAACACCCTCCTCGCGGGGGAGCTCGCCCGCCGAACTAAGGAGATTCCACCAAGCGAGGAAGTTGCCGAGTATAATGCACTGACCCAGCAAAAGATTAGCAGTGACGGAAGTCTTCAGCTCGAAAGCAATGGCAATGTCACGAACGGTTCGGATTGGAAGATGGTTCTGTACCACTCCTCGCCGCAGCTCCAAGCTAGCTGTAATCAGTCACTACCTGATCACAATTCTATAGGTTGTCCTTCTGGTGGTGGTAACTATAGGAACTCATCGTTTTCAATGGCCCTACATGATCTCATAGGTGTGGAGTCTTCGATTAACTCAAGCCAGCCATCAGTTGACGATCCGGCTAAGCTAGGGACGCGTCACTTGTCGAACCCGTCTTCCTTGGTGACCAGCTTGAGCAGCTCGAGGGAGGCCAGCCCAGACCGAGCCGGGTCGGTGGTGGCTTTCGCTAATAAGCCTCCAGCAGTTTCAAAGCTCGTGAACACTAGCCCTACTTCAGCTTCTGTGACGTCTTGGTTTCCCTCAGCCCACCTGAGGCCTAGTGCAATTGCCATGTCTCATCTTCCCGTTTTTGCTGCTTGGAATGACACCTGAAGATAAAAGTTTTTGCATGGACAGGAAGATGGGGAGGCACTGGTGTTGGTGGTGGGAAAAGTTAGGACGTGGGAATTATTTCTTTTTTGTTTTTCACCTTCCTGTTGTTATTTTAGTACTTTATTTAGGGTTTAGTGGATGAAATTAGGGGGGGAGAATGACTTGTGGGACCAGCCCATCTCCTGTCCGTATCCATAGCGTAGGCAAATGCAAAGAACCCTTTTTGAAACTGAACCCACTTTTGGTTTTTGGCTCATATCGGAGGAATATATCAAGAATTTTGATCAGATGGGGTGGGAAGTGAAATTTGAGAGGGGGTCTGTCTAATGATTAAAATTCTTGTAAAAGATGATGTTGCCAATATGGAAGTGGGCTCTTTTCTCTCCTTTGTTCGCATTATAATTGCATCTACTTTATCCCCCACTTTTTTGGTTGATTGGCTCTTGTTGCTAAGTACAAAAACCAACTCATTGTTTTGCCTGCTAAAAAGCAAGGATATAATCGAAAAAAAAGAAAAAGAAAAAGGAGAAAGATGAGAAGAGGGTGGGTCTGAACTCAACTTTGGGAGAGAGTTTGACCCCGACCCAACCATCACATTTCATCATCAAATCTTGTTCTTGAGTATGAACTGCACAATCATTCCTCATCCCCTCCAAAAGGCTCTTCTTTCTCCAAAGGACAGACAAAATCGACTTCACAAATCCAAAAAAGAGAGGTGGTGTAGATTCCATCTGTGATGAGAAAGACCTCATTTGGTTCCATCTTTAAGGAAATTTTTAAGAAGGGGGAGGTGTGTGCATCATGATTAGTTAGGACTGTCTGCTATTCTTTAACTTTCCTTTTCTTTCCCTTTTTTTTTATCTGGGCAAAAGCCATTTTTGGGTAAGAGAGAAGGATAAAAAAAAAAAAAAAAACCAAATCTTTAAAGCTTTTCTTTGCCAAAAACTTCTGCAAGTGAAAAATTCAAAAGAGACCTTATTATTATTATGGTGAAAAAGCGATTCCATGTCCTCATGTAAACATGCAGTGCTGTGGGAACGCACTTATCATTAAACATTATCGTTTCCAAAGTACTGCTAACTCAGCAATCAAGGAGGCTCTCGCATGTGCGGAGGAGGGCTCGCGTGCACGTGGGAAGACCGGCTGCAAATCTTTGAACGAGAGACCCATGAAATGAAAACTAGGGTTCCAAGGAATCATCGGAAGGACAACGAGGAAATGATGCCGGAAAAGCTGGGAAAGTGGCGGGGTTACTGTGCCGGGAAAGTCCAATTACCAACAGCGAAAACATCATTAAGTTCACTGACTAAGAACAGTTCCTTCTCTGTGCGTTTGTTTGAGTATGTGTTCTTTTCTGCATGCAAATGGATCTGCCGAAGGAGGTGGTGGTGGTGGGTCCGTCCTTGGTTGACCAAGTTAAAGATCGCCCTTTGAAAACGAAATCTTATTCATCGGGATCGTATGGAGAAGAAAACAAAGGGCGAGACAGGCCAAAGAACTGGTTGATTCAAAGCAGTAGAAAGCAACAACACAGAGAGAGAGAGAGAGAGAGAGAGAGCAAAGCAAATATAGGAAATAGGAAAAAAACCTTTAGTTGGTCAGTACACTCATCTGCATGTGATTAAAGAGCCCTTCCAACTTTTCATTTGAGTTGCGGTAGGTAACATGAATCCGTTTCAGAAATTAGAACGCTAGCAAGAGACGGATCATATTTATGGCAAAAACTAAAGAGCGAATCTCGTTTGACATTCAGATGCAACCTGCTAAACCACTCACGGCATATTTTGTTACAACAGTCGATGTTTATTGTTAGAATATTTAAATAAAAAATCACGCATTTATCTATACAGTCGCCGGTAATTCTATCGAAATCTCACATGATATTAGAGTTGGAGGTTCTAAGTTCAAATCTTTTCAAGTTCCATTTGTATCCCGCTTAAAACTAAGTAAAAAACCAAACTAACCATAATAAGAAGTGTTAGAATATTTAAATAAAAAATCATGTTTTCATCGATAATGGTCCCACCAAAATCCCACATTTATGTTAAAATTAAAATAGACCCTTTAAATATTAAAGAATCATCGCGCAGGAATAGCTACAACGAAGTACATGTTGACGGTCATCGATGAAAAAGCTGAAAGTTTGTTAATTTATAAACATCAGCAGTATGATCATATGTAAAGGTGTATCGTGGGTAATATCTGGAATTGCATAAACTTGCAAAATCCAATTTTCCTGACAAGAATCACAACAGAAGATCAAAAGGGTAGGGGGGTTGGAAGAATAAAATCAAAAACCCCCAAAGTCAGAGCCGCTGTAATCCACCCACATCGCATTTGCTCCACTGAACGTGACGTGTCTTCGCTAAGAATCCTCAGAAGCAGGAAGACATCGTCGTCCCTTTTCATTTTCCAACTGTCGATGATGTTTGTGTGGACAGCGTAAGAAAACTAAACAAACGAAAAAGGGGCGTGCCAAAAGTCCAAGATTTTCCACCTACTTGTTTCAGAATCTCAGGCTACGTATGCGTCAAGAAAGAACATCTAATCCATTTTTTTCCAAGCAGTGATCACGAGTGAGATGTATACCGTTCCAATAGAGCTTTTTTGAAAAGTAAATGAAATGGAGCCCTCCAAAATGACAGGATGAACAATTCGGTATCATGTCGCGCATGCCGTGATGTTGTCGAATTGAAGACCATATTGTCAATTTTCTGATGAATCAGCCATCCATTTCATTCGGACCTTGAATTCTTATACTCTCATCACGAAGTATGTTATCTAAGGATGAAAGAATGTTAAGACACCCTACAGATGGATTTGGTGTAACGGCTCTTCGAGATTGTGATTGAAGTTCAAGAAGATATCATTCGATGATTTGTGATCGTCGACCGAGATTGAAAACACGAAAGAGGGATTTTTCTGGCTTTTTTTTACTCTTGGGAATATGCATACGTATTGCGTACATGTATATACAAAGAAGAGATCACAAGCCACCACATATTCATTTGCACTTCTTTCTTTATATGCAGGGATGATATGAGATGCTCTACAATCCTATTATGGACGACAGACAGTTCCAATAGATAAAAGTCGCATTTTTTAAGATAAAGATGGGTCGGAAAAAGACATTATTAATTATTTTTTTTAGAGAAAGAAAGGGAAAAGGAAAAGAAAATCAAAGCTCGATTGGACAATGAAAAGAAAGAGGGGGCACGTATAAAGGGGAACACGCCAACAACTATAACAAGAAAAAAAGAGAAAAATGCGAGTGCGATTGATGGTCAAAAAGTAGGGCAATTTCTTCGTGGAAAAGATGGCCAAAGTAAAATAAGATACTTCTTTAATTTCTTGTTATCTGCATGCCCTAGGCTTAGTCAACAAATATGATTACATTTTTTGTTGTTGACAGATGGATCAACGACAAAGCCAGAAATCTCAAACGAGACCATCTTTTCAAAAATCATTCGATCTTAGTTGCGCACGAGCTGTATGATCATAGCATCTAATTTTTACCCTTTTGGAGGTGAAATGTGGTGGTAGTGAAACACGCGGTCCGACCAATCCACGTCGGTCTTGAGACCATCGGTCGAGGATTGCGATTCTTTCCCGCTAATCCGGTCGGAAGCCCTTTCTCGAGGCGAGGGTGAATGAGATTCAACCATGTATAAAGGAAAGAATCGTTTACCGATTGGATTGATTTTGCTGGCATCGTGAGTTTCAAAGGATGTGCGTCATTGCGTGAATTCCTGTCTCTGCTCTATCTATTTAATTTGAGATTGATCGGATACCCTTTGAAAACTTTTCGGTACTCGGCTCCACATGAAGGAAAAAGCATGGAAAAGTTGTTCCGTCGTTTTTGGGATCCCATATTGAACCACCACATGGTACATCTTTGCCTACACATGAAGTTGTGGGGGGTACTACTGCAAAATCACGCGGTGCTATAGTAGGAGGCCAAATATTAAAGTAATTCATATAGTTGGTATACGGGTCATATGCTCTTTATATACATGTGATTTTCCTTCCATTTATTGACTTATGTTGTTGGGTTGTAGATTCTAACACGATATTGGAGTCGGGTATTGTCTTGAATTTTTGTTTTCTTGTGAGGCCCTCAATTTGTCAAGTCCCACGTGTCATTATATGCTCTCTATGTAGATACAATCTCTCTTCATCTATTAGTTTATAAATTTGGGATAAGTACATTGATAAGTCAAAAAATCTATCACGGAAGTGTAATTAAGTCATAAAATTTATCACAAAAGTATATATAAATCTTAAAATTTTCAAAAGTACAATCAAATTCTAAATCCGATCAAATCATTTCATTGATTGCACATTTGTGACAAGTTTTTGAAACTTCATTACATTTTTGAAAGTTTATGACTCAATTACTTCGTAATAAGTTTGATGACTTTCATCGCACTTATTCCTTATAATTTTTGAATTAGACGTTTTAACAGTGAGAGTCAAAACAATGAAAAGAGAAAACACAGCTTTCACTTTGATTGACGGAAACAAATAATAATCTTGTCAAAGGAAAATTTCAAGGGTATCCAAGATAAGTCACTCTCTACCCCCAAATTTCGCACGTTACAGGACCGCACACTCAGTTGGATTTGGTAGATGTGGCATCCAATCGCGAGAGAGAGAGCATGTGTTTTTGGACCTTATATGGACAATAATTGAATGGATGTTGAGAAGGACGTATGGGTATGTTTCCTGCGGAGGAGCCCTGTTTCTTGGTGGGAGACTTCTCTCTAAACGAAATTTCTTTTTTTTTTCTCTCCTTGAATTCCATGTTTCGTATCTTTCTTGAGAAAATAAATGAACACACGGGCGAAAAAACCAAAGAAAAACCCGGCATGGTAAAAGCAAAACTACAGCCAGTTTTCACAAGACTAGGGCTTGCGCGCTCCATGCAATATCTGCATCGTTGGATCTGATGACAGCACCGAAAGAAAGTCATCCAATTTGACTGGTTGGATCGAATAGTTTTGAGAATTGCTTGGCATTGATTAGTGCGCATACAAAATTACCGAGAGATTGTCAAGAGAGTTTGAAATTACACACATGTATACAGGTTCGCATTATACATTGTTAGGGCCTTTCATATAGCCTCATGACCTTTCAATTTCTGCAATTTGCCTTCTAAATCTTAGAAATCACCTTCAATGTCACCCGATGTTGCCTCCAGCAGAATTTTGCTTGGACCTTTGATCATGTGGCAAACACATGATGGATTAATGAAAGGGCAAATTTGCCATGTAACTATGTACATATAAAAACACAGAAGAATAATTCAAAAATACATTATTGTAAGAGTGTGAGAATTTGATCAGAGTCAATGCAAAATGAATTTCAATATGTAGTTCTGAAATATATTTTTTAGTAGTACATGCTATAATGATGTGTGATCAATTTGCCTTCCATAACTTGTTACACCTAATCACGCGATCAGATATTTGAGAAAGATTTAGCTAGAGTTAATAAAAAGAGGTAAATTGCCATCGATTTTGAATAATGGAGGAAAATGTCAACTTAAACATAGCGATTGTGCGACTGAAAAATGCAACAATCGAATCTCCATTAGCCACTTATTTTCCTAACAATTATGAGAGGAACTCGTGCCGTTCTCGCTTGCATCAGTTGTGGCAAGCAAACCCTTCCTGAGCGTGCTAGGACAGCCCTCTGCCTTGGCATCAGATAAGTAAGAATCGGGTACGTGTAGGATGATTCAGGACTTCATCCCCGAAGATGAAATCGAAGCAGCAGCGACACGCTCAACTCCATTCAACGGGGCCAGCCGACAGGTGGGGGATCGAACCCCTCACCCCTTGGATCTCCAGGTGAGGCCTAGTAGGGCAACAAACATGGCCTATCTCGCTTGCTGTCAAAAACAAAACAGGCTTACCATTGGGTTCTCTTCTGAATGATTCGGCTACTCCGGTCCATATTGTCTGCTCCAACATCTGATAAATTGGGTTTTGGACCACTTCTCTCTCTCTCAATTTGAAGATATTTTTTTTATGTATGTGTCGTTAGTGAACATAACAAGACGAATGCCTCCTCATCATCGTCATATCTGTTCTTCTGAGTCATTGGCAATTTGCACTGCGTACGTGCAAGGGGGACTATTCGGTATTGTCTTGCTGGCTTTCAGGGGACCCAACTCCACAGCCTCTCTCTCTCCTCGCATTTATACATCCACTCGCCATTTCTGGTGTTTTCTATAACTCCCACCTTCAGGTTTTTCAGCGAAACCATTTATTGCTAAATTAAGGTTACCACTGACCGCCCAGAAGTCCTTTGCTCTTCCTAAAGAGAGAGGGAATAATCAATGGGGCAGTTGCATGCTAGCGTATGTGCCCTTGTTGGATTCACATGATGTGTTTTTCCTTTTTCTTTTTTTAAATTAGAGTTGAGGACATTAGAGATTTTGTGAATATAACAAAGTTAGGTGAGCAAACTAAGTTCAAGGAAATAACTCTAGACAAAATCATGGACATATTTCCTTTCTTGCGGTTAACCATATAATACTATGTATGAAGAGAGAGGATGGACCGGCAAAAGGGAAACTAATTATGAGTTTGTTCCGTTGAAAAGGAATGACATGGAAAATATATTTATAAAAATAATTACTTGAAATAGTTTACAAAAAAAAAATCATCAATAATGAAAATATTTATTATTGATTAATTATTTCAAGGGAATAACTATGATTTTAGAAATACATTTTTAAGTCATTTATTTTCTTTAAAACAAACGTAGCTTAAAATAAACTTCATGCTTATTTTATAGTTCAATTGGAATAACTTTAAATAATTAATGTGTTTATATTATATGCTTATAAGTTGCAAAAGTCAGTTTTAGTATAATATATTAGATATGGATTACATCAATGAGTGCCTCTAGAGTGCTTGTTAAGCATATTTAATAAGCATATATCCTACTGTAGAGTTATCGATTATACATTATACTTCTAGAAAATAAAATGCATTGAAAACAGTAAAAATCTCTTGTTTTTTTTATCATTTAATTTATGAATTCAATATACATAGCAAGGAATGTAATCATTATATTTGAAATGTTCCATTAGATCTAACGATTTAGATTCAATCTTCTCACACTAACAAGGTTCATATAATGATTTTTCATGAACATATGTCTTCACGCCATTTACAAGGAAACCTATCTATAAATGGAATGCTTAAGCCCGAGAGGGAAAAAGCACGACCTGATTCAGCTGTGCTTTCAACACTCTTAAAGACGTGTGCACTCCAGCAAATTCCAAGTTCCAACGCCTGAAGATTAAACATAGACCTCAGAAAAATGACACTCTCCAGCTCTATACCTCAGTCGATTCTGCCATTCAGTCCCTCAATGTGACACTAATAACTAAGCAGCTCAATCTTTCTAGTTGGACTTTTGCAAGATTTTAAAGGGTATCATAGTTGCCTCGAGAATTTCACATCCCGTGCGAGATAATTTAGTTTCGTCGAAAGCTAACTCTACATTCTCATGAACTGAATATTTATGGTCGACGAGACCGTCATAATAACTCCACTAAGATGTCGGCAATCAAAAAATCTCTGCATCTAAGATATAACGTAAAGTAACATGACTTGTTTCGAAATTCGCTCATGACGTGAATGGAACTCGAATTCTCATTGAAGATAAAGGCGATCTCAACCACGGATCGAGAGGGGCCTGCTCGAGCAGAGATTTTGTGATTCGCATGCAGCTCTTTGCTTCCGCAGAACAGGGCATTTACTTAGTCAATTTTAGACAGGATTTCCTCTTTGTCATCGAAGGGATCCTCCTTTAATGCCTTTGCTCGTGAGTTTTTGTCTCTTCTATATCCGCTCCAGTCGCAGCAGCGGAGCTAAACGTTGCTTTGCCAGAAAATAGTTTTAATGACTCCTGACATCGCTCCCACCATGATCTCTCTCCCCTACCGATTCCTTCCCTCTTTTCTTCTCCTCGAAGACGAAATATCTTCGCCACGTCCTTTCGTCATATCTTCGCGTACGCGTAATTCGTACGGTCTTCGGTAGCTTTTTTCCTAGCAAGCTGAAGCTGAATCGCTAAGCAATGACTTCCCCGACGACCCACAATAGAAAAGCTGATCGTGCATGCATGCACGCATGCCATGCGTGGCGTAATTTCAAATTTACTGAGGCTTCTGAAATTTGAAATTTGATGGATTATCCAAAACGCGAATCTCTCTCCATCGTGCACGGAGTTGAAATTAATAGTGACCATCGCGATATTCGCGTTCGTGATTTCGAAAAGTCGATATTCCTCTTTGTCATCGGCATCTCTCGTGAAAAAAGCACACGGCTTTCTCCACCTCCCAAGCGTACGGCTTCCCCTTTTTTCTTTTTTGCCTCTCTTGCTCCTTTTAAGGAAGTGTGAATCTTTTGAATTCCTAGAGTAATTTTCATAAGAGAAATGATTACCTGACGATTTTAAATATACCACGAGGATAATAATCTATTCTAAACTTAAAAATTTAAATGATAAATAATTATAAATCGATATGAGATTCATTTTTCAAGAATTTGTAATTCATAACAAGTCGTTATTTTCACAATAATCCAAAAATTATTATGCTAGCTAAACCCCTTTTCATAATCACGACAAAATGCGAGGAGGTCCCTCCTCGCTTGACTCCATTTCTCTTTCCTCGTTCATTTTTCTATTCCGTATCTGTTTTGTACCTTCCCCAATGGAGCGGGAATTCTTTGGAACGCGCGTGATCATCCACACACCGATCAGTTTTACGAAAGCAACGGACTTCTTTATAATCTTCTTTGTTGCGTTGCTTATACCTGATGTGATCTTCTGGTGACTGATCTACAGATCACCCAGGGCACCGAAATCGCAATAATTCACAAAGTGAACGAAAGAAAAACTCCAAACGGAACGGCACAGCACAGCAGACACGAAAAAGAAAAAGGAAGATGAAAGAGACCGAAGATAGAGCTAAAGACGATAAAAGAAGGGGTTGAAATTTTGTTCTTATCTACAGAACGTCAAGAAGAAATTGTCCACTCTCTCTCCATCTCTCTCTCTCTCTCTCTCTGTGACTCTGAGAAGGTGACAAGACAACTTAAAGGCACCGTCCGAACAGTAGGAATTTGTTTTGTAGGTCGAACCCTCATTGATGGTGTTTACAGCTATTACATTCATATCGATCCAAGTTTCATAAAATAGGTTTAATGCGTTCAACTGCACCTGATATGTATGCATATGTCTGTGTGTGTGTATATAAGTATATTCCCATGAGATCATCTCCTGCATGAAGACATGGAGCTATGAAAATCTGAAGTTGATATTTAAGTTCTGCTCTTTTCGCTAAAAATACATATTTCGAAAATATTTTAGGCTTCTATCCTGTGCAGAAGATTCCAACTTTAGCTGGTTTGCACATAAATGGTGAGAACCGAACAAGTGCCATCTAATACGTATACAAGAAATTCAAATTTATCCAATCAACTATGCACAACACGGGAAAATTGAAAAAAATTGATCACATGTGTCAGCCATGAAAGATGACCATCCCATTAGTAATTTTATTTCTTGAGTAAGTATAATAAAAATCTTAAAACTTGTTGAAATGGTGCAATCAAATTATCGTCCAATAATTTTTATAATGAAAAACCTGGCTTTAGTTATTGATTTTTCTCTCCTAGTATCTTCATTTTTGTGCGTGCTCGGCGCAACGCGGCGCCATGCAAACACTATAAAGCAACCTAACAGAAACACCACCAAATAGACAGATTTTTGTCAGATCTTTTTTACCATAGTGGATGAAATAGTGTCGTCGCTATTAATACCCAAAACTAGTAATGTTTTTCTCTAGGAGATCAGCTCGCCTATCCCCTATCAAATATTCTTACAATTTACTGTTTCAAGTTTGCTTTTCCGGACCCAATGTAAGTGCGTCTCCGTATGGCGTTCGGGTCTAGGATAACTCGATTGATATGTTACACAGTAAAGACGTAACAATTGTTAAATACGATTGATTTATTTAAATGTGAGTCCATATAGCTC
This sequence comes from Angophora floribunda, assembly GCA_014182895.1. NCBI lineage: Eukaryota > Viridiplantae > Streptophyta > Magnoliopsida > Myrtales > Myrtaceae > Angophora > Angophora floribunda. The sequence continues at coordinate 16,579,429 of CM024710.1, forward strand.
ATAAGGTTAATATTACGAATTTTTTTTAACTAATACACTTTTGACAAATTTAAATCAAACAAATTTTTTAATCATGCAAATCACCAAATCGGTATATGTGATAAATTACCCTTATCAAAAACTCTAAACTAATATATTTATAACAAATTTATCCTCAATTAATTTATGTTAAATTGAATTAATATAATAAAAAATCATAAATCGATACACTTGTGATAAACAGATGATACTTGTCAACTATTACGTGTCATGTAAATTGGTAATTCAACGAAAATTAAAATAGATAAATTTATCACTAGAGTATCAATTCGAAATTAATTTATGGTAAATTTATAATACGGTTTAATTAGGCTCGACATTATCTTAACATGAATATGTATATATTTAAAAAAAGAAGAAGAGAGAAAACTTCTTAGAGATAGAGAGAGAGAGAGAGCGTCAGGGGTTGTCGGTGACTGAGGGGAGGACAAGACGTGGAGGCAGTGGCCACTTTTGTCTACGAAGGGGACCCGTCGACGTCCCGAATCCAACTCAGAATCCTACTCCTTTCTTTTCCGGGGGGCCTCCGCTCCCCACACCACCACCACGGCGCCCCCTGCTCCACGTGGCGCCCTCCGCTCGGCCCGTCACCTCGCCGCCGCCGCCGCCGTCGCCGCCTGCCACCCACCTTCCCGTGCGGCGGCTCCTGCGGCCGGCGGTTGAATTAAACGCCGGTGGCTTTTTGCTGTGTGCCTTGGAAGTCATGCCATGATGGAAAAAGTAGGGGGATGGCCTGCAGCTTCATGGAGATTGTGGGCTCTGAGAGACAGCTATTTTAGCTAATCTCTAGCTGTTGCCTAGCGTACTACCTTCCGCCCTACCATATTGCCTACCTATAACGAATTATTTCGAAAATTCTCTTACATAATTTATTAAATTTTGAGAGCGACAGCTTCGTATTCGAATCACGATGCCCCTCCTTTAAATTGACTTCGTAAAAATTAAGGTTAATAGATCGAAATATCTCAAAGTGATCATTTATCATAAATTTACTCTAAATTAATATTTGACCTAAAAAATAATTAATTGATATATTTATAATAAATTTATCATTTTTATTATTAAATTATCAAATTAGATGACATATTTTAGAGCTTTATCTTCTTTTCATCACAAATATACTGATTTATAATTTTTTTCGTAATATTAATCTAATTTAATAGAAATTAAAATAGGATTGATTTGTTGTAAATGTACCAATGTATGATTTTATCACAAATATATGAGTTTTAGATTTTTTGTAGTCAAAATTAGTTTCGATGAGTTTATTTTAGATTTTTCATGATATTAACAAAAAATGTTAATTTGCATGTGTCCATGACCATTTGATGATGTGAAACAATTTACTTGGATTCATAAAGATTGATAGAGTGAAAAACACGAACACCATCATGCTATCCAAAATGAAAAGGAAATTTATAAATGGGTATTTAAACAAGCGAGTTTTAAATAGTGGTTGAATACGAGAATATTGATTTCCTTTTTTCCCAATTGTAATTTTCCTTTGAAGAGATTAATTGTTTTCTTTCGAGTAGCATGTCTAAGTTGGAAATAATTAAGGTTTCCATCACATAAAATCTAAGGTATGCAACAAGAATGACCTAATTCAAAAACCATCAAAATCAGATTGATTGATTTTGAGTGTTTCCAATAGCTAGCGGTTTAGTTCTTAATTCCCATTCTTAAAATGGGTGGCTAATTGGTTCAATTCCTAATTTCAAGGTGGCAATAGGACCAACTGATAGTTTTTAATATATATGTCTTAAGAATTTGAAAAAATAAATTATTGAGAGTCTTAAGAAAACTTTCACTCTTTTAAGGTCATAGTTGTATTTTATAGATGATCTTTGTTAGAGTTGCTCATTCTGATTAATCTTGTTTGGGAATGCTTTGTTCCTTTTCTTCCATTCAACTCTTATGTTCTATATTTAGCTAGACAATGCAACTGCTTATCTGTCTATTAATTTTATATGTCAATGCTTTCACAATATATATATTTTGAAATTTCACACAAATAAAATAATGCATAAACGAAGTAAGTTGTCTATTAAGTTGGTTCAGTACCCGATTCCACCGACCGATCTGTCCACGGTCCAAGAATTTGAGAACCGGAGAGGACCGGTTTCCGGTTCTATTTTGAAGCTGAATTCGGTCAGAAATGGGTTATCCCTAATAAAATTGGTGAAGAGATATAATCAAGATGATGAATGATGTGGTGATGATCTCCGATTGGATTTGCTGCGCCTTCCTTCCTCCTTCGTCTGCTGCTCTGATTCTCTGATGGATTCTGCAAAGGGAGTTGTGATATGACTTGACATCCACCTGGTCAACGGATGTGTCTTGGACCTCTCCCTAGTAAAGTGAAGTCTACGAAGTGATAAGTCATATATATTTTTGTTTTAGCAAAAACAAAAACAGCTACGTAGATTCAAAAAAAAAACGTGCTGATCTCACACTCATTTAAAAAAAAAAAATAACTTTATTTTAATTAAAAAATCATCTAACGTAATTTTCATGGAGAATTGTTTCATATCACAAGAAAATTTTAGAGGACACGTGTCACGGTAGACATAACTTGAATTTTCTTATGACTTGTTTTCTTTTGATTTTTCTTTCTCTGATTTTCGGTGGAATTATATTTTATAATTATCGCTCCTTTGCAAAAATCGTTACAAAAGGGTGCCATGAAGGGAAGTTTAGCTATAGAAACGACTCTACAATCATAATAAATGGAAAGAAAATCATGCGTGTCGTCATTTCAACTTTGCTTGTATAAAATAATCTTTTCCATTATCATCCATGGACACAACGAAAATAGGTCATTTATTTATCACGACTTTCTTGTGATACTGGGCTTGTGAAAATTCACGTGGGCTTGGCCCATATGGAACAGGCCCACATGAAATAGCATCGGAAAGTGCATTGTACCATTTTAAGTAGAATGATGAATTACGTTATTGTTGACTAGAATAATTAATTTTGTTTGGTATTTGGGTTTGCAAACAGCATTTCACTTTCAATTAGATTAAGGGGAGGAGCACATGACCAAAGTTTCGAGACAAAGTAAACCTCAAGTTGCCTGAGGGGGATAGATAGGTCCAATTTCTAGGTAGGGTTTTTATCTTCTTTTGGACTTATGCAACCAAATCTGCAACTTTATTAAACTCTCATTTATAACGGGCCAGCTAGAGATCCGAAAACCACACTAACATATCATGACATGCTTCAATAGGCACATACACTTCCCACTTATGATGATCAACGAGTGAAAGAGCTCTTATCAAGTCGAGGTTATTTGACTCTAGATAGAAGCTCTCAGCTTGTGCAACAATAGTTCAAGGCAACCATGAAAGCCAACGATTCCATTTGCATGAAACATTGAGTTTGAGACTACTTGGTCTTGGAGGGTTCCGGTGATATGGGGCGAGTCGTTTTTTTGTGTATGAGAATTGTAAAGAAATTTGTGGTGAAGTGATTTAAAGAGATAATTGGAGAATTAGAAGTAGATTTCAATTTTGAGTTATGCCTTTTCTAGTCTATCTTTTCTACTCGGAATTTTATAGATTAGTGGTGAGATGTTGATTATAGATGAACTGATGATAGATAGATAGTTGGATAAATAAAGGACACAACATTGCATTGTTGCTCCCCTCACTCTAGCTATCATTTCAAAATTTCCTTTGGAGCTATCATAAAGAAAATTTCTTAATTGTAGAAAGATACATAACAATCTAATAATTGGTGAGTTTTTTCGAAGTAATAATCAAATTTAACCTGAAATTGCTAATAAAATCTATAGATATATACTTGAAGATATGTCAACTTTCCTCAAACTAAACTTTACTCATAGTCCTGTGGTTTCTTTCTTTTGCTCTCCTATCTACCATTTCCAACACTAAAGATAATCTCTCTCCGGTTTCTTCGGCAGCTAAAACGAGAAATGTCCGAGAAGGTAGACAAATTCTGTCCTCAGAGATGACCCGACTATTGCAAGATGAAGCATCCGAACAACCCCAATGAGAATGTGGAGGGAGGCAATGCTGGCCATGATGTCGACGAAGAACGGTGGCGGGCAAGAAATGAGCGTTGTGCTTGGAGGAGTTTAGGGCCGGATCCACAGTCGCGACCGTGAGTCGTGAGTCGAAGCATGTCTTCGATGTAGAATGCCCGGTGGAGTGGTTATTCAATGGTAACTCATGCTCACTTCACAGCGAAGCCATGCCCTAATATTTTGCACATATCAGAGAGCGAACTGACGCTATATTGCAACTTTTTCCCCCTTTCTTTGGGTGTCAGGGTGGAATTAACATATTGTGCTTCAGCTGTAATTTAATTTTGGCATGTACCAAGCGACAACGATGATGATAATGTTGGAAAACTGCATGGACAAACAAGACAAAACTTTCACATAAGCAACAAAGACAATGCTAGGCTATATTATTAGTAAACATGTCAAAATAAATTATAAACTCATTTCTTAGCCCATATATGACAAGTCAAGTTGTTATATAGGTTAGTTATATTGTGTAAATTGGTAATAAATGGATTTACAACTTATTTTGACCCAACCTACTTCTTTAACTCTCTTTATTCTCTTAGCTCTCAGTCGATTTTGCGCTCACTCACTCCACACTATCATCTCAGTTTGTGAGTATGATTTTTTTTAGATTTAATTAAATATGGAAGTATTTTAGTAATATGAATCGAGTCGGGTATGAGTTGGATGTGTGTCGGATCAGGTATAAGTCACTACATTTATATTGCATAGAATAAGTCAAAACGGATTCAAATGTGTTTATTTGGGTCGGATCATTATTAATTTGACTCGATCCATACGTTTGACAGGTCCAATTATTAAGGCCTGAGAGCGATGTTGGAGTTGGGGGCTCAGATTGTAACTTTTCAATTGGCGTGAAGTGCAAAATAGATGAAGCCCAGGCCTTCTTGGACTCGGCCCTCAGACAAGCTAGTTCTGTATAGCCCTTCCCAGGCCCATTTTTTCTTTTTTTAATGCCTAGAAGGGCTTTGGCATAAGAGTAAATATTGTAAAAAGACACTTCCTCTCGGATTAGTTTTCTTAATATAGCGCAAATGCACATTTATTAATTGCAAGCATAATGCCATGACCTAAAAAGGGTAAGTATAAGGAAAGTTGCCATCATAGGCTTTTTAGCACTATCGAAATAAGTAAAGAATTTATGTCCATCAATATTTTTGGAATAGTAACTTTCCTTTTATAAGAGTGATGAATAATAAAGCACATTAATGAGAGAATCATACCCTTTCCTAACTTACCAAGTAAAAATTTTCACAAGATTGGGCAAACTGCTCAAAATCCATAATTTAATAGGGTATGTTTTTTGTAAAAAATAAATGATTTGAAAAATATTTTCTAAATAATGATCGTTTGTGAATATGAATCAACAAAAAATATTTTCATCACCCATAAAATATTTAAACAAAAATTATTATCAATAATGAATTTTTTTATTAATTAATTAATTATTTTTACGAAATAAACAGAAATAGAGCTTTTAGAATCCCACTTCTCCGTTATTAAAGGTGATCCTTAAGGCTAGTCAGCCTAGTCTATTATTATATATTCATATAGATGAAAGTAGTTATCACCAAACCAAACGTGGTGCATCGTCAATCCTACATATTTTCCACAAAGTGCCATGAGAAGTTGTGTCATCCACTTGGGATGATGTGAAATTGTGCGTTGAATCCAATGCACAAAACATCAATTCAAAAGATTAAGATTATATAATGGAATTTCATAAAATCAATGGAATATGCTCTCTCATTCATGATATCTGAATTCCAGATCAACAGGTTTTCCTCTCCACATATTTAAGCAAAAGTTTTTGTACCCGCAAACTGTATTCTCTTTTTCTAAGGTAACATAAAGGATTGCAGTTGATCTTAAGAGTAATTTGATAACACAAATAAATCCAGTTCTTAACTTATCTAACGATTTTTCAAGAAATAAGTAACTTTTTTATTTCAAAGTTTTGGAAAAAAAAAGTTAAAATTAAAGGTGCTTTTGTTTCACGAAAAATGAATTTTTAATAAATATTTGGTTAAAAATGATGATTTTATCACTTACAAAAATGAGTGGACGAAATATATTTTTATTGTTTATGAAAATATTTAGATATAAGTTATTATCAAAATTAAAAATATCTTTTATCTATTAATTATTTTAAATGACATAGATAATCATTTTTTGAAAAATACTTATTCATTTTTAGCTAGCAAACAAGTCTGGGGAGTCTCCTTTATTTAGCAGATATAAATATGGCATGTGCAAGTTACTTTTCTAGTCGGTGGTTGACAAAATAAACAGAAACATTATTGGCCAAACATGATTATTGCGGTCGGTTTTGATTTGTGGGGCGGATGAGTTGCTTCGAGCAGGAAACATCATGGTTTGGGTTTCCTTAACAGCAGCCTTTCCTTCTATGCTTTAAGCTTTAATCAAATAAAATATGATCATTACTTTCTTTTTTTCTTCTGCGCATGCAGCTTCCATCTGCTTATTTCATTAATTAATCAAAATCTAGATAATATATAGAGGATCAATCTCTCTAATCATGATGCTACAGTAGAAATTATTATCGGGGTTGCTGTCATTATTGTTGTGTCAAGGAGCACGGGATGCTAATTTTAAACATATTTAATGAGAAAGGTTTTTATAATTTTTCACCACACACTTGTCACTTAAACAATGCCAAAGGGCACTCTCTTAAAAAAAAATTATTAGTTAACGGGACATATTAACATCATTAAATATACTTATGTTAATCAAGGGATTTGCCTATTGAGTGGAAGCAAAGGTTCATGCATGCAGCCTTTTGGAAAGAAGGAAAAGGAAAAGGGCCTTGCAAAAGTGGAAAAATCTCTCTTGAGAGGAGAGATTAGGGGAGAGCATCAAGCATGGGTTTATGCAAACTTTATGAAGTGTTAGGCAAGTGATTAAATTCTTTTTCAATTGAATAATTGAGGTGGACGGAGATCTGAAGGGTTCGGAATTCAATGAGATTCTTCAATTTAAGGTATCATCCCCCATCATTGCTAATGACGAGGGACCACAGTTTTTCTTCGAACTTGCATTCGTGGTCCACTTTGATTCTTATGCATGGGCACGCGTGATCTTGGGGCTAGGCTTTACTTTTACTTTCTTTCTTTTTTCGGCCTTTACTTAATAATCTTGACGAAACAAATCGTCAAAATGTCCAACTCAAAATTTGAATTAATAAATGAAAACAGTTTACGTGCACACGTGTGTATAGATAAAGAGCATATAAACCTCGTAAATGAATCATGTAGTGTACTTCAATAAAAAAAGATTCTTTATTATGAAATCAACAATTTCAATATAGATTGTTGTTACCCAAGTATTTCCAATAGAAAGGAAGTTTCATACATTTGTAAGTCCATAGGTAGAGATTGATCTACTATTTTCTGACATGTGGATCAACGTTTGAAAACTATGGGGGAGGGAAAGAAGAAGTTTAATTATAAAACAATTGTATTTGGTTCTTTTCTGGAATTGAAAAGGAGAACTCGTTTGTTTAAAAGAAAAATGTTTCTAGAAATTTGTTTTTTGATTTTTCAGTGTTTGAATCATGAAAAATTAATTGATTTATGGCGAACATTTTTCATGAATTGAAAACATTAAACTTAGATTAGGGGAACAACTATTTCTTGTTGCAAGAAGGAAACCACTTTCCTTAAATCACCCAACAAATGAAACCTAAATATTTCTTTTGAATATAATTTCCATGGAAAATATTTTTCTTTATCACGAGGTTTTCAATGAAAAATATATCCTAAATTTTCGATTTACAAAAATGTTTTCCATGATTGAAAACAACAAACTTAGATTGAAGGAAAACAACCTCTCCTTTTGGTAAGAAGGAAAGTACATTTCCTAAATCACCAAACAAACAAAAACTAATCATTTTCCTTGAAAATTATTTTCAAATAAAATATTTTCTTTTATCCTGAAATCTTTAGTAAAAAAATGAATTCTAAATTTTTGATTTGCTGAAACAACAAATTTATATTGAGGGGAAAACAACTTCTCTTTCTAACAAAAGGAAATCCCAAAATCACCAAATAAATAAAAACTAACCATTTTTCTTAAAAATAATTTCCATGGGAAATATTTTTCTTTTTTATCATGAAATTTTAATAAAAAATGAATCCTAAATTTTCAATTTTTGTAAAACATTTTCCATAATTAAAAACCACAAATTTAGATTAGGGAAAACAATTTCTCCTTTTAGCAAGAAGAAAAACCACTTTCCCTAAATCCAAACAAATGAAAACTAACTATTTTCTTTAAAAATTACTTTCATGTAAAATAATTTCCTTTAATATGAAATTTTCAGTGAAAAAAACAGATCCTAAATTTTCGATTTATGGAAAATATTTTCCATGAACTGAAAACAATAAATTTAGATTTTGGGAAAACAACTTCTCCTGATGATAAGAATGAAACAATTTTCCCTATATTACTAAATAAATGAAAACTAACTATTTTCCTGGAAAATGTTTCTTTTATCATGAAATTTTCAGTAAAAAAAATGGATCTTAAATTGTGTCTATCATTCGATAATACAGCTGCAGGTGAAAACCACCAGCGGAAGTTTTTCATTTTATGATCGGCCTTTCATGTTCTTGATGTGAAACTTTTTTGAACTAGTATGTTGAATAGCACCGTTGAATATATACCATACGTTGATATATATATATATGTATGTATGTATGCATGTGTGTGAGTATTTATTACTATTTAACAATGGGACAATAACAAGGAGAGCCCTAAAACTTGTATTGATTTGGCAGTTGAATATTACAAAACTTTCATTTCGTGTATTTATGTCTTAAAACTTATCACCGTCCTCCATATTAGTCTCTTCTTAAAGTTCCGTCAGCTTTTAGTGGACTACCTACGTTGATGCTTTTTTAATTAAATTTTTCGTCCAAGTGGCTGTTTGTTGATAAGTTACTTTGCTCTGCAAGGCATATTTCGTCCACAACCACTGTTTCGTTCTCCACATGGCTTGCACGTAAAAAGTCTATAACACCCTATAACAATTATTCGCTCCTCTCTCGGTCCTTAAATTCATCAATTTTGAAAGACGGGCGTGCCAAATGGAAAATTCCCATTGCCAGTCCAACCAAAGGCAACAAGAAAAATTCGATTGTCTCGCCTTAGGTATAAACCAACGACGATCAATTGAATAGTTTGTTGCCCTTATTGCAATCAATCTTAACGGAACTAGTTTTTGTTTTGTCGTCTCAAGATACACTAGAGGTGAGAAATTCTCATGTTTGTCACGTTAGGGCCAACCAAAAGCAATAGATTCGTAAGTTTTTCGCTTCAGGGTCAGCCAAATATAGTATTTTGGTCGCCTTAGATAATGCCTAAAGGCAATCAAATACTAATTTTGTCACCTTGGGTCGTACCCAAAGGCAAACAAAGAAGATGTTTTTGTTGCTTTAGATTTTATATTATTTTTTCTCAATGGTGATGAAATTTAAATTTTATTGTTTAGGGCCTGAACTTGAGGGGGTTAAATTCATGATTTTGCCGCTTTAGGTTGGACCTAAGGTAACAAAATGAAGATTTGAAAGAATTATAAAAAAAAGCCATAAACCTATTACGATTGTATCAATTTTTAGTCCTAAATCTTTTTTTTTGTTAATTCAGTCCTAAACTTTTTACAATTGTACTAATTCAATCCATCAAACAATTTTGGCTAATCAACGCTGATGGGATGCCAAATGGATATATTGAAATATTTTGCTTCATAAGGGAGAACATGATTGAAGGAAAATTTGACTGTCTTCAATTACTGAAGCTCTTAGGATGATAAAATGTTGCAATGAACTTAAATTTGCAAACATAAGTAGAGTCAGCATGGCAATTCCAATTCAAAAGAAAATTCACCATTCCCAAACAATATCAATTGGGACCAGTGGTCGACGGACTTTAGAGGATTTTGCAATAATGTAAATGCACTTCGATTTCTATCACTCAATGCATTGAATCTTTATTTCTTTATAATTGATTTACTTTAACCGAAACCAAATCAAATTTCCTGGCAAATGTTACCGTGAAGACTCCGTAGCCCATAAAGTTTTCCCGTTTCGTCATGTCAGCATTTCAGGAAAATTGATCGACGTCCTGTGAAAAATGCACCCACTATAAATATATGGAAATTCAACGTACGAAGTAATTAAACAAAGAAGTAATGATTTGATTATAGTGGAAGTTTGGTGATCACTAATGAAATCTAACCACCTACTAATTAAGTCATTTTCCTCAAAAACCATCTTTTAATGGGGTCCACTGGATTAGAATTAAGGCTCTCTTTGTTTTGCGAGAAACAATCTGTTGGAAAATATTCTTTTCATTTTTTGGGGCTTGGATCGCTTAGAAAAACGAATCAATGGGAAATCTTATCATGGTTAATGGAAAATGTATACTTAAATGCAAGAAAATGATTTCATGTTTTAAAAATCAGAAATTAATTTCCAAAATACAACTAAATATCAAGGCTTCAAACAAAGACCTTAGCGCTTGGCATGGGAACTTTGACACTCATGCTCAGGTCTTCGATGGTTAAGCCTATTAGAATACACGTGTGAGTTGTGTTAGAGAAGTAGTTTTACATCGGAGAATTGATGTAGTGTGGAATAGTTCATATATACTAGTTGGCCCATAACTCACCAGCTTAAGCTTTTTTTTAGTTTAAGCTTTTGAGTTAAAATGGGTTCAATTGGATATATTAACGGGCTAGGACTTGGGCGTAAAGATATCGGACTTCTGCTGCGCGTTCCCAACAACTGGTATCAGAGTCGATGGTTAGGGTTTCCGGGTAGGTGGGCGTTGTGGTGTAACAACGTGGGCCCGTGAGGATGGCCTAGGTGGGTGTTGTGGTGTAACAACGCAAGCTCGTAAGGATGATGTTGGGCTAGAATGATATCTGATTTAAGGGGAGTAGACCTAACACTGGAACTCACATGTGAGGGAGAGATTGTTAGAATACATGTGTGAGTTGTGTTAGAGAAGTAGTCCCACATCGGAAGAATTGATGTTGTGTGAAGTAGTTAATATATACTAGTTGGAGTATAACTCACCAGTTTAAGCTTTTAAGTTAAAATGGGTCCAATTAGATATATTGACATGCTAGGTTATTTGGGCTTCCCCCTAGAGATCTCCCCAAGTAAAAATATCGACTTTTGTTGCGCGCTCCAAACAAGGCCCACATCCAGAGGCTGGGTTGGGATCTCAATGCTTGTACTTGGGTCCTTGATGGCCATACTTAAGGCCTTGGGCATGTGTTGAGGTCCTTAGTAGCCACGCCCGAGTACCTTGCTCCCAAGCTTAGTTCCATCAAGGTTGAAATTGGTTCCTTGGTGGGCGGGAGTCTATAAAGGTTGGGTCTAGGTACCTCAAAGTTGGGCCTAAGCCTATGCTCAAGTTCTTTTTTGACTATGCTTAGGTGCCTAGCTCTTACGCCCAAATTGTTGCTCGGGCCCAAGTTTATAAAGGTTGAGCACAAGTCCCTGGTGACCATGCCTAGATACCATGCTCCCATGCTAAAGTCATTAGCATCAAAGCCTAAGTCTATGCCCGTACTTGGGTCCTTGGTGGCCATTGACACAAGGCTCTAGTCCACAAAGGCAGGGCCCAAGACCCCAATGCATGTGCCCTTGTTCTCGATGATCATGGCCACATACTCCGCTCTCATGCCAAAGTCGATCAAGGCCAAGCCCAATTCCTCAACAACTAGGCCCACGACCTTGGTGGTCGTGGTCAAATACCTAGCACCAATGCCCAAGTCACTGATGTCAAGGCTCGGGTCTATAGAGGTAAGCCCAAGACCTCGATACCTATGCTTGAGTCTAGAGGGCCTTACTTGAGACCTTGATGCATGTGACTGGCTTCCGATAGCCACACACTGGAATTTGGCTCCCACACCCAAGTCAAGGATCGAGACCTTGATGTGCTTGCCTAGGTTCGTAGAGGCCATGCTTTGGTACCTAGTTATTACAACCAAATCACTAGCGTAGCCTTGGTTCTCAACAAAAGGGCCAAAGTTACAAAAGTTAAGCTTAGGTCCCTTGAGGTTGACCTCAAGGCTCTAGTGCCCATGCCCAAGTCTTTGGTAATTGTGCCTAGATACTCCTTTCCCACACCCAAGTCACCGGTGCCCATGCTCGGGTTCTCAATGGTAAGGCTTTAGAAACCTCGACTTCTATGAACTAGACCTCATTGACTAGGTATCGCTTATATTACATGAATAATGCAGGTCTCTTTAGGAAAATAAAATTGTGTTTTTTTTTTCCAAACGACAAAAAAATATTTTCAAATTTTAGTCAAATAGCAAAAAATATTATCATTTTTCTAGAAAATTATTTTTTGGACTACATTTAAAAAAAAAATTGTAAAGAAATGGAACCTATTTTATGAGTTTTTTTTTTTCTTTAGATTCGGTCTATATCCTACGGCTACCTTAGAGGGGTACATTGTGAACTGTTTCGCAGCGGATATTGCACGGAGAGAGGACTGAAAAGCTATCTATTAAAAAAATATAAACCCCCTCTCCTTTTAAAAATTCCTTAAAAATTGGAATAATAATAACCTCAGCTTCCAGCAAGATCACAGCCGGGCACATTGCCTTTGACAGATTATTGGCTTTTGACCGGGATTGGATTAGTTGGCTTAAGTTAGTACAAGAGATTGCAGTTCAACAGCTGGAAACTGTACCAGGACTTCGAGGTAAATTTGCATGATTATATTCCCATTACATTATTCCATCCCCCATATTCTAAAAGGCTCCCCCAGAAAAATCAAAATTCTAATATAAATATATGAATAAAAAGGTTCCAGCTATTCTTCATTGAAAAATTCATTCGGGAGTACCATTAGAAACGCATAGCACCACGAGGAATCTTACTGTTTGGTTATCGAATCAGAACCATAGTAAATAGAATGCAAATCCGACAAGGATTTCAATGTTGAATCCAATATTCATAAGGAATGTAAGGTACAACAAAATGAACAGAAACGTAATCTAAAAGTCAAAATAATAATCTTGTAAATGTCCTACTTTTCAAAAATGGAATTCGAATCTCTTGCGTGTCATGTGTATTAAAGCTTCTTCCTTTTGTCTAAATTCACTTACGTGTATCTCTTCACAAGTACTTAAATTTTACATGTATCTGAAAAACAATCTGCCAAGGAAAAAACTCCATCCAATCCAGACAAAACCAATTATAAAACAATACGTATCCATTATCAATGAAGGGTTATTGGGTATTTTATGGCAGATCCATGATCCCATGGAATTAAAGAATGAGTTCTTACTGGTTGTTGTGGGGCTCTAAAGCTTATTTTCCTTACCCAGTCAGCAAACCAAGAAATGGGGATGATGATGGTAATGGAGCTATGGTGGATCTCGGTCACACCATAAACTCTCTCCCAGCTAATAAAATATGGAGGCTGGTTAGTTGGCTCTGAGAAAACAGTGCCTGTAACAGCAAAGAAAGCTCTGTAGGAATAGTTGGCAAGCGTGTCAGTAACCAAAAAGAGTTTTAAAAAATAAAAAAAAAGTCTAACAAAGGATTACATCCGGCAAGCTTTTAGGAAGGGTTGCCATGATATTCGTATAATCTTTCATCTTAATGTAATTGATTTTTGCTGCTCAACAGATGTCGGCGTGAGCTGTTGCGATTTTTTACCTTTCCATTTTGTGAAGAATCAAAGAGGGGGTTTCTTAAGCATCATAGATTGATTAACCCGAAAAGGAAGCAGACCCTCTAATGAGTCTTGTCTCCTCTCAAATTGTGAAAAAGAAACTGAAAAGCACAGGAAAAAAATTGTAAAATATGTCTACTGATAAAGAACTTACAGAGGGTAGATGCTTGTGAGGAGGGGAAAAGAAAATATTAAAAAAAAAGGAGTGGAGGTTCTGCAATAATTCAAGAGCTAGAGAGCTGTTGGCAGGAGTTGTTCTAATTTTTTAAGTCATGCAGTTAACAAGACCAGCTTCGGAAGGTAAGCAAAGCTCCTCTTTCCTAATCAGTGTACTTATTCGCACACTTCCCTCAGTCTCTCTCTCTCTGCTTGGAGCCCTCTATGTTTTCGTTTGATGAGCACAGAGATTGAAACTTGACGACTTCTTTCTGCTTTTGAGAAGCTCGTCCTTCTTGTTGTGATATAAGGCGAGAACCTCGAGGGCTCAAAGGGTGCAAGCAGACACTCTCATTCTTGGAGGTGACTGAGCTAAAACGCTTTGCCAATTTCAACTGTTGCAGAATTCAAGTGGAACGTTAGTCTTCTTGGCCTTGTCCTGGGTACCCTCTGAAAGTACCTCGAAAAGGGTATCTACAGCTTCTTTTGTTCTTGGTTAGAAACCATGTAAGTCTAGCTCCAAGAAATTAGAATGGTCAATGTGCATTAACTGCCCTAATCATTCTTCTTTCTTAGGTCGCTGCTCCGAATTAGAACTGATTTTTGTGCAATTGGGTCTTATTTAAACATCTTTGGACCTTGAGCGAAGCAATGATGCGCGTGTAAATTTTTAGGCATTTGTCAGATCTTTTGCCAAGCAGAAGAGGGAGGAATCTGCTTTCAATTTGTTGGGTTGGTCACAAATGAGCTGTTCCTCACCAATTGGTCGTTCATAGTTGGTTTTCCTCTACTTTATGCTCTGAAAGGTTCACTTTCTTGTCTGTGAGGAGAATTTTTCCCCACCTCTCTTCCCGTTCGGGTGGGGTTGTCTGGTGTGTATTTTCTTTTTTTCCTTAGAACAACAGGCAAGAGAAGCCGGTACTCTTGTAGATTTTGTGCCTGATATATCTCGGATTTGTTCACTTTGCCTTATTAGATGCCGAAATGAGAGGTTCCTGTTTTCTTCTTTAGCTGCCTCTGTCGATTCTATAAAGCTGCCACCAAAGTCACTAGCTTCTCCTTGAGTCCTGCAATCTATCACCAGCTCACTGTGGTCAAACCCCCTTTACGCATTATACTTTTATAACTCATAGAGCGACAGTGCGAATCTTTCGAGTCCAAAACTTTGGTTTTTGCATTCTGAATATGAATCATAGTGGTGGGGGTGGTGGAGATGATATGGGGTTTCATGATGGGGGCAATAGTGCAGCGAATTGTCCATCCTCAGGCATGATTGCCAATTCCATATCTGAAGAAGTTCCTATGATGGCTATGAGCTCAATGCCCACGTTGGAGAGACCTCCAATCTCGGTTGACCCTTTCTTTACCTCCGGGTGGGATGCACTGGCCTCATTAAGTCAAAATGAGAACTACGGGAGTTCTTCGTTGGTTTCCCACGGCAACTTTGTCGGTTCATCTTATCCAGTTTTGATGGATAACCAAGGATTCGGGAGGAATGGCTCTACTCAATTAGCTCAATGCCTGTCTGATCCAAGGCTTCAATACGTTGGAAGCAGCAGTGTCTCTGAAATGGTCGGCGGCCCCTTTGGGCTGCCTGAACTTAATCATCTAGCTAATCATGGGTCTCTGCCAAATAGTGCCTCCAACATAAATAGCAGTGGCTGCAAGAGAATTTCAGAGAAAGGTGCACAATCTTGTGAACGCCAAAATTCTGGAGAGGAGCCTGTTGGATCTTCAGCCGGAGATAGGAGAAGAAAACGAAGCCCCAACTCAAGTTCTCAGTATTGCTCAAATAAGGTAAATCGACTTATGCCACAATGATGTAGACAATATGATGATCCTGATATTCTGTTTTAGTTATGTGCGGTATTAATGTCATTAGAAAATCGATGTTTGCTTGTGATAGAACAAGGGGGACAATTCTGATGTTCTGAGATTGCAAAACGAGAAGAAACAGAAGATTGAACAGCCTGAAAGTGCTGATTTTCCTAAACACGATACCAAACAATCAAAAGAGGATTCTTCTAATGGTGAGGAAGCTCCCAAGGAGAATTATCTTCACATGCGAGCACGAAGAGGCCAAGCTACCAACAGTCACAGCCTCGCAGAAAGAGTAATTCCTATTTGCACTAGTTGAATTAGCACTTTAGAACTTATGCCTATAAAGTTTAAACTTTTTTCGGCTTCAGGTTAGGAGAGAGAAAATCAGCGAGAGGATGAGAATGCTTCAGGAGCTTGTTCCAGGATGCAATAAGGTAATTAATGGCAGGCCATCATCTGATATATTTCCTATGATTTTGGATGGATGCTCACTGGTTTTAGTGATTCTTTTGCTCAGATTACAGGGAAGGCAGTGATGCTCGACGAAATTATCAACTATGTGCAGTCACTGCAACAGCAAGTTGAGGTACGCCTCATCTGGAATATGTTCCTTGTGCTGCGAGATACCGTTGTTGTTTTTAAGGAGTTGCCATTGAGGTCCTTAAACAACTGAGCCACTATGTCATGTCCATGTTGTGTGCACACTTTTTTTAACTATTTTCAAAACTTAATTTGATTCTTCTTTCACCTAGTTCTTATTTTCTCCGAAACATGATGAAATAATGTCATTATGGCCATCGGCAAAATAACTACATGACGCGAGAAAGGATAAATTCTACCAGTCCGCAACCCATGAAGTCATACCAGATGTCAACAACCAAACTGCACAATGACTGTATATTAGATGGGGTTAACTCATTGTTGCCTTTGGTCTCTCCTTTATTTTTATTTTTGTATTTTGCAGTTCTTGTCAATGAAGCTTTCCACTCTCATCCCTGGATTGAGCAACGACTTAGAAAAGGCTCTATCTAAAGAAGTAAGTCAAACAATAATACACTTGATCTTGACAAGATAATGAACTTTCTTCAGCAAGAATGCCAATAAGACATTGCTTGGCGAGTTAGTAACTTCTAATTTTATGGCTTCCAGACTCATTCGCCAGGTGGTGTTACGTCAAATCTGGCACTCAATCCTGGAATGGGCTTACACCACCTTTATTCACAAGGAGTCCTTAAGGGGACATTGCCGATGTTGCCGAGCACAGATCAGTATCCTCCCTTAAGTCAGGTTTAGCTGCAACGAGTCTTCCCACGAAATATACTCCAACCGATTTGCTTTTTCATGTACCGACATTTGTGATCTTCTTTTGTGCCTAGGCTGCACTGGACGGCGAGCTTCAAGCTCTTTACGATATGGGTTTCAATTCCATTTCAGGTATGGACATTATGAAAGTGAATCCGACAAATTCACTCACATTTCTCAGCATTCTTGAGCATTTCGAATCTCTCTTCTAACTTAGCACGAGACTCTTTTCGTTTCCACAGGGCGCATGAAACCAGAGTAAAGAATGTGACATGCAAAGATCTCCATTCTTACAGCTGGGGATTTTCGATGACTTCAAGCAGCATTGTGAATTCAATTCAATCCAGCACGGTCGGAAAAGAAACAGTTGTATAGATGATCAACTTGTAACTGTTCATTCTTCGCAATTTTTTAGATGAAGAGGATGATGACATTAGCATCAACCAGCAGCACATACTGATTCTGGACTCATATCCTGTGACTCCGATTGTTGGTGTAGATGGCAGAAGAAATGCAAATCATTGTTATCATTGTAATGGTTTGGTCTTGTGTCTCTTATTGATGGATGGGCCAAGGCCCGAGAAGGAGGATGCTCTCCTACCGACCATTCTCCACTTCGGGCCTTCTCGGCTAGCAGTTAGGTTCATGATCAAGTCTAGCGTTGTTACCTTGCAATCCAGTTTTGTGTCGGAAAGAATAGAGGTTGAGCCGAGGGGGGAACCGGGCCCAGCTCGCCCTCGTCCTCACATAAGTCAGTTCTTTAATCACTAAGCAAACTCGATTAGGAGATTCTTGCTTCTGCGAGAAGGCTTAAAGATGGTATCGGAGATGAGACGTCTCTCATGCCGTATCCTCCGGCTTCCTTTAACCAATTCTATTCAAACGCCATGATGACACGACCCTGACGCTGAGGTAGAAAGGATCGGTGCACTGTTTTTGGCCATTAACGGGCTTGACTCTGTCGCTGTTAAAAAAGGAGGGAAGCTGTAGCAGCAATGTGGTGTATTCCCGCACGTTTCTGTCACCAACCCCACCTTGCATAGACAATAAAGATGGACTTAAATTGACGATCCAACCGAAGGACCTAGTCTTCTAACCTATGGTTGCAGAGACTATCCATAAAAGCACTCCAAGATTGTACCTGAAAATGAAAATTTTGAAAAATGTTTTCTTGAAAACGAATTGCTTGTATTGCAATACAACTCATACATAATTCAAGATTTATAAATTCATCTTTTGTTGTATATATATTTGATCTTAGTAACAAACCGATGCGATTCGTCTTAATTGGCATTTAGTTATACTTACGTGCCATTGTGTATAAGTGTTGTGAATATTAAACATATTTTTGAATTTTTATCTTTCATATTTGCTAAAATATCCCTCGCCAATGGTTGACGATAGCAGGTGGAGGGGAAAAGGGCAAAAAGAAGAAAATTTAAAAAATTTCCAAAAAATGTCTACGTTAGCACTAATCATACCATATAGGATGGCTAATGCTAATTGAACAAACATCTTAGCAATTCCATATGACTAAATTAGTAAACCATCAAAAGATTTAGGATTAAATTGACACAATTAAAAAGTTTAAGATTAAATTGGCAAATCGTCAACAAGTTTATGACCAAATTGAATGGTCTAGAATTAATCATATTAACTGTACCATATAGGATGGCTGATGCTGATTGAATAGACATGTTAGCAATTCTCGAATGACTAAATTGGCAAAATCTTCAAATAATTTAGGATTAAATTGACATAATTAAAATATCTAAAATTAAATTGGCAAATTGTCGACAAGTTTATGACTAAATTGAAAATTTTAGAACTAATCATACTAATTGTACCATGTAGGATGATTGATGCTAATTGAACAGACACGCCAACAATTCCCGAATGACTAAATTGGTAAACCATTAAAAAATTTAGGATTAAATTGGCAAATCGTCGACAAGTTTATGACCAAATCGAAAGGTCTAGAATTACATTAACCATTGTACAATAGGTTTAGGAATTTTTGGACAATTTTTCCATCAAATAAATGGTGGTAAGTAGACTAAAAAAAGAGTTGATAATTTTCTACAAAGTTAGTAACTTCAACATATTAGTTAATTACATAACTAATTTGGTTCATTATTGACTAACAATCCACTAAATGTTATACTTTCACCAAAATTGCCGTTAATTTTCCGACATGTTATCTACTAAACAAATTAACAGTATAAATTTCATTACCGACGAGCTTTAACATTATCAACGCTTTTCACATTTTACTGGCCGGGACTCTATTTCGAATATTATCCTACATACTGGTACAATCATCCAAGACACACTTGTTTTGAGAATAGACTCGGAATCGCGGTAGAAAGATCCATCTAGAAAAAGAGTCTTAACAGTCATTAAATGATTCAGCCAAAAGTGAAAGAAGCAGGGCAAAGAAAGCACTTTTTTTCTTTCCTCTTTTTGCTAATGCCAAGTTTCAATCAGCCTACAGTGAAAGGCAAAGAAAGAGCTACCGACAGTAACAGATAGCCTCAAATTGATCGAGCTGGAGGACCGCTTCCTCTTGGAAACTATAAAGCTCTCTCAAGACAAGATGGTGAATTTGGACAAACTAGAATTTATGTTTTGACCAATTCATTGGTAATGTGGAGAGAGAGAGAGAGAGAGAGAGAGAGAGATATTTTGGAGTGGTCCAGCTGCATTGCCAACCATAACTTCTGAGAGACGAGAGTTTGTATTTGTGGAAAAGGGGGATGGGCCACACACTCCCCCACCCAACAACATCAGACAATCGCAGACAGACACAACTCCCATACTCTCCAATATGCTTGCTCTCGTGCTTGAATAAAACAAGGCTTTACCCACTCTCCACTGTCTTTAAATTGCATTTTCATGACTCCAGTTAAAGCTCACTAATCCATGTTTGCTTGGCCTCAGCTTCAATGCCCTAATCACAACAGAGGATGAGAGCTCAAGCTCAAGGTCACTTTTAGCCAATCATTCTGAAGGATAGAGCCTGAGAGGTTAGGTGTAGGTGGAGGGAGGATGTTAGTGGTAGTATGAGGAAAGAACCATGTGCATTGCATAACACATCCAGGGCAAAAAGGGTCATTTGTAAAGGAAGACCTATAAAATACAAATGGCAGATACTTTGGATTTATTTTCATGAAAGTCAAAAAACCAAAGGAACAAATGAAATAGTAAAGAACCTTTCCCTGCCCCCTGAGGACCAGCAAAGGTTTCAATGGGCAAAAGGGGAAAGAGACTGGAGGAAACGACGGATGCGCTTGGCCTTCACCTGCTTCCTTCTTCTAATTTAGAAAATAGAGCTAGCCATGAAGCCCCAATGGAAATTTTCTATTGGTTTTCACAATCACCCTGATGCCAAAATCCAAACAGAGGATTCTCCAATTGCTTGGATCACAGCAGATGCAGGACTTTGAAGCTCAGTTGTTGTCACCTCACTGGAAGACCTTGAATTTAGGTCGGGAACATGGAAAAGGGCAAAAGATATAGCACGGGTAATGATGCAATAAGTGAGCCAATGATGGCCCCTTCTTTTTGCGTCAAATGACATTTTCTTATGGTTATACAACTGAAGCAAGACAACTGACAAGAACCTATACACCAAGTCTCGGAAATGAAGATATATAGAATGTTCAGACAATGGTCCTATAACTGTAATGGTCTAAATTATACTAGTGGATTACCTGGAACTGAACCAATATGGACAGAAAAAAAGCAGCGAAAAAAGACAGATCATCAAGGTAATCTGCACTGCAAGAAGTGATCTGCTTCAACTGTAACCGGAATCACTTTCTGAGTGTTTTGCACAAGAGAGTATTTCTTACAAAAGAATTGACTCAAAAACAAAAGAATTCAAAAGAAAAAAAAATTAGAGAATGCAGACTCTAAAAACATCGGTACAGTACGAAGCATCCCCATTACTAATGTGATCGTCTCTCCAAGATGGCAATTCCTGTTTCTGTCCAATTTAAGGTTCTTTTTTTTTTCTTCTTTTTTTTGTATTTTGGTGGAACTGCACCTAGGTTTATACAGAGGGTGGAATCTAAAGACAAGAAAAGCACCACCCCATTCCTCTACAACTTCTAAAGATTCCTCTGCTCGTGTACAGTATTATTTGCGAGCACTGCCCACCATTCTCTGGCTTCTACATTCGCAAAATATTACCCGAGTCATCAACTCAAGAGGTGGACTTTACTCAACCTGCTCGCCGATCAAGTCCAGACCCACCAGCAAGAAAGAAATCCCCTGAAACAGCAAAAAGTAGAAATGTATGCCCTGAGCTGACAATAAACTCCTTGCCGATGCCGTGAGAAGAAGAAATGCCAAAGAAAGCTCTTTCACATAAATCCTATTATGCTTCTTCTTCCGAGAAGCTAACTTCTCCTGCTTTTGGATTTCCTCTTTCATTTCCTCAAGATTAGGAACTGAAACCCCTCTTTGGTGCTTCGGCTCCTTATCAACTAACGCCATGAGGTCACCCTCGGAAGAACGACCAGATTTTTTGGTCACCACCCACTCATATGCGCTTCCTAGCTGAAACAGTCCAGATATCATTGCATTGAACTTAGTGACGGACATAGTGTTCTCGAAGAGGAGGTAAGGGACTATGAATGGAAAGGATTTTGGAGCAGGAAGAATGTTGAGAAAGGACATAGTGGCTGGAATGTAGCAAACGACCCAAGCAGGTAGCTCGGCCTCAGGAACAAACATAGTCATAGGAAGGATGATACAGAAGAGGGTGAAGGAGTAAAAGGGCAATATGAGTTTTCGGAGCAGAAAAAACAGAAAGATCATATTAAACTTCTTCCATACGCTGATCTGCATCAGGAAAGACAAGAATCAGAAAACTAGGTAAGAGTCAAAATCTTCACACTACTTACTCAAAAGAGATCATTAAGCCTGATAAAGGAAGGACTGACAATAACTAAGGAGATAGTAAGTACCTTGGATCGGATAATGTCGAGCAAGCACAGCCGAAACAACTGCATTGGGCCAGAATGCCATCTGTGTTGTTGCTTCCTGTAAGCTTCGTATGATTCTGGCAACTCACACTGGCACTGTAACATGTGATAGAAAACACGGCACTTAGCATCTTAACACACTGTTTAAAGATCTATGGGAGACCCAGACCTGATGACTAAAATAACAATTCAGTTGTGAATTTTATGTTCTCAAAGCATAATTGTTGGTAATACAGAACATGCTAAACTGTAGGATTAAATTGATTTTTGGAAGTGCCAGGTCCAAGTTATTATGAAGCTACAAAACTATAAAAACGCACATATATCATCACTTAATAGCCGTGAACTTCTATGGTGATGCAATGTGAAACAAAACTCAATAATCCTTTTCCTTAATAAAGTTAGATGTTAGAAATCGGATGCTAGTTTCTCTTTTAGATAATTTACATTAGATTCCACTTCATTTTTACTCAGAGAAATGCCGAAAAGTACCAATTACCTCAACATCATTGAGGAAAACAAATTTCCAGCCTCGAAGGTGAGCGCGGACAGCAATATCCATGTCTTCCACCGTGGTTCTCTCCAACCAACCACCAGCATCCTCTAGGGCCTTTATTCTCCAAACACCAGCAGTCCCATTGAACCCGAAAAAATTGATGAAAATACCATTTACTTGCTGCTCCACCTCAAAATGGAAAGACAAATTGATGTTCTGTAACCGCGTAAGCAAGTTTTCATCCTTGTTGACAAAGGACCATCTTGCCTGGACTAGTCCCAGCTCTTCATTATCCTGAAATAACAAATTGGACATGATAATTGGAATACGACCAGTTCGAGCATCACAAAGCTAACAATCACACCCAAGTATTAAAACGACCACAGTAGTGCTCATTTGTTTGGCCAATTCCATAACTCAGGTTGAGCAAGAGACTAGTGAATACCTTGAAGTGAGGAACTGTCCTCTTCAAAAAGTCAGGAGTGGGCTGAAAGTCAGCATCAAAAATAGCCACAAACTCATAATCCTTTACATAGCTACAGTTCATGGCAGACTTGAGGTTACCGGCTTTATACCCATCTCTAATTACCCTATGCCTGTACAAAATGTTGGCTCCTTCCTGCTGCCATTTTTGCACCTCCTCTTTAATCAAAGTTTGCGTGGTCGGATCGTCCGAATCATCCAGAACTTGAATTAGCAAGCACGATTTCGGCCAATCCAAATTACATACAGCAGCTATTGATTGTTGATACACCTACAGAAGAAAATTCCGAAGTATATCAGATAAAATCATCTCTTCCAGCATTAAATGACTATATAGCATCATCAGCAGGCCAAACATTCTCACCTCCTTCTCGTTGCACATGGGAATTTGAACAAGAACCATGGGAAAGAACCCGTTCTCGCCTGAT
Source organism: Angophora floribunda (assembly GCA_014182895.1). NCBI lineage: Eukaryota > Viridiplantae > Streptophyta > Magnoliopsida > Myrtales > Myrtaceae > Angophora > Angophora floribunda. The sequence goes on from CM024710.1 coordinate 16,602,925, forward strand.
TCAGGATCAACCGCAGCTCCGTCCTCTTTGGGTACGGGCTTGATCTTCTTGAACTTGATCCAGAAACACCCCAGGCACAGAACAAGCCTATCTATGCTCTGGATAAGGAACAGCACAATGCACACATTGGCCAAGAACTGCAACGGCGGAGCGAGGTACTCCACTCGAATCAAAACCCACCTCGAATACAAGGAATTGAAGGCGTCCTTAACCCCTAAAGGTGCAGCTAACAAGTATTGCAATTCTGGAGCGCCGAAATGCCAACCTTTAAAGTATGCAGCAACCTCAAATCCTAGCAACAAAATCGACAACCAAAGAAACACTTTTATACAAGCATAGATCCTGGACTTCACAGTGGGGTTCTCCTTGTCTCTGCTGCCGCGACGATTGTCGGTCTCCGCATCGTCGGCATCAGCGTCAGTCCGTCCGGAGGCGACACGACGCCGCACCGCGGAGGCCAGGGCCAACGTTGCGGCGGCAATGGAGGTGAGGCAGCCGGCGGCTTTGTGGGCCTTGAGGAGGAGGACCCAAGTTAGCTGCTTGGCGTTCTTGTTCCGTCCCTTGTCGCGGGTCCGGCCCGACGGCGTGGAGTCGCCGCCGCCGATGAGGAAGTCCTCCTCGGACGGCGACTCGAGCTCGACCATGGACCAATTGGGGTTCTCCATCTTGACGACGACGGGAGTGCCCTTGTGGCCTTCTTTCGCCCACCAATCGAAGGAGGGTGCCATTGTTGGCTCTCGGTCTTCTCGTCAAACTTGATCTAGAAAAACACCCACTTTGTATAATCTGGTTCGGTGAGCTAAAAAGGCTGGAGCTTTCCCAATTTTCGCAAGATTTAACCGAGTCCCAGAAGAGGAAAAGCCAAAAGGAGCTAGGAATTTAGCCTCATTCTTGTCCTAGTGGGAAAGGCACACAAGCCGCGGAGAAAGGGAGAGGCGCTTGTGTGGTGGATTCACAGATAAACCCAACTGCTTCAGAAGGAAGGGAGAGAGCGAGAGACGCGTGGAGGAAGCAACAGAGCGAGGAGTCTCTAGATCATTGTGACATTGGGTGATGAGTTATACCGGGGGGAATGAGAAGAGAAAGAACAGAGGGAATTCTAGAGAGAGAAAGCGTGGTCTTTCAGAGAGAGAGAGAGAGAGAGAGAGTACGAGGGAAGAGAATTGGATGAGTCCAAAAGTGCTACACATTCGATTACAGCTTGCAAAAGCAGGTCTCAAGTGGCAATGTGAGAGAGAGAAGAGAGAGAGAGAGTGATGTACAGAGAGATATGGAAAGAAAGGGATGGTAACAGTTCAATACACGCCTTTGATTTGGATTCCCCAATTTAATCACGCAGAGGATATATGAGAAACCAAATCCATTAACTCAACTTTCCATATGAACAGGCATTTCTCATAAGGAAACACGTTTTCTCCGTCCAAACAAAAAAGGAAAAAGATTGTATTTTTACCTCCTCGGAACTTTTACTGCGTTACCCGAAGCTGTCCCAGATTCCGAGCACATAGAATCACATACCCACAATTCATGGACCGAGACCCCGCTTCTCCTCGGAACATTCCAATCCCCACTTAACCAAGAAAACCGTTCCGAGAATCACAAATATTTAGAAAGACCTCCGCTTTCCAAAGATCTCGTTCCAATTATTCCTGCAAATTAATTTGACCGCCTACTCTTCTCGATTCTCAATGGGAAAACAACACCACCCACCCCCATCAATCTCCCAAGATTGTCCTTTTATCCTGGTTCTTGCCCCCCGGCCTGCTTCTTTTGCTCTGGCAGGGGGAAGGGCTTAATTTCTTCTTGCAGAAAGATAATGTCAGACGGAGCTCAGGACGGACGGTGCGTAAACAAGAACGCTAGCTGGGGGAACATAACAACAAACCGCAAGATCCTCGATGCGACACGATCCCCCCCTTCTCTTTTTCTCTCCCCCGGTGCGGAATGCGGATGCCCCTCCTGTTCCACGAATCGGAGAGAACCTTGGCAGGAATTCCTCCCTTCCCTTCTCCCTCCCCCTCCTGTCGAAATTAAATTACCGGCGGGGCAAAAAGGAGAAACAACAAGAATTGAAAATGACAGTGGATAATTGCAAGAAAATAAAGGGGGGAAAGGGAAAGAAAAGTTCTTTCTTTTCTTGCTGGACGATGGAATACAACAAGCAGGGAAAAAAAAAACCAGAGGCGGAGGAGAGGAACGATCTTGAAAGGGGACGGCTTGACGAGGCAAACGAACCGCCCGTGTCCGAACGTGGCAAAAGTCGGAAAAAGCGACGTCTTTTTTTGGACTTTTTTTTTTCTGCCCCCATTTTCTGTTCTGTTCTGGTGCATTATGTTGGTTTTTTTTTTTTTATTTTTATTTTTTTTGCTCCTTTTATTTTATTAATCCCTCCTGAAACCAAAAAAGTAATTATTTTTATCAATTGTGAGTTGATGTCGGAAAGCAAAGAGTAAAATTTCGTGACCACGGTTTTCCGGTTTTATTTGTTAGGATATTTATATTCTTGAAAGCTCTGTAGATAAAAAAAACTTGTATTTCGAATTTCGAAAATTTTAATGCCTAGGACATGATTCGAAAGATTAATATTTTCATGCTTGCGTATTTTTCTTCATAATTATTTAGTTTTTTTGTCGCTGGCATAAATCGAATTGTGGAATTTGCAATGTTTAGAAAAGGGAATAAAAGTTTGTTGCGCATGCCCTTCGACAAAATCGCCACATGCCATTCTCAAATTAGATAATTGATTGAAATGACTTTGCGTGTTTTTAGGGAGGTAGTGATTATTTCCTTTGGATTAAGATGATCTACGGAATTTCGGACAAGGATTGGATCCTTTTGTAGAAATTGAAAAGATAAGTTCAGAACTGATTTTTATTTGTATTTACTACTTTCTTGACGTTAATTTTAAAATACCAATTCGGATGGAAGTAAAATGTTTGCAAAGTTCTCTATGAAAATGTTTTTCAAAAGTGCACGCGTGTAATAAAAAAAATAACCAACCCTTTTATAAAATGAGAAAAATAATAACCAAATAATCATAACACCAAATATGTTTTTTTAAAATTCTGTTTGTTTCGTAGAAAATAAATCATTTCGAAAATATTTTCCTTAAAATTAATTGTTTATATCACATACAAAAGTGATGAACGAAAATTTTCATTATCCACAAAAATATTTGAACATAAATTATTATCGAAAATAAAATTATTTTATATTGACTAATTTTTTAAAACAACATAAGTTATTATTCTTTAAAAAAATTAAATTATTTATTTTTCGCTAAACAAACAAAGCTCATTGGACACTTCTAAAATAAAAACTCATCGTCTACTCTAAGTGTACACTCATTTGTAGCTTGTCGAGTGTTATAAATTTTGTTTAAAAATTTTCACACCATGATGATATATTAATGAGCGCTTAAGATTAATGATATTTTCAAAGCATTTTAACACCTGGTAATTTGGATGGTCAAATCACGCGTGAAAGCACTAAGTCGGTGGTAAAAATAGGATTGCCAATGGGGGTCAATACTGTAAAATTATTTTAATCACAAAGTAGGGAATTGCAAACGTCCCTCCAACTTTTGGGGCCTACTATGATTAGCCCCTTTATCATTTAATTTTCTATAAACAAATACCCACCTAATCAGTCAAATCTTTGTAGCATCCCTTCCCCGATCATAGTTCATAATTCTTTTTTCCGATTGTCTTTAAGAAAATAATCCCAAAAAAATAGCTACTTAAAATGTGAAAAATGTCCTTTGAATTTTCAAGTAATTTATCATGATTTCCATTCTATCTATTGCGAAAAATTCAATCTGACATAGAAAGAAGGTTTGCTTCTATGTTTCATCACGTGGCGCTTTGCTTTGCCTCTCTTGCTTATTAATTGTCGTCCGCACTTGTGCTATTCAGTTTAATGTCGAAAAAAGAAAGAAAGAAACAATCATAAAGCGAAACTGTACCCACCTTCAAATAATGTGTATAAGGAAGGCTTTAATTCAATCTTGATTATGTTTTTCGTAAATTGTTGTCAGGCAATTTTCAAATAAAGTAAATGAGTTTTTGATTGTTGCACGTGCTACAACTTTCATGTTAAATCTATAAAGTATAATGCGTAAATCATAAATGTGAATTTTTTTTAAAATTTCGATTTTTACATCAACTAGCACACAACTCATTTATAAGTTTTATTAGATGATTATGTGAAGTAACATATCACCAAGGATGCACACAATTAAAGGGAGATATAAACGCAACTATGAAAAGTATAGAAAATCAAGAGTAACACTCTAACTTTATCTAACAAAGAAAAATATCCTTAAGAAATATCTCTATTATATTTTTCAATTCCAAAAAAAGAATCCTAGGAATGACGATATATGATCTTGACATTAGAGATACTAAAATATTGGCTTAAGAGATACGGTTTGGAGTTTTATATGTTTTCAAATATATTATTGAATGATATAGTCTATTTTTAGCATAGTTTAGATTTCTTCATTTATTGTTCCTTTATTTCTTTTGAATCTTATCGTGGGTTAATAGCACCTTCATCAAAATTTTTGTATTTTTTCCTTTGGTCGAACGTCAAAGCTTTGTTAGGGATTTGATTTCTTCTGATTTTCTTGCCTAAATGCTTACCTAGGCCAAACATTGTTAATTAGGTAGTTTTGCTATACAAGTTTTTAAAGCACGGACCAAGAATCTAGTTATGAATTGATTATATTATTTTAGACACGCATTGTCTCTATCATTATTCGATGATTATAAAATAACCTTTTCGTTTAAGCAAGGATAAATTTATGCTTGATACAATGAGAAAGCTATATTGCCTCTAGATGTTCTAGTCTTAGGCTCAATTTATTTTGTAAAAAATAAATGATTTGAAAATTATTTTCCTATGAATGATCTTTTATATCACTTGAAATAAGTAAGTCAATGGAAAATATTTTTATTATCGATAAGCAATAACAAGTTATGTATAAACACTTTTGTAAATGATGAAAACGTTCTTCATTTTATTTTCATAAGTGATACGTGAGCGATTATTACCGTGAAAATATTTTTCAACTCATTTATTTTTCTCGAAACAAACACAGCCATAAATAGTGAAATCTATATTAATCTCCCTTTATGTGTTTTTGTTTCCCTTCTCTTTGCATATTTATGAAATTTTGCATGGCTCTTTACAGCATTTACGTCGGAATGGGTATTGATACGGCGACGGCGACGAGTCTCGTTGCCATTTAATTGACCATAAATATGAAATATATATAATATTTATTGTATAGGTATAAGAATTGACTGGTTCCAATAATTATTCAATCCACCAACTTGAATATTGTATAGCGGGGTGTCTCGTATTAATTAAGACTAATCCACGACATTGGACAAGTCGGAAATTATTTAGACGGCGCGACAAGGGTCAAGGTGCATGCCCTAGCTATCTTATATAGGTCACATTAATGTCAAATGGCCCGAACTATCATTTAAATCAAATTAGATCAAGCTACTATCGTTTTATTGTGGACCCACGATTTAAATCACATATGATATTCTTTTATTTATTTGGGTTAATACAATGAAAAATCCTAAACTATTAGACATGAAAAATTTACCATAAATTAATTTTTTGATCACTAAAACCCAAAAGCTTGTATATTTATGATAAATTTACTTAAAACTAATTTTTTGACAAATAAAAACCCTATACCGGTACATTTGTAATAAATTTACACTCTTTTAGTTTATGTTAAATTAGATTAACACCATAGAAAATTACAAATTGATAAACTTATGACAAATAGAGAATAAAATCTCAAATCGATATATCCATTAACTATTATGTATCGTCCAATTTAACAATTCGAAAATAAAAATAAAGAAAACTCACGGAGTGTAAATTTATTATAGATGTACCAATTTGTGGCTTTTTGTAATTAAACAATTAGTTTGAGATAAATTTACCACATATATACTAGTTTGTGATTTTTCATTGTGTTAATCCTATTTATTTAGATACTCATATGTTGTCTTCATTTGTAAATTAAATTAAATTTGAATAAATTTGGAGGGGCCAAGTTGAGCGATGGTTTGTCTATTCCAGCTATAACTAAATTTGAATGATTTCAGTAAGAAAAAAATTGAGAATTATTATTATTAGGAGTCCAATCATGGGTGAACTAAAGTCAAAGGTAAGTTGAATAATTCTCCTTGTGATTAGTCTAATCATAAGCCTTTGCGTTTTTAGACCAAGGAAATAAATTATGATGACAAAATTACTGCGGCCGACGCCTGCGCTTTCCATCGCATCTCGAAACATGGTGCTTGGTCAGAATTTTGTTTTATGTTTGATTTGCGCCGTTGCTAAATAGCAATTCAGTATTTCATAACTAATAGTTTCAAATTACCATGAATAAATTGTCATGGACTAGGTACAATTAAGTTAAATTAGTTGGAAAATTCTCATCCAATTAAATTCCCACGTCTTATGACCAAATGCACGAATTTTCATTTTATTCCATTCCCATGGTTCTTCAAACAAAGATATTGGATTATTTCATTCCAATCTGCTCCATTTCTTTCACGTTCTCTAACTTCATTCTATTCTGCTATACCAAATGCAAGTTTATATGATTGTGCACAAGCATGGTGAGTGGTGTCAATTATCGTAGATCTTGAGTTAGGATTGTTACAAGTTGGCCCGTTGCAATTTGACTAGAGATAGGACATCCTAGTTACATTGATGATGATGATTTTTGTCGACCTGACCTTAATATATTGTAGAAGGGCAATATTTTCTTCCAACCATACCTCTAAATGGTAGATTACAAGTTATGTCTATCCCCACATGAAAATATAGTGAAAGTTAGATAGGAGTGATGTGTGATCATAACCCATTGATTAGCGACAAATCGTGATTGACCGATTGATTTAACAATATGAACATTGATTGCCTAGAGCATACACTAACAAGTGAAAGAAAGGGAAAGGGCATGTCCTTTTTCGAGTGATTTTTGCTTTTGATTTTTGTAAGAGTTTTGACTTTTATTTTAATTGTCTATTTTTGTGAAAACGATTTATTTCGATCTATAAAAAGAATAAATAGTAGGCAAATTTAAATTGTCTAGAATGTTTCATAAATTTGAAGAAATAAAATGATATACTTTTATTTATCTCGATGAAAGAGACAATAGGTATTTGGAGAAAACTTTTGAACTTCAGCTAAATTATAAAGAATTGAGCAATTCAATAACCCCTCGCTATCCAATGTATTATATTCAAAATCACGGATTTTAAACAAGAAATGTCTTTGACAAAAAAAGAAAACAAGAAATGTCAACATCAATTTTTCTTCGACGAAGCATCTCAAGAGGCTGTTGACATTAACAAGAGGAAGTTCCACGAAAACACGGAAGAGAAAGTCGAAAACAAACGATTTACCAAAGGAAAAAGATAAAATAAAAATGAGAAGAAAATGTTTTATTTATCGATTTGCGACTTTTGGGTGGAAAATCGGAACGTCCATAAAAGATGCTCAAGCGCGTGAATTTTTTTATCACTCCACGTGACCCCACGCGCGAGAGCCCGCGAGTGGGCGTTTCGGCAGTCGCCGAACGAGGAATAATTTGGACCGGACAGCGAATAGTCCAAAAAGCCCCTGCTTCTTCCCGCGGCCACCGACAATTTCCAGTCAAGGAGGACCCGGAGCCAATGGAGGGCGTTTCCGGGATTTCCACCGCCAGGTCCCCCCACCTCCCGAGGTGGCGGACGCGAGCCGCCTGCTCCGCGCCCCACGGCGTTACGGTGGGGTCCCCCGGCAGTGAATGCCCCGCGATGGAGATGGAGACATCTCGGCCCTCCGTGTCCCCCCTCACCCCACCCGGGGGGCGCCGCGAGACCCGACGCCGACGGCTGGCGTATAGCCACGACCGTCGAGAACGTGCGGTCGGATGCGCGCGGGAGGAGTCCCCCGTGGCGGATCAGCCGTCGGATCGTCACGTTTCTCACGCGATGGAGGCGGGGGAGAGAGAGTACGGCTCTGTCGCGAGTCACGTGAGACGGGTGCGTGGGACCCAGCCTGAGCCTTTTTCTCTCTCTTTTTTTTTAAATTATTGCTTTTGTGATTTTTTTAAAATTCTTTTTTTCGAAATTCAAATACTGTCGGGAAAAATTGAGACTTGGCGCCCAAAAATGGAGGTATGGGATGATTTTGACGTATTCGACGCCGCAGATAGAGAGAGAAGAGCTGTCGGCGCTCGCTGATTATTCGAATTTTAATATTAGTAAAATATTATAATTACTGCAGAGCAAGATGAATTGCAGTAATTAAGAAAAATTCTCATTCGATTCTATCCCGACAAATTTTTTTTCTTACAACCAAACACGAGAATTTCTATTTCCAGAGCCAAAATCCACCGATAAAGATATCGAGAGCAAAAGGATTAGGGCAGCTAGCATAAATACCGAAAGTTAGAGGACTCGAAATGAAGAAAGAGAAAAAAGGAAGTCTAGATTGGGAGAGAGCCTCGAGAAAGGCGTTTGACCCGAGGGAAGAATCCGGCCAAGGCCTGGGGTTAGGTAATTGATGGCGCACAGGACATTTCCGTAATTTGGAGATGCGGCGGGGATGGAATCGGAAAGCCACCTGGCGACAGGACCGGGATATGCTCAATGGGATTCCTGGGAGAGTTCAGATCTCGCCACGTGGCTGGACGATGTCGGAGCAACGGCGGATCATTAGACCGTTTTGCGAAATTCACGCACCCTCATAACCATTCCAACGATAGAATGCTTAATCAGGGGGTTAAAGTCACAAATTCATTTCAAATTGACCATTAAAAATTTTAAATGAATATATTTATGATAATTTACCTTCTTTAATTTATATTAAATTAGATAAATATCTCAAAAATTTACAAAATAGTACACTTATGATGATGAAAGGTTAAACCTTAAATGAATATACCTATCGACTATTACGTATCATCAAACTTATAAATTTATTACATATATATCAGTTTGAGATTTATAATAATTAAAAGTGTACGAATTTAGGTTTTTTTTAGTGTTAACCCTAAAAATCAAGTTATATGTTTAATTTTAATAGGTTCAAATTTCACCCATAATGAAGAACAGAATCCTAATTCGAAATCGGTTCCCTCCCTTTCCTCGAAATCCCCTCCTAGACCTGGGCTAGATGCACCCCCACGTCGCTCGTGCCAGCGCCACCCTTCTCCTCCATCGGCCACCATTAATGTTTGGCCGCCCTACCACTTGCGATTGACCTAACAAAAAAGATATCCTAACCTTATTTCACGCCCAAAGATTCACCAATCGACACATAAAATAAACGGTTAAAAATAAAAATAAAAAATTTCATACGACGGGCCGAAATGAACCTAGCGCAGTGCACCCGGCCGGACGAAAGCAAGACCGACCGAATTCCTGGGGCCCCAGGCGTTGGGAGGAGGACACGTGGCGCCACGGGAGGATCAGGCCGCACCGAGCCAGGCTGGCGCCGCAGCCGCCCCGCGGCAGAGATTGGATAAAGATAAGACTGAGGTAGGGAGGAGAGCTCGTCGCTTTCACGTCATCCGCCGCGAGTCACGGCGGCTCGCCACCTCGACATCCTCCGCTGCCGCCATGCATGCTGCGTTATCCGAAAAGCCCAGCGAGAACCCAGACGGCCTGCTGCCGTTTTTGTCTTCCGACCGACCAAAACGTCCCTTTCCCTCTCCTGTATTTTCCACAGATCTTTCTGCTCGTCCTGAGTTCTCGACAGCTTATTGTTTTCTGTATTTTTCTCGTATTTTTTCTCGCCTCGGACGGTGTATTTCTATGGACCACAGTATTCTCTCACCTGTACTTCGAGCGGTGCCTTGATGAGAACAGAAACACTCACACAGATATATAATACATATGCACAATTTATTTATTCATCCATCCATCCATGTCGTGAAGAGCTAATCTTAGGAATCGTGATGAAGAAGTTCCCCGCACTAGAATTTTGACCCACCGACAGGATTTCCAAGGGGTAGCCGGAAGGTTTAGGGAACGCACAATGCAACTGAGAAATTAGAATATTGGAGAGCAATCATGGCAGCAGCAGCAGCAGCGACGTGCACGTTTAGGTTTTGTATATTCTTGATATTTGACAGGAGCAGGTGGAACTTTAAGCACTTTGAATCCTCACGTCCCTTTTACACACGCACATGAACAGTACAAGTTTCCTGTCGATAGAAACGATTTATCAAGACCAAGGGAGCTATGAATGAGCGGAAGCAGATATCACGTTGGGAAGACCATGGAGAAGTAGTAGGTAATAGAAGTGAGGAACTTTCGACAGGTTGCTGGCCATCAGCTGGTAATTTCCTAAAGGAAAAAAGCAAAATAAGAAAACTTTCTTGTATTTAAGTCAAAGGCTCAAAATAAGTCATGGGTCAAACTAGTTTTACCTTTTGATTTATTATAGCATGCTAATATAAATGAGCATGGAACGATCGTCCAAGCGCGAGTCATTGTCAAGACTTATTGAAAAGTGATATTAATAAAGAACTCTAGAAATTTGAACGACATTTATTAAACCTTGAAAATATGAGAAATAAATGTAGTTGGTTATAGGTCTTTGAGTTTTACTAGGTTCATAATAGCTGAATTAATGGTTTTCAAGGAATGCTCCGGCATCGACATCGTATACAGCTATGGAAAAAATAAACTAAATCGTATAAAATAATTAAGATTAACAAATTTTCAATAATTACCCTAAAATTTCGTTAGATTGTCGCGCGGGTCCACCTCATGAGCGGGCCATAACATGTGTCCGGACAGAAACATTGTTTAATGCACATGTTAGATGGCCCCTTGATTTCCTTTAGCCGTCCACTCGGTGCAAGCATTGCGAGCTTGACAAACATTAAATATGGTCCATGACCCTTGTCCTTTTGCCACCACCTAATCTTTCCGATTGAAACGTAACGTGGTACAGGTGCCCGGTCGGGGGGTCCTACGTGTCTCCATTATTTTCTTAAATGTATAGATGGATTTTCTTTAACAGAGTCAATCAACTCTCCCGTGAACACATATGATCGTGTCGATTACGTTGAAAATCAAATGTAATAAATCTATCGTTTGAATGGTAAATCACATACCATATTTATTTATCAGATTGCATTTGTTTAATGAAAAATGAATTATTTAAACATAAATTGTTATCAACAATGAATTATTTTTGATTGACTAATTCTTTTGAGCAATATGAAAGATTATTTTTATTAAATTATTTATTTTTCACAAAATAGGTGGAGTCTTGCTATTGATCATCTTGTCATTATTCAAGAATACCATCTTTAATGAGTCAATCCGCTGATGGTGTCACTTTGGTTTTAGAACGTCTTGCTGCTGAGTTTGCCTTGTTGTAATTTTCTTCCGCAATTAAAACGACGTTTCTTTCTCCTGATGCTCCTTTTGCGCTTGACCAAGCAAGCCCTGATTTTCTATTCTTGTTATTGGGGTGATGACCAATCAAGTCTTAATCGATATGGTGTTGTTGGGTCGCGCACGTAAAATGCGAACGTAAGACAGATGTCATGATGATTCGGAGGATCTAGAAAACGGAAGAAGATACCGCCGAATTACGTCGCTCTACTTGGGGTTTCAAGCAGTGTAATGCACATAACGGTTCTTGAAAATCATCAGATAAAAATAGCAAAACAAATATGTACTTTTCCAAGTTAACCTTGGTCTAGGAAGTACAACGTAGTAGAATAAATCTAAAAACGGGTATTGCGTGGCGCGAATGAGCCATGAAGCAAGAGTTTTGCATGGTTGCATCGGTTTAATGTGGAAATTTTTGGAAAAATTATAAAAAAAGTTTTAAATATATTGTTTTTGTGCCATTTTAGTCTTGAAACTTTTAATTTGGCCAATTGTCCTAAATATTTTGAAAAATTGACAATGTAGTTCATCAGCTAATTTTAATGGAAAATCCTTAGCATGTATGTTAGCTATTTTATGTGATTCAATTGACATTACTGTGGATAATTTTCATAATTTTATATATTTTCCTTTTATTTTATTTTATTTTTTCATTCTGCCTTTGCCAATTGCAGGGCCTTGATGATGGCTAGCGATTGGGCAAAATTGACAATCAACGAGATTGAGCTTTGCTAGATCCCAACAAGGGTAGCCTTGCCTAGGCGACCTCGCCACAACCTTGTTGGATCTAGCAAGCCTCGAGGTCATCCCTCTCTAGTCATCACCCGTGGTTGATTGCCAGTCATTTTTGAGACTTGGCAACCAACGGAGGAAAAAGGAGGAAAAAGATAGAAAAAGAAAACAAATTTATGTTAATGTCAATTGTGCAACGTGAAATGATTGGCATTCGCGTTAGTCATTTTTCGATTGAAATTGGATTGATGGATTTTATTAGAAATTGTCAACAATTTAGGATTTAATTAGTCAAATTGAAATGTCTATAAGTGCTATAAATTCATGATTGTTTTGGTAATTTTTTTAGAAGTTTTTCTATAAATGTCAAATTAAAGCATTAATACTAGGAAAAAATTCAAGTTCGAATTCTTGACCCTTTTCTCTTGTAATTTTCAACGGAAGTTTCTTGATCTTATTTCACATCTTGTCCTTTTTTCATAACGATTGACGACTAGCAAACGTCATGATCTTTAATTCGGCTGTCAAAAAATATTTTATTAATTTCTTAAAAATGGTAATAAATCATAAAATAATAACAACTATAGTATTTTTTAATTTTCTTTTTTTGCTTAGTAAGCAATGCCATTGGATTGGATAGGGTCCGGTCCCTGGTCTCAAAAACTGAGAACCATCCGATTCCAAGGTGGGACTAGATCAAATTGAGAACTAATTATCCCTAAAATAAAGTTTGTGTAAAAACGAACCGAAAATAACATAGACAGAGATTTTGATAAATACGGACAGTCTTGCATTTTCACGAGAATGTGCGGCCTTTAGGCAGCTTATACATTTTCGATAGATAGAAACTTCCACTCTTTCCATTTGTGGTTTTAATTAATTAGTTTTCTTGAAATTGTTATCTCAACTCAATAAATTGAGGAGTGTTATAATTATTTAAAAGTTGGGAATAGCATGAGCATAAATTTAATCTTTCACCATAATCCTAAATATAGATGGACCCATGTAGCAATTAGATTAGTTAAATATATAGATGTCTTTCCCTTCTTAAGCGTTATCGTTAATAAATCAACTTGCAATTACTTTTCCATTTTATTTTTGGTTATCACGTCTTATTTTCGTAGATAACTCAAGAACCAACTTTCCTTAGTAATCAATTTGACAAATTGTGTTACTAAGGGCAATGAAGTTTAATTAATCATCACTTAGGAAAAATCACATGATTGTATTTCTTTAAATTTGCACTAGTATTTTTGAAGCTAGAAAATCTCATGAGGCAAAACATCATTGCGTGGCGCATCAGTTATACACAAGATACATTCTTCTCCATAAAGAGAGTATTTTATACGACAGAGATGCTATTCGATGGAGAAAAACACAGTGTGAATGAGTAACCATTATTGTTCACACGTCATGAATCTCATTCCACCTAATTTTACGTGTGCACGCGTCTCACCTTTGAAACCGACCAATCCATTGTATCATGTGTTCCTGCCACATGAATCTTTACCAAACTCACTCCAAATGCCGAAATACACAGTCAATAGAAAATTTCAATAATTATTTCCTATATATATCTTTTCGAACATGGAGAATTGGAAATGCTTGGAAGCATATGTTATCAGCATCTCCATGGGCGAAAGGGACTTCTTAACTTCAAGCTCTCATCATCGTCTCGAGCTGTTTCCCTATATCCATTTGGCCATATCACCATGTGGGGGAGGGCAGCTAGGGTTTTGTCCCCCTTCTGTGGCAAAATAAACATCATTATCTTTATTCAAAACAATTGTCTTACTTTGATTGCCAATCTTCATTTGTCAAGTAAAAAAAAGCTTTTAATTAATCGTTTCTCTTCGGGCCATATACCTTTCTTCTCTCTCTCTCTCTCTCCAAGTGCTGACCCGTGAGATGCTCAAGCAAATTATATACTAAGACAACCTACTAATGATATAATAAGCTTTTTTTCATTTGTTTAGTACTTCCATGACCTCATCACCGACAAATCTCGCGACCTTTCCTCTCGTAATTACACGTCTAGCATGGAATGTATTGTTCCCTGACATGGACATTTCTTCTTCTTTTTTAAATGGTGAACACCCTTATTCACGTCTTGATCTATTCGATCGAAATGATTCTTGATGCGGAATGGAAGTAGGTGTGGAGAGAAATTGTCTGGAATGGTAGGAAGGGAAGGAAAAATGGGATGAAATTTAGATAGCATATTTAGAGAGATAATCAATGGAGGAGAAAATTCCATATTGATGTTTTGATCATACAAGAGAAAAAAAGCTTTCTAATGGCTAATATTTATAGAGTTAATTACCAACAGCAGCTGAACCCTAATTGCAATCGAAAATTTAGAAAGATATTGCCTGACAAAATAGGAAATAAATGAAATCCTAACATGACTCGAACCATCTCCCTTCCTGGTTTCATTAAATTTCTTTTGCACGGAGTGACTCAGACTCCTCAGAGAGTACGCAAAGCATACATCAAATCAACAGACATTGGATTCCCTTCTCATCATCGGATTTCAGACAACAGTCTAGTTTCCCTATATCAAAAGAAGAAAAAAAAAAAAAAAAAAAAAAAGAAGAAAAGCAATTCAAATTCGTTTAAGACAAAAAAAATAATATATTATAAGTCTTAAAATTTATTAAGAAAATATCTTACATTTAAAAAAAAAAAATAATTAAATCTTAAAATTTATCAAAAAATATAATCAAATTCTTTTAAAAAAAATCACAATCAATTAGACCAATTTTTTTAAAAAGACAATCAATTAATAAATTTTATAACTTAATTGTATTTTTCGAAAGTTTTAAAATTAAATTATATTTTTATGATAAATTTTAAAACTTTTAATGTATTTATCTTTGTAAAGAAAAATATTTACGACAAAAAGTAAAAAAAAAAAAAGACAAAATATATATTAAAAAAGAGCTACTTCGTCGATTGGCTGGGACCGTTGTGTCAGGGCGAGAGGGATATTCTCTTCGGATCTCTCCTCTCTCCCACGGATTGATTCCAACATTTTCTAAAATTCAATTCTCGAGATTCCCCCAATAAAAAGAACAGCAAAGTAAAAGTCACGGGCCAAAAGCCTAAATAAAAAAAAAACTTCCCATTATATTTATTGCAATAAATTTTCCTTAAAATGTTCCCTGTAACATAAAAAATCACAAATTTATACACGTGACAAGTTTATTTTCCATCAAAATTCCGTTTTGATCAATATTAAAAATTTACATATATGGACTTTAAAAAGTAAACAATATTTGGCATAATGTCCAAATAGTCTAAATGAAATAAAAACAATGTTGATTTTACCAAAAAATCATCCTTATAGTTACTTTGAAAAAGAGTAAATATATTACATAAATACAAATTAGATAATTTTTCGTCACAATAAAAATTTAAAATAAATATATTATGGTAAGCATAATTTGTGATTTTTGAAGTTGCAAAAAACAATTCAAATTAAATGTATTCACACTAGACATAATTTGAGGTTTTTTTGTGACTTTTTGATTGCTTCTCTATCCTCATTCAATTAAGGAATTAATTTCGAGTAATTATTGGCTGATGATTATTGAGATTCATGTCCAACTCATTTGGTTCTAACCCACATGTCCACGCCCAACTAGTTTCGCAAAAATCAGACTGAAATCGACATTGCACCAGAAGCAAACTGGCGATTCGAGAAGTTTTATGATGTCGAATTTCATGAGAATCATTGGAAAATACCATGAAACAAAGACCAAAGTTCCCAAACTAATCGGGCATTCCTTTTTGGACATCTAAGTTCGTCGCACCGAGATTTCACTCCACCGATTACAAAGTCCATCACCAGACAATGCGGTACCGGCCTCTGCATGATAGGTACGAATACGATTAGGGAACCAATGTCGGATTCTTCACATAAATAGGATGTGAAGTGGACCGGAGAATTTTCCGTGACATACTGTGGACAAGATTGCTTGTGATCTTTACTCGATCTGGGCCAGGAGCATGAATGTAAAATTTGTACAAGTACACAGCAAAAAACTAGTGAAACCTGATGTCGTCGACCGCCACTTCAAATCATCTTTTTCTCTTCCTCTTGGACATTTTGCCTGTGTCAGGCTTCGGGACTGAATCAGACTGAGAGTTTCCCAGCTTGGCCTCGATAGCGGAACTCCACAGGGCCCTCTCTACATCTGATGGTGTGAACAACTGCTCCTCAGTGCTTAATTCCTGAAAGTGTTCATTAAGTAAAGGCTAAACGCATTATATCAAAAACCACGGTTGAACTTAAGCATTGAGATTTACCTCTAAGACATCATAAATTCGCTAAAACAATCCTCAACTTTCTTGTTAGCTAATGCTTTTCATTGTCTGGTTTCAGAACTTTTAGTTTACACCTTCCAGACACGTTGAAGTTTCAAATACCCCACACTCTGCACCATCTTTGTACCATCTAGTATCTATCTTTTCCCTAACATTCTCTTGGGATGAAAACTGTAGGTTTTGAAACTAAAGGATGCAAATACAGATAATGAAAAAATTGAGGACGCTTTTGTTATCGTCTCCTAAGATATTTTCCAGTAGTTACTCTGATTATAGCGATTAACTCCAGTCTCACAGCAAACATGCATGGTTAACTGTTGAAGGACTTGAAGATCTGACTCCTTTTAGCAGATCAACATGAGATAGATTAAGCTAAAGCAGAAGAGCATCCATCATCACCACGGGGAATGATTTCTACAAAATATGTTCACTTACTTGGGCCATCAGTACACCCATCATAACACAAAGAAGCTTTCCTTGTTTTTTAAACAAGTCCAGCCTATTTAGAAAACAATAGATGCAGAGTATTCCCTGACTGAAGTTCATTTCTTTATACTTGGTACATGCAACCAAAATTTCAGACAAGTGCAGGAAACTGTCATCTATAGTATGGACAGTACATTAATTCAAAAGATTTACTTTCCGGATATGGTAAAAATCATCAGCGTTGCCAGGTTGCTAATCATTATAACCAACAAAACTTACCCTGAAAAGTATGAGGACTCTTATGAAAGAGTCGTATGGCCGTGTTTTTTAGTCACAAAGATGTCCATATTTGACAGAGAATGGAATTACTGCTACTGGAAAAAGCTAGACACACTGCCAGATTAAAAAGAGCCACTGTGATCATTTGCACGCTAGAGAGGGGAATTCCATCTTCATATTTTACGAGTGCTGAATTCTAGAAAACTAGTAGAAGATAACATCCGACAAGGTGAGTCACAGAGGACGCACCACTGAGACTGAGAAGGAAAATGTTGAGAAAATAGACAAGAAAATTGAGTACTAATGAATTGGACATTTTGGTCAGTGTGACCTGCGTCCATGGGGAGAACAGCACACAATTCCCACTTAGATCAAGCAATACAATGGAGATTACAATCACATTTGAGCACTTAAACACTCTCAGTATTTTTCAGCCCCTAATTAAACCAATAACTTGTATAGTGTTTAGCCCTCACAATTCCTAATTAAATAATCTCTCAATCTCACCTAATTACTGACTAGGGTGTGATTACAAAATGAACTTATGCGAAAAATACTCATGTAAAGTTGTAAACCACCCTCTCTTCTTCGGTGAATCAAGGCACACCCTCTACTCAGAAAAAGCTCCTTTGATTTATACTAAACTAAAGATCTCTCATTTGTTGTTTCTTTTTTACTTGCATGCGGGAGTCATTGATGTTATAGAAGGAGGCAAACCCACATTCTTTTACTTGTCCTTTTAATTCCACCTGCAGTTGAATTATTGCTCTAGGGAGAGCTTTCTTCTTGTTTGCACCAAGAACAAAGTTGATATATATATCCCTTCATTTATTGAGGCATGTGAGTGTAATGTCCCTTCATTTACATGCGCCCATGTCTCCATCATTGCACTCTCTTCTCTTATGAATGAAAACTCTTATTCTCTCATTTGGTAAGAGAAAAGATATCTCTTGCATGACCATCATGAAGGAACATCATGATGAGCCATCTTGATATTTTTTTTCTTCATCTTTGAGAAGCAAGCAGCCACTCTCCCATTATCTCTTTTCAAGTTCATACTACATCTATGAATGCAACTGTGGCTTTGCTTTATTTGTAGTTGAAGAGGTTATGTCAGAAAATCTTTGTGTAGTAGCTATATGTGCAAGTGGAATTGGTATTTTGATGAGGTCCATGGTTATGGGGAAGTTTAGGCGCAACTTGAACTTGGAAGCACTCTATAGCAGTTGAGCGCATGAGGGGCTATGAGAGAGTAGCAACAAATTGCAATGAAGCAATTGTGACTTGGCTCACACATGGAGGCAAGATGGAGATTCTTAAATACGTTTTGAGCTTGAGCCCAATCAACTTTTTAGGGGTCAAAAGACTATAATAAGAACTCAATGCTCAACATGGACTTTCACCATGTAAAAGGAAAGAGAATGAGCACTTTGCTTCTCAAAGATGAAAGAAATATCATGACGGCTCATCATGATGTTCCTCATGATGGCCACGTGAGGGAGATCTTCACTCTTCCAAATGAGAAAAGATGAGAAGAGTATCGTTCAAAAGAGAAAAGAGAATAGAGAGCAATTATGGAGGTATAGGTGCAGATAAATGATGAAGGGACATTATCCTTTGTTTGGTATTGACTTCCTTTGATTGCTCTCACACAACGCCTCAATATACAAAGAAATTCCTTGGCCATTATATACATAAATGGAGCACCTATGTTCAAGATGCAGACAAGAAAAAGAACGCCTCAATATACGAAGAAATTCCTTGGCCATTAAAAGCATGTGAGGTTTGTCTTCTTCAATAAACATTAATGACTCCCACATGCAAGTCAAAAAGGAGCAACAGATGAGAGATCCTTGGTTGAGTATAAATAAGGAATCTATCGCTTAATTTATAGTGAAATTATGTGCTACTCTCCTAGTGGATGTAGGTCGCACCAACCAAACCATGTAAATCTGGCATGTGATTTCATTTCCTTGGTTCTGTCCATTTTATTATTATTTGATTTGCTTTTCTATTTTCTCAATAGAAAATACTCCAGTGTTTCTGTAGTTTCTTTCCAGCTGAATCAGCTGCACCCAGTGCACATTCAATTTTAATACAAAGAACAAAATTTCAGATCTTACCTCATTTATATACTAAAGTGGTAAATTTGATTGCTAGCTACATTTGAATGGACAAATTCCTAGCTACACTGAACTAAGTGAAAAATAAAATGACAAAAGGAGGGTCATCTATGTGCAGTGCAGAACAAGCTGTATGACTATGCAACATCAAGGCATGTCCATTAGCAAAGACACTGACCAATTAGCAACATCCGACACATTCATAAAAATCCCAGTAAACCTAAAGAATATGGGACTATGCCTTTGTCTTCAGTGCAATAACAGGGAAATGGTTTTGATCTCTGAAACTAAGAAATTCCCTCCCTCAGGGTTGGAGTAGGTTCAAATGAGGACCATTCTGCAAATTCTAGTCAGCAGATGTAAACTACATATTTTTAAAATTTTTATTCCATTCCATTCCTTCCGCTTCCCTTCATTTCCCTTGCAAATCGTTAAGTGTAAAATGGGAAATGCCATACGAACCTTTGCCTTAGCCTGTAGTTTCTCCACGAACAGCAAATACTGCTTCAAGGAGTAATCTTTGGAGTGTCCAAGAGCAGCCACCATAGCCTTTCAGACCCAAAAGAAACTAATGATTGTCAAACATCACCGAAACATAATCTCCACAACACACCAGAAGAAAAGAAAGGAACTTTATGGCTCAGCTTCTTCGGACCTCGTCAGACATGAAAGGGGCGACATCGGGCGCGTACGCGGCGAGGACGGCGGACGCCGTGGCGGGTCCGACCCCCTTCAGGACCGTGAGCTCCGACACGGCCTTCGACACGTCGGGAAGCGACCCGAAGGCCTTCTGGGAGGACGACTCCACGGCGTCCTCATCCAGCGACGACACGAACTCCAGCAACCGCGGCCTGGGAAAAGGAAATCACCACCACCACCACGCGAGGTCACTTTCCGTAAGTCGGAACAGAGAACCCAGAAAAGGGTTCGCGTCAAGAGAGAGAGAGAAAACCGAAGGGCAAAAGGGGGGACGACTGCACCACCTCCATTTGCCGCGGGCGAGCTTCCACTGCATAAGCTGAACGAGCTCCGAGCGGGTGACGAAGGGATCGGGGTCCCGGTCGCGAAGGAGGAGCGGAAGGCGGCGGCGGTAGAAGTCGTCAAGGGAGAGGAGGTTGGGCTTGCCGAGGGACTCGATGCCGGCGGAGTAGGCGGAGAGAGCTCGAGTCCACCGAGCCACGTCGCCGCACTGGAAATCCATGGCGGCCCCCGCCCTTTGCTCTGCTGTCGTCTTCGTTCTAAGCCTGACGTGAAACCTTTCTTGCAGGCTCTTGAGTCCGTGCCCGACCCGCTAAAAAGCCCGACCCGAATTTTCCCGGTTTATAATTCGGGTCTCTTATTAGGGGCCCGGCCCGGCCCGACTCGGCTCGGCCCAACCTGTCTTGGACCGCTTTTTGGGCCGATGTATCTTCGCCCCGGTGAGTGTTCGTTCTCTTCTCTTATGGTTTAAACATTTAGAAAAAGTGCGAAATGAATTATGCTGATCGTGAAAATTCGTCTCAGAAAAAATGTCGTATGAAGACAATGAGTTATCATCGGCCGGAGAACTTTTTTCTTTCACCGACACACGCCTTCCGTCGTCTGAACAGATAAAAGTTCAGAGAAAATATTTTGCTGGACATTCATTCTTCTTCAAGGGAACAGAGGATTTGAGTTTGTTTTACGGAGAATTTTATTATAAAATAAAATATTATCTATTAAAATCAACTACAGGGAAACGACTAGTTTTTCTTTGTTCGGCTGTGTATTTGAAATTGAAATAGATAACTTTTTGGTGTTTGAATCTTGCTTTCATAGATAATCCTCTCCTATTAATATTTTAGAACTCCTTGAAGAGCATGGCTATTTCCCCTCCTTCTTTGGTTTTTTATGGATGGGAATCACTGATTCACCCTACTTTTTCTCTCTCATCTCTTCACTAACTATGTTTGAAAATCAATTTATCAATAATCAATCTTGCTTTTTTGCCTATATTTTTTTCCCACTTACTAATACTCTTTCTTCCATCTTCTTGTTACATTATTAATAATTTTGAGTTTGCAACTCTAGTACAAAATATACTATTTTGCTTATATTGTCAATTTTTTTGATATAGATAAGTAAAAGTTAATCTCAAGAGATTTTGAAATATTTAATAATTGTAAAATATATGAATTTAGACAAGTATAGTTATTACGGCACTTTCAAAATCATATATTCTTGTTACATCAATAAAGATGGAAAATAGGAAATTATAAAAAAAAATCATAAGCATACTATACTTGTGTCAATATAGTACTTAACCCTTTCAAAAGTGTGTAATTTAGTGTTAAACCTTTTTTCAAAATTTTCCAATTGAGCCTCCGATCAATTTGGATTAGAAATTGCTAATGTAAGTGCTCATGATCCTATGAGACATGGTTGGCATTAACTTGAATATCTTTTTATAATTATTTTGATTTTTTTCCCTTTTCTTTACTCTTTTATTGTTTGGACCGAGGGTCACAACAAGGGCGTCATAACTCTTGCCAGATTTGGTGAGGGTTGTGGCGCCCTCCTTGTGGTTGGTTGGAGGGCCACAATGCCCTTTTGGGCTTGTGGTCCCTCGCCTGGATCTTGGCCAAGCAAGGGCATTACAGCCCTCGGCCAAAGCCAATGAAAGTTAGCTGATGACCCTTGTCAATGCTCAGTTTAAAAAATAAAGAAAATAAAAGAAAAATAAAAAATTAAATAATTATAAAAAATGTCCACGTTAGCGTTGATTGTGTCCTATATGACAGTTGATGTCCATGTTGGCAATATTTAGCTTAAATTGGTAAAATGAGAAAATGTTTATGACTAAATTTGCACAATTAAAAAGTTTATTATTGAATTGACATAAGTGTAATGGGTTTATAACTTTTTTTAGATAATTTTCTTGATGGAAAATTGATATGGTTGCCGATATTGAGCGATCTTAATGTGTATTAATGCTATTTTGCAATTGAAAATTAAACGAAATTATTGTCATTTGAAAAAGAGTTACCAGGTCCATGAAGATCACTAATAGGAAGAATCTTGAATTTAATTAGTTGTCCTATCATTACTTCTTTTTAAAGTACGCAAAGCACATTTATAATATAAATTATGAAAAAAAGGGAGAAGCATTTGCCATGGTAGGGGAAAAAAAATGAAAGGTAAAAAGTAAGGGTCACGGTGCAAGATATTCTTAATAGATCCGTCATATGGATGGATTAGGTCAATTTGGTCCAATCCAAATTGATTCTTTTAATCTATTTTGACCAACTTTCATATAACACAAATTTATTGATCCATATTTGACTAGGTTTACATTTAATTTATACTTGACCCGATTCATATTGATAAAATACTTTTATATTTAACTTAATCTAGGAAAACTTAGCTTCTATTGTGTCATAAAATACTTTTAAATTTTACCAATTCATATTGGTTCCCGATTGAGCCAATGGATCCGGTTAAAGTCATTGCTGTCTTCTATCCTCTATTCCTTAGCATAAGCTACCGGTTTTCATAAATTGAAGTTAGGACTGTAAGATGACGCTCCTCTCTGAGATCGATTTCGCACAAGCTAGAGGCGGTATTTATAAAAACCGAAGGAGCAAGAACACGACTGAAAGAAAAATAGAAATGAGTAGGAACTGAGACGTGCCGGATGGGCTGCTCACAATAACAGATCATTTCTCCGTTGAACAATTAAGAAGAAAAAATCAAAGCACATTGGACGATCATTTCTCCATATCTAAGACGGATTAAGCATACCAGAGCAGAGCATGGCAGTAATACCTCTCGCTAGTGACTCAGTTGATAGTTGAGCGAGAGTGAGGCGTGCAAATCTAGTGAAAATCGGTCCTTAAGTGAAAATTGGGGCTTTTGTGAAAGAGGGATGCGAGAGACAGAGAGAGTGACTGAATTGTGTCGTGAAAGATCGGGCCTTTTAAGTTTTTCTAAATTTGTAAGAAATTAAAAAACGAAAAATCGGTGTGGTCCGAGTGAATGGTTCCACTTATGAAACTGGGAATTGAAAAAAAAATCACTGATTCCAATGGGAATCGGATTTGTGCCCTCGGGGATTGCCCAAAATTGGCTAATTTGGTTTGGTCCGAGCGATTTATGATCCGCACGATTCCTTTTGCTCATTCCTAATGGATACCCGACCAAAAAAGGGTGGAAATTGCTCCACAGCCAAAAAAGCATCTATCGGTTCATCATTGTCATGACTTATATTAAATTCAGTTTGGAGCAAAATCACATCACCTATCCGATAAGCACGCATTTGCTGAAGTCTGAAATCAAAGCCAGCTTCATCGGTTGGACAACTACATTGGTCCCGTGATTTGATGTAACGTATGATTTTTTTTCTACTAATCCTAGGTCATATCACTCAAATATTCGCCGGTTGACTCCAAGATCAAGATTAATTAATCTTCAAAATCCAATTTGCACATGGAATTTTTATGGTCGTGGCTTTGCAATTATTGCCCTATTGGACCACCGTGAAATAAGCATGAACACGATCTGTGGGCATCGTTACTGTGATTTGGTAATGTGATAGTTTCATCTCTTGTACATTGCATATTCAAATTGCATTTACATCACCTAGTTTGGGGCACTAATTGACGATTTGCACAATCGAGTTGATATCGCTACCTATTGGTAAGACAATTTTGTAATTATCAAAGTAGTACCGTCATTATCATCATTATAGCTAAAAAAATTGTCAAGAATTTCCTCCTAGAAATGTCGAAATATTGGGTACTAGTGTAACCCCCTTCTTAATTAGACATCACTGAAATATGCAAGAATTATAGGATGCTAAGTGTTATTTTTTTTTAAAAGAACGAATTTCAATGATTAAAAATCAACTCATCACATGGATGATCGTATTATACAGGATTCATAGATGATGAGTATATATGCATATTTGTTTACTCTATTAAGATTTTTAATGGTTGTTGAAATTTTCTAAGTTGCTTTTATTCTATTAAGATTATGGGGATTGCTTGATTATAAAATGTTAACGGTAAGGACAAGATTTTGTACAAAATGGCAATCGGCCCCATATTATATCTAAGTTCTAGTTATTGTTAGACCTCAAAGATTTTTACTCACCAACTCCCAATGCCAAGTTCCAGCATCCATGCATTTGACTCCACTATCGATCTGCTCCACAATTTCCAGCATCCATGCATTTGACTCAGCAGCACGATATGACAAATGCTCGCATACTCAGCCGTGTCGGCAATTTCATCCGGCCGGCTCCAATTTATGGTCTTTAAAAATTTTAAAAAAAAGGACAGATTTGAAGTCGTGCATCCACGGGGACATCGATATGATGTCCCGAGTCTTTTGTTGTCGCTTTTTTTAAGTGAAAATATCGACATTTCGCTTACTATACTTTTCCTCAAAAATAATTTCATCTTTGATGAACTTCAAAATGTTTGACATCATTCGGAATGACATTAGATGTCCGTAGGTATAAATTTGAGACTTTGGTTTTTTGAAGTATAAGAATGGAACATCGATCTATCGTTCTCATCTCCCTCTAGCCACTAGGCAAGGTCCTAAAAGCATTTGGTTAGATCCTAGTTTGCTCTTTGCGCATGAGCGACTCTCACATGTTTGGTACAGATGTTTCGTTTTGTTGTGGGTGGCCAACCGCATCAGCATTATTGTCGTTGTTATGATTGTCATTCGTCGAAGCATTGTGAACATTAACCACGAGGAAGCTCCCCGAGTCTATCCATGTTTCGCTCTGTGTTCTTGGTTAACTAATTCGTTGCAGACCCGAAAATAACTTAGGGCCTTTTTGGTAACATGTTAAACAATATTTATTTCTATTTTTTTGTTATTCAAAATAAAAAAAAAAGAACATAAATCCGTTTGGTAACATTTTTGTTTTTGAAAATAAATTTGTTTTCAAGAATAAATTTAAAATAGAATCAAGAAGTTAAAAAAAAGTTACTTCTTTATTTCTAGGAACAATTTTGGAATTAATAATTTTTTTCTCTTTTCTTTTCTTCTTCCTTTAGTTGCATGCGGGAGGCTCCCCCAAGGTTGGTGATTGGCTAGAGGAAGAAGAAGAAGAAGAATAAAATGAAAAAAGAAAAGAAAAGAATAAACATGTAATAAAATTATTAAAAATTAAAAGAAATTTCAAGTCACAAAAAATTTGAGGATTGACCAAATGTATTTCTTTTTCGGGAATAGAAAATTTATATAATTATTAAATGTTTCCGAATGCTTAGAAACTTATTTAGAGAATAGAATAATAAAAACATTTCTGAGAAAAATTGTTCATATGAATAGAATTGTTACCAATTGCACCATTATTGTATGATTTATAGACCATTTGGGCCAAAGACCTACACCGTCTCTAAAGTCGAGGTAGACTCAGTTTAAAAAATCTATTGAACACATTGTAAATTTAGGGATTAATATCATGAAACTCCAAATTGATATATTTATGACAAATTTACTCAAAACTAATTTTTTGACCACAAAAACCTCAAAACTAGTACATTTATAAAAAATTATCTTCAGTTAATTTTCATTACATTGGATTAATATCATGAAAAAATACAAATTGATACGCTTATGACAAATAGAAGACAAAATCACAAACTGGTATATTCATTAACTGTTATCTGTAAATGCAGATAAGGGTACCGATTTGGATTTTTTGTGGTAGTAACCCTAAATTTAATGGCAAAATTATATAGAAAGTCCAAAGTAGCTGAATGTTGTACTATACTTGTATCTAGACTTGTTTTAAATCATATGGGTGTTAAATATGTTATAAATGGATTAGTTATATTTAGTAAACGGGTCATAGATGGGTTTAAATACAATATCAACTCATACGGGAATTAAAAATGTCATAAATGGATTAGTTATATTTAGTAAACGAGTCATATATGGGTTTAAATACAATATCAACTCATCTCTATGACTCTTTTCATTCTCTGTCACCCTCATTAGATCCCATACTAGCTGACTTCCTTATCTCAATTGGGATATGAGCTTTCATAAATTGAGTTAAATATACAAATATTTTAGTAATATGAGCAGGACATTAGATATGGATCAAATTACGAATATATGGGTCATAAATAGGTTAATGGGTTAATTAAGATTGGACCATTTATGATCTGACTCAAACCTCATCCAGTCTACCTATTTGATGGGTGTATTCATATCCTTGATTTATAAGGAAGAAAAAAAAGGAAAAAAAAATGAGGAAAGCAAGAAAATGGTCAGCATGCACGAAGCAGAAGTCAGCAGGAGAGCTCATTGAGCCGTTCTTTGTCGCGGTCGTTTGAACGACCGACCGGAAAGCCGCTGTTGCATTCCCCTTATAAATAACGCCGCTGCCGAATCCATCCCCAACGCAGACACAACACACGAACACGCACACACGCATTGCAACAAATTTTAGCTCCCGACAGCTGTGTTCTTTCCGAGGGGAAAACGGCAAAGCTCTCCCTCCCAAGTCTCAAAGTAAAGGCAAGAAAAAGGAGACCGGCGATCAACCAGCTCGAAAAGTCTCGAAATTTCATCTGCATTACGGGCATCCTCCGTTGCCTCCTTGCCTGTCTGCTGGAGTAGTTCGAGAATGGCGGGGGGTCAGGTTTGGAACGAGATTCCGAAGGGGTGCTGCTGCGTGGGTGGCATCTTGGCCTCTGTTCTCGGAGTCTTGTTTCTTTACCGTTTGGTTGTAAGAAAGAGGAGACGAAATGGGAGCGAATGCTTTAAAAGCATGAGAACCACGAAGGACGAGGAGAGAAGATTGGTGAACGAAAATGGCGGGGGCGACTTTGACGTCATTGTCGTTGGAGCTGGTGTCGCTGGCTCTGCTCTCGCCTACACGCTCGGGAAGGTGATGTTAATGCAACTGAATTTTTCTTGCCTTTTTGTTTCGTCTATGATCGATGTAGTACTTTCTTGTATGGGTTTTATTTCTATGGGGTTCGTAGAGATGGTTTATGGTATCCTGAACTTTTGGCCAAGTGGAAAGTGAAATACTGCTAATAGTCGAAAAGCTTGATTCACTATTTTCTATTGATATAATGAGATATGATCTTGCAGCATCTCTTTTTTACCCCTCATTTGATTGCCTTGGTTTGAGTGGACACTTGAATTCCGATGGAGAGACATGATGTAGGAGGTTTGGTTTCTTTCTGGGAGGTATCGTGATTTTCTCCACCAGATGAGCAATGGATGTTGCATAACCGTGATGTCTTGACTGGAGGAATCTTGGGTACAGTGGGCATGTCACCATGTTAAGAAATTTGTTTTTGCCAAAATGCTTGGTTGGGCAGTAAGACATGAATTTATTTTGATCTTGACTTCCTGAGTGTGTGGCTTCATCTAATCCTGATGAATTATGTGGTGAAGCTACAGATAGAACCAAAGTCTTGAATTAAGAGGGGTTGCTTTAACTTTACCTGCTGGTTTACTCTATGCGCGCTTGCACTGTTCAGATAAAGCACAGGTCTGGCTAGTTTAGGCCATGTAATACAAGTTGCGAATACAAGTTGCGACTATGGTTGCCATATTCTGATATTTGATTTTTCTATTGTCATACTATGCTACGATCTTAAGTTTGCACAATCTCACGCGTTGTTTAATTGATTGTTTTTCACCATGTCTTTCTAAATCAGAGTTCTGATCTTTTGAATATCTTGTCCCCTTTTTAATTTGTTGTTGTTGGATACAAGCTTTGCCCTTTGCTGGTCACAAGTTTTGAGTTCTGTTCCTAAATCAATCAACTGCATGTGAAAAGCAGGATGGCCGCCGAGTGCATGTGATAGAAAGGGACTTGTTGGAGCCTAACCGGATTGTTGGAGAGCTGTTGCAACCAGGTGGTTACCTCAAACTGATTGAGTTGGGACTTGAAGGTAAGTCTTGTGGAACTTTTGATGTTTCTGGACAATGATTTGGGTGTTACTCACCATCGCTTGATTGGAAATGTATTCTTCAATCTCTTTCCGACAAATACTAGAATGGAAGCAGATAGCACTTACCATTTCTTGATTATGATCTTATTTATCATTCTCGTTCCCATGAGTATGAAAGTAAAATCTGCCCAATCAAACTTGGTGAATGCAGACTGCGTGGATAAAATCGATGCACAACAGGTGTTTGGTTATGCACTCTTTAAGGATGGACGAAATACACGACTTCCCTATCCATTGGAAATGTTCGACTCTGATGTGTCTGGTAGGAGCTTCCACAATGGTCGCTTCATACAGAAAATGCGGGAAAAAGCAGCCACTCTCCCCAAGTAAATACATCTGAAATCTGTATCGGCTCATTTCATTGTTGGTTGGCTTGTTCAATTTGACAATCATTTTCTGTTCTGCATCATACAAATAAGTGCGGCTTGACATTTAATTTTATGACAAGATGACCACAAAAATACTTCTTTTCATGCCTTAGCCCAGCTCTTTCCTTTTACTTTTGATTTATATGATTGCAGCAGACCTCAGTTTTCTCTCGTGCTGTGTAGTATTCTTCTGTAAAGACATTACCCACATCCTTATTTTGTCAATTGTCGATTAGTTAATTTTTTGACTTCCATCAGCGTGCAACTGGAGCAAGGGACAGTCACTTCTTTGCTTGAAGACAATGGAACTGTCAAAGGAATTCAATACAAGACAAGAACAGGTCAAGAGCTCACAGCATATGCACCCTTGACTGTTGTTTGTGATGGGTGCTTCTCAAATTTGCGACGTTCCCTTTGCGATCCCAATGTAAGGACTAAGGAGAGCCATCTTTGCTCTCTCCTAGTAATGACTTTTCGGATGATGATGTTGGGGGTTTTGTTTCTTGAGATCAGTCATGCTGGAAATACTTAATGTTAAACTGTTAGTGCGTATGTTTGCAAAGAGTGTCTGAATTAGCTTCACACCATGTGCAGGTTGATGTGCCATCCTGTTTCGTTGGCCTGGTTCTGGAGAACTGCAACCTTCCTTACGCGAACCATGGGCACGTCGTTTTAGCCGATCCCTCTCCAATCCTCTTTTACCCCATCAGTAGCACGGAAGTCCGCTGTCTGGTTGATGTACCGGGCCAAAAGGTGCCTTCAATTTCAAATGGTGAAATGGCAAACTATCTAAAAACCGTGGTAGCACCCAGGTACATCTGACAAACTACCTTCGTCAAACCTTTTCATTACTGGGGATTTTTCACATCATTCCTTGATTTTGCTTTTCAATAACTAGTGATCCATAATGTGATCTTGTGCTGACCGGATGATGGGCACTTCAGGTTCCCCCTGAAATCCTTGATGCCTTTGTAGCAGCGGTGGACAGAGGAAACATACGGACCATGCCAAACAGAAGCATGCCGGCCGCTCCGCATCCCACTCCAGGAGCTTTGCTAATGGGGGATGCTTTCAATATGCGTCATCCGTTGACCGGAGGGGGAATGACCGTGGCACTCTCTGATATTGTCGTGCTACGGGATCTTCTACGGCCTTTGAGGGACCTCAATGATGCGCCTGCTCTCTGCAAATATCTCGAATCGTTCTACACGTTGCGTAAGGTGAGTCCTATCAGTTGCTAGTGTCTTTACCTGCTCAAAGTTTATAGATTGTGTCTGAAGAAGACTAATTGTGATCTCTTGTGTATCTGCAGCCAGTGGCGTCCACGATAAATACACTGGCAGGGGCTCTGTACAAGGTCTTTTGTGCGTCGCCCGATGAAGCGAGGAAGGAGATGCGACAGGCGTGCTTTGACTATCTGTGCCTCGGGGGCTTGTTCTCGTCGGGACCCGTTTCTTTGCTTTCCGGTCTGAATCCTCGTCCACTGAGCTTGGTTCTCCACTTCTTTGCGGTTGCGATATACGGCGTGGGGCGTTTGTTGCTGCCGTTCCCTTCTCCTAAACGCATCTGGATCGGAGCCAGATTAATTTCGGTGAGTCATTTCACGTCTCATACATCTCTCCTTTTGTCTCCGTTGCTAGTTTCTTGGCACAATATGGCACATTCGTGAAATATGAAATATGTTTTAATCATTTCTACAGGGTGCATCCGGGATTATATTCCCGATCATCCGAGCAGAAGGGGTCAGGCAAATGTTCTTCCCAGCGACTGTCCCGGCATATTACAGAGCGCCACCAGTCAAGTGAGTGTTGGTTTAGTGAAGTCAGGTCGCTGCTGTGACCAAAGGCAGTTTTTGTATCTTATGTGCATCTGCTACTTCTTTTTCAGAAGTCCGGGGAGGTTGAATGTTCTTCCAACTAGGAGTTGAATAGCTGGACTTATATACTTGTAATTTAGCTTTTCCCTTTATAGTATAGCCTTGTTTGGTTCCACTGACGATTCTCATTCACAGTAATTCATTCGCATTAATTTCATTCCATGAATCACATAACTTTTCCATTGTTCGAATAATAAAAAGTCTCACGCATTTATAAGCGTACAAATGTCAACCATCTAACACACCTCCATGGCTCCACGGAGCGTCTTATTGTTAATTGTCGCTGACAATTCATACGGATGCAATGTAGCGATAAGAGAATGAGTTAATGGCTGAACAGATGATCTGTACCCTACAAAGCAATTGAGACTCAGGGACTAACAAAGACGAGAAAAGAGCAAACAAAGCAGGAAAGTGCACTCCGAATCTCTTCAACGAGAATACCCAGCCTTTAAACGCCATACGAGAACAGAGTGCCAACAACATTGTATCCATTAAAAGCATAATCGATCTTCCATTTCTTCCATTTCACGGGTCACTTGTCAAAGGAATTCACGCACACATGGATGGCCCCTCCTATTCTAACGCTGATCAGAGCATGGCTTCTGAATCTCCACGGACAATATTGAGCGTCGGGAAATGCGCTTCGTTCAGTGGTCCAGCACTACTTCAATTTCCTGAGCCAGGCAAGAATGCACCAATGACTCCTTTGCCCAGAGCATTAGCGCCCAGTCCAACTCCCACTGTCATCATCACCTTCGCCCTAATCCATGAAAAAAGCGACAACATCGAGAATTTATTAGCCTTATGGACCGCATCAAGTTCATGTACCCAGTACGTCTATGTCTTCATAGAGAGGAACCATGCTCGCTCAAGTCATGGCTACTTATAAACACAATCGAGATAATTGGGATCACTATACAGACCCCAATGGGGATCATTTCATGTTTGCAGTTTAATTCGATGCGATGGATGGATTTGATTTCTTTCATTAATGTGTGCATCTCAGCTCATGCTTAGGTTTTGCCAGAACGAGTTGCTCTAAGGTCATTCTCTGGCATAGAAACTACTGCTGATTATTAAAAACAGTAAGGTATTACATATAAAAGCTATGTTCTGGTTCTAGCAGCATCGTGATACATTAATGGTTTAGGGGCTTACATATGGGTACAACCTCAGGGGGATATCAAACAAACGCAATCTAGTCGATGCAAACTCCTTTTAGCAACCAAGGAATCTTTTTAGAGTGCTCATCGGTGCTGTAAACTGGACAAAGAAAAAGGACTAGTCACCAGCAGGAAAGAGGAAAACAATTCAGACACCAGATTCAGCAAGCAGTATACAGATGGAAACATAGCTAAGCGACTCCCTTCCAAATTATATGGCTTTATCGGGATGAGATAAAGCATTAGGTAGTTCTTTCTTTAACAATAGGTGCAGCTTTCAAAGCATAGAGGGTACATGTAGCATCTCGGTTTCCATATCACCAGGATCCGCGGGATTCCCTCACATGTCAAGGCCCAAAACTGAGTTATGATGTGACAATGGGTAGCTTGCATTCTCCCTCGGTGCTCTCCTGAAATTAATTAATCTTTAAAATCCAATTTGCACTTGCAATTTTTTTTTTTGGTAACCTTGCACTTGCAATTTTTTGTCGTCATGGCTTTGCAATTATTTGGCCTAGTTGCAATATCGATGATTTGAGGGACTCAGAAAGTGCGCCGTTGGATTCGTCCTACTCCCATCAGTTCAATTTGTATTGGACTTCCGTGAAATAAGCACGAACACGATCTGTGGGCATTGTTACTCTGATTTTGTAATGTAATTGATTCGTTCGACGTCTCTTGTACATTGTATATTCGAATTTGCATTGATTGAACTCATGTGGTTCGGTGCATTTTAGTTTCAATTGTTTGAATTCTTTTGGTCAAGTAAAAGAAAAACCAAAATAAAAAAAGAAGAAATTGGGGGAATTTCTATTGAGTTTTGAAGATTGAAAAATACCTTCCATAAATATTTAATGATTCTAATGATAGAATTTCAAGGTGACATTCTTGGAACAACTTGGCTCAGACTTTGTTTTGAATATCATCAAACTGAGAAACTTGTTCGTTTGATCAACATGTTCTAATTGTCTTCATCGGAGAAATTAATGTCAGTTTAAATTATATGAGGACAATTGTAAAGCTTGCACAAGTGTAGTCAAGACGACATACATCTTCATACGTTAAAAGAACTTTTCAAAACTCCATAATCAGTATGGATTATCTAAAACATTATGGCTAGTAATTTTGCTCGAGTTTCTATCCTTATATATTATTGAATGTCTATCTATCCAGGAAGGGTGTATATCAACATAATTCTCTTGTCTTAAGGATTTATGATTCACGTGACAATTAATCTGAGATAAGAAGCTCTTTCCTAATGAGGAACTTTATTTATGGAAACCCAATGTCTATTAAATGGTCAGCAGAATCAAGGAGACTCTAATTTAGTGACTCAAGCAGCAATTAGTTCTTCTCATATCATTCACGTTCAACTGGTTGATTGGAACAGTTAGCTTGGAAATTGAGGAATATAAAAGGAGATCATGGTGCTGAAGGAACAATATGATCTGTAGTCTATAATTTCAAAGTTCAAAAAGAGCCCCAACATTTTCATACTTCTCTACAAGTCGAAATTATAATCTTTGAGAGGTTATTATTTAGAGTGATTGCATGAGATCAGGAGATATGATTACACATTCTTGAGAATACTCAGACTACGTAATCTCTAATTGATTTTCTAGAGTCAATAAACTGTTAATATGGAAGGTGAATGTATAGTTGAACCACTATAACTATTGTGTGCAATTTTTGCTATCCCCTTAACCTCTCTTTTATACTGGTTGATAGTTCATTGCACACAAACATGTCTGATATCCTTTTCATCATATGTTGTCCTTTCATGATATGGAAATTGGTTGTTTATAATTCCATTTTAATTGTTTACAAAATCTATTCACCCCTTAAGTGATAGTACTAGCCACCTCAATTTCAATTTCAAGGAATCATTCAAAAACTAAATATGTTAGTCTCAAGTTAACACTTGATTTGAATCGCCACACTCGCATTTCTCTTAGAGCCACCACCATCAACAACACGATTTCTATCCTTTGCAAATCATATTCGATCTTTAGGTGTAAGATGTCGACTAACACGTAAAGTGAGAACCGATTGGGTACTGGAAACTTCAACATCCTTTATTGCCAAACTCCTAAAATTGGCACAATTGGTTGGGGCATAAGAGAATTTTCAACATAGGAACAAGAGTTTATTGTTCAAATCCAACAAATACTTGCAAATTTTTTTGATTATGGATTATTTGTGTAAGGACGGTGTAATATTATTGGCTTTGGCCTTCGACCCTCATGGCTTTAAAAACCATTACACAGCGTAGAGAACCTAAGTTTTATAGATTAGTCCATAACTCCCCCTTAGGTGATGTGGGTCTGGAGACATGTACTCTCATGGCTTTAAAACATATGACATAGAGTAGAGAACTCAAGCTTTATAAACTAATGTAGAACTCCCCCTTAGGTGACGTGGGACTAGAGACATGTACTCTTAGTCTCACTCATTTTTGGGTCACAATTGCTTGTTAGCATAACCTCCCCCAAGGTGATGTGGGACGGGAGATATGTGCTCTTAGCCTTGCCCACTTTTGGGTCATAGTCACCCACTAGCATAGCCTCCCCTGCCATCCTTGCCACGTTGCCCACCATTAGGGTTTGGGTACCTTGCCCAGTTTTAGGTCACAATCACTCACTGTCCTAGCCACACTGCCCATCATCAGGGTCTGGATCGTCACATTCTCCATCTCTTACGATATGGTGCTCTCGCTGTGGCCCCACACACTCGCCACGTTACCCACCCTTAGGGTTCTCCATCTTTTACGTCATGGTGCTCTCACTGTGGCCCCACATGCCCGACCACGTTACGCACCCTTAGGATCCAGTCATCACATTCGCCACACCTTACAGCATAGCGATCTTGCTATGGCCCCACATGCCGCGCTCTCATTGTGGCTCTACACGCTTGGCCACGTTACCCACCCTTAGGATTTGGGTTGTCACATTCTCTACCCTTTACAACATAGCCTTCTTGCTATGGCTATACATGCCGTTGGGGGTCAACTCTGATACCATTTGTAAGAACCTGGGAATAACTATTGTGTAATATTGTTTGCTTTGGACCTTTGGCTTTTACGGCTTTAAAACGTGTTATACATAGTAAAGAATCTACGTCTTATAAATTAGTTTAGGACTCTCCTTAGGTGATGTGGGATAGGAGACATGTGCTCTTAGCCTTGCCCACTTTTGGGTCACAGTTACCCGCCAGCGCAGCCTCCCTTACCATCCTGGCCCTGCTGCCCACCCTTGGGGTCTGGATCATCACTACTTGCAGAGGCTAAAGGCTCGTACTTGGCCCCTTCAGAGCGCTTATTGAATGTGCCATGGTCTTCCAATTTTCAGGCTTCTTTGCTCATGCCCCTGAATTATCAATAAGAAATATTCATGTGAGCAGCGTAGGGAACAAAGCCGGACGAGTATAATAAGTTACACGATCTGCCAAAACCTTAGGGATGCGTAAACGAGCGGTGGATTTGCGGTCGACGAGATGGGACTGGGGTCAATTGGTAAAATTCCGATGGATCTGGGATATCTTTGTGATTTTGCTGTTGGGGAACCCGATGACCGAATCCGATATGCACAACCATTAAAATGCCCTTTGTTACCTTGATATTCATTAGACATCGATTAACTTTATAAACTCCATTAGGATTCGTAATGGTTGTTGAAATTTTTCTTAGCTTCTCTTATTTTGTTAAAATTATGGAGATTGCTTGACTATAAAATTTTAATGCTAAGGACAACATTTTGTACAAACTAGCAAGTTTAATGTCAGCTCCCATTTTATACCTAAGTTCTAATTATTGTTGGACCTCATAGATTTGAGAAAATTATCAAAATAGTCATAATTTTTTTTTTTTTGGTCAATTGAGTATTAAACTTTTTATATTTGTGCCAATTCAATCCATTTAGCCAACTTTGACTGGAAATTGCAAACATGGGCATTTGTTGTCTTACATGACTTGGTTGGTGTTAACATGAATATTTTTTATAATGATATTTTAATATTTTTTTGAATGATTTATTTATTTATTTTCCTTTTTTTTTCCCTTTCTCCTTCATATTTTTTTCCTTCTTTGCTTCCTTTTTTCTCTAGCCAGTAGTTGGAGCTCCAGAGACAAGGGCCAATGATATTGACTGTGCCATCTCTGGGGAGGCTTAGCCTCGTCATGACACGAGCCCTTGCCTAGTGACGGCAAGGTTGGCCTCACCAGATCTACAGTACAATGTTTCGATGAAATGTGCGACTTTCCTATCCACTGGAAATGTTTGACTCTGATGTGTCTGGTAGGAGCTTCCACAATGGTCGCTTCATACAGAAAATGCGGATAAAAGCAGCCACTCTCCCGAAGTAAATACATCTGAACTCTGTATTGGCTCATTCATCGTTTGTTGGTCTGTTCAATTTGACAATCATTTTCTGTTCTGCATTATCCAAATAAGTGCCGGTCAGCATTTAATTTTATAACAAGATGACCTTAAATACTTCTCTTCATTCCTTAGCTCAGTTCTTTCCTTTGACTTCTGATTTATTTGATTGCAGCAGACCTCAGTTTTCTCCCGTGCTATATGGTATTCTTCTGTAAAGACATTACCACATCCTTATTTTGTCAATTGTCAATCAAGTTAATTTTTTGACTTCCACAGCGTGCAACTGGAGCAAGGGACAGTCACTTTGAAGACAATGGAACTGTCAAAGGAATCCAATACAAGACAAGAACTGGTCAAGAGCTCACAGCATATGCACCCTTGACCGTTGTTTGTGATGGATGCTTCTCAAATTTGCGACGTTCTCTTTGTGATCCAAAGGTAAGGACTAAGGAGGGCCAACTTTACTCCCTCCTAGAAATGACTTTTCGTATGATGGTGTTGGCGATTTTGTGTTTTGAGATGCAGTCATGCTGGAAATACTTGACGATAAAATGTTCGTGCGTGTGTTTGCAAAGAGTGTCTGAATTAGCTCTGCACCATGTGCAGGTTGATGTGCCGTCCTGTTTTGTCGGTCTGGTTCTGGAGAACTGCAACCTTCCTTTCGCGAACCATGGGCACGTCATTTTGGCCGATCCCTCTCCAATCCTCTTTTCCCCATCAGTAGCACGGAGGTCTGCTATCTGGTTGACGTACCGGGCCAAAAGGTGCCTTCAATTTCAAACGGGGAAAAGGCAAACTATCTAAAAACCGTGGTAGCACCTCAGGTACATCTGACAAACTACCTTCACAAAACCTCTTCGTTACTTGGGATTCTTCACGTCAATCCTTGATTTTGTTTTTCAGTAACTAGTGTTGGATGTTAGTTTGTAAAATAAACGAAGTATGTTTTTTTCCTTGTCCCATGTAAGAAAGTTTGGAAGATATAAGTCACCTTATAAATGTGAACTTTTCTAATTTGTTAAAAGGGAAAATGTCACCAAAAACTTTAAACTATGCCATTTGTAACAATTTTATTTTGGACTTTTTTTTTATGTCACCAAAAACCCCAAACTATAGCACTTGTAACAATTTTACTCCGAACTGTTTTTTTTGCCACCAAAAACTCTAAACTATGCTACTTAGGACAAATTTACTCCAAAGTTTTTTGGATTGAATGGCATTTTTGTCCTTTTCTATTTTATTTATTTATTTATTTATATTTCTCTTGATAGGAGGAAGCCGGTGAGGGTGGCCCAGGCCGCCTGAGCAACCCTTGTCGGCATTGGGTGAGGGCCGCTCGAGCCTCGTCGGCGAGGCCTCCCTCACCTTGCTCGACCTAGGTGAGGGCCGCCCTCGCCAGCGCCCTAGCCGAATTTGGTTGCCTAGGCATGGGTAGCCCTCGCCTGACGCCGGCGAGGCTTGCCCAGGCCCAGGCTGCCCTCGCCAGCGTTGGGCGAGGGCTGCCGGAGCCTCGCCCAACTCCAACTCGCATCACCGGCTTCCCTTGGTTGAGAGAAAAAAAGGTAAAGGAAAAAAATAGAAAAAAGGATGAAAATGCCCCTCAGTCAAAAAATTTGAGGTAAATTTGTCACAAG
The DNA here is from genome assembly GCA_014182895.1 of Angophora floribunda. NCBI lineage: Eukaryota > Viridiplantae > Streptophyta > Magnoliopsida > Myrtales > Myrtaceae > Angophora > Angophora floribunda. Next base: position 16,640,629 of record CM024710.1, read on the forward strand.
TGACATAGTTTGGAGTTTTTGATGACAAAAAAAAAAGTTTAGGGTAAAATTATTACAAGTGGCATAGTTTGGGGTTTTTGGTGACACAAAAGAAAGTTGAGGATAAAATTGTCTACATAGTTTAGGATATTTGGTAACATTTTCCTTTGTTAAAATGAAAAGCTGGGATGTGTGCTAAATCCCATTATACCCGCATGTGGGTGCACGAATAATTCGTGCTATTTTGTTGCGATTATTAAGCACACTTAGCACTTTGTGTGTCCGCGTTTTAATTAGCACTAATCTCCTACCTTTTAATTTTAATTTTATTTTTATTCCGTATGATTATTTTGTTAATCAAAGTGTTGCCTTTAATTTTTAGCATTTTGGAAATTATAAAAAAAAGAATTCGGAATTTTATTTATTATTTAATTTTTAAAATTAAATTATTTTTATTATTCCGAATTTTATATATGTGTCTTTTCAAGACAACTTTTGGAAATCATGCCGGTTCAGTTTGTAACTTTTTCCGAAGGGTTACATTGATTCATTTTGCAACTTTTTCTGAAATATTACATTTGTTCGTTGTACAACTTTTTTGAAAGATATATCTTTGTTAATTTTTTGTAACTTTTCACGAAGAGTTGTCTATATTCCTATATATGTCGGTTTTGAAAAACTATGAAGAAATCATTATTTTTCGAGCCCTCTTTCCAAAAAACTATAGCCAATTCTTCAATTGTTTCCTAGAAAAACCTTGAAAAAATACTAGAATTGCTATATAGTATTCTCATTTGAGACTTTGTTGCATCCTGGAGGATATTTGCTAGTGACCATTAGCAATTTCGTGGGGCAAATAAATCTTTAAAGAAAGTGATATCACGCCTCAAAATCCAATTTGATTGTTTTATTTATTCGAATCTATATTGACTTCATTGTTCTACTCAAGTACGAAAATGATTATTTTCAACAACTAGTGATCCTTGCGTTGTCTTGTGCTGACCGGGGTGTTAATGGGCACTTCAGGTTCCCCTCAAATCCTTGATGCCTTTGTAGCGGCGGTGGATAGAGGAAACATGCGGACCATGCCGAACAGAAGCATGCCGGCTGCTCCGCATCCCACTCCAGGAGCTTTGTTCATGGGGGATGCTTTCAATATGCGTCATCCGTTAACTGGAGGAGGAATGACCGTGGCACTCTCTGATATTGTTGTGCTACGGGATCTTCTACGGCCTTTGAGGGACATCAATGATGCGCCTGCTCTCCGCAAATACCTCGAGTCATTCTAAACATTGCGTAAGGTGAGTCCTATCAATTGCCAGTGTCTTTACTTGTGCAAAGATTTTAGATTGGGTTTGAAGAAGAATAATTGTGATCTCTTGTGTATCTGCAGTCAGTGGCGTCCACAATAAATACGCTGGTGGGGGCTCTGTACAAGGTCTTCTGTGTGTCGCCCGACGAAGCGAGGAAGGAGATGCAACAGGCGTGTTTCGACTATCTGTGCCTTGGGGGCTTGTTCTCAACGGACCCGTTTCTTTGCTCTCTGGTCTGAATCCTCGTCCCCTGAGCTTGGTTCTCCACTTCTTCGCAGTTGCAGTATATGGCGTGGGGCGACTGTTGCTGCCATTCCCTTCTCCTATACGAATCTGGATCGGAGCCAGAATAATTTCGGTGAGTCATTTCATGTCTCACGTACATCTCTCATTTTGTCTCTAGCCTTTGTTAGTTTCTTGGCACAACATGGCACGTTCGTGAAATATGAAAGATGTTTTAATCATTTTTGCAGGGCGCATCCGGGATTATATTCCCAATCATCCGAGCAGAAGGACTTAGGCAAATGTTCTTTCCGGCAACTGTCCCGGCATACTACAGAGCTCCACCGGTCAAGTGAGTGTCGCTTTAGTGAAGTTAGGTTGCTGCCGTCACCAAAGGCAGTTTTTGTATTTTATGTGCATCTGCTACTCCTTTTTCAGGGCTACAGGGGAGGTTGAATGTTCTTCCAACCAGAAGTCGAATAGTTGAACTTATACACTTGTAATTTAGCTTTTCGCTTGATAGTAATGCCTCGTTTGGTTCCACCGATGATTCTCATTTGCAGTAATTTTTTTACCTTGTCCAAACAATTAACAGTTTCATACGTTTATGATCGAACCCATGTCAACTGTCGAAGACACCTCCATGGCTGCAATGGTGGGCTCAGCTCCATCGAGCGTCTTGAGTTTGAGAGATGGAGACTATTGTGTGGCAAGCACTGTGCGACCAGCTTGTTGTTTGTCAAGACTCAGAAGAAGAATCAGAATTATATGAGGAGGAGAGCAGAATTTGCAGAGAGTTCATAGAGTCGAGAAGAAAAACTTATTCATTTTCATATTCGATAAAAGAGCACCGAGTAGCTACGTTGAGTTTATAAGGATCGTACACAGAGCCAAGTAACAGAGGAATACTACTGAACGACTTCACAAATTACAAATGCAGACAATGGAAATGTCAGAAACGGAGCAGAATCAGAAGTCCTAAGCTGACGCTGCGTTTCCTCTTGAGTAGGTTCATTAGTTGAGGCACTCCGCTTGAGCTTTCATTTGGTGGTTCTGTAATGAAGCCTCTTCTTCTTCAATCCTTTCCAGACAGGGAATGCCCTCTTGCCCAAATTCGCATTCTCCTCTTCTTCAGCTTAACTAACCCCACCTTTCACTGCCAGCTCCCAACCGTCAAGTTCACTACAATATTTGACAGCAGCAGCGGCAATGGAGGTGGGGAAGGCTGCAACGGCGATTGTGCAGCAGCACCAGGTAGAGCTCAGAGGTGTTGGACCCTCGGAAGCGGTGAAGGTGGTTTTCATATTTTTTTAGAAATGTGGAATTTGAATCCCAATCCTAGCAATTGATAGGCAGTCCAATTTTCCTCTTTTCAAAGAATCTATTTTCAGTGAGTCCAACATGATCACTCTTGTATTTAGATTCCTAGTTTTTAAGGATTCCAGGCCTAAAGGACCGACTAAGATCCTGGTCCTTCGTTACAGATTCCAGATGCTAGCCATCATTCGACATCAGTAAAAGGGACAAAGAACCCATGTAGCTCCATGCTCTATTCTTTATTGTATATAAAAAAATTGTGTAGATCCATGTAGCTCCAAGATCAACCTTATTGAAAAACCAAAAAGAGAGAAAAAACCAAGCTCAAATGAGTGAGCTTACTTTCAATGACATCTTGGCAGTTAAAAGTGCCATGCTGAGCAATCGTACAATCATGCTCTACATAGACATTCCCTAACCACGTCTCCCGTGGTTTTATACCCCTATTCAAAAGATAGATTTTTATTCTGCTCCGACACCCTAGTATGAGGACAAGAATTCCACGAAATGCCCAGTTACTCTACAAAATTTGTGATTCGGAGCAGCATTTTCTTCCCAAATAGCAACCACCCCAGGAACTAAATGTAGTGCATTGGCACTGTTGCTTCATCTGCTATTGCATCCTCGGTGTCAATCCTTGGAATATCATTGACAGAATTAAGCAGATGTGTTAGGTCATATTATTTTCCCGTTCTTTTTTGATGGCCTCGTAAGACACCATTACTTCTTTGAACTTCGCCTCAGCAGCCACTGCAGTAAAATATGCAATGTTAACAATGTCATCTGAAACTTAGACCATAAGAAGTTAATGGCAGCACCTGGGTATGAGATTCTGATCAGTGCAAACAAGCACATCCTACCTTTGTTATCCTGGTTCTGATCTGGATGAAACTCCAATGCCTTGGCCCTAAATGCCGTCTGCAGCAATATAAAAGCCAAAATATGAGCACATAAAAGGTCAAAAACAAGAAAAATACAAGCCACAGGCAATGCAGATAAGGAGATATCGAGCAGGTTTTGACACAAGAAGACTTTAGAAATGAGGGTGAATATCACTCACTTCCAAAAAATCCCCAGGATCCTATTATTTTCACTGCAGTCAGTTCTATCAAGGTAACGATTAAGGATGAACTCAATGGAGCAAAATGGGGATGTTATCTCATTGCAATTAGAGGATAGAAGCTTCTTTCAAATGGCTTGAAGACGTAGAAGAATAGCCTCCAGATGCTCCAGAGAGAAGAAGGTATAATAGGATGCAGACTTGTTTAAAAGAGACAAAAATAAAATAAAATAAAAGAGAGACAATATGATAGATATGGAGAACCTAAATCTTAGAGAACATTTTGTGCACAACCAAGCACAATTAAATTGAAAGGATTATATAGCAAACCCTGCTTAATGGAATAAGGCTTAGTTTGGTTGTTCTTGCTATCGTAAGGATGAACTCAAACATAGTGGCAATATGGCTGAAAAATCCTGCCTCCAACATTTCATCTCTTTCTCTCCCCCTCTCCCCAGTTTCCCTTCCTACTTTTTGTGCAGGGGTAGGTTACTAGAGCTTTCAATGAAAAAAGTATAAGCAAAGAAGGTTCTTGGCCTCAACTTGTGCGCAAGTTACTTCAAGAGTTTATTAAAAGAACATACGTCATTGCACTATATACATTCATGCCTTCAAAAATTGGATGTGGCAATTTTTCATAGTAAGCCATAGTCAATCTTAAGTTTGATGTCACTTTTCCAAGCACCTAAATAACTAAAACTTATGTCTAAAATAAAAAACAAAGTACAATGAATGTTAAAACATCATAGCGAAGAGCCAAGCAACCCAGACAGGCTCTACTTATTTGTGGACTTTGTCATATTAATTAACTCCTTTCAAGTCCACCTAGTTATAAACATGCTGTCACTGTTCACAAACGGCAAGCAAATTCAAGTAACTTGCTAAATGCCGGGTAAAAGTCAATCTGAATCAAATGTATCTTCAATTGGCAGAGCCCCAGATATATGGGGAAATATACATCAAACATGGCAAAAAGTACAGAAGAAATGACAGAAAATTAGAGGATTGTCCATGTACTGCACACAAGATAGACAAAAAGGGATTTAAATACAGGAAAGATGTACCTTGATCTCAGCATCTGTGTATGGCATCTTCCTTGACCTTTCGCAACCAAATAAGAAGACAAGTCATGTTCTAATTCCAAATGATATAAATAATCTAGCCACCTAATTACGTTAACATGTGCATCACAGCTCATAATTAGTTTTTGCCACAACAGATTGCTCTAAGGTCATTCTCTGGCATAGAAAATAATGGCAAATATAAATAACAGTAAGGTATTACATGTAAAAGCTATGCTCTGGGTTCTGGCAGTATCCTGACACATCAATATTTATATGCTTACATATTTGTATAACCAAAGGGGGATATTGAACAAACACAATCTAGTCAGTACAAACTCCTTTTAACAACTAAGGAATCTTTTTAAATTGCTTATCGGTGCTGTAAACTGGATAAAGAAAAAGGACTAGTCACCAGCAGGAAAGGGGAAAACAATTCAGACACTAGTTGCAGCAAGCAGTATACAGATCGAAATACAGCTAAGCAACTCCCTTCCAAATTATATGGCTTTAAGAGGATGAGATAAAACATTAGGTAGTTCTTTCTTTAACCCTAGGTGCTGCTTTCAAAACATACAGGGTACATGTAGCACCAGCGTGGCCTCACCTATCAAGGCCCAAAACAGAGTAATGATGTGACAATGGGTAGCTTGCATTCTCCCTTGGGCCTCTCCTGAAATTAGTACTTCGATATCTGGATGATGTATCCGCCTTCCAATACCAATCATCCCGCTGGAATTGCTGATTATATGCACCATCATTTTCCTTCCAGCTCTCATAGCCCCTATTATATTTACTCCTTTCTCTATTAAACACACTCTGCATACGCCTTATGCGCTCCTGCGGAAAGCGTACCGAATATGAAACTATCAGATAGTTAAGTGGTGACAAGTGCAGAAAAAGAATCCCAACAGCCAGTTGTTTTCCCCAACAAATACACGAGGCAAATTAGTCTAGGTATTCTCTTGGAACGACTTGCAAACAAGGGTTTTCACCAAATAACCTCTGATACTTAGCAATGACATTCATTCAGAATCGATGGCCTATCATATTCATGCTTATGCTCACTTAAGACTTGGTGAAAGTCCATGATATGATGAGGTGGATAAAAGCAAACAATGTCCAAAGAGCTTAAAGGAAAATTTGGATGCACAACTTTGCAGTTTCTCGCTGAAGAGGGCCAGATTTGTCAAACAAGGACAATAAAACAAATGGAACTTTCAGGAATGACATAACAGCCAAATGAAAATCTTTCAGTTTTCCTACTTTTGCTTGTTGAAGATGCCCCCCTTCTTTTCTTCAAATCATGTAGCTGATGACTTCACCAACTTCTCCAGTTTATAGAAACAATGAAACATAATGGTTCCATAATCTCCAACAAGGCAAATTCAGTATACAAAGGAGAAGAGTTAAGCTAGGTCTCTAGAAATTGCTCAAAAGTTGATTCGACAAACTAAGAGTTAAAAAGGACAGATTAAAGTACAAACTCACCACTCTCTCCATTTCTTCTTCATATGCTTCCTGCATTCGTCGGTTGTACCTCTTCCAGGCTTCCTCTTGAAAAGCCGTTCTGAAAGATTTTGCCGATTCATGCGACCTGGTTAACTTTTGTTATGCAGTGCAGTCAGCTTCCCAGTCAAATCCCAAAAGTCATGAGACAGAAGAAATTTACTCAAGATTTCAACCTAATTTTATCTTTTTGCAGTGCTGGAAAACGCTACGTTGTCATGAAGTGTAAAGCGAAATGCAAAAAGTAGGCAAATGCCTACCTGATACAAGACCTGAATAACTAGAGGTGAAACCAATGTTTATCACTCTGCCGTCATTAAGTGTAATGAAAATGCAAAAGCAGGAAAAAAAATAAATTTGCCTACCTGAGCATAGACCCAATTTACAGTTTGCCGAAGACGTGAAGCCTGCCATATTGATGCAAATATCAGCATTTAAACTGGGTTATAATCAGAAGCAACTACAATAACATAATCTAGCACGAAAATTTCAATCAACACCGAAAATTGGACGATCAAAATAAGAATACTAAAAAGTCTAGCCAATACAACTATAAAGGATGCTATCATTCAAACATTTTCTTCGAAAAAAAGAAGAAGAAGACTTTCTGAGAAATGTAATGAAACTTTGCACAACCCAACTCTTCGAAGCATCAATACTTCAAAAGATCATCTCCAGTGCACCAATTCAATCAATGACCCGGACTGAAAACATGTTTTTATCCCATATTAAACGATATATACATCGAGACACATCTCCAATGATAACCCGATAACCCTATAACATTCAACGCCAAGAAGACAGAAGTAAACTAAGAACAGTGAGAAGAGAAAACAACGGAAAGGCCAAACCCGCGAATGGAATAAATGAATAAATAAATAAATGAGAGAACGGACCGCCAAAGTGGTAGCTGTGGCGCCAATTAGGCCGAAGACCAGAACGCCCCAGAGCTTCATCTCCTCCTCCTCTTTCCCCTGACTGCTCCGGTTCGGAGGCCATGGATTTTCCCGATTTGGGTCTCCGCCCTCCCTCCCCATTTCTCCCTTTTTCTTCCCAGTTTCCAAATGCCTGAAGGATTGATCACAGGGATTCAGTCGACCAAAGGTGATCGGGGGCAAAAACCCTAGGACCATGAATGAATTTCGGGTCCCTTCGAATCGTCGCCGGAGCTCGATTTCGCCGCCTTCTCTATCACCGCCTTGGCATCAGGGCGGTGGTTTGTGGAGGGGCGGTCGGGACGATCGATTTGGTTTGAGAGAAAGACACAGACAGGTCACGAGAGATGGTGGACAATGAAAATGGATTTTGTGGCTAAATTTATGAATAACGGTGATATGAGTGTTATTATTATGTTTTCCATATTTTCTTCATTTTTATACTATTTATGGCACATATTTTTTTTTTGTGAGAACTTTTTCTCAAACTGATAGGAAAATGTACTGAAAAGAACACAAATTTAAAGAGTTTTTCTTTTCTTTTCTTTTTTTCCCCCTTAGTTTCTTCATTTTTATACCATTTATCATACTTTCTTTTGGCAAGTGGAACCTCACCGATTTGGCAAGGCCGGTGCTTTCTTAGGCTAGAGTGGCAAGGTTGACATTCATCGGGTCTTATTTGGGTGACAGCAAGCCTAGGCTTGCCTGACCGTGCCTCATTTGTGGCAGGAAAGGCTAGTCGGCCAGGCCATGACCAGTGGCTAGCCATTGACAAAAGAAGAAAAAAGAAAAAAAAGAAAGCATAATAAAAAACCAAGAAAAATAATAATAAATTTATAAAAATTTATTAAAGATTATTTACGTTAGCGTTAATTTTTTTCATGGCACTATTAGCATCCACATCAGTGATTTTTATATAAAATTGACCGGATATATTTAATTGACAAAAAACGAAAATGTTAATGATTTAATTAGCAAAATTGAAAGATTTAAGATTAAATTAATAAAATTACAATAGGTTTAATTTTTGTGAGATAGAATGATAATTATATATCCAAAAGAAGAAAACATGAAGGATTTTAACGTGCGTAATTTGAATGGCACATCACGAATATTTACTTTTGAAAATGCACGAGTTTCATAGAGAGAAATTATAAATTACTATTACTTGTAAGATAATTAAATAATGAGAGGGGGGACTTATTTATATATAAGAATCTCTCTAATTAAGACAATGGATTTTCTTTTAATTTAACAATGAAGATTTAGTCTACTCATCTGCCAATTATCCATGTCAATTATAAGCTAGGAAGCATTGACATTTTCTAAAAACCTCTATATCGGATCCGACACGTGTTTGATACACTACGACACATTCCAACATGTTCTGATATGTGGTCAATAGGTGTTGGAAAATTTGACATGTGGTCACTCTCTTGCCACACTCCGGCATGTGAGTTTGAAATTATGATATATGATTTCGCCACGCATGAGGTTAATTTTAAAAATTTTCAATAAATGAGAGGTCACAATGTGAATATGTTTTAAAAAAATAATAAATGGGGAAAGACTTCTTATTATATTTGATGGTGAAATATGAATTTTTTTTTTTTGACTTATTGTTAAATGTTAATTTTTTATAGTGAAATATGGATTACTTATTTTTTCCCTCCTAATTTTATGAATTATGGGGATGGAATATAATTAAATTTGTCAAATTGAAAAAATGAATAATATTAACAAATGATAAATTAATATTTTTAGTGTAAATTCATTATAGCTTCTTTTATTATTTTTATTTATTTATTTGTGAATTCGAATCAAATTAATTTGATAACGTGTTAAAATTCTCTATTTTTTTAGAAATGACGTATTGTCGTATCGTGTTATGTTGTATTGCGTGTTGGTGTCACTGCTACTTAGAATATAAATATTTTCTAGAAAAGTGTATATGTACTCTCTAGTATTTTAGAGTACTTAAGAACCCTAGGCACTTAAAAGCTTCAATGGTTCACTCGGTTATTTTGATCATTCCTGATTTATTGTGACTTGAAAGTCTCTTAAACAAATCAAACTTCATTTACAAAACCGCCTTAATAAAAACTTTTCGTTATAAACTATCAAGAAGGTACTTCACGTCGCACTCAAACAAAAGTCAATGTCTAGGGACCAGCCGCTGTGAACATATCTATTCGAAGTTACTTCCCTATCTCGGCCGGATTATAAGCGTGATTATTAGGCCTTTTCTTCCATCTATAACCTGTCCAAAATGTGAAAAAATTAGCGCATTGTAGCATATCTGAAGGTAAATAAAGGGATAAGGGAAAACATGAAGAGCAAAATATATAAGGTTAATATCATGAAATATCCTGAATTAGTACACTTGTAAAATTAAAAAAAATTATCTTTTTATTCTCACAATCAATTTCTGAAACAAGGTCATTTTCTTTTTCTTTTCTTTTTTCCCCTTCCCTATCGCTGACACTAGACGACTGGCGAGAGAAGGAAGAAGAAGGGAGGAAGAAAAGAAAAAATTCAATAAAAATGAAAAGTCTCAAAATTTTAAAAACTAAAATAATTTCCTCGTCACAAAAAAATTTGAGAATTGTACTAAATTCTTTTATGTTCGTTTTCTATTTCAAGAATGGAAATTTTAGAGTCATACCAAATGCGTTTTTTTACTCAAAAACTTGTCTAGGGCATTGAAATGGAAAAAAAACTAATTTTAAATGGAAGCTGGAAGCTATTAAGATTAATAATGTCTATATAAATTGTATAGTTTCACTAACTATGAGAAAGAATAAAATAAAATAAAATAAAATAAAATATCAAATAAGATTAATAATGTCTATATAAATTTTATAGTTTCACTAACTATGAGCGTCAACGGGGAAAAATAAAATAAAATCAAGATTAGTGAATTGAAAAATAAAGCAGAATAATTTCTCATATCGACCACAATAGCCTATGAATTGTCTGTTTAAATATAATAAGTATTTGATTAATTTTAGACGTATACCAGACGATTTCTTATAATTGACTGTATAAAGTGATTTTTCCTGTAATAGATCATAGATATAATTTATCATTAATCAATTGATAATTTATCATTATCAATGATAGTTGTTCAGGATAATTTATCATTATATTGTAAGGATTTTGGAGTCTATCACAGTTAGAACAATCTCTACGTTATCTCTTTCCGCAGTCCTATCTCTATTAGGAGTCGCCCTTCCTGTTAAACACTGCACGAGACCGAGTCCTTGTAGGAATAGAATTGATTGCTGCGATTGAAGAAAAATCCTCACGCAAACGTCTATAAATACAGTCCGTTGTCCATTGATGTCGAATCATCGAATCTCAGTTTGTCTTCTATAGTTTCATCGAGATGGTGGGTGGTTTCGGCATCGAAAGTGGCGGCGTCACCAAGGATTATCCTGGGAAAGTCACGACTTACGTTGTCGTCACATGCATTGCCGCCGCCATGGGCGGGTTGATATTCGGATACGACATCGGTATTTCGGGTAATGCTCTTATCTTATCAGCTTGTTCTCTCTTCTATCTTTGTGTCGAAAACTCAGCTTATATCGTGACTAAAATTCTCTCTCGTGATTTATGCACTTAGGCGGCGTGACGTCCATGGCTCCGTTCCTGAAGCGGTTCTTTCCCGCCGTGTACCGGAAGGAAGCGCTGGACCACTCGACAAATCAATATTGCAAGTTTGACAGCATCCTGCTGACGCTGTTCACCTCGTCGCTCTACTTGGCGGCGCTTGTGGCCTCGTTCGGCGCGTCCAAGGTGACGAGGAACTTGGGTCGGAGGTGGTCCATGTTGCTCGGTGGCTTGATCTTCCTCTCCGGCGCTCTTATGAACGCCGCCGCTCAGAACATCCTTATGCTGATCGTTGGCCGGATTTTGCTCGGTGTCGAAGTCGGCTTTGCCACTCAGGTTAAACACCTTAATTGCTGCACTCTTTTTGTACCAAGTTTTCGTCATTCATCATATCATAGGTTCCATGTATAAACATGCTTGTGCGTGTGTTTTTTGCCCATTGTTTTCGCTGACCCAAATTCTTTGTTGCTCAGAATTTTATATGTTTTGCTTGTGAAAAGATGACTAATTACTAGACTACCTACTATACAAATAATTTTATATTTAATTATTTATATGGATTTAAATCAACCGTGATTGTGTTAAATTATGACTCGAGTTTGAATTTTTTCACGAACTCAATCCATAGAAGGATTTTGACTTGTTCAAAATATTTCATATCCTATTCAAGATTGGTTTTCTTGTTATTCCAAGTTTGACTAGGATTACTTTTGCACAAAAGTATAAAAACAAGGGTTTCCTCTCTTATCTAAACCTAGTAGTGCTAGGTTTATATATATATATAAATTTTTTTCAGCGAATAGAGAAGAGAGTGCCGCACAAGAATAGAAGCCAAGCTAAGAAACTGCAGTTGCCGTACGAAATATACAAGAAAGAATGGAGTTCTTGTTTTTCGTATGTTTGTGCAGGAGGGCTTGAACACTCGGTGATTTTGTGCTGTGAATTTACATTGTTTATTTGTAAACATTTTAGGTTTAGGTTTAGGTTTAGATCTAGGTGTGGGAAACACTCGAGTGTGTGAGTGATTGTAACTCTGATTCTTTGATTATAGTGGATTATTTGCTGCTGACTCTCCCCGTGGATGTAGGTACCGATACTCGGACCGAACCACGTAAATTTTCTGGTGCCCTCATTTTTCTCTAGTTTTTTCGTATTAACATAAATTGCAATATCTTGTTGTTTCCGCGTTATATTTTCAACAATTGGTATCAGAGCTTGGGTTCGGAATTCTTGATTGTGATTTGGAGCTTTTGCTTGTCTGATTATTATCTAGAAATCTTGTTATTGCAATTATGTCTGAGGCGAAACGTAAAATTGAGAAGTTTAACGGGAGGAATAACTTTGGGTTATGGAGCATCAAGATGCGTGAGCTATTGACAACCCAATGTTTGGCCAGAGCTTTAGATGGCGAAGATGAGTTGCCCATTATAATGAAAGCTTCTGAAAGGGCAGAGCTAATGGAGAAAGCAAAGAGCACAATCCTACTGAACTTATTTGATGAGGTGTTGATAGAGGTAGCTGAGAAGAAGGATGCTGCGGATTTATGGACAAGACTTCATGCACTCTATGTAACGAAGGGTTTGAATAATCACTTATACATGTTGAAGAGGATGTTTTGGTTTAGATATACTGAAGGTACGTCTATCAGAACCCACCTAGGTGAATTTAATAAACTCATGATGGATTTGAAGAACGTCGGTAAGATACTTGATGATGAAGAGCGGGGCATGATGTTGTTAACTTCTTTACCAGAGTCATGGGAGCACTTTACTGATTCACTGTTGTAGGGGTGTACTACGATTACCTCGGAAGAGGTAAAGTCCGCTTTGTTCTCTAAGGAGTGGCAGAGAAAGTTGCGTGATGATAGTCTTGCGCAGGGAGTAGCGTAAGCATTAATGATTCGAGGTAGAGATCAACATCGAGGGCCTAGCAGCAGCAGAGGCAAAAGCATATTGAAGTCACGCAATCGAAAGTCCAAGGGATGCGTGAAGTGCTTTGAGTGTCATGAGGAATGGCACATTATGAGAGATTGTCCGAAGCGGAGAAATCGAGGTGATAGGCAGAATGCCACAAGCAATGTGGCAAACGTAGCCGAAGGGAGTCAAATAAAAATTTCTGGGTTATGCACATGGGGTGAAATGCTACATTTGCCACATTGCTTGTGGCATTTTGCCTATCACCTTGATTTCTCCGCTTCGGACAATCTCTCATAATGTGCCCTTCCTCGTGACACTCAAAGCACTTCACGCGTCTCTTGAACTTTCGATTGCGTGACTTTGATATGCTTTTGCCTCTGATGCTTCTAGGCTCTCGATGTTGATCTCTACCTTGAATCATTAATGCTTGCGCTACTCCCTGCGCAAGACTATCATCACACAACTTTCTCTGCCACTCCTTAGAGAATAGAGCGGACTTTACCTCTTTCGAGGTAATCGTAGTACGCCCCTGCAACAGTGAATCAGTAAAGTGCTCCCATGACTCTGGTAAAGAAGCTAACAACATCATGCCCCACTCTTCATCATCAAGTATCTTACCGATATTCTTCAAATCCATCATGAGTTTATTAAATTCAGCTAGGTGGGTTTTGATAGACGTACCTTCAGTATATCTAAACCGAAACATTCTCTTCAACATGTATAAACGATTATTTAAACCCTTCGTTACATAGAGTGCATGAATCTTGCCCATAAATCCGCAGCATCCTTCTCCTCAGCTACCTCTATCAACACCTCATCCAATAAGTTCAACAGGATTGTGCTCTTTGCTTTCTCCATTAGCTTTGCCCTTTCAGAAGCTTTCATTATAATCGGCAACTCATCTTCGCCATCTAAAGCTCTAGCCAAACCTTGGGTTGTCAATAGCGCACGCATCTTGATGCTCCATAACCCAAAGTTAATCCTCCTATTAAACTTCTCAATTTCACGTTTCGCCTCAGACATAATTGCAATAACAAGATTTCCAGATAATAATCAGACAAGTAAAAGCTCCAAATCACAATCAAGAAATCCGAACCTAAGCTCTGATACCAATTATGAATATTCGGATGTCCTGCATATGTTCATGCGAGTGATGGTAAACTTGAGCCGAGGGCATAATTCTGGGTTATGCACATGGGGTGAAAGGCTATCGGCTGTGGTGCACTGATCCCAGATCACCCGGTTTTCTAATCAACAGAGACGTGATCTTCGACGAGACTACAATGCTTCGACAGAGGAGTTCTGTAACACAACAAGCAGAGAAGACGGATCATGGTGTCATTAGTGAGGTGGAGCATTAGGTGGAGACTCCGGAGACCTCAGAGGTAATAGAAGCTGAGACTGCAGAAGGGGTTGCAATTCCTGAAGTTGGTGATAATGAACAATCAGCACAACCACAGCACAATATAGTCGCAGACAGATAGAGAAGGCAAATTAAACCACAGTTACGTTATGGTTATACATATATTGCTTATGTGTTAACTGTAGGTGATCAGGTGGAGACGGATGAGCCTTCGTCTTATTCTGAAGCGATAGTCAGTAGTGAGTCATCGCAATGGCTTGAGGCTATGAGCGAAGAGATGGAATCACTCCATTGAAATCAGACATGAGAGTTGGTCAAAGTACCTAAGAGCCAAAATATTGTTGGAAGTAAATGGGTCTTTAAACGGAAAGATGGCATTCCCGGTGTTGAGACAGTGAGGTATAAGGTAAGACTTGTGGCGAAGGGATATACACAGAGGGAGGGCATTGACTATAATGAGGTGTTCTCTCCCGTGGTAAGACATACTTCTATTCGTATTTTACTTGCCTTAGTTACTTCACAGGATCTCAAGCTAGAGCAGCTAGATGTGAAAACGACGTTTCTTCATGGTGAGTTGGAGGAACGGATTTACATGAGGTAGCCAGAGGGATTTGTTATTCCGGGTAAGAAAGATCATGTTTGCTTGTTAAAGAAATCTTTGTATGGGCTAAAGCAATCTCCTAGGCAATGGTATAAGCGTTTTGATGCTTTCATGGCTAGTCAAGACTATTCAAAAAGTCAGATGGATAGCTGTGTTTATTTTAGGAGATTGGATAATGGTTCTTTGATTTATCTACTCTTATATGTTGATGACATGTTGATAGCAGCTAAGAATATGTCTAATATTGATGTGCTGAAAAGTCAGTTGAGTGTTGAATTTGAGACGAAAGATTTAGGTGCTGCAAAGAAAATATTAGGTATGGAGATTTTGCGTGACAGAGTTGCAGGAGTTTTACGTCTATCTCAAAAGAAATATATTGAGAAGATTGTGGCACGTTTTAACATGCAGTTGGCAAAATCTGTAGGTACATCTTTAACAAACCACTTTAAACTTTTAGACAAATTATCACCGCAGTTTGAGAAGGAGGAGGAGCATATATCCCGTGTTCCTTATTCTAGTGATGTGGGTAGTATTATGTATGCTATGGTGTGTACTAGGCCTCATATTTCACAAACTGTGAGCATAGTTAGTCGCTACATGAAGCGTCTTGGTAAAGCTCATTGGGAAGCCGTGAAGTGGATCCTCAGATATTTGAAAGGGACTGCAGACGTGGGTATAGATACTGGAGGAACAGTAATGGTAATGAAATCACTAGTTATGTGGATTCGGATCACGCCGGTAACTTGGATGATTGCAGGTCTTTAGCAGGATATGTGTTTACGCTAGCAGGTGGTGCAATGAGTTGGAAATCGTCCTTACAGGATCATGTTGCCTTGTCTTCGACTGAGGCAGAGTACATGGTGTTAACCTTTATAGCAAAAGAGGCGATATGGTTACGAAGTTTGTTCTTGGACTTTGGGCTTAATCAGAAAAGTGTTGATATATACTGTGATAACCAAGGTGCGATATATTTGACATATAATCCAGTTTATCACGAGCGAACGAAACATATCAATATCAAGTACCACTTCATCCAAGATGTCTTAGCAAAGGGTAATGTTATTGTGAAAAAGATTGCTACGGCAGAGAACCCGGCAGACATAATGACCAAGCCTGTTCCTTTGGCGAAGCTCAAGTTATGCTTGAGCATAATTGGCATATGTGGAGAGTGAGCACCCGTTAGGGCGTTAGGAGAGCAGCATGGATGATGAGCACTATAACTTGGCTTCAAACATCGAGTCAAGGTGGAGAATTGTTAAATTATGACTTGAGTTTGAATTTTTTCATGAACTCAATCCATAGAAGGATTTTGACTTGTTCAAAATATTTCCTATCCTATTCAAGATTGGTTTTCTTGTTATTCCCAATTTGACTAGGATTACTTTTGCACAAAAGGATAAAGACAAGGTTTTCCTCTTTTGTCTATAGGAGAAACCTAGTAGTGCTAGGTTTACACATATATATATAAAAGGTTTCTTCAGCGAATAGAGAAGAGAGTGCCGCATAAGAATAGAAGCCAAGCCAAGATGCTGCAGTTGCCGTACGAAGCATACAAGAAAGAACGGAGTTCTTGTTTTTCATATGTTCGTGAGCGAATTGCAGGAGGGCTTGAACACTCGGTGATTTTGTGTTGTGAGTTTACATTGTTTATTTGTAAACACTTTGGGTTTAAGTTTAGATCTAGGTGTAGGAAATACTCGAGTGTGTGAGTGATTGTAACTCTAATTCTCCGATTATAGTGGATTATTTGTTGCTGGCTCTCCCGTGGATGTAGGTACCGATACTGGGACCGAACCACTTAAATTTTCTGGTAAATTGCAAAATCCTATCGTTTCTGCGTTATATTTTCAACATATTGCATAATTGGAATTATGTGTTATGTTTGAGATTGCAATAAAATCGACCTAACTCAACATGATGCGTGTAATCGAAATTCACAGTCCGTGCCGCTCTATGTGTCGGAGATGGCGCCATACAAGCACCGCCGCTCGCTCAACGTGCTCTTCCAGCTGTCCATCACGGTGGGCATCCTGTGCGCGAACGTGGTCAACTACTTCACCCAAAAATGGCCAACGGCGAAGGGTGGCGCGTTTGGTGGCGCGGCGGTCCCCGTCCTCATCATCAGCATCTCGGCCTTCTTCCTCCCCAACACCCCCAACTCCATCCTCGAGAAGGGCAATCCCACTTTGGCGCGGGAGGTGCTCCGCCGCATCCGGGGGGGTTTTCGACTGTGAGGTGGAGGCCGAGTTCAGTGACATCGTGGAGGCGAGCAAGGCGTCCAAGGCCGTGAAGCACCCGTGGAGAAACCTCGGCAAGAGGAAGTACCGGCCACACCTGATCATGTCGGTGTTCATCCCAATGTTCCAGCAGCTTACCGGGATCAACGTGGTCATGTTCTACGCGCCGGTCCTGTTCATCACCATCGGGTTCGGGCACGATGCATCGCTCATGTCTGCACTCATCACCAGCGGCGTCATTGTGGCTGCAACATTAATCTCCGTTTATGGGACTGATAAGTGGGGACGTCGCCGGCTCTTCTTCTGGGGTGGAGGGCTGATGCTCATCTTTCAGGTACACAAATATCTTAAGACTCATTACATTCTTACCTAGATATCTTCAACTATCTGCTCCTTGTTAAATCTTTAATTAAGTGTCAATTGAACTCTTTGGACCATCAATGGTGTTTGGCGTTCTATCTTTTGCGAAAAATTTAACTGGTTGTGATTCCATAGGTGGCGGTGGCGTCTCTGATCGGCTGGAAGTTTGGCGTGACGGGCCAAGTGGACAACCTCCCTGGGTGGAACGCGATCGTCGTGGTGATCTGCATCTGCATCTTCGTGTCCGGCTACGCCTTCTCATGGGGGCCGCTGGGGTGGTTGGTGCCGAGCGAGACATTCCCTCTGGAGATCCGGTCGGCCGCTCAGAGCATTGTCATGTGCGTCAACATGCTCTTCACCTTCCTGATCGCGCAGATCTTCCTCACCATGATGAAGTTCGGCCTCTTCATCTTCTTCGCCTTCTTCGTCGCCCTCATGACCACCTTCATCTACTTGTTCTTGCCCGAGACGAAGAACATCCCGATCGAGGAGATGTCCCAAGTTTGGGAGGAACATTGGTACTGGAAGAAGTATGTGGTCGTAGATGGACCGTCGTTCTCGGAGAAAGTTTAGGCACCTGATTTTTCCTTAGGAAATAATTTGACTATACTTTTTCTCATTCCTGCAATTTTAATTGGTTAGTTTTTGATTAGGTCGCGTGCTTTCCTGAAACCAGGGTTTGCATGCAGATTTTTTTGTCTCGTTGAATAAGTATATGATTAGTTTAGGGGTTAGAACACTAGGAGTGTCACAATTTTCGTACGGTGCTCACTTTAGTGCTAAATTTTTTTTTTTCGCTTACTTAAGTGTCACAAATTTAAAAAAATGTTCACTCGAGTGCCACTCCGCCGGAAAAGCTGACGTGACCGCCGATGATTTTAATTAATTTTTTTGATTTTTTTTTGATTTTTTTTTTTAGGGCTGGCGAGGCCACTATTGACCCTCATCGGCCGTTGAACCCTCGCTATCGGCCGTGAAGGCCTTGGGTGAGGCCGTTGCAGCCTCCCCGCGGCTGTCGAGGGCCGTTGTGGCCTTGCCCAGGGCCTTTGCAGGCTAGATCTGGGCAAGGGCCGCCTGGCCCTCACCGTAGCCGCCGTGGGTGAGGCCGTTGGGTCCTCGCCGACCACTAGTGAGGCCGCGACGGCCCTCGGCAGCCGCGGGGAGATCGTGATGGCCTCACCCAAGGCCTTCGCGACTGATGGCGAGGGGGCTCTCGCCCAATTTGGGCCAGGGTTCTGTGGTCGGCGGCCCTCGCCGGCCTTAATAAAAAAAAAAAGCAAATTCAAAAAAAGAAAAAAATTAAAAAATAAAATATTAAAATATTGTTTATTGGCAGCCACATTAGCTTTCCGGTGCCACATTAGCTTTTTCAGCGGGCAAATCGAAAGTGGTACTTAAGTGAATATTTTTTCAAACTTATAGCACTTAAATGAGCAAAAAAAAAGTTTTGACACTAAAATGAGCGCCGTACAAAAGTTGTGTTACTCCTATTATTCTAACCCCGGTTTAGGTTTATTGATTCTATTCTATGTACACTGCAAATAATAACCTTTAATATCCATTGGATAGTTTTGCGATTATTGATTCCCTTTTTTTTTGGAAATTTGTTCCTTGGATTTATTGCTGATAATTATTAAAACTATTTTAATTGAGCTGGTGAATTGATACAAAAGATACTTAAATCCTGAACATCTATAAGATTCAGTATTCAAGTGAGATGAATATAAAGTATGATCAATCAAGGACCCTTTTTCATGTGAGGACCACTTGAGTGCCGCACATACTTATACTTTTTCAAGGTTGAAGAATTAGATCTTCTAAATCGATCGAATTAATTGAAAATTCATTATTCTTTTGTGGGGTGCTTGAAGATCAAATAGTCGGAGATATAACCATAATATGAATTTACATGAATCAATTTGTCAACAGAGATGGTCCTGAATGCCACATTAAGTAAGATTAATAATGTCTATATTAATTTATCGTTTCACTAATTACGAGCCTCAATTAGGGAAAAAAATAAGACTCGTTTGGAATAATAAAGCAGAATAATTTCTCATATTGACCACAGTAGTCATGTCAGTGAACTAGTTGCTCCTAATTATATTCAAATATTTCTCTCTGATATAATTACATATATAAACTAATTACTATTTACCCAGAGAAGAAATTGAACAATAAATTTTATTTTGTCTATTTACGTATAATAACTATTTGATTAATTATAGACATATACAAGACGATTTCTTACAATTGACTGTCCAAAGTAATCTTCCCTGTAGAGATGGATTGGAGTTAGGATGAGAATTCTCGGATTATCATTATCATTATCATGTAAGGATCTTGGAGTCCATTACAGTTGTACCATCCCTACATCTTTCCTCGGTCCCTATCTTTAGTAAGAGGAACTATCCCTCAGCTTTCCTCAGTTCCTATCTTTAGTAAGAGTCACTCTTCCTCAGTGAATGCTGTACAAGACCGAGTGCGTCTGGCAATGGAATTGATTGTCGAGATTGAAGAAACATCTCCAAACCACCGCCTATAAATAACGTTTGACCCTCCGTCGAGGTCGAATCTACATTTGTGTCTTCTGGAGTTTCATCGAAATGGCAGGTGGTTTCAGCATCGAAAGCGGTGGCGTTGCAAGCATTACACTTGCATCGCCACCGCCGTGGTAAGTTGATATTCGGACACAACATTGGTATTTCGGGTAATGCTCTTATCTTGTCAGTGTTTTCTCTATTACGTCATTCACGTTAAAACTTCAGATTTTATTGCGACCAAGATTCTCTCTTGTAATTTATTCACTTTGGCAGCATGACATCCGTGGCTCCGTCCCTGAAGAGGTTCTTCCCTACCGTGTACCAGAAGTGAGTAGGAATGGGTAGTGAGTATGAGATAGAGTTGGCCATAATTTTGGTGTCAGATATTTAGGTGGGCGATTTTAGTAGTGAGTGGATAGGATAAATACCTAATACCAACCGAACCAGATTCTGGTATCACTTTTAAAAGCATACGTTTTTGAACGTGAAACGTAAATGAACCAATGTTTAACAGATATTTTTAAGCCCAACATGGCTGCAATGAAGCTTTGGACTCTGAATCAGAGCTAAAGCATGTCCTCTCCTCAAAAGGCACAAGCGATGGCAAAGAGGAATTGATAGCATCAACCGTGTCATTCGTTGGAGTAACAATCTCTCTAACTCTCTCTCACAGAGATAACTTGGTCTGGTGTCGGTATAACTTTGGAGAAAATCATGATAGATTGAAGATGCTCGGGTATTTGATCAGATTTTCTCCACAATCCATTAAAGGATCATCCAAAATCTTTACTCAAGTTGGCACTTCTTCTCCTTCCAACCTTGTTGCTGGAACATTTCCAATTCCAATCTCTAAGATCCATTTACTAACTTCCAATATCAAAACTTTGGACTTCGGTGTTAGAAAGCGTAAAATAGGCTATAGAAGGATTTTGTATTCTATGTATTTTCATTAATTGTGTTCTCAATGTACAATGTACAATGTACAATATATAATACATAATGTAAATAATAAAGGGAAGGAATATTTTCGAAAATCAATTCTAATCCTAAATCAATTTAACAATCAATTACAATCCCGGAACGATTCAAGGTATCGTTGGAAGATCTCACAATATTTCAAGCATATCTTCAAGGAGAATAATCATGGAGGAAATCTCTGTTGAGCTAATGTGGTGGGAGTCACAATGAGCTTGATTTGAAGAAGATGGAACTGAGGATTGGAGAGGCTTTAGTGAAGATGTCGGCTAGTTGATCACGAGAGGAGATATACTAAACATGAAGTTGTCCTTTGGCTACATGCTTGCACACAAAGTGGTAGTCAATTTCTACATGTTTAGTGTGAGCATGGAAGATGGCATCGCTAGTAAGATAGATGGCAGAGAGATTATCACACCAAAGGACAGGAGGAGCAGGCAGACGAACATGAAGATCGCATAGCAGAGCTTCTATCCAAATAAGTTCTGTAGTGGTGTCAACAAAACACTTGAACTCAGCTTTCATACTGGATTGGACAACAATTTGCTATTTGTGGGAGCTCCACGAAATGAGATTTGAACCCAAGAAGATGCCAAACTTGCTAATAGCGTGACGAGTATCTAGAGCACCAGCCCATCCCACATCGAAAAAAGCACGCGGTTGAAAAGAAGAGCTCGGAGTGCGGAGAATACCATGATGTTGAGTGTATTTGATGAAACAAATGATCCTTTTAACAAATTGCTAGTGGATCTCAGTGGAAGAGTGCATGAACTGATAAGCTGTGTTGACGACATAATGCGATATCTAGGCGAGTGAGCATGAGATATTTTAGAGTCCCTACAATGTTGCAATATAGAGGCGGATAAGAGAATGCGGGCCAAAATGACAGAGGCTCGTCCTCTTTCCATGTCGTGTAACATAGAATATTTAAATAATAAATTATATTTTTATCTAACAATTTAAGTTTTTAGAGCAGTCGATAATGGTCCCATAAGAAACCTTATGGTATCAGAGTTGAGGGTCTTGAATTTAAATCTTATCAAGTCCCAATTTGCCTTCCTAATTAAATATTTCTACACTTAGTATTAGGAAAAAAAGACCAGACTAAGTGTGAATAAACCACGCCTTCATCTATATCTTAAGGTTTTAAAAGTCGTTAGTGGTCCCGCAAAATTTCACATAGTATTAGAGCTAAAAGTTTTAGGTCCATTTTCTTTCCCAATTAAATTTCATGTTTAGTAGTAAGCAAAAGAGTAGACTAAATGTGAGAGGGGGTATTATAATATTTAAATAATAAATTACGCTTTTATCTAACGGCTTAAGCTTTTAAAATAGTTAGCTTTAGTCTTGCAAAATCTTACATGGTATTAAAATTGGATGTCTTAAATTCAAATCTTACCGGACCTTATTTGCCTCCCCACTTAATACTAGGTAAAAGACCAGACTAAGCGTGAGGATGAATATTGTAATATTTAAATAATAAATTACGTATTTATCTAACAGTTTAAACTTTTAGAACAGTTGGCTATGGTCTCGCAAAATCTCACATTTGGATCTTACTAAGAATCCAACAATCTCATGTTGCTTCTCAACTGGAATATACTTCACAAGATTGCCATAGGCTTGATCTATTAATTGATGCCTTAACTATTTCCTCCCTTTTACCACCAAATATCACTAGTAAAGTTTGCATAGAATCGCCGCCAAGGACTATGATGCCACCAAAAGTAGATCTTTCAATGTACAAGCAAGAGCCTCCAAACTGTTGTTATGATTCATCAGTGCCTCATCGCAAGCAATCAAACTCGTCTTCTGAATCAATTCAGCAAGATGAGCGTCTCTTTCTATTTCACATGGACTCATCGGTTTCTAGAGATATTTTCTTGTTAGATCTAATCCTTGATACTAGTGATTTCCATTGAAAAGTCTCCCCAGTTCCTCCATGGCCACACTGTTGGAAATTTCCTATAATGGGCTTACATTAATTAATCAATTTTCTATTTTAAATAATTAGGTTAATGGATATTTCAATATATGTTAAACTCTCAAGTGATCATATTGAATTGTGTTTTGACATATATTATTAACGGGCCTATTTGAATAGCAAAGTGTAAGTAATTGTGTTTAACTGAAGTCCATAATGGGAGGGGCATACTTGACACGCTATTGATTAGGGTTTGCTAGGTCCCCTCTTTAGCCTATAAAATGGTAGGTTATACCTATCAGTCGCTTAGTCTCATTAAAAGCTGCTATACCGAAATATGTCATAGAGAGGAAGATCTGGCATTTTGATAAATCACCGACACCGTCAGTTTGATCTATTTTTCTTCAAGTAAGTTATGGTTCAAACAGGTACGTTTTAAATTCCGCTATGCGTATCGATTTTGGTGTTTTACATTCATATATGGATCTAATTATTCGTGATTAGTTAGTTGTTTATGTAGAAAATTTCTATATGTGGTATTAGAGCCTGTCATATATGATTGTAAAACCCAAATTTTTTTTTTTATGAACAAATTCGAAATTTCCTCTCTTTAACCTAATGTTGTCGTTATTTTCTCGTGTGGACTCTTTCATCGATTGATTTTGAAAGCTCAGGGTTTTTATTCCACATATCGAGATCTTTCCAACCATATATAATTTATAGATTTTCGTTGAGAATTGAGAGAGAATTTCGAATTTGAATTTTGAATTTGAAATTCTAGGGTTTGTACCTTGAAAAGTTCCAAAAATTTTTCAATTACTTACAATTGAATGATGTATGTAATAAATTGTTGCATGGGTATTGTTATATATGTGTTTTAGAATTTTTTGGTTGCATGAAAGTGAGTTTTTTGGCCTTAAATTTGAGAAAATTGAATTTTGGCCATGGGTATGAGATCCGAAAATTTTGAAGCTTCAATATTGATGATTTGTTCGTTAGTTCTTTGTTTAATTCGCTCTAATCTATTTATAATGGTGTTATAATCAAAACCCATGAAAAATCTAACACAAATCAAGCATAAAATATGATTTTTTGGGGGTATTCGGGTCTTGTTCTCGACCCAATATGTTAATTGGTATTGTTTGGAGCAGATGATGGGGGCATCTCTTTCTTTTTGAGTTTTATTTGGTTAAAAATTCATGCTCATGCAGTATACTTTATCTTATTTCAATATTAATAGCAGGAGGGGAAATTGGGTTAGTGATCCCCCTCCCTGTTCAGTAGCTGAATTTTGCTCCTTTGTGTGAAGAACAATGCCCTCTAGCCTAAGGGGTATGTTGTTTGAGCTATTTATATTTCCCAATTTTTCGCATTCCATTTGTTTGGAAGAGAGTGAAGTTCGTTCTAGCGTCTCATTTTTATAGCTACCGACCTCAGTAGCTTCGATGTAAATTCACTTTTTTGATTTTGTTGAACTCACGGTCAAGAGGAGGGAAAATCCAAGTTGGACTAGTTCACCAAATTATACGTTTTCCTATTCCAAGTTATAGTTGGTCTTTGCAAGTATTATTTTTGGCAATTTTGGCATAATCTAGTGTGATGATTTCTAAATTGTTGGTACTTGAGTTGGCTAAAACCGTTTCCTACAATTTGATGGAGGAAATTTTGCAATCTAATTAGTACTATGGACTTGCTATTGGGAGATGCATCATTTGTGCTTGTGTTTCGAATACTAGTAGTTGATATAAATTCTTCTAAGCTTACACAAGATGTAATTAATGCACTAATTAAATATCCTAATTAATCTTGGCATGTTTGAGGAGTGGGGAAGTTTGCTTCTCTCTCTTTGTGGTTATTGTCTTGTTGATTTTTTATTATTGATATCAATGACGGAATGTTTTTGGTGTATCAAGCATATATGTGATGAAATCCTCAGGTTTTGGATTGAGGTAATTATATTCAAATGAGGATTTCATGCTTGCTTCCTTCTTTTTTTGATACATGTTTACGTAGATTGTACTTATAATGGCACATGTATGGGCAGGAGCTTAGCTCCTGTGGGGCGGGCTCGCGTCAAGGCTTGGGCCATACGAGTCGTAAAGTGTTAGGGCCCGTTTCCATTTTTTTTTAATATGCCTAATATTTAATTTATGATTTTTTTTGGTATGGTAAATTTTAATTTTGACATATTTAAATATTTATTTGGAATTATTTATTGTTATCCATATTTAATTCCATGAAAATAATTTTGTGCCTATATTTCCAATTTTTAATTTATGGAAATTTATTATAGGGTATGATGAATAGGATGACAATATTCACTTTCCTAATTTAGCATAAATTATCTATACTTTTTTTTTTAAGTTTAACTAGATAATTTTAGATGCTTAATTGTAGAAATAAACACATAAAATTGTGGCAAAAATTATTATTTGATAAATGCAATATGATCTTGGGAAGCACATGTTGTAAAATGCTTCATATTATTTGATGAATTTTTGGGCATTGATTAAATGGAACATTATTTACAAATTGTTAAAGTTTGTAAATTATTGAAGTTCCTTATTGATAAAAATTAGTATAGACAATCATATGCCCAAATGGGGTTATTGTGTATATTAATTTGAAAATTGCATGAAGATAAATTCCAAAATTAAAAGATGATGGTGTATGACTCAAAAAGATTTATCTGCCCAAATGGGATAAATTTTTTAAAGTTATATGTAATTCCCCTCTATATTGATAATTGATGGGATATGCGACTCAAAATGTTTATCTACCCAAAGAGGATAAACTTTGAGAGTTATATGTGATTTCCCTTTGTGTTAAGATAATGTGGATGTATAATTTAAAGAATTTGTTTGCCCAAAGGGGATAGATCTTTAAGATTATATGTAATTTTCCTTATCTATCTTTATATATTGATATCATGGAGATGTATATTTTAAATAATTTGTCTACCTAAAGGGAATGTATCATTGATAATTATATATAATTCTCCTTATTGTTGTTTTACAAACTTCATACTGTGGAAAATAATTGTGCATTATACGCTCTACCCAAAGGGGAGTTTATAATGTACGAATTATTTTGTGGAATTACTTATTGCCCATAATTGATCATATTGCATTATGTATGACAAATAGTTACTTTTGCTATGAATAATAACAATGCCATGATTGAGATGTTAACTGGATCAAATATTATACTGTTAAAGATTTAGTAAAAAAGGGAGACATTGTGATTGAAAATATTAGAACTAAGTCCATGTTAGCTGATTCTCTAACAAAAGATTTGCAACCTATTTTATTTAAAGATCATGTAAGAAATATGGGTGTTTTAGAGTCTTTTGATCTCATTTGTTAATGAGAGCTATACAGTTTTTATTTCTAGCTATTATAGTTATATGAAAACTTATAATGCTTTTATAATGTTTATTAAAGCATTTACTTTTGATGATCACTGTTGATTTTATTGTTATCCATTTTCTTATCGACTGAGAAATGGAAATATGAAATAGTATTTTTAAACAAATTTTAGTTTAAAGACGACTGGATGTCACTAATTATGAGATCTCATATTGGAATGTGACATAGTTGTGCAATTTCATGTTGTTTAGAAATCGCACTAAGGCAATTTCATGTTATTTAGAAATTGCGCTAATGCAGTTTCATGTCGTTGAGAAATTGCATTGAGGACCGATAAGAAATAATGTATATTTTTTTATCACATGTTGGCACTATTTCTTACTACACTAGTGTACTAGGTCCATGATCCATGGAAATATAATACTTATTATATGTGATTATGGAAGGTTATGTGTTATGGTATTTTCTTAACACGTTGATCGCCATAGTCCTATAATGGGATTATATAGGACTGAATATTATTTTTTAAAATTGTGGCCACATAAAACAAATTTTCAGTTATTAACATTAGAGTGTCGTTTTCAAAATAAAATCATTTTCAAAAATAAAATAGGTTAATTAATGTAGTCCAAGTGGGAGAATGTTGGAAATTTCCTATAATGGACTTACATTAATTAATCAATTTTCTATTTTAAATAATCGGGTTAATGGATATTTCAATATATGTTAAACCCTCAAGTGATCATATTGAATTGTGTTTTGGCATCTATTATTAACGGGCCTAATTGAGCAGCAAAGTATAGGCAATTGTGTTTAACTGAAGTCCGTAATGGGAGGGGCCTAGTTAACACGCTATTGATTAGGGTTTGCTAGGTCCCTTCTCTAGCCTATAAAAGGGTAGGTTATACCTATCAGTCGCTTAGTCCTATTAAAAGCTGCTATACCGAAATAGGTCATAGAGAGGAAGATCTGGCATTCTGATAGATTATTAATATCGTCAGTTTGATCTATTTTTCTTCAAATAAGTTATGGCTCAAACATGTACGTTTTAATTTCGCTATGTGTATCGATTTTGGTGTTTTATATTCATATATTGATTTAATTATTTGTGATTAATTAGTTGTTTATGTAGAAAATTTCTACATGACTAGGATGGTTTATAAGGCTGGGATCCCTTTCCCCTGAGTAATGTGTTTTAAAGCCGTGCGGGCCTCGGTCCAAAGCGGACAATATTACTCAGCGAGCCTCAGGTCCTTACACACACACCAAAAACAATCCGCCTTTTCAATTTTTTACAGAATCTATAACAAAATCATAAGTAGTTCTATGTTCATCATTCATTGGTTGTATGCACTGGGTATGCGAACTCTGAAATTCATTTATATCCCAAGACAACTCTTCTCTTTATAATCTACTACTTACATTCTCTAACAGTGACATGTCAGCCATAGGAAGTTTAAACTCTACAAGTGAAGTTGCTTTTAGATTGAATATTTTTTCATGCTCAAATATAACATGGTTCTTAAGATGCTCCTAAGGAAATCGCATGTTTGGAATGCTCATGATGTTCCTGATTCTGTGTGCGATATCATCTCCCCGGTTTTTAAGATTTTCTGCACTTTGATAGGTCACTTGGTTCATGAATGGTAAATGCAGAGCTAATCTTTCCACAGCACGCTCTCTATACTGAAAGTAATACCGAAAAATTCACCAAATAGGTTGATTAGCAGATATATATCGACAATCTAAGTAAGTTTCTATTTCATTGACTTTGTTAGTTCTAGAATCTCCTTGTTGAGTATTTGTCATAATATTAGCTTCCAAAATTGCTCTTATTCTATCAGGGCGTTTGTTAATATATTTAACCTATTACCTTATTAATCTCAATGTCTTGCACTATTAAAATATGTCTCAAGTTTGAGCCCGTTAAACAAACATGGTACAAGTAACTGTCTGGTGAATGTCCAAGCTTTGTCTTTGACTGTCTGTTCGTGCATTAATTTCTCTGCAAGTGCCGCTCAAAGATGAAGAAATCAGCAAATGGAAATATTTTATTTTTTCTTCTTGTGGCCGCTGCACATGAAAGAAATGAATGGCGCTAGACACTTCACTTTGGTCTCTTACACGCCTTATTAAATGAAGGGGTGCAGGAAGAAGACTTTCATGTCTTCGCACATGTCTTCGCACATGGAAGATCCGTTAGGTGCACGAGAAATTGAAGAAGATAAAAGGAATGGGTACTTTGTTTGTCTCTTTCCACTTTGCATTAAATGTTGAAGAATGCAAGAGTGGGTGGGAAGCTGTTTTGGTCTTCAACAATTGGTGCGTCCCTTCCTTGTCTTTTGCCAAAGCCATGTGAAAGTGCAGATGAAGATAAAAGAAGCGGAGGAAATCAAAGGTAATGATTTCCCTTTGTTGGGAGCACAAATATATAAAACAAAAAATAGAGAAGAAAGAAAACAAGTAAGAAATTTTATGTGAAAAGTCTTTCCAAAAATCAAGAAAAGAATCTCTAGTAACTCCATCAATTTCTTAACATATCAAGATAGGTGACTTATTGGAAAGTACCTACCCATAATAATATTTTTCTTTATCGGATGCCACAACTCCATCAATTTCCCACAGGAGGTTCATCTTCAAAAATCAACGATAATTTCTCATAGTTTTAATTTTTCTAACCCCAATTGTCCCAGTGCGGTGGCCCCCTTATCACTCACCATGGAGGCCAATTGAGGCAATCCACAGCTTCATTTGCTCAATGGTGATAACATTTGTTAATAGATTTGTTGAATTTTTGCACCAAGAATATTTTTCAATGACAATGTCCCATCATCTATCAACTGACAAATTTGATGATATTTTAACTCAATATGTTGTTCTTGAGTGAAATATTTGATATTTGCAAGACAAATATCACTTTGACTATCACTGAAAAGAATATTATTATCTTGCTTATTGCCTATCTCCTTTAGAAAACTTTTCAACCAAATCATCTTCTTACTAGTTTTAGATATGGCCACATACTCTTGTTTCAATAGTTGAGAGAGATATATAGGTCTGAAGTCTAGATATCAAATTGATTGTTGTGCCACCTAAGGTAAAAACATAACACGGGCTACTCTTCCTATTATCCAAGTCATCATTAAGATCCACATCAACAAAGTCTTGTAAAGTTACATTGTTATTCATAAAACATAATACATGACAGATGTAGGATTAAAGTATTCAAAAACTGTAAAGTGGTTATTAAGATCCACATCAACAAAGTCTTGTAAAGTTACATTGTTATTCATAAAACATAATACATGACAGATGTAGGATTAAAGTATTCAAAAACTGTAAAGTTGTCTTACAACTCCCACTACGTGAGCTATGTTTGTTCTAGTACACACTATTGCGTACATTGAACTACCAATAGTTGATACATAATGCACTTTAGCCATAAACTCTTGCTCTTCATCTTTCTTTAGTTGTTGCCTCTTTGAGAGCTTAAAGTGACTTTTCAACAAAGTAGTTCTAGGCTTTGCGTTTTGAACTCCAAATCTGTCCGGCACTTTTTCAATGTAATTTTCTTGAGATAATTTTAGAATTCCTTCGAATCTATCCCACATGATCATCATTCCAAGAATCTAATTCGCTGCACCTAAGTCCTTCATCTCAAACTTTTTTGACAATTATTGTTTCGGTATATTGATCTCTCTCATACTATATCCTACAATGATCATATCATTCACATACAACAATAAAAAAATATAGCAGTTATTAATTTTTTGAAGTAACAGTAGTGATCTATGTCACTTTTAGTGAACTTGTTATCATACATAAATGTGTCAAATTTCTCATATCACTATCGAGGAGCCTGTTTCAAGCCATGTGGACTTTTCTTCAATTTGCAAATAAAACTTTCTTTTCTAGGAACTTGAAAATCTTCCGGTTGTATCATGTTTATATCCTTCTTCAAGTTTTCATGGAGGAATGTAATATCAACATCTAGCTACTCCAAATGTAAATTCCCAACAGCAACTATACTCAATACCAACTTGATAGTAATTAATTCCATAACTAGAGAAATAAATCTCTGTATAGTCAATTTCTTCCTTTTGCCGAAACTCTTTAACTACTAACCTTACTTTGTACCTCTTGCTATCATCAGATTCTTCTCGGTATAAGAACCCCGGGAGTGCCAAAACTTGACACTGAAGGATACTTAAGTGCCAAAAGTTACAAAATGTACATTTAGTGCCAAAATCGGAGCAAAAAAGATTAGTTAAGTGCCAACGGTGAAAAATTCTGGCCAAACTGCCACGTGTCCATTTTCCGACGAGTTTATTTGTTGACAGAGAATTTTTTTCAAAATAAAAAATACATGTGGCAATTTTAATAAAAAAAAATTGCCACGTCAAATTAACAAAAAAATCGATTTAAAAAAAAAAAAGGGGAAGGGGGAACCGGCAGCGCTCATCGCCACTGCCATCGTCGGCCCTTCCCGGCGATGGTGGGGTGGTGATGGCGGTGACAGCGAGGGCTGCACAGCCCTCGTTGGTTCTCCCCCCCCCTTTTAAATTAATCAATTTATAATAATATATTTTTTAATTTTTTTAATAATTTTTCAAAATCCACGTCAGCGCAAAACGATATCGTTTTGTGTTGATTTTTGTCGATTTAGTTTATGGCGAGCCACGTAGGCAAAAAAATTAATAAAAAATTGCCACGTAGGATTTCCGGTAAGGTTCTGACGACTTGGCACTGAAATGATCCATTTATTTTGAAAAATAGTATTTAAGTGTACATTTTGTAACTTTTGGCATTTAAGTGTTCTTCGATGTCAAGTTTTGGCACTCCTAGGGTACTTATGCCGGTTCTTCTCTGATCTAACATACCCACTTGTTCTGCAATGCCTTTTTCCCATTTGGTAATTGAGTTAACACCCGACTTTTGTTTTTCTCGAGCGAATCCAACATATCTTGCTTTGCTGACTCCCACTTGATAAAATCTTTAACCTGCATTGTTTCCAAATTTTTTTCTAATTCACCAAAGTCAGTCAAAAGGAAATTATGCAATGATGGAGAATATCTCTGTACAAGTTTAGGTGTTCTACTAGGTCTTCTCAAAGTGGCTTTAGGTGTACGTGATTCTTGTTCAGCAACAGGTTTATGAATTTTAACTAAAACACTTAAAAATATCTTCAACTTCAACTTCAATCTCTATATTCTCCATTGTTTGTTTCTTCACACTAGGTTCCACTGTGGATTTGTCCTTATACAACATGTTTTCATTGAATGAAATATCAACAATTCTTATAATACTTCAATTTTGTTCATCTTAGAACTGATAGCCAAAATAATCAAAACCATTTTCAATGAAAAATATTTTTTAGTTTTTGCATCGAGTTTATCTCTATTTTTGGAATCTATGTGGAACACGGGAAACACAATAAAAAACTTTTACATGCGAGAGACTTACCTTCTTTCTACTTCATTTTCTTCTGGTAACTTAAAATTAAGTTAAGGTTCTTTGTTAATTAGATATGCTGCCATATTAATTGCATTCACCCAACATGTCTTGGGCAATCTTGCATACTTCTTGCATGCTCATTCAGAGTTTTGTTCATTCTCTCAGCAACTTCGTTTTACTATGGTCTGTTAGGAACAATTCTTGTCATTTTGATTCCTCTTTGCACAAAATTGCTTGAACTCCTTGCTATCATATTCACCATCATTATCGGACTTTAGACATTTAATTCTTAGGCCAATCTCATTCTCCACTTCAGCTTTCCATCTCTTAAAAGTAGTAAACACGTTAGATTTATTTTTCAAAAATAAACCCATAACTTTTTGGTAGAGTTGTCAATAAACGTGACATAATAGCGCAAGCCTCTAAGGGAATGCACATGAGCTAGTCCCCACGCATTATATGCACCAACTTTAATTTTTCTTTCTTTAGTTCTCTCCCAATTTTTGAAAAACCGACATGTTTCTGCTTGCCCAGAACATAGTATTCACATAGACCAATATCTATGGACTCTAGATCAGGTAGTTTTCCCTTAGATGCTAATATTTCCATCCCCTTTTTTTGCTCATGTGTCTAAGCCTATAGTGCCATAATTTAGAATTAGCTTCCGATGTAGCAATTGCTGCGGTTTCTCTATTACTTTCACTAACATAGGGCATTCCTAACTTTGTTCCCCATACTACAACGAAAGCATCTTTAATAATTTTCCAAGAGCTATCCCCCAAAATAGTCACGTATTTTGTGCTATTTAAAAGATTAGATTTCTCTTAAGTCCCGGAACATATCTGGTATTATGCAACTTCCATTGATATTGTTGACACCTAAATTTGTGGCCTCACATATGAACATTTATTTGCATAAAAAATTTGAGGGTCGATCCGAACCCTAAGCAATATTGGCATTGCATAATTTTACATTGCAAGATGATAATTTTAGTTGATATTTTATGGATAGAAAATTTGGAAGGAAATCAATTGAATACATGGGGGTTGCAATTTCCACAAGGAAGAAACCAATCAATCACAAGAATCTTCTCTCCAGTAAAATTTTGGAGGAATTTGTGGGATAAATGCAGCAAGATAGACAAGATGGAGAAAAAAATCAAAGCATTTGTGGAAGTGTGGGCTACTGGAATTTACGAAAAGAAACTAATGAGTTGGCCATAGAATTGTGATATGAAATTAAGGGAAAGAATCAAGCTGGTTATGGAATCGTGAATGGAGATGAGTGAATTTGGATGCATTCATGGGAATGTGAATAGAAGCTAAAAGGGAAATCAAAAGATTTGAAGCGCTAATTTGGAAGTGAATTAGAGTGATTCACAATCAATTCTCGGTGACAAATCAAAGCCAAAATTGAGCAATTTTCCGAGAATCATCAATTGGTTCTACAGATCCTGACTTTCCAACGATACACGGGAGAATTTTTGCTATCAAAGGAGGCTAGCCTAAACACCTTGAGGGAGGAGAGGTGAGGAGTTGAAGAGGAGAGAAAAGGGTGAATGGTGAGGAAATGTTGTGAGAAGAAAGGCAAAAAAAAGTGAGTGGGAAAAGGGTCAAAGGTGAGGAAACCTTGGGGATCAATTGACCGCCACTGCACCCCTGCTTTTTGTTGCTGCTGTTCATGGTTGTTTGCTGTCCAAATTTTGCTGCTGCAATTTGTGGTTGTTTGCTGTCCAATTTTTGCTGCTGTTGGCGGTCGCGCTGCTAATGTTCGTGGTCCTTTGCTGTCCAATTTTGCTGCTGTTGTTCACCGTCGTTGGCTATCCATTGTTGCCATGCTGTCATTAACGATAACAAGCCATCGCTAGCTATTTGTGAAATCCGGAGAAAGACTATCAATGTAATTTTCTAATCTATTCGCTCATCAGAATATTAAATCGCATAATTTTATTCGTTACTAGCATAATTTCCTTGATATATTAGGCATATTCTGATTAAATGAAGTTGTAGTGCTGTGTTTTAAAAAAAAATCTTAATAATAAAAAATATTGAACCACGAGACGTCGGATCAGGTTTTTGATTGTTTGGATTTTTTTATCTTGGGTTGGGGTAAATTGTGTGCTTTATATGATTGGTTGCATTATATGTGTTGATTTTTTTAGTAAGCTTACGAAAATGCATAAAAAAATCCATTGCATAATAGAGTAGATTAATGCATTTCATGTTGGACTAAACTTATACATTGCCTATGACATAAAAGCTTAGGAAATTTCATTAGTTGAAATAGTTTTTATTATTATTCTTTATTCCATATTAAATCATGGTAAACAATAAGCAATTTCTTATTCTAATAAAAAGTAAAAAAAAAAACATGCATTGCATATAGTATTAATATGTTATTCATCCCATGTCATATAATACGTGCATATTTAGGGTCATGTAAATCATGTCTTATCCCTGTCACAATAGTTTTCAATTAACGTATGTCATTAGAGCTATGCCATTTAAATTGCATGTCATATATAATTAGAGTAAAAATCATGCATATTAAATCTAGACTAAAGTTATATATAATTAATTTTAGAAAAATCCAAAAAAAGTAGATGTCATTCCTTTTAGAATTTATGTTTAGGGTATGAATTTTTAGTTATAACTTATTTTGCTTTAAGGTTGATCATGATTTTTATATTTATCATTTTGGACTTACTGAATGTTATTGATTATGATTCGCATGACCACTCTTTTCCATGTTAGTGGCTTAGGTTAAAATCAACCAAGATTGCTTGCAAAAAAATATTTTTGAAGCTTAAAGAGAAATGGTACTGAAATGGCACTAGTTTAACTTAGCGTAACCATGTCCCCGAACCTATTGAATCTCTGGTTCGTAGAAGTAAAGTATTCTTCCATACTTTACTTGGTTTCTAATCAACCCCAATTGATTAGTGACGTCTCTTAATTGAATAAAATTGCATGTTTAACAATGTTAAATTTTGAGTACCAAGTTGCGGTTGGTAGGGCTTGGGAGAGTCCGCACTAAGCCTTCAGACTTAGTAATCCATTAGTCTTCCCATAGTGATTTACCTTTAGAAGGTCATGACAGATATCTATTAGTAGATTTTATATAAGCGTCACCCTTTCCCATAATAACCAAATGTTCTATATCAGCAAGATAAACCTTTCCAAAATTTCCAGCAAAAAAAATGTGCATTAATTTTTTTGCATGAAGTAGAGTGAAACAACGCACCTGAGTCAAGAATTCAAGACTCAATTGGACTGTAATACTTAAAATTAATGCATCATTATTTTGCTTCTCTTCAAAAATTACATTCATAGATTTCTCTTCCTTTTGATTTTTGTCTTGATATTGAATTTTCTTTTTTGGGACTCTATAATCTCATTTCAGATGGTCATTCTTTTTGCAATTCCAACAAGTTATTTCATCATGAGGTTTCAATATGCTTCTCCCTCTAGACTTCGATCTACTACTATACTGGTTCCGCCCCTGCTGATTGCTCCTCTATCTACATTCAATATTTAAAGCATCGCCAAAAAATTTACTCAATTCTCTTTTGTGAATATCCTCGTTAAGAATAAAAATTTGAATTGTTTGAAGCTTCAACTTTTTCTTATCAAACAAACTGCTTATTGCAGTCACGGTTGTATTCCAACTTTTAGGTAGAGAAGATAATAAAATTAAAGCCTTTACCTCATCGTCGAATTTATTATCCACCGAACTCAACTGAATCATGATCACGTTGAATTCGTTGATGTGATCTGTCATAGAAACGCCTTCGTCCATCTTTAGATTGAAAAAAACAATGCATCAAATATACCTTGTTTGATGTAGAAGGCTTCTTGTATATGTCATATAAGGCTGCTATCGAATCCACTGTTGTCGTCTCATTGGCAATGTTGAAAGTAACATTCCATGCCAATGTAAATGAATCAAACCTAGAGCTTGCTAATTTAACAATTTCAACTCTTCTTGCTCCATAAGATCTGGTTTCTCTCCAAACAGAGGGTGATGCAAGTTCATCTGATATAGCATATCCTCAACCTTCATCTTCTAGAAACCAAAGTCCTTGCCATCGAACCAATTGATCTTCACATTTCCTTCATTTATATTCGCTTTCACTATTTTGCCAAAACCAAGCTCTAATAACAGTTGTTAGGAATGCAAATATATGAAGAGAAAAATAGAGAATGAAAAA
Source organism: Angophora floribunda (assembly GCA_014182895.1). NCBI lineage: Eukaryota > Viridiplantae > Streptophyta > Magnoliopsida > Myrtales > Myrtaceae > Angophora > Angophora floribunda. The sequence goes on from CM024710.1 coordinate 16,676,588, forward strand.
AAAAACAAGAATTTTTACGTGGAGAACTCTTCCAAAAATCAGGAAGGGAAAAATCATGGTGCTACACTAGGTAATCTTTCCACTATCAAGATCAGCATTACAAGCTCTGTGTTACAAGTTTCAATATTACAACTATAAAAGATATTGCCCTATATATAGAGCAAGAGCTTAGGGCATACATAATTATGATGGAAATTACATGTATGCCATTAGCAACAATAAAAGCCTTACTATCTACTTTAACATATCAAGATGAGTGACATACTTGGAAGTGCTTATACACAAATTTTTTTTTCTCTATTAGACTCCACAACTCCATCACCCTTGTTGTGCATGTCCAGGAGAATTAACGGGGTAGATGCCGAAATTGCGGCTTTATTTGTCTTTTGGCAAATTATGTTCTTCATAAAAGGCAGAGAATGAGCGAAAGAGAAAGGTGTACCTTTGAGCACTGAGAGGAGAGAACTTTGAGATTGTATAAAAGAGAGTGTAGAGAGTTCTTCTCGTGAGGGTTTGCTTATTGAAATTATACTTGAGTGTTGAAACCGAGTTAAATTGTTGTTAGTAGAATTTGTTTAATTCCTTAAGTGAGTTTCACTAGGAATATAAGGGGTTAAATACTGTGAGTTATTAGGTGTTATTGAGGGTTGGGAAATACTAAGAGAGTGTTTGAGTGCACGAGTGATTGTAATCTCTGTTGTGTCACTTGATTTCTATAATGGAATTTCGTGCCACTTTCCCCATGCACGTAATTTTCGATATTCAGACCAAACCACGTAAATCTAGTATTCGATTCCCTTTCTTTCCTTCTAACTAATTTTATCCAATTCGCTTGATTAATATCCACAACATGCACCATTCTACAATCATGTGAGCATTATTTTGCACAAAAATAATGACTATCCAGCTGAATTTCTCCATTAACAACAAATCTCCCATCATCTCTTCTTCTATAGTAAGGAAAACCATTTGAATCAATTGACACAGAAGGTCTTAGGAAAATGTTTCAACCGATATATCCTTTAATCAGACACGGTGAACTAGAATTCAATGATCCGCAAGCAGCATGAGTCATGAACTTTGAAACACATTCATACGCAATTCGGCCGTAGTTGTGGTTGGCGACAGTTCATTGTCTGTCGCAACCAAAGCAAAATGGGAGCATGCGGCAGTCTGCGTTTCTCTGTTCAACCATGCAGACAACTACGATAAAAGAACGATTAGATAGGAAGCTCTATTAATAGAAGAAATAGTACTAAACTGTGTAAAAACTACATATGCATTTCTCACCCGCAGTGACCACCCAAATCATTGGCTTTCTTTTGAATATGAAATTAGGCAGAAATGCAGCTCAAGTACCAAAACTTGGTACGGGAGGACACTTAAGTGCCAAAAGTTTCAAAGTATTCACTTAAATGCCATTTTTTTTAAATTGAGAATTTAAGCGCCAATTTTAACGAAAGCAACTAAAAGTCTGATGTGGTTTATTTTAATAATACAAGTAGTCTACATGACTTGCCAGAGAGCAAACTCAGCAATGACGGTGCAAAATGACATCATTTTGGCCCCAAAATTGAATTTTAATATAAATATTAATTAAAAGGAATAAAAAAAAAGGGGAAGAGAGTTTTGACGAGGGCTATGGCTGCCGCCGCCCCACCTTGTCGACCACCATTTCTAGGAAGGGCCCGTGATGTTGGGGTGAAGGTCATAGCCCTCCTTGAGATCCAGCCTTGCCTAGCCGACAGCTGGCAGCCCTTGGCCCATCTGGGTGAGGGCCGGTGACACTTCTCGGATTTGGGGGAGGGCTGCGACCCTCGCCCTAGATTTGAGCGAGGGCCTATAGGCCCTTGCCAGCCTTTCCCGATGATGGTGGGGTGGCAACGACAAGGGCCCCCGTAGCCCCGTCGAAGCTTTCTTCCCTCCCCACCTTCTTTTAAATTGATTTTGGGGGCTTATAGTGCCTAGTAGCAATTCTGTTTAAAAAAAAAAATGCCATGTGGACAATTTTTTTTATAAAAATTGCCATGTGGATTATTTTTTCAAAAGAATTGCCACATCAGAAAAAAGTCGTCAAAAAATGCCATGTTGACATTTTGGTCAGAATTTCTCGCTGTTAGCACTTAAATAATTCATTTTTTTTTTCGATTTTGATACTTAAGTGTACTTTTCGGAATTTTTTGCACTTAAGTGTTTCCTGTATCCCCCGTACCCAGTTTTGGCACTTGGGATATTCAGCATTCCTGTAATTAAATGACCAAGTCTCATCTTGAATACTCTACTGAGAATATCATGCATATCTTCAGGCTTTTGTCCCGGAGTTAAACCCAATGCAACATCAAGTTCAGCCCACCTTGCATTGCAAATGAATATAATGAATAGGGTAGTACTTCCGAAGGGCCTGCAAACCCTCATTGCATCTTGATAGTTTTGAATCACATAGAACCAGCTGCAAATCTTGCAGGTAAGATCATACGTTTTCAAATAGCATCTCCATCTGTATCACTCCTGAAAACTGCATCCCTGATGCCATGGTTGATTTCGGATCTTATATTCTTGTGAATATACTCTAGCTTTACCTCCTCAATGGATGTAAAGGCATCAACGGTATATATTGCTAAAACAATCTTCCAAAGCCCTCATAGGTTCGGTTTGGACCAACTAGACGTAACTTTGATTGAGGGATAGCAAATTTATTTAAGTTGTGATAAGTTTGTGAGGACCTATCATTCGAAACTTTCTTTTCAACATTTGAGGACTATTCTAGCAACGTATGTGAAACTAGAGCTAATAAATTTCCTTCACGACAGCAATTAGCTTCAAAATTCCGAACTTGAGCGTGTTGTCCCTCATAATATTGCAATTACACAACAATTCCCGTTAAGTAGTCATAACTGATTGTACCGATACTTGGTAACTGTTGTTGCTCGACCATTAGAGTGCCCTTGAAACCTCCGTAACTTTTGTTGAACTTGACGTTGGCGACTTCCCTTCACAATAGTAATTTTGCTTCAAAATCCGTACTTATATTAATTTTCCAACGAAATAGTGTCTCTTCTCGATTAGTCATAAGTTATAGTACCTATATTTTCAACAACTATTCTTTAATGAAATCCTGGTAACTTTGGTTAGACATAAGAGTCAGTATCTTTTGTTCATCAAGTGACTTGATAATCATCTATCGTTTGATCTTTCATTCAATTTCTTTCTTTATAAGTCCTCTCTTTCTCAATGCGTTCTGCTTGTTGTTTTTATCCCTTAATGTCCTACACCGCTGGTGAGGAATAGATTCAATGAAGGTATAATAATTTCTGACTTTTTTCAACTCAATAATTTGCTTATTCTGTTTAGTCTCAAGAAAGTCAATGGATTTCTTTTCATGATTTGGGGGCATGGATGTGGAAACCCGGCTATCTTGAAGCCCATGAAATACCTCACAAGCTCCATAAATCGATTAAGTCTAAACTTTTGACATGTGTATGTGACCTTCAATTTGAGCAGTTTACACACAGTGGGTGATACTTGAATGGATAATGCAAGTTGGAAATCCCCTCACGCCTCACCTAACCATGTCACTCTGGAGGTGCAAAAGTTAATGCATCTTTAACACCCTTTGGGCCCCCCCTCCCTCCTTCGTTCACGTAAATGGACTTTTGAAAAGATTGTTTCTTGGTCGAAACTTTTTAAAAGATTGGCATACAAGATTATCCTCAAAATATTAGGGGGGTTTCAAAATCGAAAACTTCGTGGGGTCAAAACTAATCGATTAAAATAACCAGAACGGGATGATCAAAAGAGAAAAAAAACCTGAAATCATTACACATGTCATGATGACGGATGGCTTGAGGAAACAAAACTTACCAAAAATGGATCATAATGCTATAAAAGTCCATCGAGTATTGCAGTCCAAGTTCTTCATCGGGCTCACTTATCCTTGGAGATAAAGATTAGGTCAAAACGTGAGAAACGAATATATGGCGATAGATATAACTACATCATCTAGATGATCGCCAAATTTGAAAGTCAAGAAGTTCCATGATGGAAACTGGAGAAAGCTTTTGCCAGCCCCTGATACAATCGAGTGGGAGTTAGACGCCGTGCGACCCCCGAACATCCCACATCAACAAAGCGGAACCCCAGAATGGCCGACCGACACACCTCGAAAGTCCGAGGGCTTCGGAGAGAGACACTCAGTCGGAGGGGAACAAGGTGGCCATGGACCACCCTGGGTTTTGCGCAGAAAGCAAGACACGTTTCGACGGGAGACATAGGGCGCAATAATGAATCCCAATAGTAGGAAACCAAGACGACACGTCCCTCCCGCGGACGTTGTGCTGCGCCATCATTCTGTTCGATGAAGTCAATCGCGTAACAAGAAATAATCAGTAGCCAAAAGAGAAGCAGTGAAACCATGCTTGAACCCCCGAGATGGAGCGGACTTTTGGGACAGGCTTTAGAGTACGCATTCATGAGAGTTCTTGAGCTTTTTGAGAATTTATATCATTTTGGATTCTCTAATTCTAAAAGTACGAGTTTACGTCAAGAGTAATGCAGAATTGTATATTGATTTAAAAAATGTGTCATTTTTCTATACAAAAATGCCTATACTCCTTTTTTACGGTAAGTTTAAGATTGATAGGACAATTTTTCTCAATTTTTACACCTATTTGGCCGAATATCTGAAATCCTAATGGTAACCCTCTATTGTGAGTTATGCATGATTGTATATTCATTTTAAAAAGTGTGTCATTTCTCTTTACAAAGATACTTAACTCTTTCTTTGAGATAAATTTAGAATTAATTGGACAGTCTCTCTTTTTTTGAGATAATTTTAGAATAGATTGGTCTCTCTCATCCTCATCATGTCATTTGTATTGCGTCATGCTTGGACAACCTCATCCCAATTACGTTGTTATTGTTGTTGTGGCTAGGGGTGAGCAACAATCGAGAGCTTGGCGCCAACCCCAACCGGTTTTGTTCAGTCTAGGCTAAAAACCCCTCGAGGGTTGGCCCGTGCTCAGCCCTAGTTGTGACCTTGAATCAAAGTCATGGCCGTGATGGATGACTTTGTCAAGATTTTTATTGGCCATGATGATCTTGGATCAAGGTGCTCAATGGCCTGAGGTCGCAATTGCTGCGACCCCGTCGAGGGAAAGATATTCTAGTAAATACAGCTTTGCACGACACGGTTGAGAGAGTAAAATTGTATTTAAGAAAGTAGAGAACACAGCGGCAAAACACACTCTGAACTTCGGGTATATGCTCGTAAGATCTCCTCCCTCCATCCTCAACCGCTGTTGATGCGTCTCTATACAATATGTTTCCACCTCGAAAAGCTCGAAAGTTTGGATAAGTCCTTTGGTTGTTGCTCAGAGGAAGGAAAGAGCTCTCAGCTCCCTGCGGTGGGATACGATAGTGGTGTAGTTTCACTGAAACGGACATGATTTAACCTGAGAAGCAATTCAAAGTCAAGCACCTAAAAACAGGGGGGAGCAGCGACGCGAACTAGGGACAGCTTCAGAGGCCACCAAGTCTTCTCTCCCCCTCTCTCTTCATAACTTCTCTCCTACTGTCAGAAACTGTACTGACGTAAAGTTTTTAGGTACAGACTTCATGATGCTGTCCTAGAAAGATTAGTCCATGTTGCCGTGATGTTCGGTGTTTAGTTTCTGGTTTTTGACTTTTATTTTTCGTGAATGGCAGACATATTTTTAAGTTGCCTGAATTTTTTTCTAACTTTTTGGCAATTTAACATATTAGAATATTTAAATAGTTAGCAACATCTCCATTTAATAATTTGAATTTTTAGAACAGTTGTCAATTGTTTCATTAAATCTCATATAATATTAAAATTAGGAGGTTTTGAGTTTGAATCTTCTAATTTACGCCTGAGGGACCTTTTATTTTGTGACATGCTATCTATGGCGATTTTTATTGACAAAATTTTGATGGAGGATAAATATATTAAACCGTTTGAATCTTCCAGCCTATGTGTTAGGAACTTTTTTTTTTGTGACATCAAAACCCCAAATAGTTTTAGCAAAAATGTCATTTTCATTTCACTTAAGCCATGTGGATGCCATGTCAATACTATTTGCTTTTTTGCGTTTATAACGATTCTCATTAACAGAATTTCGATAAAGGATAAATGTATCATACTAGTACATATTTTGGATTTTTTTGTGTCATAGAATATAGTTTAAGGTAAATGAATCATGGCATGTATATTTTAGGATTTTTTTGTGGCTTTTGCCCTTTAACAAAATGTTTGTGCTTTTTCCACCCCATTTTTGACTGCATAAATTTCTATAATCTTCTAATTCTTGCGGTGTCACACTTTTGCAAGCTTTTGAAGCTTAAAAATTACAATAATACCCAAGATTGGGGCCAACTCTTGATCTAAGCTTATTTCTTACATTTTCATTTTTTTTCTTTGGTTTTTTTTTATGTTTTCTTTTCCCATTTGGAACAAAACCAGCGTCCTCTTATGACAAAAAAAATTATTTGGCAGATAGTCAACTAATTACTGTATTAATGAGTTGAATATTTCCTTTTTTTATATAAAAAAAGACATAGCCACAAGTAAGGGTGAAAAGAATGATCTACTAGTTTTAATGAATGCATTTGGTTCAACTGTAACTCTTTTATATGTCATTACATTATAATCCGTGTAATTTAATTGCTCAACTTCTTTACAATTCAGACTTTGAATAAATTAAAATACTAAATTTAATTGAAAGATGAGCGGTCAAAACACACAAATTATAACATAATGATACATATTAAAGTTATTGTTAAACCAAATGCATTCATTCAAACTAGTGGATGATTCTTTTCACCTTACTTTTGTTTAGGTCATTTTTGTAATAATGGTTTCCTAGAACAATATAAAAAATAAGAAATATACTACCCTTCAACACAATGTCTAGTTAGCTATTCGCCAAATAAACGTTTTTGTTGTTGGAAAGGATGGATACCTGTTTTGTCCTGAATGAGAAAAACCACAAAAAAGGGATAAACCAAAAAAAAAAAAAAGGTAAGAAATAAGCTTAAACAAGCCCCACAATTGACCTCGGTCTTCGTGTAGAATTGTGATTATAAATTGACGAGTTCCAAACGCACGCCAAAATGGGACGATGGTGTGATCAATTCAATCTGGTACTGGATGTATGTAGTCAAAAAAAGGGGTAAAAAATCTCCGAGTCTTTAATAAATAATACTTAATGCATTTTGGATAAATCCAAACGTGGCTTAATTTATTGGAATGTTTGAAGTTCATCAGAACATTTTTCGAGCTAGACTCATATTGTTTGATCAGCCATAAAGCCAGACGCTTAAGTAGAAACAAACTTTGGCAAACCAAGGTTCTTGCTCAATTCTCACTTAATAAAGTGCATTTCCCTTGCTGTAAAGTAGTTCATCCAGTCAATTTTTGGTGCATTAGACGACGCATCATCATTCCTTTAGTAGCAAGAGAGACTGAGCTGTCGGGAATTGATGTGATGATTTTCCATGCATAAATAAGTGACGAGAATGAGGGCTCCAAGGGCCCACAGCGAGAAGGATAGAGTTGTTAGTCAGTGTCGTTTAGGCTCAATTATCGGCTATGATGATTGCATTCAAAAGCTAAGGAAAAGTGTTGGAAAACACAATACTGTTGTCGTGACAAAGTAAATTACACAGAAATAATAAAGCTGAGAATTAACTTTAACAAACACTGCCACTGGGTGGAGTAAAACGGTTATTGCCTAACTTTGTGCTGGGCATCAACTCAGGACTTTCTCAGGTCATCTTCTTGGAGAGATGTAGTCTCGGAAACAAGGAAATGCCTTGAGCACGAGAGTTTCTTTGCCCGATGCGATGAGGCAGAGACACAAGCGGAGCTGCCGTGGATTCTTGCTTGGAGTAGCCTTGGCCGATTGCCATGGTCATTCGACTATGCCCTGCATCATGTGGAAAAAACCAAAAGTATTGTAAAAAAATTAAATAAGAAGTGAGATACAACTTACATTTCAAACAAAAAAACAAAAAAAGTGAGATATGGCTATCCGAATCTTCTTAAGGTGATTAGTTTCTATCAACGGTATCAAGCAACTTCACGAACTATGCATCTCAAGATACAACATCACAAACTTGTTTGAATTGGCATTGTGCAAATAAGGCTTAGTTGAACACTTCTCGAAATTAGTACCCTTAGAGAAAAATTGAAGAGGAATTCTACTATATTCTCTATACTCTCTATATTCCATATACTTTATCTTCTATAGAATGAAGAATAGATTCATTTGTAGATGTTGAATGGACATGAACTAAACAGACACATGAACTATAAGAACATAAGATACGTGAACTTAATAAATACATGTATTGAAAAGATTTATGAACTCAAGACATATATAAATTGAAGAGATTTATTAAACTTAATAGATACATGAACTGAAGATATTTATGAACCTAAGAGATGCATGGACGTAGATATACAAATCTGTGTGTGTGTGAGAGAGAGAGAGAGAGATGGCAATGATAGCAGGTGCGGCACCGACAGGCCAATGACGAAGGAGCACGAGTGAAGGGTCTTGGCGTAAGGAGCAAGCCAACATGGGAGTGACGCTAGAGGCTGATGTAGAGGAGCGGAGAGAGTTACGGTTCTAGGAATTTGTTTATAAATTCTCGTAAAGCATGGCCACCGACTTATCTCATAATTGCAAAGGATCTCAATCCTTTGAAAACATCACCATGTTAGGTGATAGCTCATCCGAAAATACAAAGTTATAACAAAGTACAATAACGTTTTGACATTTTTATATCAATTTCAAAAAATAATCTCAATTGATTTTTTCTAGATGAAAACTTATCAATAGATTTCTCCCCACAGAATGATTTTCTCTTTGTGAGGTGTAACCATGTAGAAGCTTGAAATATAGTTAACAAGTTTTGTAAGCACATAATTGCAATATCATCCACTAGTCGGCATCATTACAGCATTTGACATTACTAATACAATTCGTCATCTATCAAAGGATTTGATGACTTCAAATATTTGATATTCTCTCTTAAAAAATGAAAAAGAGGAAAGATCACGTGACTCCATTCCGAACACCGACCGCGTAGGTTTCAACACACGGCTCAGTTAACTTTCGTATTCGTAAGTTTCGTCCATGTACGCATGTCCATAACGATAAAGTGCTTTAACGATTTACAGCAGGAACCCAGCAAAGTCAATATAATGGGTCGGCTCATGTCCCGAAGCCCAAAAAAAGGCGACTGAACTGCGTACTCTTTCCATGCAGGTGCATTTCCCGAAATTCGAACGCGACAACGTGCATTTCAAAACCATGAAATTTTCAACAAAAGACTGGATTTATAACAGTTTGGTCGGTGGACCAGTGTACTACAAATTTGTCAAATCGAAATTGGTTTCTCAGTTCCAGTTTCTTACACGGGTCGCCAGGTCGCGTGCTTTTTTTTATTTATCAGATCTCAGATCTCAAGAGAAAGGCTGAGAGAGAGAGAGAGAGAGAGAGAGAGAGAGAGAGAAGGATGATTTGCCAGATTTGTTTAACAACGCGTTTGTTACCAATGCCTTCTCCATTTTAGACCCCAAATCTTGCTTTTGATTGCATTTGACTATCTTTCTTGTTTTCTCAAAGGAACAATAAAGCTTTCATACTCTTATTTGAGATTTTTCGTAATGAAATATGATTAAGATTGGAAGTTGAATGCTTATTACATGCAAAATTAATCGGAGATGATAGTACATGTTGAATATAATTAAGATGATTCTCGATGATGTTTTCCTCTACTATATAGATAACTAAAATATTCCTGTTGACTTTTATATCCCTCAATATTATACGTATATCTTCTTTTGAATGTGTATATCTTGATTTATATATATATTATCTTAAATCTTAAATAGTTATCTTAAAAAGTCTATAAATATCTGTAATATACTCATTATTAATTTATGTTTGTTGAGGTTAACAATACAACCTATAGGGGATGATTGGAAACTATAAAAAATAATGGCAGAAATAGATTATAGAAATTAGGTATGCCTATTACTAATGAATGGAAAATGATGATAATGAACAAATGACTTGATGGTGAAGAGAAGAAGATGGCACAAAGAGATTTATAATGTTTTGACTTATAACCAAATTTACATCAATAAGGTTGAAATCCACTAATAATCTTCAAGAGAAGTTATAATTAACAAGAACCGCCTTTTCAAAAAATCACACTATTAGGACTCATGTATCGCTATCACTATTGTACACTTCTTTTTATTACTGATTACAACATTTGCACCACACATAATTGACATTAGGAATACACAACACCTAACAACAAAAAAAACGAAGCAAAGAAGAACACTCAAAGCATATGACTAATTTTGTTTGTTGTCACCCAATCCAACTATTTATCTTGGAATTTATATGTAACCATCCATCCTTAGATGACCGTTCCCCATTCAAATCCTCAAGTAGCTATTGATTCTATCGTATATAGCAGCAAAACATCTCTCGAAAATCGTAGAATGGCTCTTTGACATAAGTAATGCCTCTTTGATAGTGACAATTTCCCAAAATAGTATAAGTGTACTTTTGTCAGAGTCCATCTCTCTCATTATTGCCATAACTCTACTAATCAACCCTAATGCTCCTTTCCAAATTTCAAACCTTGAATATAACTATTAGACACCATATTGAGGTGGAAGAGGGCGTCACACGTCTTCAACGTCTTTGATATCGGCAATTGCTTCCGCCAACAATTTGCTACTCTCGATAATAATCTTGTGATCTATCTTATGGTTGTTCCAAGTATATTGGCACTTATGATTATGCCAAGCTATTCACCTTGATGGTCCTTTCAACCTTTACCTAACATCCTCGTTCTAGACTTGTTTACCATCACCAAGGTCCAACCGACTATTCATATTATCTTGGTCTTTCTAAGCCATCACAAATATCCCCATTCTTCTTGGCTTATTCACCCCCGATCAAGGTTCTTCCATATGTCCATATTATATGAAGATCCTTCCAGCTTATACACATCTTGATGTCTAACCTTATTCAACTTGATATCAGTAGTGATCCCTTGATATCGATAGAGCACTGTTGATAGTAGCAATGAGTGTTGATTATGACAATATTTACATATGGGCTTGTTCATATATTACCCGGTACTACTCAACCAATACACGCATTAGTAGCATTTGATTGTCTTGTCATTGTCAAAACAACATAGGGGAATTTCCTCACACTGTTTTTGGCATTATTCTTTTATCTATCCACATAAGTGTCAAAGTCAAACAATAATTCATGATGTCGCAAGGTTGTGTCCTTCATTGGGCTCTCTCCACAGCTTATATTTATATGTGGCCAAGCAAACCCTAAACACAAGTGAAAAGCTCTCTCTCTCTCTCTCTCTCTCTCCACACTTCACAACCTTGTCTCTCTCTTTCTCCCCCCACTTCACAACCTTGTCTCTATCTATCCAAGTGAATCTTCATTAGTGAACCACTTTTGGAACTCTACTTGGAAGCCAATGTTGTCTAGGAAAGCTAGTTGCAATTCCCATGGTCAGGACTCCTATTATTTCCTTGGGTGGGAGGAGTACAAGAAAAATCCCTACGATGAAGTTAAAAACTCATCTGGAATCATCCAGATGGGACTTGCAGAAAATCAGGTGTGGTTTTTAACGTCTTTCTTCGTCCATCTTTGGGATTTTAAAATAAGATCAAATTAGTAACATAAGGTATGATTTTCATCTTCACCTTTAAGAAATCTTTTTCCTGATGTACTGGACTAAATGATTTTAGGTTATACATCATCACGATGAGCATTTCATACCAAATATATGTTATTGGAGAATTTTTTTTCTACTTTTTTTTTCTTCCACAAGCTAAAAGATCCGATGTTCTTCAATGGCTGATACAAATTCAAATTACACTCATCGAAAATAAGCACGATACATTTACGGACCGTGCTATCGGCCTAAGTTCAGCCTGCTAGAGTGAACTAGAAATCATTTTTCCATTTTGGTCTATCCATTTCAATTTCACAAGCATTCCAGTGTGATGGCACAACCTTTTCAAGTTAAAGCAACATCATTTCCATTCTTCTAGTACACTTTCAACTGTGTGAATTTTTTCGTCTCAAACACGCTTGGGTAAACACATTTTATCTTTTATTTTTGCCCAGCCTCTCTGTCGCATTAGTCTTTGGTTTTTTTTTTCAAAGGATAAGAAGCGTGCATGGTACTATGGCAGTCTCAATCAGAATCATTCACTTGTAGAAGATGGATGTCCTAGCTCACATGGAAAGGTGATCGATCACTGTGGGACTTTACAAACAATTGATTGTTCCCACAATAAACCAAGCACCCTCAAAATTCTTTGGTGGGGTTGAATTGAGGGTGTCACAGATCAATAATTTGTGAACTTGCCCACAGAAAAAAAAGAAAAAAAATCTGAGGGAAAACGTCCATAATGCTCTCAAGTTTCTGGCAAAAGAAAAAGAAAAAGAGAGAATCTTATTTTTCCTGAATATTATTTGCTAAATGTGTATTGATCTAGTGAAATGGTTCATCTTTGTACAGCTCTCTCTGGATCTTGTGGAGTCTTGGCTTGAGAGCAACCCGGAAGCAACTGCGTTCACCAATGGAGGATCCACATTTAGAGACATCGCACTCTTCCAAGATTATCATGGCCTTCCCGCTTTCAAGAATGTAATGATCATTCTCGACCATGTTTATAAGTGTTGTCGAATGAAAAAACGGCCTTTCAAACTTCTGCGCGTGTACATTGTCGTGCATCTAGCACGAGAAAAATCGAGTAAAATGAGGATTCATCGTAACGTTGAGGAACGATATTTGGCTCCTGTCTGGACGGAAGTTAGGCAGCTTCTACCAATTATATAATTTGCAACTTCACTAATCAACTTGTCCTTTTCCTTTTCTTTCTCGATCTATATTTTGATCTCATCACACAGCTAATCACAGTAGCGGACTGAGGTATAAAGGCTCATGTTTGACTGCGCAGGCCCTGGCCGGTTTCATGGCGAGAATAGGAGAGAACAAGGTTTCCTTCGATCCGAACAAGCTGGTTCTCACTGCGGGCACGACTTCGGCGAATGAGATTCTCATGTTTTGCCTTGCCGAACCTGGCGATGCTTTCCTCGTTCCGACCCCATATTATCCTGGGTAATCTTAAGCATCCCTCGCTTTCTCTTCAATTCATTCCGAGCTTGTTAATATGGTCACAGTTTTATTCAGATATATTACAATCGTGTACTCTCATTTTACAGCTATAACAGTATGCTAGTCAACGATAGTCTACAAAATGAAGCAGATGTTGTTTGTGTAGATGTTCAATCTAATAGCCAAGTTATAAACTCACTTCAAGAAATTTTGCAGAGACTGGGCATGAATCTAACTTATGATTTCGGCACTTTTGATGGGTTTGACTCTGATTCAAGTCTCTGGCATAATTTTCTACACAATATTTGTAATTGCATCATGCACTAAGATCTTTTACTAGATTGACTTTATTTGACAAATGACATGATAAGAGTCGTATCGACTAAATTTTGGAGTCTATTTGTTTCGCAAAAAATCAACAATTTTGAATCCACACTCCCAATTTCAATCATTTCTATCCTTTAGATAAATGAATCACTAGAAAAATGTTCTTGGTGATGAATAAAAATTTAAGCTAGAACTGATATTGAAAACATTTGCTTTTAACTCATTTCTTTTAGTGACATAAACGGTCAAAATTCAAACCTTTTTATTTGCAAATTATGTATTTTCATCGAAACAAGCGGAGTTGAAATCTTGGCGCACTTACTAAGAAGGCAGTCTTGTCTGGACAAAATCTATACGGTGGATTGAGTGACCTCAGCTAATTCCATCGATGATTCACTGAGTCTGAGCAAGATTTTCACAGTTGAAAGCACGCTCGTGGAAATATTAATTATTTGGAAAGTTGCCCTTTCTTGATATCTTGCCTTGACATTCTTGTTGTTGACAGATTCGACAGAGACCTCAAATGGCGAACCGGAGTTGAAATCATCCCCATACACCGCTCGAGCTCGAACGGCTTCAAGATCACCGAGTCTGCCATGGAAGAAGCTTTCCAGCATGCCCAAAACCAGCAGAACCGAACGGTGAAAGGCCTCTTGATCACCAACCCTTCTAACCCACTCGGCACCACGATGACCCGCCACGAACTCAACCAAATCATTCACTTCGCCAACACCAAAAACCTCCACATCGTTAGCGACGAGATCTACTCAGGCACCGTCTTTGACTCCCTTGGCTTCGTCAGCATCGTCGAGCTCGCCTTGCAGCATGAGAACTCCCACAACAAGGACGACCTGTTGAGCCGTGTCCACATGGTTTATAGCCTCTCCAAGGATCTCGGCCTGCCCGGGTTCCGCGCTGGGGTGATCTACTCGCACAACGAAACGGTCATCTCGGCAGCAACCAAGATGTCAAGCTTCGGCCTCGTCTCGTCGCAGACTCAACACCTTCTCTCAAGCATGCTGTCCGATGAGAAGTTCGTGCAGAAATACATAAGAGAGAACAAGACAAGGATCGAGAACAGAAAGCAAATGCTCGTTTCGGGGTTAAAAGATTTAGGAATCGAGTGCTTGAACAGCAATGCCGGTTTATTTTGTTGGGTCAACATGAGGAGGTTCCTAAAGTCGAACACGTTCGAGGCCGAGATGGAGTTATGGAGGAGATTGATCTACGAGGTGGGGTGGAATGTCTCGCCTGGTTCGAGCTTTCACTGCGTTGAACCGGGTTGGTTCAGGATTTGCTTCGCCAACATGGACGAGAGGACTATGGCCGTAGCTATGCGACGTTTTGGGGTCTTCGCTGAAGCCATGCGTGCAGAGAAAATCAACAACACGAAAGCTCAGTTTGGCCAGAGAGGGAGGAAAAAATGGGCGTTGCCCTTGCCCTGTTCTCTGAGTTTTGAAATGATCGAGCGGAAGGAGATTTGATCTACATGGAGTAGTCGAGGGGAGATGATTTGCATGGATCGTTTGAATTAAATTGGAATTTGCCTCGATTGTCGACATAGATGGGATGTCGTGTCTTTGGTTGTTGTGAATTATTTTCACTTCAGTTTAAGGTAACAGCAAACTTCTCTGTTTTGCTGGTCTTTGCGACGTTTGAGTTTGCTACATCCTAGTCAATTGCTGTGCTTTATTGGACTCTGTTAACAATAATTGCATGGGATTTGAATGGACAGTTTCTTATTGGATATTAGGTTTATATTATTTAGTGAATAAAACAAACAACAAAAAACCTTCATTTCATCCTTTTTAATGGACAGATAGATATACTCCTTCTAGCAGTAGATATCAGTACAATCATCTTCCCAGCATAAATTACATACCATTTCAAAAACCACCGACCTAAAAGGAAATCAAACTCTCTACATATGGGATCATTCTACTACTGTAGCAGCAGTCAACCTCAACTCCAAAATTTTCAAACTTCTTTTTACTTACATCATATAAAATCAAACATTTGGGTGACTTCAAACGTAAGCTCACGCAATGACTCTCCACGAAGAAAATTTCTCCTGAATTTGCAAACCCAAGTGGCCAGTATTGAAAAATGCTTCTTGCTGTTGCTCCAATTGTGTACAACTTAATTCAAGATTCAATGACCCTGAACTCTTTCTCAATCCAAACTTCAAAACATTTAGACCGCGAGTCATGTGCAATCAGAGATAGACATCCATCTAACAAAGTGATGTGTTTCTTTTCAGGTGGCAGTGAATCCGATAGTGCCATCTCTTGAAATACCTCCTTAACCACATCAAATATGACGAGCAAGTGATTCAAGCATAAATAGGGGCACCAACAAATGAAATTTTCCAAGATCACTTGATCTCCCAAATAACTGGGAAGCTGTGGAGAGAAAATATCACCAAGCTGTTTCCAACGATTTCTTCTAAAATTGTATACCTCCACTTGAGAGGTACGATCCAAATGTCTTCCGAAATGTATATTTATATTGAGTACATTAAATTATCAAGATGGCCACTTGAGGGGTCAAATCCAAATCCAACTAAATCTGCCACTCGAAAATTGGGTTAGGAAAGAACTACATTTTGACTAATTGATGGGTTCCATAGAAAGATCTTTGAGTAGCGAGGGTCATCTTTGCTGAAAGTGTATAAACAAACAATTCCGTTGTATGAGTCAACTAAATGGAATTGACCACAATCTAGGACAAATGAAGAATCAAGATAAGATAGCTCGTAATTAGTAGAATGACGCATTTGTACTCTTGAGAGGTTATCGAAGTTATACTTGAGAAGATCGTACTTGTGAAACTCAGTTGATCTCTCAAGATAATCTTTGATAAAGAAGGTGCTAGTAAGTAGAGAGTTCCAAGATATACATACACACCTGAGTCGGATCAAAGATTTTGCTGACATCCTTAATAAGATCTCCATTAGAATCTCAATGGGAAAGCTTGCCATTGTTCTCGCACGGTCGTTCGAGCACATAGAAGATCACGTTAAATTGCAGAATGCTCCGCGATTCCATGTAAATAGCGGTGCATTTTCTTTGGATGTAACGAAGCCTCTCCGACTTATACGGAAAGATTAGTTTGGGCCCTCTTGTTTTCCTATGTATCTTATTAAAAGATTTTGCCAGGTCATAACCTATGAGAAAGAGAGAATATTATAATGAACTGGATCGTGTATATGTCATTGAGGATGGTGAAGTCATTGGCGTTTTGCTTAAGCTCAAGGCATTTCCAAGAAAAACAGGCTTCGGCGGACCAATTAAAAGGAAGGGACCAAAGGCGGCGAAACTGCTTGGTCAGAATGAAACCAGGTAAAATCAAGGCCGCCGGCCATCTCTCTCGTCTCCTCTCTTACACTCGCTCAAGGCCACCGGCCGTGGTCGCCGTTGCCATTTACCTACCGCCACCGCCTGTTACTGCCCTTCTAGTGTCGAGCTCAATCTCCTCACGTCTCCCTCCCGGCCGATCTCTCTCCGTGTCTCCAACACTTGCTCAAGGCTGTGCCTTGTGCTAAAATTATTTGCTCGACCTAATCCCTATTCACGTCAACCCGTGCTTATATCATTTGCGTTAACCCGTGCTTTGCTGCACAACTTCTATTTATGAACAAATTGTATTCGTATTCATATAAGACGGCAAAGAATAAGTAACTAAAAAATGATGGATAGGTTATCATAATTTGCAAAGGAAAAAAAAATCTGAATAACCACAATAGTTTTAGTAAAAATTTAGATCAGTTTCTTGAAGAGTATTTGAACATTTAAATTAAAAATCAAGCATTCATCTTATAAAAACAATAAACTAACGGGGGGTCCTAGTGTTGGGGTCCTGGGCTTGCCTCCCTCGAGGTTTACGTCTAAATAGCGGCTTGCGGCGATGCCCAACGGTGCCACCGGGCACTGGAGGGTCGTGTGCTCCCTCGAAGGGTGAGCTCCGGCGGTTCCTCGATCATCAAAAAAAAAAAAAAAAAAAAAACAAGATGAAAATGGGTGACAATTGCCGATAAGTGTTTTGTTTTTCAGTAATAGAATTTTTTTGTTACATTCTTCGGATATGCAGTGTGGTGTTTATTTATAAAACAAGCTAGGTTATAGGATTAATGAGGGACACAATCATGATCTCTTCTCTATTGAAAGAATTGATCTTGCTTGATCAAATACGTTATCGTGATCTCTTTTCTTTGGAATGAATTGATCTTGGTGGAGAGATTGTAGCTGAATCACAATATGTCATCGTTTCCTTTGACACATCTAACCGTATAAGCTTCACATGGTATCAAAGCTAAAGATCCTTAATTCGAATCTTTCCAGGTCTCATTTGCCTCCCTAATTAAATTTCCAAGCTTAGAGTACTAAGTGTGAGGGGGAGACATTTTCGTCCTTTTTTTTTTTTTTTCTGTATTAGATGAAAAAAAGAGAAGGAAAGGGGAAGGGAAAATGGCGAGGGCTCTGCATACCCTCATAGCCACTACCCACCTTCACCTAGAAGGGCTGGTGATGGTGGGGGATGGCCAACCAAGGGCCACTAGGCCTCGCTAGTGACCAGTGACCCTCGCTAATCGCAAGCAAGGACCCGACGACCCTCGCCCAAATCTGGGTGGACGAGGATTGTTAGGCCCTCATTAAGCCTCTATCAGCCCTTTTCAGAGATGGGGCAACGGCGGCAGGGGCTTATCGCCCTTGCCTTTAGCCTTTTCTTTCTCCCTTTTTGTGTTTTTAAAATGATTTTTATTTTATTTAATTAATATTTAGGTTAAATAAATTAGAATTTAATCCATGTCATTGCCATGTTGGGAGGAAAAAAATACTTAAAAAGTCACATTAGCATTTTTCATCAGTCTAAATGGATAGAGTTAATAGAAGGACTTGATTATATCAATTTAATAAGTTTTAAGGACTTGATTACACTTTTTGTATATTTTAGGATTCAATTAAACTTTCATAATAAATTTTAGGACTTTTAGTGCAAATATCCAAAAAAAAGGGAGAAAATAAAAGGGATATGTTCAACAGAAATCCTAAAATTTGTCGAGACAGTGCAATTGAATCCTAAAACTTGCAAAAAGTGCAATTGAGTCTTTAAACTTGTCATGTTAGTTCATTTGAGTCCTTCCGTTAATACCGTCAATTTAGACTAACGGAAAATGCTGACGTGGCTTATTTTAATCATTTTTCTCTCATACGTGGCAACTAGGGCAACGAAAATTTTCCAGGTCATCAAAACGATGTCGTTTTGGACATTATTCACTTGCCCAAAATGACATCGTCTCTTCTCTCCTCCTTAGATCGTGTTGCCTTGCATTTTCTTTCGTTCCTTTCACGCTTTGCTCTGTTCTCCCCGTTCATCCCAAATCAAATTTTCTTTTGCCCAAACCCTAAGCCCTAAATCCAATTGGCATAGATTGCGATTTTGGTGCCTCGCGAGTTGGAGTTCTTCATCAAACGTGAGTGCGTGCGAACACTCGTCCCGCAGGAGCCTCACGGCGAATTGAGCAGTGTCGACGATTTTAGTAGCCACTATTTCGGAGCCACTCTCCTCCTCGTAGGTATCTCACTGCGTATGTGCTAGGGTTTGTATCTTTACTGTCGATTTCACCGTAACTTCTTGATTCAGAAATTCTTGGCTTTTAGTTTTCAAAATATAAGCGCAAAATGTGATCTGTGTGCTGACTTTCTCCAAAATTCCATCTCGAAATTCTTGATACGGAAGGAAGGGGGTGGTGAAGAAGATGAGCAATCGTGTAAGAACGAAGCACAGTCCCAAAATTTGTGTCAATGGGTCTCTTTGCTTTGCTTTCTCACCATCCCCATTCCATTTTTTTTCTGTCTTGCTATTGTTTTTTCTCCTATGTCGAATCCCATTTTGTAAGGTAAAAACTATGCACATCTTTGAGCTTGTCGCACATTGAAATTTTTGGCTTTGCACTTTAGTTAAGTTAGCTTAATTCTGCATATATTTGATGACCCAATTCAGCATGGTTTGTCCTGCTGTTGTTTTTTTTGTCCTCTATTGAATTCGATTTTGTAAGGTAAAAATTCTACACATCTTTGAGCTCATTGTGCATTGCAGTTTTGGCTTTGCACCGTAGTCAAATTAGCTTAATTTTTTTTCTTAAACTAATTATAATCGGTACTGTGATATTTGGTAACCCAATTTTTTTCTTAAATTACTAATCCGCTTCGGAACAACCGATTTAGGAAGCTAAATCTGCACAATCTTTTTTACGCTACCATAAAACATGTATTAGGAAATCCACATCACGTCTATCTTGATTGCTTTCACAATAATTACATATAGAAAATGCATAAATCAAGCTAACTTAGCATGCTGAATTGGGTTACCAACTATCACCGATTATAATTAGTTTAAGAAAAAAATTAAGCTAATTTGACTACGGTGCAAAGCCAAAACTGCAATGCACAATGAGCTCAAAGATGTGTAGAATTTTTACCTTACAAAATCGGATTCAACAGAGGACCAAAAAAACAACAGCAAGACAAATCATGTTGAATTGGGTCATCAAATATATGCAGAATTAAGCTAACTTAACTAAAGTGCAAAGCCAAAAATTTCAATGCGCGACAAGCTCAAAGATGTGCATAGTTTTTACCACACAAAATGGGATCCGACATAGGAGAAAAAACAACAGCAGGACAGAAAAAAATAGAATGGGGATGGTGAGAAAGCAAAGCAAAGAGACCCATTGACACAAATTTTGGGACTGTGCTTCGTTCTTACACGATTGCTCATTTTCTTCACCACCCCCTTCCATATCAAGAATTTCGAGATGGAATTTTGGAGAAAGTCAACACACATATCACATTTTGCACTTATATTTTGAAAACTAAAAGCCAAGAATATCTTAATCAACAAGTTACGGTGAAATCGATAGTAAAGATACAAACCCTAGCACATGCGTAGTGAGATACCTGCGAGGAGGAGAGTGGCTCCGAAATAGTGGCTGCCAAAATCGTCAACGCTGCTCGATTCGCCGCAGGCTCCTGAGGGACGAGTGTTTGCACGCACTCGCGTTTGACGAAGAACTCCAACTTGCGAAGCACCGAAATCGTGATCTACGCCGATTGGATTTAGGGCTTAGGGTTCGGGCAGAAGAAAAATCGATTTGGGATGAACGGGGAAGAATAGAGCAAAGTGTGAAGGGAACGAAAGAAAACGCGGGGCAACACGATCTAAGGAGGAGAGAAGAGATGATGTTGTTTTGGGCAAGTGAATAATGTCCAAAATGACGTCGTTTTGCCAACCTGGGAAATTTTCATTGCCCTAGCTACTACGTAGGAGAGAGAAATGATTAAAATAAGCAACGTCAGCATTTTCCGTTAGTCTAAATTGACGGTGTTAACGGAAGGACTCAAATGAACCAACATGATAAGTTTTAGGACTCGATTGCACTTTTTGCAAGTTTTAGGACTCAAGGATTTTTGTTGAACATATCCCAAAATAAAAGCACGAGAGTGGGTGAGAGTAGAGACCCAAGGAGGGTCTAGGAAACCCTCTTTTCATGTCATCCTAATGTTAATCATGAATATGCTAAACCAAAATTTAAGTTTGTTGTAAAACTATTCATTATGGCTAATAATGAGAGCATTAATTTTTTTGGGAAAAATAATATATGTTTTTAGACAATAAGAGGAGATGAACTATAGAGAAGATGGATGTACTAGAAGAAATATAGAGAATTGAATGAATGAATGAATTGCGCTTAATTTCATTGATACTTTGTATAGTATATATTAGAGAGATATTATCATAATCAAGGTGGAATTTAAATAAGATAAGAGATTTATCCACATGAAAATTGAAGATAAAACAAATTAGAAAAAGATCTCCAGATAATTATAATGTTGATTTATAGAATATTATGCACACTGATATTTTGCGAATTTGATTTGTCACTTCAATGTGTACTCTTTCTAGCAATCGATGTCAATAGAATCATCTTCTGAACTTCTTTAAATGCAATCTCGAAATCCACTATTCCCAATCTAGAGAGCAACTAAACTCTCGGCAAATGCAATCATTCTACTACCGTAATAGAAGTCAACTTCAACTCACAATTCTTCAAACTTCTCTCCACTTACATCGTACAAAAGCAAATAAGTACGTGAGTTCCAACTTGAATCCACATAATAAGTCTTGATGAAGATAATTTCTCCTGAATTTGCAAATCCAAATGGCCAATACCGAGCAATGCTCATTGTTCTCACTCCAATCGTGCACAACTTAATCCACAATTCGATGATGCCAAACTCTTTTTGAATCCACACTTCATAACAGATGGACGATATGTTATGTATGATCAGAGACAGGAATCCATCTAATAAAGTGATGTGTTTCTTTTGAGTTGGCATTGAATCTGGTGGGGCCATGACATGAAAAACCTCCTTAACTACATCAAATCTGATTAGCATCGTTATATGGTATAGGTAATTCAAGTAGAAACAAGGGCACCAACAGATAAAGTTCTCCAAGATAACTTGATCTCCCAAATGCTTAATAAGCCACGAAGGGAAAACATCGCCAAGTTGTTTCCGACAAGTTCATTTAAAGTGGTAAACCTCCACTTGAGAGGTACCGCGTGGATGTTCGCTGAAATATATATTTATATTGATTACTGTGAAAATCATCGAGATGGCCACTCCGGGGGGCAATTCCAAGTGCAACTAAATCTGCCATTTGAAAGTTGGGTTCCAGAAGAATAAGTTTCAACCGATTAATGGGTTCCATAGAAATATCTTTGAGTGGTGAGGGTCATCTTTGACAGAAGTCGATAAACAGACAATCCCATTGTGCGAATCAACTAAATAGAATTCACCACAATCTTCGGCAAATGAAGAATCAATATAAGATAGCTTGTGATTAGTAGGATGGGGCATCTGTACTCTTGAGAGTTGGTCAACTTTATGGTTGATAAGATCATATTTGCGCAACTTGGTTGATCTCTCGAGATATTCTTTGACAAAAAAGGTGCTTAAGTAGAGATTTCCAAGATTTACATACACGCCTGAGTCGGATCAAAGATTTTGCCGACAACCTCAATAAGATCTCAATCAGAACGTCCATTGGAAGGCTAGCCATCGTTCGTGCGCAATTAGTCAAGCACTTTGAAAACCGCATTAAATTGCAGAACTGCGTCGCAATCTTATGTAAATGGGGGTTCTTGGGATGTAACGAAGCCTCCTCGGGTATATTTATTTGAGAATACTGATAACATCGGATCTTGCACGAGCTTATTATATCCGTTGGAAAGTTCTGATCCATTTTCTAAGAAATCTCCAGTCCAATCCTAGAGAGGTCCAACGCAGGAAGCAAATTCGCTTGATCAGCAAGTTAAGAAACGCCAGCTGTAGAAGTTTATGGCGGTGGAAAGCGAGCAAAAAATTGACAAAAGTAAATATTGCTGGAGATGAGCTGTAAAGAGAAGTCCATAAAATCTAATAGGGTGGAATCCACGATTGTTGCTAAACTATGGCGGTGAATCCCTGTCGCGACCTATTTTTTCTGAAAATAATAAATATAGGTTTAGGGGTAATGTTAATTTCAGACCGATGTCCATTAATTAACTCGGACTCTCCCAAGCCCATACCCCGCACGACGTTGGGATATCGTGAAAGTCTTCTAATAAGGAAATCATTCACTTGCTTTTCGTGGGGTCGGCTAGAAACCAAGTGAGACATGGGAGCGTGCCTCACTTTCTACGCAACCAGAGAATCTAGAGTCGGAGACTTGATTACGTTAATCACGTGATTAACGTTCTTTCGATACCTAACTACATGGCAACACATTCAAAAAAACCTATTGTAGAGCCCTAAAGGCTTATTCAATTTTGATATTTTTTCTCTTTTTAAGGGGTTTCTGAATTTTTGCAATTTTTTCTGATTTTTCTGATTTTTCTTTGAATTTTTCTGAATTTTTTTGAATTTTTTAATATTTTTATATTTTTTTAATATTTTCAAATTTTCAAATTTCCCGAAATTAAAGAAAACAAGATTTCAAGATTTTTGTGACATTTTCTGGCTTTTCTGAAGATTTAAGAAAAACATTAAATGTTTTTGGGATTTTCTAATTTTTTCTAATTTTTTTAGAATTTTTGGATATTCGAAAAGAGAAAGAAAAATAAAATAAAATAAAAATAAACTTTTAAAAAATTTCGGAAAATTAAAGAAAAACATTTTTTTAATTTTTGAGGATTTTTTTAATTTTTTTAGATTTTTTTAAATTCTGGATTTTTTTGAATTTTTGAATTTTTAAATTAATATTAAAAAAATGATTCGGACCGGGTCGGGTGACCCGGCCCTACTAAACCGACCCGGACCCTATCGGTCCGGGCCGGAGCAAGTGACCGAGCGGGCCGAATGGCCCGGTCGAAAATTCTTCTAAATGGCCCATTAACAACCAAATAAAATAAAAAAAACCCATCTCCTATTTATAAAAACCCGGCCCAACTCTCAGCCTAGGCCCGCTCGGAAAATGCTCAGCCCAGCCCCTTTTGTTTTTCTTTTCTTTTCTATTTTTTGGATTTTTTTTTATGTATTTTCCTTTTCCCCTTTTTTTATTATTATTTTTTTCCCTTTTGGTCTTCTTCTCCTTCGCAGCTGCAGCACGCCCCCATGCACGTCTCCCCCCCATGCACGCCTGCAACTTCTTCTTCTTCTTTTTTATTTTCCCTTTTTTTTTTATCGACCCGACGACCCTTGACACGACCGACCATCCAGCTGAAGACCGCCCTTGCTCAGTCACTCCGACCGACGTTGACCGTCGGCCATGCCCTCCGGCAACCCATCTTCTCCCCCACCGGAACCGAGAATACCCCCTCCGACCCGACGCAGGCCGCTCATGCAAATCGTCATAGTACCAAGAAAAGCATGAAAGAAGATGCAGACGCACAATATATGAATAAGCACCCATGAAACTAAGCTACCGAGGACAGATTCGACGATGAATATTTCTGGGTTTCATTCAGGCATTTTAACAAACAGGTGGTATGCATCGTCAAAACGAACTATTTCTGGCTCGAACGGGAATCGACTCGGG
This sequence comes from Angophora floribunda, assembly GCA_014182895.1. Taxonomy (NCBI): domain Eukaryota; kingdom Viridiplantae; phylum Streptophyta; class Magnoliopsida; order Myrtales; family Myrtaceae; genus Angophora; species Angophora floribunda. The sequence continues at coordinate 16,701,200 of CM024710.1, forward strand.
TCTAAGCTTCTAAATAAGCGTTACAGCACGCTGAGAGACATTTATGGAGGGACGACAAGGGCCGGGGCTCGCGCAAACTGGTCGGCGCGAGCTCCGGCCCGCGACTTCATCAATGACAAACCGGGATGCTTGGGAGGAAGCCTACCTGGTTCAGCTTGAAGACGCCGGCTGAGGAGACGTCGGACGGAGCTCGCGCGTGGCCGAGGCATTGGCTGATGCTCTCTTGCTCTTCTTCGGTCACTGCCTCTCTCGGTCTCACTCTTGGTCTGTTTCTCCTCTCTCGGTCTTGCCTTTTTTCTGTCCCCGTGCTCTCTCTCGGTCTCTCTCTTTTTCTCTCTCGGGTTAAGCCTCCAACCTCCCTCTCAGATCTGGTTTTTTTAGACCTTCGTCTCTTTCACTCGGCTCTCTCTTCCTCCTTTTCTCTCCCGGAGTCCTCTCACCCTCAGATCTCGTTTTTTGCCGACCTCCCCTCCCCGATTTCCTGCTGTTCGCTCTGATCTTCTCATGCCCTCCTGACCTGCCGCCTGACTTTGCCGACCTAACCTTTGCCGTCTGACCCTCTCCATCTTCTGCCCATGCTGCAACTTGCTTCTTCTTCTTTCTTTCTTTTTTTTTTCTCGGGCCCCCCGTGAACTTCATAATTTGCCGACGTAACCCCCGCCTGACCCGCTGATCGCGCCGGAGCTACCCTCCCCTGATTTTCTGCTGCTGCCCTGACTTGCCTTCGTTTTTTCTATTCTTCCTCTGCAGGTTGCTGCTGCCGCGCGTGGAAGAAGAGGGGAGGAAGAAGAAGTCCGAGCGGGCTGGGCCAAGGAAGAGAAGAAAAAAATGGGCCGAGCCCGTGCGAGGAGGAGAAGAAAGGACAAAAGGAAAGGGGTTGGGCAGGCCCAGCCTCGGCCTGCCCGAATTTTTTTTAATTAATTTTTTTTAATTTTTTTTAAATTAGAAATTAATATGTATTTACATAAGCAAAGTAAATGGGCATTTAAAACAAAATAGATCGAAAAATCAGGTGTCAACAATCCCTCTATAAAAAGAGTGAGGAGGAGCATGAAAATAAACTTTATATCATGTAGCTCTTCCATCAACGCCTTTTCCCATTATTGTAAAACCATAAAATAAACTATCTTTCTTATCCGTTGCCTAATATCCATTGAATACTCATTTATATACCTTGCCTCTTTTTCCAACATTAACTATACACATACACACTTACACATCATTAATAGAAAACTATTATTGAACAATCAAATTTTCAATAATATCACTTTCATAAAACTGTCCAAGATAATTAAAAAAATAAAAAGATTAGAGGCGTTGACAATTTAGTTGCCTCTGGTCCTGAAAAGGAAAAGTAAAGAAAAAAAGTGATCAAAGGTGACGAAACTGCTTGGTCAGAATGAAAATAGGGCAAAATCAAGGCCATCATCTCTCTTTGTGGAGTTAAGTATGAATAATCTTTTTTTTTCTTTTGAAAGGACGGTATGTACTTATTAGGTACGATTTTAACTTCTAAACATACGGTGTATTTTTATAAATAATTTTGTTAGGAAAATTTATTTCGATCAAATTTCAACACAAAATGATGGCTTTTTTAAGGTGACAAGCTAAAAAATTGTCGATGCAATGTGTCCGAAAAATTACCCTAAAATGTTGATGCATAAATCCAGCGGATCCTCAACAAATCGGCCCATCCTTATTTGATATGGGCCAAGTCTTCAAAAAGATTGCCAAGGTGTAACCACACGAGTTCGTAACCTTCTAGCAGTGGATCTTCCTTATAAGTAACTTGATAATATCTCACCCGTAAACAATGAAACTTAAGAGTTTCACAAACTCTCACACTTAAGACATCAACTTCGTAGTGAGTAAAGGTCCACGTCACCCATCAATAGTTTCCTGATCCAATGCGTATTCAATTTGTTCATGCTCTCTCCATTATATTAAAAGTTTATTAGGAGTTACACCTTATCCAAACATTTTGTATCAGCTACACTCTAGCCATTGTTGAAGGGGGTCTTGTTTATCGTGATTCAACCGAATTCACATGGCCCAAGATTCCGAAAAAATAGTACTCAAGTGTGATCATACAATATGATGGTCATTCGAGGGGAATATTACTAATGAATAACATCAAAAACTCTTATCCATCCGACTTGAGACTTAAGGCGTGACAGCTAAGGAGAAGAAGAGCGGGAAAGCACACTCATAGCGGGCTTCTTCACGAGTCCATGTCGACTATGGATCTTTCATAATTACTGGACCTAATCAATTATACCCATTTTGGGAGGTACTACGTATTGCTCAACTGAAAGTTCACCAAATGAATATGTCGCAAACGTTAATGCTTACTAAGTGGTAGGGGTGTCAAATGGGTGGGTCGGATCGGGTTTGGATCGAGTAAAAAATGGTCCGACCCACATCAACCCATTTAATCCGTTTTGGCCCATTTTCATATAATGTAAATTTTTAATGACCCATATCCGACCCGACCCATACCCGACCCATATTACCAACACATATTAATATTTAACTTAATTTAAGAAAATCTATTCCCATTTATTTAGTCAACTTTAAACTTTTCACATATAAATTATTTGAATAAAAATTTCACATCAAATTTATAAAGTAAATTAAATAATAAAAAATTAGTAAATTAAAAAATGTTGATACCTCTAAATTGAAATTGTTTGAGGAAAATAATTTTTTAAAAAAATCGATTTTTAATTATTTTTAAAAAAATTGAATTTTTAATTATTTTTAAAAAATTGAATTTATTTTTTATTTTTATTTTATTTTATTTCCTTTTCTTTTTCTTTTTATTTTCCCTTTCTTTTCTCTTTTTTTTTTTTTTTTTTTTCTTCCTCCTTCTTCTTCTCCCTTTTCCTCTACTAGTGCCGCCCAATGGTGACTAGCCAAGACGTAGGCCAACGAGCCCGAACTCGACCAAAGCCGACGAACTCGAGACTCGGCCAATCTAGGCTCCACCGAAATCTCTGGCAGTGGTCAAGCTCGGGCTCACCCGGATTTGGCAAGCCGCAAACTCTATTGCGACCACCGAGTTCAAGGCTCACGTACCCAGATCCGGGCGAGTCGCAACTCGGCCAAAGCCGGCGACCTCACGACTCGCCTGTCCAAATCTAGGCCGAGCTTTGGCCAGCAAGCTTAGGGCTTGCTAGCCCAAATCCAAGCTAAGCTCCAATCGGCAACGGCAAGCTCAGGATCGGCGATGGTGACGACGGCGTGATGGCGAGATCAGCAACGGAGTTCGAGAACGCATAGAGGAGGAGTATGGAAAGAGAGAGATGATGAGTCTACCTAATAACTCACTCAACCCATATTCAACTTTTAGTTGACCAATATTAAACTTTCACTTAACCTATATTTGACCCTCATTTAACTTTCACTTAATCTATATTTAACCTATTTAACTAAAAGTAGGTCATAATATGGGTTTATGACCCATATTGACACCTCTATTAAGTGGTGGAACAAAAGTAAACGAAGTATGCGTCCTATGCAAGGCACTTTTTTTTGGAGTTTTATGTTGTACTACGAAAACCTTTTGATCACGATCTCATGCGTGTTCAATTCATGCAAAGAATCACCTGTAGTAGTCCTCATCATAACTAGGGATATGCAATGGGAACTACTCAAATCAGGATTGGAATATACTAGTCAATTCTAGGCAGTCCTAAGGGGTGCCGGTTCGGTCTCGGGTTCCTATTTTTGGGACCAATGGCCAATCCGTCTGTTTTCCAGTTCCAAGGTAGGAACTGGATCAATAGGACTAGACCGATCATTCATGTATATTTTTTTAATTTTTTTAAAATTTATGAACAACCATTCTACCATTAGGTCCAATACTTTCCCATCTATTTCCCATTTTGCCCTTACTTTCACATTCTTCCATTACTTTCGCAATTTCTTTCCCTTCCACTTTTCTCTCACTTGCCCAACTGTGCATAATCAACCCTTTCCCAATTTCCCTCTAGTAGATCCAACCTCGCCTCATGGCCCCTTTCCCTCTCATGGCCTCGCCTTCCACCTCGCTTGATGTCCTCTTGTGGCCTCGCCTCACGCCAACAAGTTATTTGGTCCATTGGAACCAGGCCAATTAGTTCAATCCATGGTCCTAAAAAATGGGAACTGGTCCTTTCAGTTCGGTTCTCGGTTCTGGGGTGGGATTTGACCAGGCTGAGAATTGATCACCCTTAATCATAACTAAGTTGCCATAAACAATCCATTGGCTTAAAGTCCCTTAGGATGATTGGCTCCTCCTCTCATGTGCTCTCTATTTCATCATGCTCTCTAGGGTTGCTCATGCACAATATTTTCGCTCTCTCACTAGAGGAATCATGTGCGTACCCCGAAACAAGATCCTCAACACATGCTGAAAGCTCATACAAAAAAAATAGGGAAAATTACCAAAAGAGTCCTAAACTTATTACACTTGTGCCAATTCAATCATAAACTTTTTAACTTGATCAATTTAGTTATAAATTTTTTGATAATTTCCAAATTTGGTCCATCAAGCCAATTATGGTCAGAAATTAATGACGTGAACAATGATCATCCTATGTGAAACGATTGGCATTGACATAAATCATTTTAATTTTTAGTTTGTTTCTAAACTCTATTAATTCTTTCTTTTTCTTTTTTTATTGTTAAGGGTGGGCCTCGTCAGTTGGCTATGTCATGTGGGACAGCTAATGTCCACATCATCTACCCTAAAATGACTGAATGGATTGAATTTTGTCAAAAGGTTCAGGACTAAGTCAAATTGAATGTTTATGATTGAATTAGCACAAATTCAATATTTTAAAAACTTTTCAAGTAATTCCCCTCAAATGACAAATAAAAGTGCTTGACATATTAATTTCTAAAGCAAAGCACAATAATTTCCCAATGATTATCTATTATCAGTGTTGTACAAAAAGATGTGTTGCCGAGATTGTTTTACGATTGTTCTTTTGATTTGATGGCACGGTATTTCGATTTATAAGCAACGTCATTTTTATTCTTTTCTCTCAAACACATTTAGTTAAACAGGTTATATTGTTTTTCAATCAACGTGTCTGTCATATTAGTCTTTCATATTTTCCAAATTATAAGAAGCATGCATGGTGCAACGGCAGTCTCAACCGTCATCATTCACCTGTAGAAGATGAATGTCCAAACTCTATTGATTAATGTTATCCATAAAATTTCTTGATGACTGCAGGTGACACGACAAAAACTCTCTTGTTTCTGCTTTGATTGTTGTCTCCCAAATGTCGCGTCCAATTTGCGGAAGCTTGATACAAATATAACTCCCAAAAATTCACTTTCCCTAGTACAATATTTCTCACACCTGATGCCACACTCAGAACAAACTAGCTCCTACAATTCTCAGAGTACACTGACTTCTACAACTCTCCCTTTCTCACCCTTATGGACAGACTACTCTTGTAACGACTTGTCCAATGAGGGTGAAGAGTGGTCGCTGGGGCTAGAGGGTTTGAACAATGAGCGGCTCCCGATAGACTTATAGGATGGTGAAAGGGACATGAATGAACTGAACCTTGCACCAACAAGAGGAGAGCGATTTTAGAATATATATGTGAAAACTGGAATTAACTCACGGAGCTGATTAGAGCACTACCGGATAGATGACCTCCTAGGAAAGTGTTTGCATATATGCCAAAGGGCAAGAATGTGAGGCTTGGTATAAAACATATCAAAATTAATAATATCTCAAGTGAGTTAATCCTGCACATCTCCTCTCGCCTTATTTATACGCTGAAGTTTCTCTGCCTGTAAGCCCAACTTTAAGGAAACGCAACGAAAGACAAAAGCCAGCTGTGAAGGAAGTCGGCAAAAGTCGGTACCTAATTTCGAATTCTTGTTGAACACGTAGAGGGGTTGAATAATTCAACATGTCGGCGCCCTCCGTCTGCATCCGTTTTAATTTTCGTTTGTTCTCCTAAGGGACAGATGATTCTCTCTTGCATTTGACAGTGGAAACTTTGCAGTTGTTCCTGGTTCTCCAGCTGAAGCATGGGAAACAATCACCATGATGGCTGTGGAGGTGCAGTTTTGCTTCTCTTGCAGTTAGAGAGGCCTTTCTGGCTTCTTATTGCGTGAATTGATTATGTTGTTTTGTTTTTTTCGCTCGGCCATTGCACATAACCTGAGATATCCTGGCGGGATTGCAGAGTACAAGGGCTGCCGGCCCTTTGATGTCGACACTGTCTAGAGCATTCTTGATCCTGTGATACATGGTTCTTTTCTTGACGGACGGTCCTTTTCTGAAATTCTGGTGAAAGCAATGTGCCATGCGAAGCCAACCATAGCTCCTGAGCTCGCCCTCATTAAAAGCTATGTGTGGGTCTAAGTGCTGCTTGTCCATAACTTAAGCCAAACATCGTAGATATCCGGTTTGCATGTAGCTTGCGCATGATACGCGGACAACATACCATTGGAGGAGTACATGCTTCATATTTCACTCTATTGAGTGGCTCAGTAATTTCTTTTTACATGTCCTAGTGCGGTCGGGGACACATTGACTTAGCCAAACCACACCCTCTTTTTGTTGGGAAAACTGTCCAAAAAGCCTTAAATATATTGCACTTTTGTCAATTCAATCATAAACATTTTCAAGTTTTGCTAATTAAGTCCTAAAACTTTTCACATTTTATTAATTGATTCTATCCAACTAATTTTACTTTGAAATCACTAACATTGATCTGCCAACATCCTGCACGCACGACCTACCGTTGATGTTGACAATTAATAATATTTTAATTTATTAGAATTTTTATGTTTTCTTTTCTTTTTTCTTTTTCCTTCCTTACTTTTTTTTCCCTTTTCTTTTTATGGTGAGCAAGGGGCCGTCGTCCACCAGCTAAGGCCTAGTGACCCTCGTTGGCCATAGGCGAGGGCTGTGAAGCCCTTGCCAGTGGCTAGCAAGGGTCATGGTCCTTGTCAACCATTGGGCGAGGGCTCGTGGCCCTTGCTCACAATTGGGCAAGGGCTCACGAGCCCTCACCAGCAGTAGGTGAGGGTAGTCAATTGGTGGCTAGTGATCCTTAATAATAAAAAAGATAAAGTCAAGAAAGATAAAGTACAAAAAAGATAAAAAGAAAAAGAAAATATAAAAAAATATTATTAAAAATGTCCACATCGACATGATCGTGTTTACATGGGATGTCGGCATCCACATCAGTGATTTTGGCAAAAATTAACAAGATGAACTCAATTGGCAAAAAGTATGAGAAAAGTTTAGAAAATTTTCCCGTTCCTATTGTCAAGGTTCCTTGTTGGTATTATTTGACCTGTGTCTTGGGAGAAAACAAGGCCAGCCACGTGCTTGCATATTGCTATTTTCTTGATTGTTCATACTCTTTCTCCGCTAATCCAGCGGCTAAAGGCCTGAATGTAACTGCTATTATTCTTGATAAATGAGTCTACAATGGAGCCACGCAAAACCTATGTTGAATATCTTAGTTTCTGATATCAACGAACTTTTTTCGAGTTAATGGAATTTTCAGTATTCCCGACAAAAAAGAAAAAAGAAAAAGAGCGGGCTACTCTTTTGGACTTCTAATCCATTTTTAGTTGTAGGAACTTCTCTCAAATGATGAAATCCGGGTCAGCATTGTCATGCGGTGCTTCTTTATAGATTGGGACCATCAATTAGACAATGGAGTATTTGAGACCACATAGTCATGTGGTTCTCATGTGGGTGGGACGGAGCAACGCCTGACCACATAATATTTTTATTTTATGACTTTTTTTATATATCATAGGCAACTATATGATTTGTTGATTTTCTATTAATTTTGATCATTTTATAAATTTGTAGTATATTTTATAACTGAAGTATACTTTACTTTAGAGATTTCTTCAGGCTCCATCGAAGTCCAACGAATACAAACATTTACTTAAAAGCTTATTCAAGTACTTATTATATTCCTCAATTTAGACTTTTTGCTTACCAATTATAAAATGAGAGGAATGAATATAACAATAATTACATATGAATAAATTAAGTTTTTAATGTAACTTACCCTTGAACGGAGAAATCACCAAGAAAGTCTTAAACATACTACATTTGTGCCATGTACCTTTAGATGATATGCTCCTAGCTAATTTTGGTTGGAAATTGTCAACATGGCAATCTAGTCAATATCAACCGTTCTCCATGACATGGCCAAATTTTTACAATTTTTTTTCTTTAACTTTTATTTTTTATTTTCTTATTTCCAACCCTAGGCCGACAAAGTCACCGAAGAAAAATAATTAAAAAATTCAGAAATTTTGAAAAAAATTGTAAAATTTATTCATGTCAATACCAATTGTTGCAAACTGGGATCGCGTTAGTGATTTCCAATTAAAACTTATCGGAATGATTAAATTAGCAAATTATCAAAAACTTCGAAAAAAAATTAATCAAATTAAAACGTTCAGAATCTTAGGACTCTTTTATTATTATTATTATTATAAAGGGGTTTTTAGTAGACTTTTGAGAAGATCCGCGTTGGGATGACATGGAATGCCAAAGAGAAATGAAACCACCACCAACAAAAACAGCGAGCGGCAGAGGCTCCTGAAAATAATTCCTCCTTCCAACTCAAGGGATCATTTTCCCTTCATTGGACTCAAGCAAAGAAATTCCCACAAGTGAGTGAGGACGATCGAAACTCTATCAAATTCCTCAAGGAAGGAACTCAGATCCCTTGTCTCAGGAATCAAGTAAGTTTCTCCGAGAGTTACTAAAGCTCTGACAAGACGCTCTTATTGGAATTATTTCACTAGCTGTCGCCCTGCTCGGGATTCGTCCGTCCTAGGATGACCAAGAATCAACCCACTTCCTCCAGACAACAAATCTATTCGAAGCATAAATCCATAGAGAAAGATCCAGAGGCAGTGGAAGCTATCAGCTGCCACTAGCCCCACTTCAATATTTTATGATGGAGCATCAAAATCAATCGTTTAAACTTCACGTATTCTCTCGAGAAAAATCCAAATCCTTACCAACGATGGTTTTTCCTTGCACGGGACCGATTAGGAAGAAAGTTGCCGAGCTAATCAGAAGATAACAGATCGTTTAACTTTGTTGTGTTGTCAAAAAAAATAAGGAAGACTGCCACGAAAAATCATAAACAAGTATATTTATAACAAATTTATCTAAAATTAATTTTTCGATCACCAAAAACCCAAAACCAGTACACCTACGATAAGTTCAACTCCTAAACTAATATGGATTTCCACGTAAATTTGTCATGTATCATCCAATTCATCAATTTTATGATATAATTTAACGAAAGTCAACAGAAGACATATATGTCACGAATATACCAATTTAGGATTTTTGATGATCCAAAAATTAGTTCTAAATAAATTTATCGCTTATGTAATAGTTTGGAATTTTTCGCGATATTAACCCAAAAAATAAAAGTGATTTCTAACTATTGGGCTTTATTTCTATTGTCATGTGGGTATTTAATCATAAGGATTTTGTTAACAATTGAGCTAAATTTACTATAGATGTCCTCGTAGGCATCCGATATTCTACTGCATCATATTTTGGCCTTGTCCAACGTTTACATCAGCCGAATTTGTTTGAATTTGATATTAAAGAGGCTTGATTTGAAATTTTGTTGAAGCATATTACTTGATTAAACAGATTATAAGTACTAAGACCTTATTAGAAAATGCGTAAAGTATGGGGACAAAAAGTATTACTTTTCCTTTACATAATAAGTAATGTTATAAATATATTTTATATAATCAAACTTTTGTTATCTAACACTTATTTAAGGAATTAGGAGAAAAGTGACAACGGCGTTTTGGAAATTGCAGATACGACTTTGATTGTAATCACCATTATGTACTGGTTTGTGTTATGATTATAACAACTTGTGCGTAGTAAACACTATACTAAAAACTAATATTTGCAATCCTCTATCTCCCTCTCTCTCCATCTCAGAGTTTCAGCCTTTCTTCACTTCTTGAACTTTTGGAGTCCCCCTTTGGTTGTTTTCCTTCAATTTTCTCTTGTTTCTTGCTATGCTCTCTCGACGTAATTTTTGATTTAGAATTTTAATGAATAAGTATACCGCATCCAGTTTCAATAGTATTCATAATAACTCCGGTGTTTGATTTGTTCTCATTCAACATATTTTTATTAAAAATTCTAGCGTCTCGCACTTGCTAAAGGACTTGCTCTCATAGATGTTAGATTAGAGCTTGTGCAACATATTTTTATTGTCTCGCTATAGTGATGGTGTTGGGGACGTCAAACTTAAGCGCACGCTATCGAAAGGCAAAGCCGTAGCTACAAAACATTAATAATGATGTGTGATTTGGTGATCAATCGTCGATTTTCTTGCTTGAATGTAGTCATAGATCTGTTTTTAAAAGAACAAGCGTGTGCTTACCTTTGCCAACCGCTAATGATCTTAATTTCTGGTTTTCAGTTTGTTTTTCAGTTCTATGGGCTGGCTTTGTTTCAGCGATTTTGGCTTTCTTATTAGTCTTTTTATGTATATTTTGGTAACGAACGAAAATTTATTTTCCCATTTAAAAAAAGAAAAGCCCTATACTAGGCTTTGCTAATAGCAAACTTGTAATATAAAAATCATTGCTACAATTCTGTTAAGTGTGTCTAAACCCCTTCTATATAATGGTGCCCGTGTTTTTCTTACTACATGTGCATGTGCATGATTTGCATGCATGGAGTCTATGACTTGTGAATTTCAATGGGTCAACTCCTCATCCTTAATATTCAATGTCTGTCCCTAAAAGTGAACATGCAATCTCCACGAAATGCTCGTCCCTCCTTGAAATATGAGTTTTATTCAAACTTGATTTTGCAATAATCAATTTGATCAATTATTGCTTTATAATAAAAAGATCCAAATTTTAGGGATGTGCAACCGGACCGGGTTTACCCGGAACCCGGACCGGACCACCCGAAAAACAGGGTCGGGAACCGGTTCCCGGTTAAACCGGTCCGGGTACAGGTTCTAGTTTTTGGGAATCAGTTGAAATCGGTCCGGGAACAGGGTCCAAGGAAAGACCCACCCAGAACCGGATCGGTTTTTACCTTGTTAAAAAAAAATCGTCTCTTTGTGTAATATTTTTAACTCTCTTTGTCTTCGAAGAAATGTTAAAAAAGAAAAGATTCTCTCTGAAACAAGTTAAAAGATAATTGTTCTGAAAGAATTGTTAAAAAGAACTGTTCTCATGAATTTTTTTTCTTTTTTAATGTTCCCACTTTCAATTATTACTATAGTTGCAGGACAAATGCTACTAACTATTGTAACACTAATTCTCAGTCCAACTCAATAAAGATGTCATCTTAATAAGAGCTCCGTTGCATGCACATAAGTAAGCACATTAAGTCATATTAGAAGTATTTGTGGGAATGAGACTAATATTATATTCATATTTGTTGCTAATGCTTATGCATTTTTAGGATTTTTGCTTTGTCTTATAATGTTAGGAGAATTACATTGTTGTTTGTTCGCTAATTAATGTAAAATTCGAAGCCGTATAGAATATTGAATGGTTGCAAAATATGTTCAAATGAAAACAGGGTTGACCCTATTCTCGGATCGGAAAAACAGGGTTGGGTCCAAAACAGGGTCCAATAAAAATAAGATAGGGTACATAGGGTTCAAAAAAGAGGAACCGATTATAACATAGTCGGGTACAGGGTCCAGGTCTGGACCCTACCCACCCTGGACCCGATCACCCCTATCAAATTTCCCTTGTCATGTCAACTTTTCTAGGTTGGCGAAATAATGTGAACTCGAATTCTAAACGACAAGAAGGTCACGAACTTCACGTTTAGGCCCAAATTTCAGAAAAAAGAAAAAAAAAGATCCAAATTTCCCTCATCATGTCAACTTTTCTAGGTTGGTGAAATAATGCGAACTCGAATTCTAAATGACAAGACTATAAAAGTCACGTACTTCACGTTTAGGCCCAAATTTCAGAAAAAAGAAAAAGAAAAGATACAAATTTCCCTTGTCATGTCAACTTTTCTAGGTTGGCGAAACAATGTGAACTCGAATTCTAAATGACAAGACTATAAAGTTCACGAGCTTCACGTTTAGGCCCAAATTTCGGAAAAAAGAAATAGAAAAGATACAAATTTCCCTTGTCATGTCAACTTTTCTAGGTTGGCGAAACAATGTGAACTTGAATTCTAAATGACAAGACTATAAAGTTCACGAGCTTCACGTTTAGGCCCAAATTTCAGGAAAAAGAAAAAGGGAGATTGTGATTGAAAGTGGATGATCATAATACGCGCAACGTCCCAATCCTAAAACACAAACAAAGAGCCCAACCGCTTTTCGACGCGTCGAACCGAGTGAACGGATCGGGGGCGGTTCGGCTCGGTTCAAATCTCAGACGATGGCGATGGGGACCTACCGTCCGGTCTACTCCCTGGCTTCCACGTGGCGCAACCGTCGCTTTCGTCATGGATTCTCCTCCCGACACTCTCTTTTAATTTGAATTATAGTTTATTAATTTTTTTTATATTTTTTTAACATATTCCGAACGAAGAAGAAACTCGACGTGGCATTTCTCCTTCCTTCTTCCTTCTTCCATACCGAGCTGCTTCTCTGTCTCTCCTCGCGCATTCGACGTTCTCGCGTTCGCTCGATCCCTCCCTCCTCCCCCTCGAATAGCGTCCTCGCTTCCGATCGATTCGTGCCCAAGCATCGTTCGTTCCGGATCGGATTTGCGGCCTCTGTGTGTGTGGAGTTGAAGCGAAGAGAAGAGAAGGTGGCAATGGCGTGCGGGTGATCGAGAGTGCCTTTGCTTTCACGTCGATGGGTTTGAAGTAGCTTCCAGTACTTGCTCGTGCTCCGGATTCGAGTTCCCGCCGCCGCCCGCGCCTCTTCTCGGGTACCCTTTTCTTCGTTCGTTCGTCTGTCTCTTCCTTCGTCAGGTTGATCGATGCCGCGTTTGCTGTGGGCGGTGTGGTGTGAATTGGTTTGATGCTTCCCGCTATTGATTCCTACGAGTGGCGTTGTGCTTTCCCTTGTAAAGTTGCGTTGCTGCTTTTTGGGAATTTACTGTTTAAGTACGCCTGTTAAGCTAATGGAGGAAGAAGCGCGAGATGTTGCTTGACTGGGCATGATGTGGGGATGAAAAGTGATGCTTTTTTTTTTTCTTTTCAGTTTCCTGCTTTACTTTTCTTATCGAAAAATGGGTCTTGAATCTATTGATCACCGGTTGCGACGAAGTGTATTGCACCGGCGTAATTTGTTCTGAAACTTTGCGTCGCTGTCTTTTCATCGAGAAGGAGAGAGGGCGAGCAGGCGTTGGAAAATGGGGAGCGATTTTTGTGTTTGGTTTTTCGCTGTCATTTCCAGCTTTCCCATCTAAATTGAATGCATGGAGGTGGAATTATGCATCTAATGGAGGAGTTCCAGAAATGAACAGACTTGTGAAGTGGTTTTCTGGAGAACTTGATGAATATAAATTCTTCTGCTCAGCATATATTGAGGGTTATTGGTGGCTGAACTGTCCTAGACAATTTACGTTTCTGTTATTTATAGCACCAAGGTGAATTTGTTGCTCTATTATGTATTAAGATGTGATTGGTGATGTGTATTCCTGCCTCATTCTTTCAGGTTGACATATCAAGTGGAACCCACTCTCCCTGGAATCTCGATTAGTATAACGCGATTATAAGTGAGGTGTCTATGTGCATTGACAAGGGTTGCTCCACTTTGTCCTAACAGCTTCTAGGAATGCCCCTGCAGCTTTTTGCGCTATACTAACTCAGCTTTCCTGCATATTGCTTCTGGTCCTAGTGGGTAGAGATGAATATTTCTGCTCTTCTAACATCAGCTGGAATAAATATCAGCTTGTGTGTGGTGCTTTTTATGCTTTATTCCTTGTTGAGGAAACAGCCGAGCAACTTTAGTGTATATTTTGGAGGGAGGTTTGCTCGAGCACGCCCAAAACACATCGATTCTCTCTGGTTTGATAGATTTGTTCCTTCCCCGAGCTGGATAGTGAAGGCTTGGGAAATTTCTGAAGAAGATATATTATCTGTTGGTGGCCTTGATGCTGTGGTATTCATCAGGATACTTGTTTTCAGGTGATTATACCTTGTTCATCAATCATAGGTTTTGAAGGCTTTTTATTTGCGTATATTAATTGATGTGCAAAATGCTTGATTAGGGTCAACTTAGTTGTGACTATTTATCAGAAGGATAGAGTTCTATTCATGCTTTTCTGATTTTATTGTTCACTTCAATATGCTTATGCTTTATAGTTTTTATCAAATACAAAGTTTTGAGTCACTCTTTGTTGGGATGAGCCATCCTTTTTGCTACTGATGACAACATGTGTCGTCATGAATTACCATTTTTAATTACTGATAACTTCAGTTCGCTACCCCTGTAAGATAAGAAACAATATGTAAAGCTCCCACTGATTCATGTACTTCCAGGAGCTTTCAAGTATTAGGGCAGAGGAAAATATAGCTAGTGCTTAAGTTCTCTCTTTAGCCATCTATTTCATCCAAGATGGTTACTATTATCCGAAATGAGTACCATGAGATATTACGATGTCAGGGTCTCCATAGAAGATGCACATCACCTTCCTGTACCCACCTATCTATTCTAGTTGAGTGTTCTAGGTGATTTAACTTGTGCACGTGCAGAGGTCATGTCCAGCAGATAGTATGCTTTGAGGGGATATAAACAAACTAAAGTTTGTTTTTCTCATGAAAAAGAAAACTTCGTGTTACTATGCACACAATAAGGCTTATATTCTTGGACATAATGCTGCATCCTAAGCCTAAATGGCAGATAAAATGTTGAATTCTGGTACTATAGATGGAAATGGACGACAATGTTCTTGAATGTCTGTTACATATCTGGTTCAATTAACATCTTGTAGACTTTTCATCCTTGTAGTAATATAATTTAATTTCTTTATGCAGTCTCGAGTATTCTCCATTGCAGCTTTTGTTTGCATGTTTCTTGTACTTCCAGTGAATTACCATGGGCAGGCGATGCATCACAAGCAGTTCCCATATGAGTCATTGGAAGTTTTTACCATTGCAAATGTCCAACAAGGATCTAAGTGGTATGATAGAAAGCACTTTTTTGTCTAATATTTTGGCAGTTTTTTCTTCGGGGAATGAATCGAGATGATTTTGAATGATAGCTCTAGATTTTTCTATTATTCTCTCAGTGTATCAATACCTTGTGGTTTGTGGCGATGACTTGGTATATTCACTATGGAACCATCAACTAAGATATGTTTATGGTTTATTAATTGGCGGGCTTGAGGAATAGCCAAACCATACTCAATTGGAAAACAATGTTATTTTGACTCATATTCAAGTAATTGTACTTTGGACAAACATTTGACAGTCCTTCTTTAAAAACATGTCAGGCTTGGGGCACACTGCCTTGCACTGTACATAATATCTTGCTCTGCTTGGCTCCTCCTTTACTTTGTAAGTAATCTACAAGGCTATACGTTGGGTATTTTACTTAGCATCATTTTTGAAATTAATGATGGTTAAGAATGACATATTATAGGAATACAGAAGCATAGCTACTATGAGGTTAGCACATATCCAGGCTTCTGCAAGGAACCCAAGTCACTTCACTGTGCTCGTGCGATCCATCCCTTGGTCTGCAGAAGAGTCCTACAGTGATTCAGTCGAAAAGTTCTTCTCAAACTATCATTTGTTGACGTATTTGGGGCATCAAATGGTCTACCGGTCTGGTCCAGTTCAAAAACTGATGGTATGAAATACTGTTTAAATGTTTCAATGGTGTGGCTAGACAGATCAACTATTTTTACTTGTTATGTCTTATGTGACTTGGGTTACTAAGTTAATTTTTGCTGTGCCAAAAAGGTGCCAACAATATTTAGCACAATGCTTTAAGCACTTGCTGCAGCTAGTTGATGACTTCAATTAATGACAATTTATTCCTTTCTATAGCAAGAAAGTTGATAACATAGCAATAGTGATAAACATGGCTCTTTTTAATTTAGCAGCTAAAGCTCAGTCTGGTTTGTTTGTATGGTTTATATATGAGTATTCCATTGAATTTGGTTATGATATTTTTTTTTTCATTAATATTATCTGGTCTTTCTGATTGCCATGCTAAGGAAATAATTTTAATTAATATCAGAGTCGAGTTATCCCGCGTGCAAATTTTTCAGGTCACTGATTTGCCTCCCAATTTAATGAATTCCAACAGTTGTCTTACGTCGAATCTCTGCCTGATGTTTGGTTTGTATGAGACTTGACATTTTGGATGTGTAAATTCTTCTTCTGTAATGGAAAATAAGCAGTTAATGATATATTTCTTATAAGTAGGTTTTGAATAATGGTTTTCATTAGACTTTGTGGAGCAATTATGATCTGGAAATGCCCATACGTTCTATAGAACTTTAGTTTCTGTACTTGGCTTTACTTAATTTGTTTAATCTGTATATTTAGTGTTGACCTTTTTTTATGGTCAATCCTTACTATCTTCCATTGGAATTATTTTTTATTGCTTAAAAATTTTAGGAAGCAACTCTTTATCTCGAATAGCAAGTTCAAGCCATTTACATCACTAATTAATCTGACTCTAGACTTCATTAGTAGATTTCGTGACTTGCAACTGGTGTTGTTTTTAGCATAGATTGAGACTCTACATCGCACCCATTGAGATTGGGAGCATAGCATTGTATCTTGCTCTAAAGTTTTGCTTGTCTACATTCAACAAACAGTATGCTAGTGTTACTAATGTCTTGGTATGAATTGGATATTCAATATCTCATATATTCTTGGCAACCTTCTTGCTTTTATCGTTTCCTAGGCGGGTCACTGCGCTTCTTCCTTTACAGCATCTCATGGTTCTATATATGCAGGGTGATGCAGAGATGATGTGTAGAATGATGAGACATGAGAATCTTGCCATCAATTGCGAGCAAAATCTAGTCAACCGTGGTGAATGTGGTGGAACATCTAAATCTTTTCGTATGCTTTCTATTTCTAAAGGAACTGAAAGTGTGAAAGGGAAATCTATCTATGGGGATCTTGACAATTCTACAAGAGAGGTAGTGATGCTTGGTTTAAGAAAGAGAAAAAATTTCTTAAACAATGATATTGCGACATCTACATTGTACTGATGCCTGCTGATTTTTTAATCTTCTTCAAGTTCCCATTGATTTGTAATCAGTTGATATCGTCTAGATGAGTTGACTTTTAATGACAATCGATATTCTATTCTGGGTTGAATGATCTCCATAAGTTTTGTGAATGTGAGGATTGCATGATAATTCTTGCTACTGTTGTAAACTCATTCATAGTACAATTCATTTTGGGCAACTTCGTAATGTCTTTTAATGTTTTGATCTCTTCTGAACCTTTTAAGGTTCCACTGAATTACTTTCCAAAGTGTAAGTTGATTTTCCTGTATAAATATGTTAGTGCCCCCAGAGTGCGTGATACAAAGATTATGAAGTGATAGCTGATGAACTCGTAATTGCACGATCAGGAAAAACTGACATTGATTTTTTTTTCTTTCAGTTGATCTGGAGTTTCTTTCCCAGCTCCCCCCCCCAGCCCCCCAAAAAAACAAGGCCAAATCCAAAGAAAAAGGCTATACCTTTTCTCCTAGGAGAAAAATTACACCCATTACTTATCCAGTCCTTTCTCATCATTGAATCAGTATGCATCGTCCCATGTGGCTTTCTGTGAGCGAGCCATGTCAACCAACATAAAACATGCCATTTTTTATTCATAATTGTTGCTAAATTTATTTTATAATCTTTTTTATCAATTATCTTGCATTTTGCACCAAAAAACTACATTTTATTTGGTTGTGATTAGTGCTGCTTACTATGCTACGTGGTGATTTTATGGTGAAATTGACAGGATTTTTAATGGATTTCGTTTTTGTTCCGTGGGTGAAAGTGTGATTTTTCCCCCTTTTGGGGACGTTTTTTGTTCCAGGGGCAAAAGGTTGGGCTTTTTCTTTGGGACACTTGAAAGGTTGTGTAATTTTTGTCTGGGGAAAAAAAAGCAACTTACAGTTTATCTTAAGTTCAATACGTTGGAGGGTAGTAAAATCAAAAAGGAAAGCAAATTACTGTTGTAAGCTGAAATAATTTGGCTATGTCATTGTCTTGCTTATGGGACTTTTCTAGATACAAGATGATTCAATCCCTTACTCCTTGGATAACATTTGAACATATTACTGATGAACTGATTTTGTGGGTTCCCTCTTTGGTTTAGCTCCTGCATTAACAATGTCTATCTGAGTGTGCATAGTACTGTTAGATTTTTCCATAGATGTTTGATTGTGTCTCTTAGTTGGTCTAACTTGTTTTATCACATTTCTTGTTCCTTTCTCGTTCCGATTGATGTTGGTTAGATCAAGGAGGAACCATGCCTGAAGGTTAGATCGGTCACTTATGTACAGTTTTTTTTTCCCCGTACAGGAAGTTGCAGCTGCTTTTGTCTTTTTCAAGACTCGCCACGCTGCTGTCATTGCCTCTCAGGTCCTTCAATCATCAAATCCAATGCTCTGGGTGACTGACTTGGCTCCAGAACCTCGTGATGTCTATTGGTCCAACCTCTGTATACCATTCAAACAACTTTGGATCCGCAAGATAGCTACAATTGTAGCTGCTATTGTCTCCATGTTCTTGTTTATTATACCCGTGACTTTTGTACAAGGTCTTACTCGACTAGACCAGTTGCATCACACATTTCCATTTCTCAGAGGATTACTGAAGAAGTAAGCATCTTTCTTTTGAAAGATGTTACAAGTTGCTGCCATTTTTTAGTAGCATATTACCACGTTTTTTTATCACTATTTTGCATTAGTATGGCTTAGAGTGTTGAAAGATAGACTATTCTCCAGGTCAGTCGTGAAGATAAGACACCAGTCATGGTTGAATATCTAGAGTGTCCATACATATATTAACATCATTACCTGATACCTAGATTGCATGACATGATATGCACTAAAAGGTATTACACTGCCATTTAGCTTTTTGAAAATGGAGAAAGATGTGGTGAGTCGCTTTAAAGATTGTTTCAGGGGCCTAGAGGTTAAAAAACTTAAGAGAGAAACAGTTATTTGATGAATAATGGTCCCATTGCCAGTAATAAGCACCTTGTGATGATGCTCTCATCTTAGAAACAATTCTAGAGCTGTTTTTCATGTTGAACGGTTCGTCTTTTCCAACTTCTAGTCGGGCTCATAATTTTGCCCTGTTTTTTCCTTCAAGGAAAAATGTAAAGAAATATGGGAACGCTATGTTATTTGAAAGGAGATGGTTGTGACATATCCTTCCTTTTTACGTTGCAGGAAATTCGTGAGTCAGCTGGTCACAGGTTATCTGCCAAGTGTTGTTCTGATGTTATTTTTGTACGCTGTTCCTCCCACAATGATGCTATTTTCAGCAGTGGAGGGATCTATCTCTCGGAGCGAAGGGAAAAGGAGTGCAAGTCGCAAAGTACTTTTTTTCATGATCTGGAACGTCTTCTTTGTGAACGTTCTCTCGGGGTCTGTCATCAGCCAATTAAATGTTATTTCTAGCCCAAAGGGCATACCTGCTCAATTGGCTCGAGCTGTGCCGACACAGGTGATTTTCCAACATATTCACTTACCAAATCTTCACGGCACACTATTGCATTTGTTGGATCATGTGCTTCTGTGTTTCTCATTGAATCTTCAGCATCTTATGCCTTGTGGATCTGACAAAGATTGTTGCTTTGGCTATTGGCTATTTTTAATTGTGGGTCTCTTCAGATAGGAGGGATGTTTGTTTGGTAATAGATGTAGTGTGGCAACATGATGTATCAGTATATAGTTTTAATTTCTATCTCTTGCTCTGATAACCATCTTTATGTGATCGCAGGCTAGCTTTTTCATGACTTATATCTTTACATCAGGATGGGCAAGTTTGTCGTCAGAAGTAATGCAACCTTTCGCTCTTCTCTGGAACCTAATTAGGCGATTTATTCTCAGAAAGAAAGGTGATTTGTATGACAAGCCTTTATCTTTCCCATACCACATCGAAGCTCCAAGAGTGCTACTGTTTGGACTCCTCGGCTTCACTTTTTCCATCCTGGCGCCTTTGATGCTGCCTTTCTTGCTGGCTTACTTCTTAATTGCTTTCCTTGTGTACCGAAATCAGGTTAGATAACTAAATGTCATTTGTTTATGGCATGCTGTTTTGCTAGAATTGTCTATATGTTATTTTATTTCTGGAACCCATTGAACTCTGATGTTTACACGTCTGGGATGGTCCCATCAGTCATCAGTACCTAAGCAGAAAGAAGGATATCATCAAATGATAGCCTGTGATCCCTTTCTTTTTGTACCATATAAGTTTTACCTGTCACCGGTAGCCTGGGATATCATCCTTTTGATTTTTATATTTTTTTTGGTTGAAAATCCTTTTGAGTTAAAAAGGTTTCTTTTAGCCAGTTTATTTTATTTTATTATATTTGGAGTTATTTTTGGTCAGTTTTTGTACCAATTTAGCCTTTTTCTATTGCCATGATGTGACGTCTTCTCCATTTTCACTTTGCCGTAACATGTTTCTGACTGCGTTAACTTTTTTTTTTTTTTTCAGATTCTTAATGTATACTCGCCAAATTATGAAACTGGAGGGCAGCTGTGGCCTACCGTCCACAACACAACCATCTTCTCTTTAGTTTTGATGCAAATAATAGCCCTGGGGGTTTTCGGACTAAAACGATCTCCTGTTGCCTCCGGTTTTACTATACCACTTATAATCTGCAGTCTGTTATTTAATGAGTATTGCCGGCAGAGATTTTACCCGATATTTAAGACCAGTGCTGCCCAGGTAATGTTTTGCTGTTGAGATCTCTCTCTTTCTCTCTCTCTCTCTCTCTCTCTCTCTCTCTCTCAATCAATTGGCTGATTGTTTGTAGACGCTCATCGACCTGGATCGGCGAGATGAACAGAGTGGGATAATGGAAGAGATTCACAAAAAGCTGCCTTCAGCATATTGCCAGTTTAGCTCGAATGTTCATGACTTAAGTGAATCCGAGCTACTCTTGTAATGACCTGGTCCAACAAACTAGCTCCTACAATTCTCAGAGTACACTGACTTCTACAGCTCCCTTTCTCACCCTTATGGACGGACTACTCTTGTAACGACCTGTCCAACGAGGGTGAAGAGTGGTCGCTGGGCTAGAGGGTTTGAACAATGAGCAGCTCCCGATATGCTTATAGGATGGTGAAAGGGACATGAATGAACTAAACCTTGCACCAACGAGGGGAGAGCAATTTTAGAATATATATATAAACTGAAATTAATTCACGGAGCTGATTAGAGCACTACCGGATAGATGAACTCCTAGGAAAGTGTTTGCATATATGCCAAAGGACAAAAATGTGAGGCTTGGTATAAAACATATCAAAATGGATAATATCTCAAGTGAGTTAATCCTGCACATCTCCTCGTCTTATTTATACGCTGAAGTTTCTCTGCCTGTAAGCCCAACTTTAAGGAAACACAACGAAAGACAAAAGCCAGCTGTGAAGGAAGTCGGCAAAAGTCGGTACCTAATTTCGAATTATTGTTGAACACGTAGAGGGATTGAATAATTCAACATGTCGGCACCCTCCGTCTGCATCCGTTTTAATTTTCGTTTGTTCTCCTAAGGGACAGATGATTCTCTCTTGCATTTGACAGTGGAAACTTTGCGGTTGTTCCTGGTTCTCCAGCCGAAGCATGGGAAACAATCACCATGATGGCCGTGGAGGTGCAGTTTTGCTTCTCTTGCAGTGAGAGAGGCCTTTCTGGCTTCTTATTGCGTGAATTGATTATGTTGTTTTGTTTTTTTCGCTCGGCCATTGCACATAACCTGAGATATCCTGGCGGGATTGCCGAGTACAAGGGCTACCGACCCTTTGATGTCGACACTGTCTAGAGCATTCCTGATCCAGTGATACATGGTTCTTTTCTTGACGCCGACGGACGGTCCTTTTCTGAATTCTGATGAAAGCAATGTGCTATGCGAAGCCAACCATAGCTCCTGAGCTCGCCCTCATTAAAAGCTATGTGTTGTTCTAAGTGCTGCTTGTCCATAACTTAAGCTAAACATCGAAGATATCCCGTGTGCATGTAAATTGCGCAAGATACGCGGACACTGTACGCTAGAGGTGTCAAAATGGGTCATAAACCCATATTATGACTCACTTTTAGTTAAATGGGTCAAATATGGGTCAAGTGAAAGTTAAATATGGGTCAAATATAGGTCAAGTGAAAGTTGAATATGGGTCAAATATGGGTCAAGTGAAAACTAAATATTGATCAAATATGAGTTAAGTAAAAGTTAAATATATGTCAAACATGGATTGAGTGAGTCATTTAACATAAAGCTTCGAGTGAGTTTGTGTTTCTCTACAATAATAATTGCTTTTAGTAATACGGGTCGGGTCGGGTATGGGTAGGATGTGGGTCGGGTCGGGTATGGGTCATTAGATTTACATTATGTGAATTTGGGTCAAAACGGGTTAAATGGATCAATATGGGTCGGACCATTTTTGACCCGACCCAAACCCAACCCAACCCACCCATTTGACGGGTCTACTAGTCTGTACCATTGGAGGAGTACGTGCTTTATATTTCACTCTATTGTGTGGCTCAGTTATTTCTTTTTACATGTCCTAGTGCGGTCGGGGACGCATTGACTTAGCCAAACCGCACCCTCTTTTTGTTGGGTAAACTGTCCAAAAAGCCTTAAATATATTGCACTTTTGTCAATTCAATCATAAACATTTTCAAGTTTTGCTAATTAAGTCCTAAAACTTTTCATGTTTTATTAATTGAGTCTATCCGACTAATTTTGGCTGGAAATCACTAACATTGATGCCAACATCCTACGTGGCACGACCGGCTGTTGATGTTAACAATTAATAATATTTTAATTTATTAGAATTTTTATATTTTCTTTTCTTTTCTTTTTTCTTTTTCCTTCCTTACTTTTTTTTCCCTTTTCTATTATTAAGGGTGAGCAAGGGGCCGCCGTCCACCAGCTAAGGCCTAGTGACCTTCGTTGGCCATAAGTGAGGGCTTTGAAGCCCTTGCCAGTAGCTAGCAAGGGTCATGGTCCTTGTCAGCCATTAGGCGAGGGGCCCTCGCTCACAATTGGGCAAGGGCTCACAAGCCCTCACCAGTAGCGGGCGAGGGTAGTCAATTGGTGGCTAGTGATCCTTAATAATAAAAATAAAAAAGTCAAGAAAGATAAAGAACAAGAAAGAAAATAAAATAAAATATAAAGAAAATATTATTAAAAATGTCTACATTGACACTGACTATGTTACATGGGATGTCGGCATCCATGTTAGTGATTTTGGCCAAAATTAACAAGATTAACTCAATTGGCAAAAAGTATGACAAAAGTTTAGAAAATTTTCCCGTTCCTATTGTCACGGTTCCTTGTTGGTATTCTTTGACCTGTGTCTTGGGAGAAAACAAGGCCAGCCACGTGCTTGCATATTGCTATTTTCTTGATTGTTCATACTCTTTCTCCGCTAATCCAGCGGCTAAAGGCCTGAATTTAACTGCTATTATTCTTGATAAATGAATCTACAATAGAGCCACCCAAAACCTATGTTGAATATCTTAGTTTCTGATATCAACGAACTTCTTTCGAGTTAATGGAATTTTCAGTATTTCCGACGAAAAAGAAAAAAGAGCGGGGCTACTCTTTTGGACTTCTAATCCATTTTTAGTTGTAGGAACTTCTCTCAAATGATGAAATCCGGGTCAGCATCGTCATGCGGTGCTTCTTTATAGATTGGGACCATCAATTAGACAATGGAGTATTTGAGACCACATAGTCATGTGGTTCTCATGTGGGTGGGACGAAGCAACGCCTGACCACATAATATTTTTATTTTATGAATTTTTTTATATATCATAGGCAACTATATGATTTGTTGATTTTCTATTAATTTTGATCATTTTATAAATTTGTAGTATATTTTATAACTGAAGTATACTTTACTTTAGAGATTTCTTCAGGCTCCATCGAAGTCCAACGAATACAAACATTTACTTAAAAGCTTATTCAAGTACTTATTATATTCCTCAATTTAGACTTTTTGCTTACCAATTATAAAATGAGAGGAATGAATATAACAATAATTACATATGAATAAATTAAGTTTTTAATGTAACTTGCCCTTGAACGGAGAAATCACCAAGAAAGTCTTAAACATACTACATTTGTGCCATGTACCTTTAGATGATATGCTTTAGACGATATCAACCGTTTCCATGACATGGCCAAATTTTTACAATTTTTTTTCTTTAACTTTTATTTTTTATTTTCTTATTTCCAACCCTAGGCCGACAAAGTCACCGAAGAAAAATAATTAAAAAATTCAGAAATTTTGAAAAAAAATTGTAAAATTTATTCATGTCAATACCAATTTGTTGCAAAAACTGGGATCGCCACGTTAGTGATTTCTGACTAAAACTTATCGGAATGATTAAATTAGTAAATTATCAAAAACTTTGAAAAAAGAATTAATCAAATTAAAACGTTCAGAATCTTAGGACTCTTTATTATTATTATTATTATTATTATTATTATTATTATTATTATTATAATTATTATAAAGGGGTTTTTAGTAGACTTTTGAGAAGATCCGCGTTGGGATGACATGGAATGCCAAAGAGAAATGAAACCACCACCAACAAAAACAGCGAGCGGCAGAGGCTCCTGAAAATAATTCCTCCTTCCAACTCAAGGGATCATTTTCCCTTCATTGGACTCAAGCAAAGAAATTCCCACAAGTGAGTGAGGACGATCGAAACTCTATCAAATTCCTCAAGGAAGAAACTCAGATCCCTTGTCTCAGGAATCAAGTAAGTTTCTCCGAGAGTTACCAAAGCTCTGACAAGACGCTCTTATCGGAATTATTTCACTAGCTGTCGCCCTGCTCGGGATTCGTCCGTCCTAGGATGACCAAGAATCAACCCACTTCCTCCAGACAACAAATCTATTCGAAGCATAAATCCATAGAGAAAGATCCAGAGGCAGTTGAAGCTATCAGCTGCCACTAGCCCCACTGCAATATTTTATGATGGAGCATCAAAATCAATCGTTTAAACTTCACGTATTCTCTCGAGAAAAATCCAAATCCTTACCAACGATGGTTTTTCCTTGCACGGGACCGATTAGGAAGAAAGTTGCCGAGCTAATCAGAAGATAACAGATCGTTTAACTTTGTTGTGTTGTCAAAAAAAAAAAAGGAAGACTGCCACGAAAAACCATAAACAAGTACATTTATAACAAATTTATCTAAAAATTAATTTTTCGATCACCAAAAACCCAAAACCAGTACACCTACGATAAGTTTAACCCCCAAACCGATTTGAATTTCCACATGAACTTGTCACGTATCATCCAATTCATCAATTTCACAATATAATTTAACGAAAGTTAACGGAAGATATATGTCACAAATTAATTTATGATTTTTGATGATCCAAAAATTAGTTCTAAATAAATTTATCACTTATGTAATAGTTTGGAATTTTTTGCGATATTAACCCAAAAATAAAAAAGTGATTTCTAACTATTGGGCTTTATTTCTATTGTCATGTGGGTATTTAATCATAAGGATTTTGTTAACAATTGAGCTAAATTTACTATAGATGTCCTCGTAGGCATCCGATATTCTACTGCATCATATTTTGGCCTTGTCCAACGTTTACATCAGCCGAATTTGATATTAAAGAGGCTTGATTTGAAATTTTGTTGAAGCATAATTACTTGATTAAACAGATTAAAAGTACTAAGACCTTATTAGAAAATGCATAAAGTATGGGGACAAAATGTATTACTTTTCCTTTACATAATAAGTAATCTTATAAATATATTTTATATAATCAAACTTTTGTTATCTAACACTTATTTAAGGAATTAGGAGAAAAGTGATAATGGCGTTTTGAAATTGCAGATACGACTTTGATTGTAATCACCATTATGTACTGGTTTGTGTTATGATTATAACAACTTGTGCGTAGTAAACACTATACTAAATACTAATATTTGCAATCCTCTATCTCCCTCTCTCTCCATCTAAGAGTTTCAGCCTTTCTTCACTTCTTGAACTTTTGGAGTCCCCCTTTGGTTGTTTTCCTTCAATTTTCTCTTGTTTCTTGCTGTGCTCTCTCGACGTAATTTTTGATTTAGAATTTTAATGAATAAGTATTCTGCATCCAGTTTCAATAGTATTCATAATAACTCCGGTGTTTGATTTGTTCTCATTCAACATATTTTTATTAAAAATTCTAGCGTCTCGCACTTGCTAAAGGACTTGCTCTCATAGATGTTAGATTAGAGCTTGTGCAACATATTTTTGTTGTCTTGTTATAGTGATGGTATTGGGGACGTTGAACCTAAGCAAACACCATCGAGAGGCAAAGCCGTAGCTACAAAACATTAATAATGATGTGTGATTTGATGATTAATCGCCGATTTTCTTGCTTGAATGTAGTCATAGATCTGTTTTTAAAAGAACAAGCGTGTGCTTACCTTTGCCAACCGCTGATGATCTTAATTTCTGGTTTTCAGTTTGTTTTTCAGTTCTATGGGCTGGCTTTGTTCCAGCGATTTTGGCTTTCTTATTAGTACTTTTATTAGTACTTTTATATATATTTTGATAACGAACCAAAATTTCTTTTCCCATAAAAAAAGCCATATACTAGGCTTTGCTAATAGCAAACTTGTAATATAAAAATCATTGCTACAATTCTGTTAATTGTGTCTAGACCCCTATATATAATGGTGCCCGTGTTTTTCTTACTACATGTGCATATGCATGATTTGCATGCATGGAGTCTATGACTTGTGAATTTCAATGGGTCAACTCTTCATCCTTAAT
Organism: Angophora floribunda; assembly: GCA_014182895.1. Taxonomy (NCBI): domain Eukaryota; kingdom Viridiplantae; phylum Streptophyta; class Magnoliopsida; order Myrtales; family Myrtaceae; genus Angophora; species Angophora floribunda. The sequence goes on from CM024710.1 coordinate 16,728,118, forward strand.
ATTCAATATCTGTCCCTAAAAGTGAACATGCAATCTCCACGAAATGCTCGTCCCTCCTCGAAATATGAGTTTTATTCAAACTCGATTTTGCAATAATCAATTTGATCAATTATTGCTTTATAATAAAAAGATCCAAATTTCCCTTGTCATGTCAACTTTTCTAGGTTGGCGAAACAACGCGAACTCGAATTCTAAATGATGACAAGACTATACAAGTCGCAAACTTCACATTTTAGGCCCAAATTTCAGAAAAAGAAGAAGAAGGGGATTGTGATTGAAAGTGGATGATTATCATACGCGCAGCGTCCCTATCCTTGCACATAAACAAAGAGCCCAACCGCTTTTCGACGCGTGCGAACCGAGTGAACGGATCGGGGGCGGTTCGGCTCGGTTCAAATCTCAAACGATGGCGGTGGGGACCTACCGTCCGGTCTACTCCCTGGCTTCCACGTGGCGCAACCGTCGCTTTCGCCATGGATTCTCCTCCCGACACTCTCTTTTAATTTGAATTATAGTTTATTATTTTTTTATATTTTTTAACATATTCCGAACGAAGAAGAAACTCGACGTGGCATTTCTCCTTCCTTCTTCCTTCTTCCATACCGAACTGATTCTCTGCCTCTCCTCGCGCATTCGACGTTCTCGCGTTCGCTCGATCCCTCCCTCCTCCCCCTCGAATCGTGTCCTCGCTTCCGATCGATTCGTGCCCAAGCATCGTTCGTTCCGGATCGGATTTGCGGCCTCTGTGTGTGTGGAGTTGAAGCGAAGAGAAGAGAAGGTGGCAATGGCGTGCGGGTGATCGAGAGTGCCTTTGCTTTCACGTCGATGGGTTTGAAGTAGCTTCCCGTACTTGCTCGTGCTCCGGATTCGAGTTCCCGCCGCCGCCCGCGCCTCTTCTCGGGTACCCTTTTCTTCGTTCGTTCGTCTGTCTCTTCCTTCGTCAGGTTGATCGATGCCGCGTTTGCTGTGGGCGGTGTGGTGTGAATTGGTTTGATGCTTCCCGCTATTGATTCCTACGAGTGGCGTTGTGCTTTCCCTTGTAAAGTTGCGTTGCTGCTTTTTGGGAATTTACTGTTTAAGTACGCCTGTTAAGCTAATGGAGGAAGAAGCGGGAGATGTTGCTTGACTGGGCATGATGTGGGGATGAAAAGTGATGCTTTTTTTTTTTTTTTTTCAGTTTCCTGCTTTACTTTTCTTATCGAAAAAATGGGTCTTGAATCTATTGATCACCGGTTGCGACGAAGTGTATTGCACCGGCGTAATTTGTTCTGAAACTTTGCGTCGCTGTCTTTTCATCGAGAAGGAGAGAGGGCGAGCAGGCGTTGGAAAATGGGGAGCGATTTTTGTGTTTGGTTTTTCGCTGTCATTTCCAGCTTTCCCATCTAAATTGAATGCATGGAGGTGGAATTATGCATCTAATGGAGGAGTTCCAGAAATGAACAGACTTGTGAAGTGGTTTTCTGGAGAACTTGATGAATATAAATTCTTCTGCTCAGCATATATTGAGGGTTATTGGTGGCTGAACTGTCCTAGACAATTTACGTTTCTGTTATTTATAGCACCAAGGTGAATTTGTTGCTCTATTATGTATTAAGATGTGATTGGTGATGTGTATTCCTGCCTCATTCTTTCAGGTTGACATATCAAGTGGAACCCACTCTCCCTGGAATCTCGATTAGTATAACGCGATTATAAGTGAGGTGTCTATGTGCATTGACAAGGGTTGCTCCACTTTGTCCTAACAGCTTCTAGGAATGCCCCTGCAGCTTTTTGCGCTAAACTAACTCAGCTTTCCTGCATATTGCTTCTGGTCCTAGTGGGTAGAGATGAATATTTCTGCTCTTCTAACATCAGCTGGAATAAATATCGGCTTGTGTGTGGTGCTTTTTATGCTTTATTCCTTGTTGAGGAAACAGCCGAGCAACTTTAGTGTATATTTTGGAGGGAGGTTTACTCGAGCATGCCCAAAACACATCGATTCTCTCTGGTTTGATAGATTTGTTCCTTCCCCGAGCTGGATAGTGAAGGCTTGGGAAACTTCTGAAGAAGATATATTATCTATTGGTGGCCTTGATGCTGTGGTATTC